>CAWUFW010006804.1:0-600000 GCA_963921515.1 Calotriton arnoldi
CTGTTGACGGTCTCTGCCACCATGGGTGTTGTTTGTCTGCACATGGCCAAAGGAATGTTTCATTTGCACTGCAGTATTTGGCTCCCCCAATTTATGTTGCAATGGGACACATACACTACTTTGCCACAGATGAGTTTTTGGTTCTGTGACCAGGAATGATCCATGCAGTTTGGCAGTTGCAGCTCTTTCTTTGTCAACAATTACCTTTTGGTCACTGTGATGATGAGGGTGTAGACCCCATTGCCACAATGTTCAAAATGTGCTTCAGCTATGGACCCCACACTTGCCTTTTGGTCACTGTGATGATGGGGGTTTAGACCCCATTGCCACAATGGTCAAACTGTGCTTCAGCTATGGACCCCACACTTACCTTTTGGTCACTGTGATGATGGGGGTTTAGGCCCCATTGCCACAATGGTCAAAATGTGCTTCAGCTATGGACCCCACACTTGCCTTTTGGTCACTGTGATGATGGGGGTTTAGGCCCCATTGCCACAATGGTCATGGGCTGCTTGCATTGTGGGTGCCACACACATATATGTGTGGCACATGTGCTAGGGGGTCACATTGTATGTTCAATGTCATGTTCGGTGTTGTAGGCATTTGACACAGCCTGCTCACACGCTTGTCATGGTGGTGGGGGGATGTCTTAATCTTGCATTCCCTAGGTTGTGGTGTGCTTGTTGTGTCATGCATTGTCCATCCTATGAGTGGGGGTGGTAGTAGTGGTAGGCATCCAGCCCCCCTGGCTAAGGGTGGTGGTAGGCATCCAGCCCCCCTGGCTAAGGGTGGTAGTAGTGGTGGGCATCCTGCCCCCTGGCTAAGGGTGGTAGTAGTGGTGGGCATCTGGCACCCCCTGGCTAAGGGTGGTAGTAGTGGTGGGCATCCTGCCCCCCTGGGTGAGGGTGGTAGTAGTGGTAGGCATCCTGCCCCCCTGGTTGAGGGTGGTAGTAGTGGTAGGCATCCAGCCCCCCTGGCTAAGGGTGGTGGTAGGCATCCAGCCCCCTGGCTAAGGGTGGTAGTAGTGGTGGGCATCCTGCCCCCTGGCTAAGGGTGGTGGTGAGGCATCCAGCCCCCCTGGCTAAGGGTGGTAGTAGTGGTGGGCATCCTGCCCCCTGGCTAAGGGTGGTAGTAGTGGTAGGCATCCTGCCCCCCTGGTTGAGGGTGGTAGTAGTGGTAGGCATCCAGCCCCCTGGCTAAGGGTGGTAGTAGTGGTGGGCATCCTGCCCCCCTGGGTGAGGGTGGTAGTAGTGGTAGGCATCCTGCCCCCTGGCTAAGGGTGGTAGTAGTGGTGGGCATCCTGCCCCCCTGGGTGAGGGTGGTAGTAGTGGTAGGCATCCAGCCCCCCTGGTTGAGGGTGGTAGTAGTGGTAGGCATCCAGCCCCCCTGGCTAAGGGTGGTGGTAGGCATCCAGCCCCCTGGCTAAGGGTGGTAGTAGTGGTGGGCATCCTGCCCCCTGGCTAAGGGTGGTAGTGGTGGGCATCTGGCACCCCCTGGCTAAGGGTGGTAGTAGTGGTGGGCATCCTGCCCCCCTGGGTGAGGGTGGTAGTAGTGGTAGGCATCCTGCCCCCCTGGTTGAGGGTGGTAGTAGTGGTAGGCATCCAGCCCCCCTGGCTAAGGGTGGTGGTAGGCATCCAGCCCCCCTGGCTAAGGGTGGTAGTAGTGGTGGGCATCCTGCCCCCTGGCTAAGGAGTGGTAGTAGTGGTAGGCATCCTGCCCCCCTGGTTGAGGGTGGTAGTAGTGGTAGGCATCCAGCCCCCTGGCTAAGGGTGGTGGTAGGCATCCAGCCCCCTGGCTAAGGGTGGTAGTAGTGGTGGGCATCCTGCCCCCTGGCTAAGGGTGGTAGTGGTGGGCATCTGGCACCCCCTGGCTAAGGGTGGTAGTAGTGGTGGGCATCCTGCCCCCCTGGGTGAGGGTGGTAGTAGTGGTAGGCATCCTGCCCCCTGGTTGAGGGTGGTAGTAGTGGTAGGCATCCAGCCCCCCTGGCTAAGGGTGGTGGTAGGCATCCAGCCCCCTGGCTAAGGGTGGTAGTAGTGGTGGGCATCCTGCCCCCTGGCTAAGGGTGGTAGTAGTGGTAGGCATCCTGCCCCCCTGGTTGAGGGTGGTAGTAGTGGTGAGGCATCCAGCCCCCTGGCTAAGGGTGGTAGTAGTGGTGGGCATCCAGCCCCCCTGGCTAAGGGTGGTAGTAGTGGTGGGCATCCTGCCCCCTGGCTAAGGGTGGTAGTAGTGGTGGGCATCCTGCCCCCTGGGTGAGGGTGGTAGTAGTGGTAGGCATCCAGCCCCCTGGCTAAGGGTGGTAGTAGTGGTGGGCATCCAGCCCCCCTGGCTAAGGGTGGTAGTAGTGGTGGGCATCCTGCCCCCTGGCTAAGGGTGGTAGTAGTGGTGGGCATCCTGCCCCCCTGGGTGAGGGTGGTAGTAGTGGTAGGCATCCTGCCCCCTGGCTAAGGGTGGTAGTAGTGGTGGGCATCCTGCCCCCTGGCTAAGGGTGGTAGTAGTGGTGGGCATCCTGCCCCCCTGGGTGAGGGTGGTAGTAGTGGTAGGCATCCTGCCCCCCTGGTTGAGGGTGGTAGTAGTGGTAGGCATCCAGCCCCCTGGCTAAGGGTGGTAGTAGTGGTGGGCATCCTGCCCCCCTGGGTGAGGGTGGTAGTAGTGGTAGGCATCCTGCCCCCTGGGTGGGGGTGGTAGTAGTGGTAGGCATCCAGCCCCCCTGGCTAAGGGTGGTGGTAGGCATCCAGCCCCCTGGCTAAGGGTGGTAGTAGTGGTGGGCATCCTGCCCCCTGGCTAAGGGTGGTAGTAGTGGTAGGCATCCTGCCCCCTGGGTCAGGGTGGTAGTAGTGGTAGGCATCCAGCCCCCCTGGGTTGGGGTTGTGGCGCGCATTCAGGCCCCTGTGTGCATATGTGGCATTGGTGATGGGCATCCCGCCCCTATGGTGCTGCTGTTGCTGGTGTAAGTATATTCAGATTCCCAGTGTATGTGTGTGATGTGTCGTGTACGTGTTGTATGTGTTTTGTGGTTGGTGTCTGACTTACCTTCTGCGCCGTACGCGTCCGTGCCTGTTCCGGTAGTAGATGTAGAATATTGGTATGATCGGGACGAAGGGATTCATGGTTGGTTCGTGTCGTTCGTCCTTCTCGTTGCTTCGCGTCGTCCTCGTCGCTTGGCTTCGTCCTCGTCGCTTCGCGTCGTCCTCGTCTGTGCTGTGTTCGTCTCGTAGCCGTGGATCGTGTTGTGGCGCGATTCGGAGCTTATGTGCGCCTCTCCCGGATGCTTTGACGTGCCGTGCGTAGCGACGGGTTCGGCGCGTACGGAAAGCGCATCGTACTTGTCCGGCCGGACGGGGCTGCATTTTCCCTTCCGTGCGACTCGATTCGGCGTTTCCGGATTCGCCTCGGTCGGAGAACAGGACCTGGTTTGGGTGAGTACGGCTCGGCCGGGATTTTTGCTGTTGTGCGCATCGTGCTTGCTCGTTCGGTGTACTGTACGGATCGGTCGGGAAACTGGCTTTCGCATGGCTTTTTCCCGACCGAATAGTATTGGGTGCGCCTCCGACCGAGATCGGAATCGGCCCCTAAATAGTCTACCCTTGTAAAATATTATCTATAACACATTCTGTTTCATTGGCTACAGACACTGCAGAGTTAAAAAGCAGATGTCCAAAAAAACAGATGTCCAGGGTCAAATAAATGATGTTCTTCCTTAAGGCAATTCATAACTACAATCTTTCAACAGTATTTTATTTTTGTTACTATGGGTACTTTCTGTAATTTGGGCTTAGCTCCAAAGAGTTGCAGACCACTTTACAGAGAAGGTCTTCATACCAGCAGAATTATTGGCAGTGGCTGCTCCTCTGCACTGACGGAGGGGTGTCACCCCACTGGCTCAGAGCCAGCAGCTGAAAAATAAAACAATATTTTATTATCATTTTATTTTTTAGCTGTTGGCTGAGTCAGCGTGTGTAGGGAGGGGCGGGGCCAGGCCATGGGAGAGAGGAGGAACGAAGTGGTGTGTGCACTTCTAAGTGCGCGTGTCTGTTTGGCAGGCCGCCTTAGGCCGGCCAAACAGACATGTGCAGTTAGGTTTCTCCAACCCAGCTGTATTGCACAGCCAGGTTGGAGAAACAGCACAGACTCCCTGTGCCTGAGTGAGCATTAAACCAGCCCGCTTAGGTCAATCTCCGAGCTGCTCTCTATTGGTAGAAGCATGAGAGCAGCGCTGGGATTGCACAGCCGTCCTAGTGTCTGCTGGGACCAGGAAACAGCAGAACACTAAGGCGCGAGGTAGACTGCAGCTTCAGGTAAGTAATTATTGGGGGCGTGGCTTGGCACCAATCGAAGATGGCCGCTGCCTGAGCAGGCTCCGTAGCAGCTCAAGGGAAGTGCGGACCCTCCGACGGACCTTCCCTTCCTTGCTGCTCTTCGAGGACCGGAGCTGCCATGGGACGCATTCCGCCACCGCTTCATGCCTTTCTGCGTCTTTGGTGAGCATTTTTTCACGATAAACGCGACCGGCGCGTTTTTCCCTCACTTTGCGCCCGCCATTTTGTCTCTTCATGACGCTTGTCGCCTCACTGTTTTTTCGAGGAGGAATGTTTCCAGAGACACCTGTTTTGCCTATTATTCACATTCTCTGCCTCCAATGCATGGCATTTAATGCTGGGATTATTATCATTGCCTTCACTTAACTCATGATGTGGAAATGTGCATTTTGTAACCTTTATGTTTCTGCTGGCATTTCATGAAAGGTCTGCGAAGTTTGCTGAAGATTTTCTTCATATGACTGCCTCCTCTTGATATTTTCTATGCTTGGCCAGTGAGATACCTATTTTTCTCCTCAAACTTTATCAGCACTGTGGTCTCTTTGAAGGAGCATTACGAGCAGAAAGCAGCGCTACATTCCTAATTCAATTGTATGGGGAGAACGAAATCCCGACGTAATGTAGCTGGTCCTCCTGTCCCTTTTTCCTCTTTGGCAGACCATAATCCCTATTCAATTCTCTCAAACAACAATGGACAAAACTGAAGGCCTTGCAACGTCGCCTCATATGGACGCTCTGCTACTATCTGCTAATACCTCACTTTCCTCACCTACTCTTGCTCCGAAATTACCTACTACTACTGGTAAACGGATTAAAACGAATCCTCCGTCACCTACCACATCTCCTCCACCAGACACTATGGAGGTGTTACTTGAGGAAATACGAGCTCTTCGCCCATATATGGAAGAAACAAACAGGCGCCTTCAATCTTTAGATGACAAGTGGTCTACAATGGACAATAGGATCATACTGATGGAACAACGAATGGATTCTATCCAAGATGTAGTCCACCAAGTTCCTGCTGTACAATCTGATATTCTCTCTCTCCAGAAACAGGTGGAAAATTTGGAAAACCGCAGCCGTCGCAATAACCTGAGCATTTATGGCCTGGCAGAGGGTTTGGAAGGTTCAGATCCCATCTCTTTCTTTAAAACTTTTCTTCCTCAGATCCTTGGTCTCCCTTTGTCTCCTGCTTTGAACATCCAACGAGCTCACCATTTGGGTCGGAATCCAACTGCAACATCCTCTTTATCCAGACCCAGAGGAGTCATTATCTATTTTTTAGAGTATACAGACTTACTACGGGTCTTACAATCTGCTAAATCTAAAGATCGTATCACCTGGCAGGGCTCCACCCTTTTCTTTGCTCAAGACTATGCCAAGACAACAGCAGAACGTCGGAAGAAATTTCTTGCTATGCGCCCAGCTCGTCGTGCTCTGAATGCTCATTATGGACTCTTCCACCCCTGCCTTTTCAAGGTTATATATCGAAATAATTGACGACCTATGAAGATCCTGCTCTGCTCCAGAGATTCTTGGACCAATGCCGTGATGATGATATGGACATATCTCGTTTTGTGCCTGCCTAATTGTTGTCCTTTTATATCTTTTTGTGCTTTTCCAATCTAAACATTTTGGTGTTTCATTTCTCAGCCCATTTCATGTTGTGTTAATGTACCATATTTGTATGTTTCATTTGTTCATATCTTCTCTCTTTTTTATCCTCTAGGTGCAGTAATTTTACGTATGTAATCTATGTCATCCTTGGTCTGTTCTGGATGATGTCCTCCTTCCCTGATCCGCCCAGAGTCGCCCGGTCAGCTGTGCCATTTTCTCTATGTGGCTTCACCACCCTTCATCCTTTTATGTTACTTGTAGTAAGTCAGTCTGTTTTTGAATCTTCTATCTTGCTCTCTTTCTTCAGTGTATTTACCTTTATTTCTTTATTGTATTCTCTTCACCCCTCTTCTCTTACTTCTGAATCTCCTTGTTTCTCAATGATGCCTTGTTCTCCTCTTCCCTCTCTCTTTCTTCTTTCTATCTCTCTCCTTTCTTTTCTTTTCTTTTCTCTTCTCTCTTTTTTCTTCTTTCTGTTGCTCTTCTTCTTTCCTTCATTCTTACACTCCTTTTCATAGCTACCTACCTTTTTTCTTCTACTAGCAATTTAATATTATCTGGTATGGCTACATATTTACTGTATTATTCATTGATACTTCTTGTTGTTCTCCAATTTTCAATTGTTATATTGATTACCATGCAATGTTTATATTGTTCTATCTCCTATAAATGGCGTTAAAAGTTGTTTCATGGAACGTTAAAGGTTTATGCTCCCCGATCAAACGCCAGAGGGTTCTCTCCCATTTATCTAACTTGAACTGTGATATAGCTTTACTACAAGAGACTCATGTTGTAGATAAAGAAATTCCTAAACTTAAAAGATTATGGGTAGGTAAAATGTTTGCATCCCCAGGCACAGGTCATCGCAATGGCGTTATCATTTTTTTGTCATAAACGTCTTGACTTACAGATTATTACTCAAGAATCAGATACTTCAGGTAGATGGGTTTCTGTCTCACTTTTACTTAATAATATCCCCATGACCCTTTTTAACCTTTATGCTCCTACTGCTCCTGATGTCACTTTTTGGCCCGCTATTTTATCCAAATTAATGTCCTTTCAGGATGATTATTTATTAGTTGGAGGTGACTGCAATATGGTTATGGATCCGATCATTGATCGTAAATCCACTTCTAAATTCATCCCGTCCACTATGTTCTCCCAGTTTACTTCCACTATTCAGCAAAGGTCATTGGTAGACTCATGGCGCTTATGTAATCCTACTCTTTTAGAATATACTTTCTTTTCCGCAGCACACTCTTCACAATCTCGTATTGACTACCTTTTTACCTCACAATCACTCACTCAACATATCCTACAATCTGACATTGGTTCTATCCTAATTTCTGATCATGCACCGGTTATCTTAAATCTAGACATTATCTTCTCCTATACAAGGCACTAGAAGGTGGAGATTTAATAACTCTATTCTTCTAGACCCTAATTTTACTCAGCAGTTTGAATTGTTTGCCACTACTTTCTTTGCTGAAAATGAATCCCCTTCTATGTCTCCTCAAATCTTTTGGGACTCTTTTAAGGCGGCCTCCAGGGATTTTATTATTTCTTTTGTATCCTGTCGCAAGAAATCTTCCCTATCTAAATTACAACATCTTATGAGACAAATTAAACGTTTAGAATCTTCCTTCTCTATCTCTGGCTCTAAATCTTGTTTGGATGAGCTTGTTCAAACTAAATTTCAATTCAACAAACTTTCCACAGAAAATGCCAACTCATTTCTACTTAAATCTTCAGCCAAATATTATGGTGGCCAGAATAAAGCCGGGAAACTTCTAGCCAATTATTTAAAAATTAAGAAAGAACGCACTAGGATTAGCTCTATTCTTGACTCTAATAATCGTATGCTTTATAAAAATGAGGACATTTTGTCTGAGTTCACTCACTTTTTCAATCTCTTTACACCCCTGAAACTTCTGTCTCTCCAGACTCAATCTCTCAGTATCTTTCCTCTATTACCCCTCCTTCCTCTCCAGATATAGACTTTTCGGTGTTAAATGATGACATTAAAGAATCTGATATCAGTAATGCTATTCGTACTATTAAACGGGGTAAAGCCCCAGGACCTGATGGTTTTACCATTGAATTTTATTCTTATTTCTCTTGTTTCCTTTTTCCCAAACTGTATCAACTATTTCACTTCTTTATTTCTTCTAAAAAATCTGGGGGATCTTTTCAAGAAGCTCTAATATGTTTAATACCTAAAGACGGCAAAGATCATACTCTGTGTAAGAATTTTCGACCTATTTCTCTAATCAATCTTGACTATAAGATTTTTGCTAAAATCCTAGCACTTCGTTTAGAGAAATTTCTACCCTCGTTAATTGGTCGTGAACAATGTGGATTTATTAAGGGCAAGCACCTTTCTGACAATACTAGACTCTTCTTCAATGTCCTTACTAAAGCTATATCCTATAAAGATTCATTAGCAGCCATTTCTCTAGACGCTGAAAAAGCCTTTGATAGAGTGGGATGGCCTTTTATTTTCTCTACTTTATCCTGGTTTGGTTTTGGTCCTCTATTTATAAATTATGTATCTTTACTCTATTCCTCTCCAGTTTCTTCTGTACTCTCAAACGGTCTTCTTTCATCAAACTTTCAATTGCACCGTGGAGTGCGACAAGGTTGTCCCCTTTCTCCATTCCTCTTTATTCTCGCCTTGGAACCTTTCTTAATAAAGATCCGTTTAAATTCCCAAATCACAGGTTTTAAATATGGCTGTAACCAATTGAAATTATCTGTTTACGCAGATGATATTTTGCTCTTTTTGTCCCATCCGCAATCATCTCTCCCAGCTTTCTTATCAGAAGTAGAATCCTTCGCCTCTGTATCCGGCTACAAATTAAATATTGATAAATGTGAAATCCTTCCATTAAATAAATTATACTTTTCTGCAGATTATACTACATCCGGTTTCAAATGGAACGCTGACAGAATTAAATATCTGGGCTTATGGTTTAAATCCTCTATTAAAGATTCTATTTTAACTAATTTAAAAGAACTCCAGTCCATTTTGAAATCTGCTACCTCTAAATGGAATCCTTTGTTTTTATCATGGTGGGGTCGTCTTGACACGATCAAGATGATGTTAGTCCCGGTTATTCTCTTTTATCTTTCCAATATCCCTATAAATATTACCAACTCTCATTTTAAAACCATATATTCCATAATATCTAAATTTTTATGGAATAACAAAACACCCCGCATCTCCTTACATAAACTTAAACGCCCTAAATTTTTAGGAGACGTTAACTTCCTAGATTTCCAAAGTTATGATGCATTTTTCTCTTAGGCAGGCCTCATTACTCTTATTAGAAGACGATGATGCCCGCCCTCTACCATTATGGGTTGCCGTGGAAAGATCCTTTTTTCAGCCCTTTTCCTTTTAAGAAACCGTATCTTTTTCTCAACTACCTCTCCTTCAGACAAATTTCTACAATCCTCTATATGGTATAACAAAGATATTAAACTAAATAACAAAGTTTTATTTTGGAAAGATTGGCATCTTAAGGGTCTTCATTGGATACATCAGCTCCGTCATGAAGATACTTGGCTGTCCTTCTCTTCTGCTCAATCACGCTTTTCCTTTCCTTCATCATAATCATATCTTTCCAAATATACCTCCTTGCTTTCTCTAATCCAAACCTCTTATCACACCATGACATCCATGACTCATCCCTCCTCTTCATCCTCACATACTTTATCCATTCTGTCTCTCTCCCCATCAGCATCACAACTCTACCAATCTCTTTCACCTTTTTCACCCATTAGAGATAAAACTGAGGTGGAACTACTCTGGGAGACGGATTTTCTATCCTCCTTTTGTACGTCTACGTGGAATATGATTTGGATTAAAATTAGAAAATCTTCCCGAGCTGCTAATACTACTCAAACTTTGTTCTACATTTATAACAGACTCTTATTTACTCCCATCTCATTACACAAAATGAATCCCACTCTTTCCACCTCTTGTTGGTCCTGTAATGCAAACTCAGCGGACTTACAACATATTCTTTTCCTTTGTCCTCAAGTTCATAGTTTTTGGAAACAAGTCTGGGCACAGATGAATGCCATTTTTCATATCCAAGTCCCTTTTTCTTTTGTTAACATATTTCTAGGTAGTGTTTCTGATGACTGGAATTCTCAACCTCGCAATGTCCATATCATTGATTTACTCCTTGCAATTGCCTTCCAACAGATTACCAGGTCATGGAAAGATACCTCCAACCTTTCCTATCGCGCTTGGTGGTATGGAGTTTGCTATAACCATAGGTTAGACAGAGCATATGTTCACCCTATCTCCCTTACCATTAAGAGAGACCTCCTATGGCTATCTGTTACTCATTTTCTTGATGTATCTGTACGTGCCTCGCAAACTCATGACCCTCGAATTGAAGAAGTTCCTAAACCTCCATAAGTTCTATTTTTATATATATGCATATATGTTTCCTGTTGTTTTCTCTATTTAGCCATTTTACTCAGTTTCCCTTATACCTTTTACGTTTTATTGTTCTAAATTTTGCTAACAATTATATCGTAGTTATGATATACTGATAATTGATTGCACTTACCTTTTCCTCTTTTTGTCTCTTTTTCCCTTTTTACCTCTATTGCCTTACCAGTTTGCATACCGATTTTCTTATGTTAACATTTTCTCATTATACTGTATTGCATTTTATCTTGCATCAATAAAATTTCTCTTAAACTAAAAAAGGTAAGTAATTATTTTGTTATTACCCCCCACTCCCCTTCTCGCGTTCCCCCCTCTACCCACCCCACCACATTTTGTTTGTGTCGGCCGCCACTGATTATTGGGTGCAATACATTAAACAATAAAGCATACAGAGTCCAGTAAAGACCAGATTACAGAGATCAGGATGTGTGGGGGGTCGGAGTCACTTAATTGGGTCAGAAGTATCAACACAAATCATTGGAGCATTTCTAATTTACAATTCTAAAGGAATTTTAAACATATACTCAAGGAACTAGATGGTGCTAGGCATTGATACTGCACTTTGCATAGCAGAGAAACTAGCAAAATAAATTGTGGATCTTGAAAAAGAAATTGTATTAGAAAAAAGTGTAAACAATGCAAAATAAGTAAAACTAATTTGGAAAAAACAATAAGAGAATTTAAAGCTGTTAACCTGAGCAAGAAACGTCTTGAATTTGAGAACGTTATTGCTTGCATTACAAAAATGTGACATACCCACCAGGGGACGCTGATGGATTTTAAAAGTGGTGGACGTAAATCTTTGACCCGAGTATATACTGAGCAAGCCAATGAGCCCGAACAGAAAAAGAGGGGTGTGGCGGGGTTCTCCCCCCATAAGAACATTTTGGGGAAAAAAATATTCTAATGGTGGAATAGAGTTGTAAAGAAATACACTATTTTCAGATTTGAAGAAACCTTATCTAGGATCAATCCCATCTTCCCTGTCTAACCAAACTGTGTGATCCTAGGCAAATATCTTTTTGTTCATTATCACATGAGAGTATCTTCAAAAACGAGAGTTCATGATGTGTACTGTACAAAAAAACCCTCTCTTGTTGTTTGATGTAATAAACTATGATCTTTTGTGATCCAGTTTTATTAAGGATTTAGACCACATGTAAGCTACATGCCTTTTAGTTTACTAATCGTATTGTCATGGGGGGGAGGCAGGAAAGTTTCTCAGTTCACTTTTTGCAACTCTCACTTTCACTTTCAGTAAATATTTCTCAATGTGCAGATATAATGAAGAAACCTTATCCAAGATCAGTCCCAGGTTCATTGTTTGACCAAACTCTGTGATCCTACCCAAATACCTAATTTCATCAAGCCTAATTTTCGTTTGCTATCGCATGAGAGAGCACCTTCAAATACATCAGTTTATGATATACTCTGAAAAATAAATTCTTGTGTTTGATTTAATAGCCTTTTGTGATTACAACTTTAATAAGAATGTAAGCCACACACAGGGTACATATCTTTTAGTTTAATAATAGTATTGTCAAACAAATAAAAAATTAAAAATGTATTAATTTAAAAAAATGATGGTATGGTCATTACGTCAGGGCAGAAATCTTTTCAGTATACCTTTGAAAAACTAGCACTTTTTATAAATATTCCTCAGTGTGCAGATGTAGCCTGAGGTACTGAGGTGACACGCATTTAGTGTTAAAGATATACAGGGGCAGATCTACAAGGAAGTGCCGCAGCGCGGCAACGCAAGCCCTTTGGCTGCGCCACGCTGCGGCACTTCTGAAGCACAGGAATGCGACATATTTACAATAATATGTTGCATTCCTGTGCTCTCCCCTACGCTGGTGCACAAACTGCAGCCATGCGCCGGCGCAGGCACCCTTGCACCATGGTGCAAGGATGCCTGCGTCATGGGGAGATTGTTTTTGTGCAGAAAGGGGCACCTTCCTGCGCAAAAACAATCACTACAGGCATTTTCCTCTTTCAATGCGTGCTGTAGAATGCAGCATGCTTTGAAAGGAGAAAACGAGGAGAAATGAAAACATTTCTCCTCGTTGCGCTCCTACGCCTCCCCTGGGGAGGCGTAGCATTGACACGCATTTCCAGATTTACGATTCCTCGTAAATCTGGAAATGTGTCTCGTTCCATGGGTGTTGCGTGCAGGGCCATATTTACAAGGAGCGGAAAAGCGACGCAGGGTGGCTTTTCCTCTCCTTGTAAATATGGAGAAGTGAAATGCGCCACCAGTACGTCACAAAAAGTGACGTACTGTTGGCGTAGGGGGCTTGTAAATCTGCCCCAGAGTTTTTTTTAAGTCACCTTATCTTGGATGAATCCTGGCTCCCCTGTTTGACCAAATTGTGTGATCCTGCAATATAAAACACCCTCCCCCCGCTGCCATAGTTGTATTTACTGAGTACCACCTCTGTCTGCAATTTGAAACAGAACCAGCAGGTGCTTGAGTGTTCATATCTGCACATGTTGAATAAACACTTTAAAACAAGGGGACTTGTTTCATATTCTGCCTTTGAATAATCTACTTGCTTATGAAGCTGCACTGTGCTGCCCGTCTTCCACGTCACATTATACTGTTCTCGGCCTGATTAGAAACACGTCAAAATAAACTGTGCGTGTAGTTGCTGCTGTGCAAACTGTCTTCATCATTAACCTTTACGTCGCCGCCATCCATCTGTGCCACGCTCCAACAACATCAAGGGGCGCAATTGAAAGGCGCTTTTCAGAGCAGCCGATGTTCTGCCTAACTGCCATGGCTCACCCTCTGGTTTCCTTTACACGCCACCCCCTTCCCATCTCGCCTCAGGTTTGGGTCGGATAAATTAAACTCACTGATTCCACTGCTCTTTTGGCCCAGAAGTGATGGGGTGGGTCAGGGCACAAGTCGAGGGCATACTCGGGTAGATGGCGTCTACCCACTCTTTTCACAAGGTGAACGCTGCCTATCCTGCCAAGAAGTTGGGCCCCACAAAAATATGCTAAACTTGTCCCGATGTAATTTTCAGACATCAAGACACATTCAGCAGCTCTTGCACATAGTCTGCTTTTGTTCAGAGCAGCAACCTGCAGGTGGGTAGGGGCTTATCTGATACCACCTGGGCCCTCAACAAAGGCCAAAGTTAAGGGGCCATCAGGCCTTGTTAAAGTATCCTTCCTGGGACCTATCGCATGCATGCCAATAGACCAGATTCAGGCAGTATCCTGCCTGAAATTGTCTCTGGTTCAATAGAAGTCAATAGGGAAAATACATTCTCCCAATTATTTTTGTTTTTTAAATCTTCCACTTTCCTCTTCTAAAATGTTGGTCTGTATGCTATCGGGAGCCTTATACCTAAATGCAATGGAGAGGCAACAAAGGTGCACAGCTTATCACTTCACAGTTACTTAAGAGAGGCATGCTTTTGACTTTGCATGCAGAAATCAGTCCCCTCTGCAAGAAACCAACTGTCAACCCGAGCGTCCTCCAGAACTATGGCGGCAGCGCACATAGAAAGAGAAAAAAGCCTCTTGTGATTGTTTTTGTGCAGGAAGGTTTCCCTTCCTGCTCAAAAATAATCATCCCAGCAACGCAGACACCCTTGCACCATGGTGCAAAGATGCCTCCATTGGGGCACAGCAGCCCATTGTGCGCCGGTGCAGGGAAAAAGGACTGGATGCGCCACATCTGATAGATATCTGATAGATACGACCCATTCCTGCCCATTCTTTTACCTGCGGCGCTGCCCTACGGCAAAACCTCATAAATGAGGCTGGAGACGTTGCAACCAACTAAGCAGAACAGATTTTCTGCCACGGTGCTCCTTGCTGCCAATTTCTTTGTGGCTATGACCTCCTGTGAGGTCATGGGTTGTGAAGCAACTTCCTGTGATGCAACGTGCGATGTCACACGCCTTGATGTCACACAATGTGATGTAATGTGCCATGATGTCACTTGCATACTGTCTAACTTGGTTAATCCCCCCCACTTCTTTTTTCAGGACTTGTGCCCTGAGGTGGTGGGTATAAAACTGATTGAAGTGCAGCCCCGGACACTGAAGGGCTTGAGCTTAAAGTGTCTGGGTGTTGCCTTCACTGATGACGCTTCTATGCGTCAGCGAGGAGTAGGCTCCGAGGTGTGGCAGGCATCACAGGAAAGGGCTTTGTCTTCGCCAGGATTGAACAATCTGTGTGATGGTTGGCACAGGCGCTTTCATAGACATGCGCCAGCCATAACACAGATAGACTGACTCGGGATTTAGGACTGCCTAATTCCCGTAAAGAGTCACCCTATTTTATTTACTAGTAGTCACTATCAAAGGGAAAAATAAAGTGGGCGGAGCCCCCTCGCTCACGAAAGCCAGCGCCGCACCCATACCTCCATTCCCATATCTTTGAGGTAAATTTTACCAGTAACCCACACAAGGACTGCAAGATAAACAAAGGAGGTTGATACCTTCTCTGCATCTTCTTCAGGCCTAAGTGATTTTGACTATGAAACCTATCCCTGTCTTAGGAAAGTTGTGCTTTGTTACCTCCATACCTACCTCACACTTTTTTGAGACTCCCCTTCTTCCTTTTCTAGGTCGGGGACAGGGCGGAGGTGAAAGGCGAGGTCGCAGACGAGGGGGCCAGCTACAGGACTGTTGCCAACATGGAGAACTGCAAACTTGAAATGTGCACCAGTGGGAAAGGTAAATAGTGGGATAGCCACCCCTAAACCATCCTGTTATGATGTCAATATTCAGTTTATCTGGACATCAACTCACGCCACTCAGATCTCTGTGCTGGCCTATCATTTATATGTGGGCATATAGGTAGGTATATGAATATATATATAGCTTACCTAAAATATACAAGGACCCAAGTAATCCTCCTGGGTCCCATATATTAATAATACCTTGACTTTCTCATTAAACTGTTTGTTGCACATACATAAGCATTCATCAGAGAGAGTATAGACTTCATCAGTAGTATTGAAAACGTTTCATAACCAACTTTAAGCC
The DNA here is from genome assembly GCA_963921515.1 of Calotriton arnoldi. Taxonomy (NCBI): domain Eukaryota; kingdom Metazoa; phylum Chordata; class Amphibia; order Caudata; family Salamandridae; genus Calotriton; species Calotriton arnoldi. Next base: position 15,411 of record CAWUFW010006804.1, read on the forward strand.
ACATTTTATCCAATCTCTTTATACGAAAAGTGATGTGACAGAAAGGAGGTCTTCTGATCCATGTATTCTAATACAGCTGAATCGGCCGATAATTAGGATGGGTATAAATATCCCATTGAAGGCATGCCCTCCACCCCTCACAGTGAAATTAGACAGTATTTTTCAGGAGTAGAGGATGTTTACACTAAAACGTTCTGTGTGAATCTTATTCTTATTGACTCATACAATTTCATTGGTAAGTAGTTCACAACAAATGAAAGTAAATATTAAAGATATAGTAATGATTTTTTTATTCTAGTATCTTAGCATCAGACAACTAGTCAAGGCGTGTTTCGCCCTGTCATAGGGCCGATGCCTGGGGCCTTTTCAAGGGTGTAAAATACCAGCAATACATAAATAAATAAAAGAAAATGCAAAGGTTGTTTAAAAAAAAAAAGAATTCTGAGAGCGGGAGATTCAAGTGTCATATAGTCAATTCCAGCAACCAAGTGCTCCAAACTGCCCATTGTATTTGACGCTGCCCCCTATGTACAAGGGTGGCGTACATAGGAGGCAGCGCCAATATTAAGACCAGGAAAACCCTGGTCTTAGGTTGGCGAAACGAGGAGAAGTGCATTATTTCTCCTCGTTTTGCTTTTTCCATGTGGGCTGCCTTGTGCAGCACACATGGAAAAGAAAAATGCCATGGTTTGTTTATGTACAGGAAGGTGTTCCTTCCTGTACATAAACAAACCTTTAAAAAAAAAATCATTTTGTCATTTTCATGTGTGTTGCATGAAGCAGCACACATAAAAGTGACAGAATTGCATTTTAGGATTGTTTATGTGCAGGAAGGGACACCTTCCTACACATAAGCAATCTCCCCTGCACGCAGACACCCTTGCACTCTGGTGCAAGAGTGCCTGCGTTGGCGCTAAGTTGCTAAACTTAGCGCCATCGGAGGAGGAAACGCAAGGCTGCACCATATTCTTGTAAATATGGTGCAGCCTTGCGTTTCAGAAGTGGCGGACCGTGTCATTAAGCCAAGGAGGCTAACGACACGCTCCGCCACTTCCTTGTACATATCCCCCTCAGTGTGGGCATTGAGTGGGGACAGTTTGTTTGGGGGAGGGAGTTGACTTGTGGTATGAAGTATATTCAAGAATAGTACATAGAGGGTCTTCCCAGTGGGACAGATGAGATGGAGAAAAGAGGGGTATTTTGGCTTTTTCATTCCGATATTACTAATGGCTATTTGTTGCCTCTGCTTGACATGTACCACAAATTCTTCCTCCTACTGATATAAGACAGATTAAGTAATAATCAGTGCTTTAAATGGCCCGGTACTGTCCGGTACGGAGTACCGGCACTTTTTTATTTTGAGGACGAGAGTACCGGCACTTTTAAAGAGAAATGCAATACCTGTAATTGGAGAGTACCGGCACTTCTCAGAAACAAGCAGGTACTCTGGCACAGAGTACCTGCACTTCTATTTTTCCATTTCAGGCACTGGTAATAATCACCCTTGGTTTTCCCTTTTTATTCTTTCTTAAGTCATTGTCAGCTAGCTTCAATTATTTTGACATATTGAGTGTTTTTGTTCTATCATTGTTACTCAATTAACACTTTGCTTCCTTTTTTTACAAACATAGATATGCAAATTACTCATTTTTCCTCTTCCGTACTGCGCACCACAACTAAAGCGTAATATGTCCCACAATTCTCTTTTTCAGCTTTGCTTATCTCTTATACTTCTTGTCCTGATGATGACACTTTGAAATCACTTTATTGGTGATGAAACGTTGATGAACCCCTCAGTTCTGGACTGCATAATTGATACCCCTGAATAAGGGTGCTAGTAAGGAAGTGGCAAGCATCAACCCACCTACTATTGTCGAACTACAGCAAACATTGAGGGGCATATTCTCAAGCCCCTATCGCCACAGGAACGTCACTTTTTTTGACGTTCCCGTGGCGATAGGGCCAGCGCCCTATTCTCAAGGCAGCGTTAACCCACTTAATGTGGCTTAAAGCCAGGTTAAGTGGCTTAACGCTGCCTTGAGAATAGGGCCCCTTTCACGCTAAACTTAGCGTGAAAGGGGGCGTGCAGTGGGTGTTGCGGTGGGCGTTCCACAGCAACACCTATTGAATTCGACGCTACCACCTATTATCAAGGGCGGCGATAATAAGTGGCAGCGCCAAACTTAAGACCAGAAAAATCCTGGTCTTAAGGTGGCGAAACGAGGAGAAATGCTTAATTTCTCCTCGTTTTTGTTATTTCCATGTGTGCTGCCTTGTGCAGCACACATGGAAATAGCAAAATGCCATGGTTTGTTCATGTACAGGAAGGTGTCCCTTCCTGTACATAAACAAACCTTTTAAAAAAATGCCGTTTTGTAACTTACATGTGTGCTGCATGAAGCAGCACACATGTAAGTTACTAAACGGCATTTTAGGGTTCTTTATGTGCAGGAAGGGACACCTTCCTGTACATAAACAAACCTCCCTGCTCGCAGACACCCTTGCGCTCTGGTGCAAGGGTGCCTGCGTTGGCGTTAAGTCGTGAGACTTAGCGCCGTCGCAGGGGGAAACGCCAGGCTGCACCACATTCTTGAGAATAGGGTGCAGCCTGGCGTTTCCGAAGTGGCGGTGAGAGGCGTTAAGCCAAGGAGGCTAATGCCTCTCACCGCCACTTCCTCGTGAATATGCCCCTGAATTTCCTTCCTTTTCTGATGTGCTTTTTTTTAAAAACTTAGTTGCACATGAATATCACTTGAGCACTGCACCATCACTTGTACATGATTGATGTATTTTTCATTTTAAATATATATTGTGGAATTATAGTTGGTGTGTTTGTGTGGCATATGCCCTGCATTTCATATAATTATTTTGGCTAACAATTCACGTGTTCCCTATTTCTTACATCACTTTAGTAGTTCTTCCAAAGCAACAAAGTTGTTTCTGTTCTCGAGAAATGTCTCTGTTTTGCCTCCCCAGTTAACCACTAGGCACATATGATCTGGATAAACTGAAAGAGGAAAAGCAATGAATTTTCCTCGTTGGAGTTCACAACGAAAAAGATTCATCTATACGTCTTGATACAGATGTGAATATTAGGAGTGGGGACCTAAGTAGCTAAGGTCCCCACAAAAACAAACTTTACGACACCTTCTAGGCTAAGTCATTTCATCTATGTCTCTTGATTTATTCCCAAACGAGACGAAGTATTAGTATTTGTGGCTTGTAAATATGTTCTGTGTGTATCGATGAAGTATTGCTATGTCAGCCATGTCGTTTTAGGAGTATTTTTGTTTGATCAAATCTTTCACATGTACTTATGTAATGTCGTCAAGTAATGTTTTCATGTGAGAAACATTTAAGTATTTTTGTCTTCTGTCTTTATGGTTTCAAATGTACAGATTATATGTGTGTGAAAAAATTGTTTACTAAATAACAAGCAAAAAGAAAAAGTTACAATCAACAACATATTCACGCGAATTCTTGTAAAACTCACAAGAATAATATCCAGGGGTGCATGTTAGACCTGAAATAGCTAAAGAAAAGAAAGTCTATTCACAGACCGCAAGAGGAATAATACTCAGGTTCCATCTTTGTGTAAATTACTTTGAATTTATGGTCTGAGAGGCACATCTTTGTTTTATGGTATATTAGGAGTGGGGCATGCAAAAGTAGATCACCTGCATTTTCCCATCAATGTGCACTCACTCATCAGTTGTCAGCAGGGGATGTCTTGCCTAGGTGTTTTTGCCTGGCATCCAAAGTTCTTCCAGAGTTTGCTGCTAGCGACCCCATTCCATGTTGACCTTCACCTTGTACTTTTTAACCTTGCCCCACAGGGTCTCTTGAAAGATCAAGATGGAGCGAGCAGATGTCTACCAAGACGCTGTTTGGGCTTCTACCGCTACTAAAGGTTTCCTGCACTGTGGACAATCTTCTGGAGTACATATAGGGTGGTAGTAGTAAATATGTTTATGTGTGATTCATATAGACCAACATAATAAGCAGAATGTGGAAATAGAACATACCTTATCCTAACTACATTCGTTTCAGGAAGGGCCTACAAAGAGAACTTTTTCTAACTTTTAACCTGAGTACTGCAGTCAAGCATATTGGTGTGACCTCAGGTGAGCATCACTCTGAAGTAACCGAGACGTGACATGCCACACTGCGCAAAACTCCCCATTAAATAAATAAATCTTGGTAGAATTTGGGCCATTAATGCACAGCATAATTTTCCTCAGTGAGCTTTAAATGCATCATTAAATCTCTGCAAATGGCTCTGTTATTGATGGATGCATGCAGCCTCTTCCTCCTTCAGCTCCACGCACGATGAATGGTCAGATGGATTCTGAAACCCGCCCCTTTGCTTCTTATCCCTCGGTTTGGTGGCCCATTCTGAATGTGTGCCTTTGAATTATCTGTCTCTTCCCTCCCTGCACCGCGATCGATTTTGGAGAAGGAGTAAACGTGTCATTTCGATGGCCTTTAGGATGATTTACACAGCTGTACTTTCTGCAGTGTGTCTTCATCATGAGAGATAAAGTATTCATTCCTTTCATAAATGTCAGGGGGTGGGCTGACAGCTGCAGGGGCTAGAGGAAGAGAGGAGGGGCACAGGGCTGCACCATCTTAAAATGCTAATAACACAGAACAGTCCAGGAAATATATGTGACTCGCTGGCACGTGGCTAGTGCAAAAGTTAGGTTGATAAGATGATATCAGTTACTTATAATAGGGCATTCCAACCTGATCATTGAGGGCCACAACCTTCCATGTTTTCAGAATAACCATTGGCTTTGTAAATGAGTCCCATTTGGATGCATTGCATGCAAATGTATCTTTGGTGAATTGCATAAAATGTGGCATGGATTGATCAAAAGCTTTGGCTGGCCCTGGTTTTCAAAAATGATGTTTGTCTGTTGAGCCACTAAAACAAGTTGGTTTCAGTCCTTGGGCAACATTACAGAAGCTCCCTGGAAGCACTTCAAGAGTTTGTATCTGCCACTGGTCCTCCCAGGGAACTTCCATATTGCAGAAGGTCCACAAATGTAACTAGGGCCCCTTCTGCATTATGCAATGCTCAGGTGTGCCTTTTTTTGATCTCACAGTGTGGAAGGTGTGTTCCCTGAAGTGTGGAATTTTATGCTAATGCCGGGACGCCTTTTCTTGCTTATGCGACTGCGCCGTATTACAGACACAGAGGTATATCGAGGCCTTCGTTAGATGTGCTATGCACCACATAGTAGTGCTGGCCTTTGTGAAAGGGTAAAAATGGCTCCAGGGACTCATCGACCCCTATAGAGCCCTATACGGGCTAGCCCGTAACTTCTGTTCAAAGGCAGGCAGCGGTCTGCCTGCCGTGACATGATGCTCTGTAGCACACTCTTATGCTCTCTCATTGAATGACTACATATCTTTCAAAAACTCCCTAAAACAACTGCTACTCTCCAGACAATAATTATTCATCAATGCTACTTCAGAACTCCAAGTACCACTAGCTTGTCCTCCTGCATCCTTTCCTACCCTCTCGCGCCCATGAGATCTCTACCACATGACCCCACGGTCTCTCCAACTTTATACAAATAGAATAACATCCATCCATCAACCAGTGATGTCTCGCAATCACTGCCACTATGTCCCGACTGCCCTCCCGCTCTCCGTCCGCGCCCCGGGATTATGTCCTCTCTATCCCTACTCTCTCCTTCTTTAAACACATCACCACAATGATACCTGCAATGCTCACTATTATCAAAGTGTAACTTGCACAATTCACCTCCTCTCTATCCAGGCTCTTCCCTCCTTTAAACCGATTGCTACAAGGATATTTGCTTTGTTTACTATTGTCAATATTTATCTTGGCAACAGAAACTGGTTTTGTTTTCAAATATATATGCAGCGCCTAGGAGTTGGACCCCTGGCATTTGCTGCGCATCATTATTATTAACTACTAATTATATTAAATATTAATGAATAAATTAATTAGTATTAGTTTTACTGTTACTAATAATAATAATAATAATAATACGGATAAGAACAATGCCATTTATTATTATTATTATTTAATAATAATAATAATAATAATAATGGTAATAATAATAGTAATAATAAGAGTAATAATAATAATATTAACAATAATAACAATAACAATAATCATAATAACACCTGCGCTAGCTCAGAGAGTAGTGCCGGCCCCTGGAGAGAGGATACTGAGTCGTACCAAGGTCCTGATCTGGGCCAGGCACATCTAATAAGGATCAGCACTCGTGCAAACCGGGACCAGACGCCTGGTCGCAACCAATCCAACGCGGGTACGTTTATGGGAGTACCACAGGCAAAACTGGGTAGCACTATATTTGACATGCTTTGTGCTTTTGTCATTCCTTGTCGTTGACAGTTCCTGTATGAGACACATGGCGATAGTTTCTGCTGTCTCCATGTTATTGTATGCAGGATGTATTTGGCGCACATATAATAAATGGTGGCACCCATGCTGCCACTTAAGTAAATACAGATTTTACCCAGCAAGAGCTCATTTCTTCCAGCATCTCTATGGGCCCTAATCAGAAAGGTGCATTTACATGAGTACATTTCTATTGTCTGAATTTACTCTTGCACCTTGGTGTAAATCTAAACTTTTTTGCAAGTCACCTTTCTCAGTGTAGATTTAAACCTAACTTACCGGTCCCATTCTCAAGAAATGAGGGGATGGAGGCATCTAAGACTGAATTCACAAGTTTAAAGTTACTACTAGTTACTTTTCATATGTAGATGGTGATCTACATATGATCTTTCTATTATAAAGTATAGAGAAACACAATAAACTTGATTAATTCTATAAAAATATTTAAAATATTTTACAGTAAAATAAAACTCAAAATAATTAATTATTATTAATCTAGAACTAATTAAATAAATGTTACTGCTCATTAATTTATTAAATTAAATGTTTATTAAATACTTTAATAAGTAAAATATGTTTCGTTCATTTACAAATATTATTTTTAAACACGTTTTAAAAATCATTCTCACTAGCAATATTATATTTAGTATATTTAAGTAAAACTTGTTTTTAATTATTTAAAAATAATTACAAAATGTAATTGCATTTTATTTTTGTAATAAATTTATTATTTTTGAAACTGTTTACATTTTTAGATTAAAATGTAACAAGTATTTAACACTAACTTTCAAAAGTCAGATAATTCAATTATGTTGACAGTATTTCCTATGGCAGTACCTGTAATTCTAACAAAATAAGAGGGACAGAGAGGGCTTGGGGAGGTCCAACGTACATGCCCTACAACCAGTTTACAAAAAAGAGAGTACGTAGTTCCTGTGTGATATATTAATCACTCAAAGAGTAAGAATATTGAAAAATATATATACTACAGGTAAAGAGGAGGATAGGGAATTCCTCCTGTTGGAACTAGGAGCCCTCACACACCCAGCAAGCTAGGTGTCATGCTTCATCATTTGAGCCTGCTCCTCGTCGGGCCGGCGCTGCAATGCCCGACGGGCACCCTTAAAGGGCTCTTTTGGAGATCTTCTGTTCCACGCCGTATGGGTGCCGTGGGTGTATGGGGCCAGAATGAGTGTAGATGTAAAGTGATGATAAAACAGGTATGGGACTCCTCTGTGATGAATTTATTCCACGAGGACCCAACCTGATTAAAAGAATAGGGAGGGGTGATACTTTTTGTTTTTATGCAACAAAAATTATACTCAACTCCCAAATGGTCGACATGTTTCTCGCTATTTGTTGTCAAGGAGTGATCATTAGCGATTCTTCAGGACCGTGTAAATTAAAACAAACTATCTACACATAGGTGGCAAGGCGCAATGCTACCTACCACTAGTAGTCCCTCTAGGACATTTCCTATGGGAAATGGAATAACCTAATTAGGTATCAGATATTGCCTCATCGGTTGTAGCGAAGGAAAGACACAATAAGTGGTGTCTCTAGACTAATTAGGTATCAGATATTGCCTCATCGGTTGTAGCGAAGGAAAGACACAATAAGTGGTGTCTCTAGACTACTCCCATTCGGAGTCAAACGGACGACCTACCCCACTTCGCTACATATTCCTGGATGTAGCGAAGTGGGGTAGGTCGTCCGTTTGACTCCGAATGGGAGTAGTCTAGAGACACCACTTATTGTGTCTTTCCTTCGCTACAACCGATGAGGCAATATCTGATACCTAATTAGTCTAGAGACACCACTTATTGTGTCTTTCCTTCGCTACAACCGATGAGGCAATATCTGATACCTAATTAGGTTATTCCATTTCCCATAGGAAATGTCCTAGAGGGACTACTAGTGGTAGGTAGCATTGCGCCTTGCCACCTATGTGTAGATGGTTTGTTTTAATTTACACGGTCCTGAAGAATCGCTAATGATCACTCCTTGACAACAAATAGCGAGAAACATGTCGACCATTTGGGAGTTGAGTATAATTTTTGTTGCATAAAAACAAAGAATCACCCCTCCCTATTCTTTTTAATCAGGTTGGGTCCCTCGCAGAACAAATTCATCACAGAAGAGTCCCATACCTGTTTTATCATCACTTTACATCTACACTCATTCTGGCCCCATACACCCACGGCACCCATACGGCGTGGAACAGAAGATCTCGAAAAGAGCCCTTTAAGGGTGCCCGTCGGGCATTGCAGCGCCGGCCTGACGAGGAGCAGGCTCAAATGATGAAGCATGACACCTAGCTTGCTGGGTGTGTGAGGCCTAGTTCCAACAGGAGGAATTCCCTATCCTCCTCTTTACCTGTAGTATATATATTTTCAATATTCTTACTCTTTGAGTGATTAATATATCACACAGGAACTACGTACTCTCTTTTTTGTAAACGAGTACCTGTAATTAGCCACATGTGGTGCTATACTTACTTCAAGGCTGGCCTGAAGCACATTTACGACTGCTTTGTGGTCTTTAATACTGTAGGAACTTTAGAAGTGTAATTTGTGAATAGCAACGGGCTTACTCTTTTGTGGGTAGGTGTTTGTATCTCCATATCCTTCCCTAAACTCTTCTTTGTCTCTCCTTAAGTCCCTTCTATTTTGTACAAAGTATTCCCATTTTCCAGCCACTCCTCATGGTTCCTTCTACATTTACTACAAAAACACATACCTACTTATGCAGAGATTTTCACCACTTTGATGCAGAGCTCCAGTTAGAAAAGCTAGGAGAGGTGGGGGCCGAGATCTCCACCTGTAGGTTGGCAAACAGCATTCTACAGTATGGGAGTACTACTGTAGTGCTACTTCACTTACTACAGAATGCGGTTTGGGAATAGGCCCCTCTTTCTCTCTGATTCACTAAGGCATAAGAACAGTTCCACTTGCTTCAGCTTCAGGACTGGGTGTGTCATGATAAAGTTTGGGAGAATAATATACACATAAGATTGCAGGAAAATACATATCTCTAAAACATTTCTATCAACTGCAAAAAACAAAATGAAACAAACCATGAAATTTCATATAACAATACAGACATAATTTACCAGACAATTTAAAGGAGGCATAACAAGTCGAGTGCCAAAAGTGCTGAGTGAGCGTTCAACCAAAATGAAGCTAGTACAACCAACAGAGAGCCATTTCTTTACTTATGCAGTTGTTTGTGGTGCACCACAGACACCAACATTTATCTCTCACTGTTTTGCAGCAGATCTGGTGTGGAAAACGCAAAAATGGAAGCAGGCACTTAAAAAAAGGACCAATCACAGAGAGCCCGATTATGTTGTGAAATCAATGACCAATGACCAGGGTTAGCACCTCAATACTGCGAGATAATGCCTTGTAGAGGCCATCTGCAGGGGGCGGCAGCAGAGGTGCAAGATGACAGCTGAGACCGGAGCAGCAAAAACTGCACCTTTTTCCTGAGATGTCGACAGCCCTTTCACCATTCCTACCATCTGAACCTTTGGCAATGTTGGTGAACATGGGGCACTCCTCTGGGTCAACAACACCATCCAACATAAAGGTCATTCATGATCACACAGATTTGCAGCGCTGCACCCTTGCAAATGAGAGTAGTAGCACTAGTAGGAGCGTGGCGACCACTGGTGCTTGTGAGCGGCTACACTCCTGCAGTAAATCTCAAAGCGAAGCATTTCTAAAGAAAGCCAGAAAGGAATCTTGTGGAAGTTTAACAGTGTCAGGAGCTTCAGACAGGAATGAGACAGAAGACTATCTGCAGTGCTTAATTTGTAAACCAATAAGTGCCGGGGCTCTCGTCGGGAGGCCACTGCAGCTTGCACCACACATTGCCCCTGGCAGCTGGCAATGACATTACAAACACAGGTACTAACCATCACACACAGCTGTTGTGCTAATACCTAAATTTGCCAGACAGCGCCACCATGTGGCAGACTGTCATAAGCCCCGGTGCTGGCATTTAGGTGCCGGTGCTGAGCACCGGAAACCACCGGCTCAAATTAAGCCTTGACTATCTGACGAAAGAGCTAGAGAATCTAACATAGGTTCAGAATGGCACATTTTTAGGTTAACCCCTGACTCAGTAAATGGCTTCCATTTAGATTAATTATATGCACATCTTTCTTACGTGGATTCCCTTAAATCCTGGTATGGCTCTGTTAGAACTGGGGGTCTCTAGTTGGCTGAGGTATGTACCTTAGTGCAAATAGGGACCCTTGCTTCTAGTCAGGGTAAGGAGGGACACACCCTTAGATAATCCCTGCTCACCCCCTGGTAGCTTGGCACGAGCAGCCAGGCTTATCTCCAAGGCAATGTGTAAAGTATTTGTAACCACACTCCCAGTAACACAGTGATAACACCACAAATGGACACCACACTGGTTTCATAAAAATAGCAGTATCTTTATAAAAAGGAATACGATGAGACCAAACGCTAGAAAACCAACATATGCGTATTCGTAATAATTCACTTGGCCGGTTATTAGGCCAGCAATCACTTGTAGGTTCTTGCGGTATTAATGAGCAATTTACGATCTCTAATACAGTCCTAATGCAATGCTATGCAGTTCGTAATGCAGCTCGTAATGTAATAATAGGACAGTCCTTAATGCAAGAATCAGGCAGTTCGTAATGCAATAATAATGCGATTCGTAATGCAAGAATCAGGCAGTTCGTAATGCAATAATAATGCGGTTCATGATGCAAGAATCAGGCAGTTCGTAATGCAATAATAATGCGGTTCGTAATGCAAGAATCAGGCAGTTCGTAATGCAATAATAATGCGATTCGTAAAGCAAGAATCAGGCAGTTCGTAATGCAATAATAATGCGGTTCGTGATGCAAGAATCAGGCAGTTCGTAATGCAATAATAATGCGGTTCGTAATGCAATCTGCACGGTCAACTCGGGCACCACTAGGCCCCAACAGCAGAGACAACGGTCATAGGCTTACAGGGGCGGCCCCGGTCCTGCTGGGCAGGTCCGGGCCGCTCGGGGACTCAGCGCGTCTAACGCGGTGCAGCGGGAGAGAGCTCGGAGCACTCCTGTACTCCTCCTGCACGCCTCCCCAGGCCACACACGCTTGCGGCTCCCGACCGGAGTCCAAGCCTTACCTGGGGGGGTGCGCTGCCTCGCTCTCTCTCTCTCCCCGCTCGTCGGACGTCCTGCTGGGCGATCCCGATCACGTTGCGGCTCTGTTGCTAGGCGACGCTGTAGCCGGACAGGTTACGGCGCAGCCTTCTCCGTTGTTGATGATCTTGGGCAGATTCCTTTCGACGAACAACGATCACGATCCCTTTCACCTTGTAGCTTCCTTAGCTTCAAGAAATCCTTTAGCACATTGCGGCTCTGGCCGGCAGCTGTGATCCTCACTCACAGCCTCAGTTACGATGACGGGGCAATGCGATCACGGGGCACCTCGTAAACAGTACCACGGACCACACGGCAGTCTCAGGCGTGCAAGAGCACCACGCACACAGCGTCGCTGAGATACAGTCCTCAGTTTCAAATGCCCCATTAGCACGTTGCGGCTCGGGCCGGCGGTGGCGATCTTTACTCACAGCCTCAGTTACGATGACGGCTCGGGCCACAAACAGCAATACAGCAGCGTGGACGATGTTTCACGCTGCGGGGGCAATGCGATTACGGGGCACCTCGTAAACAGTACCACAGACCACACAGCAGTCTCAGGCGTGCAAGAGCACCACGCACACAGCGTCGCTGAGACACAGTCCTCAGTTTCAAGTGCCCCGTTAGCACGTTGCAGCTCGGGCCGGCGGCGGCGATCTTTACTCACAGCCTCAGTTACGATGACGGCTCGGGCCACAAACAGCAATACAGCAGCGTGGACGATGTTTCACGCTGCGGGGGCAATGCGATCACGGGGCACCTCGTAAACATACCACGGACCACACAGCAGTCTCAGGCGTGCAAGAGCACCACGCACACAGCGTCGCTGAGACTCGGTTTTTAGTTTCACACAATCCTTTGGCACATTGCGGCTCGGGCCGGCGGCGGTGATCATTCCTCACAGCCTCAGGTACGATGACGGCTCGGGCCACAACAGCAAGGCAGCAGCGTGGACGATGTTTCACGCTGCGGGGCAGTGCGATCACGGGGCACCTCGTAAACAGGACCACACGGCAGTCTCAGGCATGCAAGAGCACCACGCACACAGCGTCACTGAGACACTGTTGGAAACTTTTGTGTTTGTGAGTTTCAACAACAGGGGACCAGCTCTCCTCGCGCCCTTGGAGACACGCTACTTCAGGACACAGCACACAGCAAAGTCCTCACAAGCAGGGGGACACAGCACACAGCAAAGTCCCTTGTCCTCTCCTTAGTCAAACCAGCAAACTGCAGGCCAGCCCCAGAACACACAGCAAGGGCAGTCCTTCTCTTCAGTCTCTTCAGCTGTTCGTCTTTGGCAGAGGTTCCTCTTGATCACCAAGTAGGTTCAATCCTTTTTCAATATGGATTTCAGTCTTGAGTTCAGGGGTTTCTGCTCTTACATTTATACCCCTAAATGCCTTTGAAGTCTTTGTGTTTAGGGGGCTCTGACCTGGGTCCAAACCAGACCTGGGTGTCTTCCTGCCAGTGCACACCCTCCTCCTTTGATAGTCAGGGTCTGGGGCCCAGACGCTCAGCAGGAGGTGGAGCCATCCTTTTGTGGCAGCAACACAGCCCTCTTCACATCCAGGGGGCTACTCCTCCCCCCCACAGCAAATGCAGGCCAGCCTGTTGCTGTCTCACCTTCTCCTCCCTGGGGTCAGGACACTTCCCAGACCCTGTCACCTCTAAACCCAGGCAGGCAATATACAACCAGGCAGAGGCACACAGGATGGTTTAAGACAAGAAACCAGCCACTTCTGAAAGCGTGGTTTCTAAACACACAATTCAAAAACCATCTTCACAAAAAGATGTGTTATTAAATTCTGAGTTCAGGCACACTAAGCTCCATCTCTCCATCTTATGCCTATGAGAAGATATGCTGGAAACATGGGACACAGCATTCCCCATTCTGTCCTATGGGCAAGATGGCCTTGCAACAGTGAAAAACAAATTTGGCAGTATTTCACTGTCAGGACATGGTACACACCTCAGTACATGTCCTATCTTTCACATACACTGCACCATGCCCAGGGGGGTACCTTGGGCCTACTATAGGGGTGTCTGATGTGCATAAAAAGGGAAGGTAAGGCCTGGCAAGTGGGTGCACTTGTCAGGACAACAAGGCAGTTAACAAACTGCGCGCAGGCACTGCAGTGGCAGGCCTGAGATCTCTTCTTTGGGCTATTTGTGTGGGAGGCACAATTAGTGCTGCAGGCCCACTAGTAGCATTTGCATTACCAGCCCTGGCACACATAGTGCACTTTACTAGGGACTTCACTAGTAAGGCAAACATACCAATTATGGACAACCAATTACAATAACACTTTACACAGAGAGCATATGCACTTTAGCACTGATCAGCAGTAGTAAAGTGCCCAGAGTCCTAAAACCAACAAAAACAGGTCAGAAACAATACAGGAGGAAGGCAAAAAGTTCAGGGATGACCCTGCAAAAAAGGGCCAAGTCCAACACAACCCCCTTCCAGCCAAAACACAGGGTAGACCAATCACTACCTTGATGGGCTTCCCTGCTTTGGGCGATAGAACACAGACCCTGGCCCGCAACTGCAGGGGCTTATTCCAGTTCTACGCCAATCTGAACCCAGTTGGATCCCTCTGTCCCTACTCTCAGGGCCCCCTAAGCTAACCCAGGGGGGACCCATCTCCTCACCTGGGGACCCCATCTGTGCAGCGCCTAAACTTACTTTGCTCACAGATGTGTCCACACTGGTAGACAGTACCCACATGGCCAACACAGTGGTGTGGCCCAGTCCACCCTCGAGGTGTGACTCCAGCCCCCTCCCAGGGGCAACTCTGTCCACCAGGACAACCAGCCACAGTGGCCACTGACAGCTGTCAGTGATGAGAGCCAGGCTTCATGCCTTTCAGGCCTCTCTAACCTCTGTGGCGTCAGAAAGCAGGGGGCAGTAGCCCCAGGTGCCTGGCACCTTTTCTCCACTCTCCCTTCTGCCAAGTCAGGTATGGCATCCTGACACTGGCCCGCCAGCCCAGGGTCTGTACCCTCCGGCTGGACAAGAGACTGGGGTGGGCTCTCCCACACCCTGCCTTCCTCTCTGGACCCATGCACCCTCCCCACTGGAGCGGTGCTACCAGACATTAGAACTGGTGGGATGCTGGTTACAGCAGTCCCCCTCAGTTCACCTGACACTTTGGGATCCCCCTCAGGAAGTGGCCTCCCGGTACAGACTAGGCTCCCCTCCTGGTGTTCCCTTATGGAACCAACCAGGTCCTGGGACTGGGTATCGGGCACCTTGGGACACAGCCCCCTCCCACTCCTTCTCCTCTGAGACAGGACGTGGGACCCTACACCCCTTCCACTACATTGGGACCTATCTGGGCTACCACAAACCTCCCCTACCTCACTTGGTTGGGGAAAACCTGAACCACCCCCTTCTGGGTCACTCCCAAAAGCTTCCTCAGACCCTAGGGAATCCACGCAAAGGTCTGTCTCCTGTTCAAGCTCCCTGGAATCAGAGAACTCACACCCCACAGGGTGTTGGCATAGCTCTGGAAAACAGGGACTTCAAATATGCTCTCCAACAAATGAATCACACAGCCCCCCACAGTTGTTAACCAAGCTATCCTTTGCCTCACCCTCCAGTGCCTCACACAAGTACCCCACACCACTCTCCTGAGATTGGCAAGACAGGGTCTGACTGTCTCCGTCACTCAATCTACACTCTTCTGGGCGGTCTCCACTCTCACACACCAAGGTTTCTAGCATGAGGGAACCCCTCTCCCTGCACCTCTCATCTAGGGTCAGTAGGGTGTCCCTCTCACCACTAGGAATATGATCCCCTGTGTCAGTTCCCCAATCTACTTCAGGGACACTGCACACCACTGGAGCTACCTCATAAACCTGAACCCCCTGGTGTATGTTAACCCCCTCCCTCAAGTCAGGCGCCACATCTCTGGGTGTATGTACTTTTCTCTCAGCACTAGACACTACATTTTTGCTGCCACAATCTGAGCTGGACTGCACCTCCAAACCAGCAGAGCTCAATTCCTGAGCTACACACATCTCTTTTGGCTTGGCTGAGACACTCATGGCCTCGAGCCTTTCGAGCTCCAAATCAAGCTCCCTCGTTCTTAACTTATGTGGCAAAAGCAATCTCTTTTCCTCCAAAGCGAGAGCGTTCTTGCTCTCCTCTGCCCACCTTTTGCTCTCAATGAGCAACTTCTTCTCATCCGCTGAGCCTTTAGTTTCAAAACCTCCAACTCACGCTCTCTGACCCTTTGGTTTTCCTCCAGCTCCTCTGGGGAAAAGCTCCTCCCGGAATGGTTACTACCAGCCCCTGAGGCTGGTCCTCCCACTGGCAAATCCTGTGGACCAAATCCATTCCCTGGGTCATCCTCATCCACCTCATCATCACCTGTCTCCTGAGCCTCTTTGGCTTCCCACCAGGCCCTCAAGGCCGTTTGCAGCTCCTCCTTCTTGGCGCTACTTTTCATGGGACATCCCAAAGCTCTGCAGAATTGCCTCAATTGAACAACTTTGTAGGTAAGCAATGCCTCAATGTCGAATTCCAATTCTGCAGCCTCACTGGCTACTTGACTCCTTTGAGACATGATGTGTGGCTTAAAGGTCGCTCAAAAATAGAACCAAAAATCAAAACACAATATGTGGTTGCGTCGTGGCCTGCACTAAACTAGTGATGTACACCAATCACTGTGAGTCAGTTGCAAATACACGTTCAAATCCCACCGCTGCCACTAATGTTAGAACTTGGGGTCTCTAGTTGGCTGAGGTATGTACCTTAGTCCAAATAGGGACCCTTGCTTCAAGTCAGGGTAAGGAGGGACACACCCTTAGATAACCCCTGCTCACCCCCTGGTAGCTTGGCACGAGCAGCCAGGCTTATCTCCAAGGCAATGTGTAAAGTATTTGCAACCACACTTCCAGTAACACAATGGTAACACCACAAATGGACACCACACTGGTTTCATAAAAATAGCAGTATCTTTATAAAAAGGAATACGATGAGACCAAACGATAGAAAACCAACATTTGCGTATTCGTAATAATTCACTTGGCCGGTTATTAGGCCAGCAATCACTTGTAGGTTCTTGTGGTATTAATGAGCAATTTACGATCTGTAATGCAGTCCTAATGCAATGCTATGCAGTTCGTAATGCAGCTCGTAATGTAATAATAGGACAGTCCTTAATGCAAGAATCAGGCAGTTCGTAATGCAATAATAATGCGGTTCGTGATACAAGAATCAGGCAGTTCGTAATGCAATACTAATGCGGTTTGTAATGCAAGAATCAGGCAGTTCGTAATGCAATAATAATGCGATTCGTAATGCAAGAATCAGGCAGTTCGTAATGCAATAATAATGCGGTTCGTGATGCAAGAATCAGGCAGTTCGTAATGCAATAATAATGCGGTTCGTAATGCAATCTGCACGGTCAACTCGGGCACCACTAGGCCCCAACAGCAGAGACAACGGTCATAGGCTTACAGGGGCGGCCCCGGTCCTGCTGGGCAGGTCTGGGCTGCTCGGGGACTCAGCGCGTCTAACGCGCTGCAGCGGGAGAGAGCTCGGAGCACTCCTGTACTCCTCCTGCATGCCTCCCCAGGCCACACACGCTTGCGGCTCCCGACCGGAGTCCAAGCCTTACCTGGGGGGGTGCGCTGCCTCGCTCTCTCTCTCTACCCGCTCGTCGGACGTCCTGCTGGGCGATCCCGATCACGTTGCGGCTCGGTTGCTAGGCGACGCTGTAGCCGGGCAGGTTACAGCACGGCATTCTCCGTCGTTGATGATCTTGGGCAGATTCCTTTAGACGAACAACGATCACGATCCCTTTCACCTTGTAGCTTCCTTAGCTTCAAGAAATCATTTAGCACGTTGCGGCTCGGGCCGGCAGCGGTGATCCTCACTCACAGCCTCAGTTACGATGACGGCTCGGGCCACAAACAGAAATACAGCAGCGTGGACGATGTTTCACGTTGTGGGGGCAATGCGATCACGGGGCATCTCGTAAACAGTACCACGGACCACACAGCAGTCTCAGGCGAGCAAGAGCACCACGCACACAGCGCCGCTGAGACTCAGTCCTCAGTTTCAAGTGCCAGGTTAGCACGTTGCGGCTCGGGCCGGTGGCGGCGATCTTTACTCACAGCCTCAGTTACGATGACGACTCGGGCCACAAACAGCAATACAGCAGCGTGGACGACGTTTCACGCTGCGGGGGCAATGTGATCACGGAGCACCTCGTAAACAGTACCACGGACCACACGGCAGTCTCAGGCATGCAAGAGCACGACGCACACAGTGTCGCTGAGACACAGTCCTCAGTTTCAAGTGCCCCGTTAGCACGTTGCGGCTCAGGCCGGCGTCGGCGATCTTTACTCACAGCCTCAGTTACGATGACGGCTCGGGCCACAAACAGCAATACAGCAGCATGGACGATGTTTCACGCCGCGGGGCAATGCGATCACGGGGCACCTCGTAAACAGTATCACGGACCACACGGAGGTCTCAGGCGTGCAAGAGCACCACGCACACAGTGTCGCTGAGACTCGGTTCTTCGTTTC
The DNA here is from genome assembly GCA_963921515.1 of Calotriton arnoldi. Taxonomy (NCBI): domain Eukaryota; kingdom Metazoa; phylum Chordata; class Amphibia; order Caudata; family Salamandridae; genus Calotriton; species Calotriton arnoldi. The sequence goes on from CAWUFW010006804.1 coordinate 33,526, forward strand.
ACACAATTCTTTGGCACGTTGCGGCTCGGGCCGGCGGCGGTGATCCTTCCTCACAGCCTCAGGTACGATGACGGCTCGGGCCACAACAACAAGGCAGCAGCGTGGATGATGTTTCACGCTGCGGGGGCAGTGCGATCACGGGGCACCTCGTAAACAGTACCACGGACCACACGGCAGTCTCAGGCGTGCAAGAGCACCACGCACACAGCGTCGCTGAGACACGGTTGGAAACTTTTGTGGAGACACGCTACTTCAGGACACAGCACACAGCAAAGCCCTCACAAGCAGGGGGACACAGCACACAGCAAAGTCCCTTGTCCTCTCCTTAGTCAAACCAGCAAACTTCAGGCCAGCCCCAGAACACACAGCAAGGGCAGTCCTTCTCTTCAGTCTCTTCAGCTGTTCTTCTTTGGCAGAGGTTCCTCTTGATCACCAAGTAGGTTCAATCCTTTTTCAATATGGATTTCAGTCTTGAGTTCAGGGGTTTCAGCTCTTACATTTATACCCCTAAATGCCTTTGAAGTCTTTGTGTTCAGGGGGCTCTGACCTCGGTCCAAACCAGACCTGGGTGTCTTCCTGCCAGTGCACACCCTCCTCCTTTGATAGTCAGGGTCTGGGGCCCAGACGCTCAGCAGGAGGTAGAGCCATCCTTTTGTGGCAGCAAAACAGCCCTCTTCACATCCAGGGGGCTACTCCTCCCCCCCCACATCAAATGCAGGCCAGCCTGTTGCTGTCTCACCTTCTCCTCCCTGGGGTCAGGACACTTCCCAGACCCTGTCACGTCTAAACCCAGGCAGGCAATATACAACCAGGCAGAGGCACATAGGATGGTTTAAGACAAGAAACCAGCCACTTCTGAAAGCGTGGTTTCTAAACACACAATTCAAAAACCATCTTCACAAAAAGATGTGTTAATAAATTCTGAGTTCAGGCACACTAAACTCCATCTCACCATCTTATGCCTATGGGAAGATATGCTGGAAACATGGGACACAGCATTCCCCATTCTGTCCTATGGGCAAGATGGCCTTGCAACAGTGAAAAACGAATTTGGTAGTATTTCACTGTCAGGACATGGTATATACCTCAGTACATGTCCTACCTTTCACATACACTGCACCCTGCCCAGGGGGTACCTTGGGCCTTCTATAGGGGTGTCTGATGTGCATAAAAAGGGAAGGTAAGGCCTGGCAAGTGGGTGCACTTGTCAGGACAACAAGGCAGTTAACAAACTGCGCGCAGGCACTGCAGTGGCAGGCCTGAGATCTCTTCTTAGGGCTACTTGTGTGGGTGGCACAATTAGTGCTGCAGGCCCACTAGTAGCATTTGCATTACCAGCCCTGTCACACATAGTGCACTTTACTAGGGACTTCACTAGTAAGGCAAACATACCAATTATGGACAACCAATTACCATAACACTTTACACAGAGAGCATACGCACTTTAGCACTGATCAGCAGTAGTAAAGTGCCCATAGTCCTAAAACCAACAAAAACAGGTCAGAAACAATACAGGAGGAAGGCAAAAGTTCAGGGGTGACCCTGCAAAAAAAGGGCCCAGTCCAACTGGCTCTGACCCATCTGAACCTATCTTGGCCACCCTGATCTAGAATAAATATGCTACAGCACACATTGGGCCTAATTACAATGTCGGTCGGAAAGCCTCAGACAGCTGGTCGGAGACTGTCCGACCGACATTGTAGGTTTAAACTCCGACTGCGGTCAGAGCTTAAACCGGCTAGGGAATCCAACTGGATTTCAACAGGCTCAAGGAGCCCGTCAGCCAGTTGGAAAGGCCTCATAAGGCAGGGTGTTTTTGAAGGAAACAAAACCTCTGCTTATAGGTAACCATAGATCAGGACTTAACTTTGATCTGAACGGATTGTCCTAAGCCTTGAAAAATCTCCATGTAGCCAGTTGCCATTGGGCGAAACACTTTGGTTGATATCATTGGAATGTATTTGATTGATTGCTAAAAGCATTGTGTTTTTTCACAAGCCATGAATAAAAAAAATAAAGTATTTCTTTGGGTACAGCAAATTATATGCATTATTGGATTCACCTGCAAAGCCAATAGGTATGATGTTGGCTGCCAGATGTTTGGCAGTGTCAATGTTTGTTTTGCCTTTGGTTTTGCAAAACATTATTGTTGGGGAAGCTGCTGGGCCCTAGTTAATCTAAAACAAAAACACTGGCTAACAGCACACGTCTTTTTTTGGCCTCAAAAAGCACACATTGCTATAGTGGTCCCTGCCACTGAAGGGAATTACTTTGAAAGGATGCGCCCCTTGTGAAAGGGCAGAATATTGTCCCTCACAGTGAAGTTAACCAGTGTATGAAATGGTCTGACTCACTGTTATTGTTAACTGATTTTTATATAGCGCTAATCACCGGCAGGTCTCTAAGCGCTTGAGAGAGAGTTACCAGAGGTCGTCATGGGTCCCGGGTGCGTGGCCATATGGTATGCCCATTAAGCTGTCCCATGCTATATGCTGTAATGGGTAGAATAAAAATGTAAATGACACTGTAACAAACCAATACATAAAGAGGGATGGCTGAAAGCCCTTACAAGTAAGTAAACCATACATATAAGCAGCGGCAGTTCGTCTGTATGAGCGCAGGAGCGCCGTCCCTCACACTGCTGCAGAAAGCTGGAAAAATAAAATGGTAATACAAGGATTTTATTCCCATTTTATTTTTCCAGCTTTCTGCCGAACGGAGAGGGCAGGGCAGGGCCAGTGCGTCATTGCTTCTGATTAGCAGCAGTGATGAGTGGCCCCTTCAGTATGAATTGCGCATGTACGTTTGGCTGGCTACCTTGCTACGGCCAAACGGACATGCGCAAATCAAACTCTCCATCCCAGCTGTCCTAGAAAGCTGGGTTGGAGAGCAGCCACAGGACTCCAATACCTTTCGGAGTGCTGAGGCAGCCTGCTCCAGCCAATCCAGACGCTTCACTCATGCTGCATAAGAGCAGCGTATGAATTAGATAAGATAGTTGGCTTTGTGGCGTCACCTCGCGCTCGGAGAAGTCTGAATCCCGGGACTGGAGAGCACCAAGGACATCAGGAGAAGGTAAGTGAAACTTTATTTTTCTCTTTTTTTATTGTTTATTGTAATGTGTTTTGATGTAATTTTGTAATGTATGTAATGTAAATATATGTAGTGCCCTACCGTTTTTTAATACCACCAACTGCCACTGCATATAATTTTAGCAAATCAAAAGGTCTTGGCTAATGCTAGACATAAAAAGATAAAGGAGAACATTATTAAAGATTGTAAGATATTTATTTTATTTAAGCCCATTCCAACAACTATTTCTTATAGACTTGAGCCCACATTTACCAAACTTAAGCATGAGTTCTCGCACAACAGAATGGGGTTTCATGGGATGCAGACTGGCAAACAACTATGTCAATCAGTTTTCACAGGTAAAAGATTTTTTGCACTGAATGTTTATGCGACTGCAGTGTTGAAACTGTATTGTTTTGCCTAGAGTGAAACTGTTACAAGAGCACTCGCTCGCCTTTGCACAACACTGTTGTGCAAAAAATACTTTATTAATGGCATTAGAAAACATCAACATGCGACATGCAGTAAATATGACATTGCACAATTCTTTGCTGCTCCCGCAGTGCAGCACTGTAGAGTTCATCGCAGCTTTGCACTGAGCAAATCTAAATCTGGTTCTTGGCGATGATCAGCCGGTGCAGCAGAATTTTCAGTGACCCTCAGTGGGTACAACTGAACAAATCTAATGCCCCAGAAAAAGGATGTTTGTGAAACAACAGGAAACTCACAATGCAACAGATGATAGCTACAGTGAGTTAATGAGGAGTTTATTATGAGTGTGTCGCTGCCATTACTCATATTATAAGGTAAGTTCTGCTGCGCGTCACAGCCAGTGCTTGAACTGCAAAACAGCTGCCACAGCACAACTTCTCAGCCCTAAACTGTTCAGAAGCCACCAACATTCCCACCTCAGCAGTGTAGAAACACCACTTCCAATCAAGATTTACCTCCATTTGCTCTCACCACCGCACCATTGTTTATAGATGGAGGATTCTCACTTGGCGGCTGCTGGCATGTACCGTGGGTAATGGGGCGGGTGGCAAAAAAAAAAAGACTTTTCCTTAATACGTGACACAACGTCCTCCTCCACCGGTCTTCTCTCTTTCAGGCAGATTCCAACGTGGGGCCCAGCCAACTCCCTTAACCAATCCTGACACTGCTCTCAACAGCATGAGAGCAGTGGCAGGATTGGAGGGAGCGACCTCACTCAGCACTTTTAAGAGCACTGGAGGCCTGCGCTTTCTCTCACCCAGCTGTCTTAGACAGCTAAGTTAGAGAAGTTTAAAATGTGCATGTCTGGCTGGCCTTCACAAGACGGCCGGCCAAAGGGCCATGCACATTTTAAACTTAAGCACACAGCTCCATGCTACCACTTAGCAGCAATGGCCCGCCCCATCCTGACACTAAGGGGCATATTAGCAAGACCCACGTTAAAATTATCGCTGTTTTAGCGGCAGGAAACTGCCGCTAAAACGGCGATAATGGGCTTGCTAATATGCGTTATAGAATTCCAATAGAAGCCCAGGTTAGATGTGCAGGACATCTAACCTGGGCTTCTATTGGAATTCCATAACGCATATTAGCAAGCCCATTATCGCCGTTTTAGCGGCAGTTTCCTGCCGCTAAAACGGCGATAATTTTAACGTGGGTCTTGCTAATATGCCCCTCAGTTCGGGACCGGTTGGTTTCTGAAAAATAAAATGGTAATAAGTAAACTTTATTACCATTTTATTTTTAAGGTCTGGCCTGGGGCTTTTCTTTGTGGGGCGATGCTTCTCCGCTCAAATGGAGCCCCTGCATAAAGGTATTTGGTATATGACATTTTAATGTGTCACAGTGCTCGCCTGCGCATCCACTGAGCGTTGCTGGTATTGTGATAGCCCATGCACCATTTGTAGTTTTTCCCACCAGGAAAGTTGCTGGGATGAGTCAACTGCAGCGTAGCGACAGGGAGAGGCAGCAGAACTTCAGCGCGAGCACTCCATATTGCAGAGCGCCATAAATGTCTGCAAGACTGAAGCGCAAGCACTCCTGTCGAAGCCCGCTACCATCCCATCTTCCCATACTGTGCTCAAGCACACGTCTCGCCTGAAGGAACGTGCACCATCATCACACTGGCCACGGCCAGCTTGTTGGAGACTGCACAGAACAGTAGTTTCATGGTGAGCTCTCAGTGCAGCTGTCTAGTGGAAATTAATACCAGGACAAGAACCATTTACAGGAAAGTGCATTAGCTTTATGCTACAAGTTCACAACGTAGTTTTGGTTATTGACATTCACAAGGAGTAAGGCATCAAACAGACAAAGTTTACATCCACCAAGCTAGCAGTATGTTATCACACCAAGTTTTAACATTTTGAATAATACATGAACAGCAATATTTGAAGCACAACATGGAATAACTTTTGATTATTCCTCCAACAATATTTCATGCCTAGCCAGTAACGCCACCCATTGAATGGGAACAATGGTTAGACATGTTTCAAAATTATTTGGAGACATTAGATGGTCAGAATGTTCGGCCAAGCAGGAAAAAGAAAATGGGGCTGATTACGATGCCGGTCGGACAAGCGTCCGACCGAGATCGTAGCAGGTATGGGACCGGCCGACCAGGAGTCAGATGTCCCACCCGCTGTATTAAGATGTGACCGGTAGCACGGCGGTCGGAAACATACCCATTATTGCGGCATGTGCTGGCGGTCGGAAAAGTGCCGCAGCACAACCCGCAATGGTAAAGCGTATGTATACAAACATTCATGCACCATGTGGCAGGCACCATGCCGTGCCTGCTACAAGATCCATGGATGTTTGGGGGGGCACCACAGATCCCCCCAGGCCTCATAGCAGAGGCCGTGAAAGTACAGGGCCCTGCTAGTGGCCCCAAAGTCTGTTTCCGACAGCCTTTCAATGGTGGTCGGACCGCCATTTAAAGGCTGTCTGAAAGGAACATCGTAATCCCTACAGCGGTGCCTGAGTAGACATCACCCTTATTGTAAGGAATTACATTCTGACCAACAGTCGGACGGGCTTCTTGGGCCCATCTGAACCGTCGGTCAGTCCCTCCACCCTGCCTCCAACCGCCCACATCTTAATGCGGCAGTCGGAGTGCAGCAGCAGATGTCGGTTGGACCGCAACCGACAGGCCACCGATTGCGGTCCGACCGATGTCATAATGAGTGCCAATATTATTATGTAGTCTTGGGAAGGAAGGTCAACATGTTTATAAATACTTACAACCAGCTACGGAACAAGATGGAGACTTAATTAATGACACCTACAAAGAAGCAAAAAAAAGACGAACTAAGATTTGCTAGCACAACAAACATAGTCATGGCAAGATATAAGTTTTATACGCAGCCTCCAAAGTCAGGAGAATCTGTTGATGGGTTCGTAACCAGATCACGTGAATTATCTGTTAGAAGGCAGTTTGGGTCAATGACGGACAAAATGATTCGAGATCAGTTGATAGTGCAGTGCAGAAGCAAAAAAAGGATGAAGGGTTTTGAGCTGCAAAAATCCTTTGTTAAAGGATGCCATAGAATTTACAGAAATAGTAAGGGAGTCAGAATACTGTATTGGGGAAATGGAAAGGAGGGATCTTAGGAGAGGCAGCAAGTGTAAGCAATGATAAAAGCAAGGTAAAATGTTACCTCTAAAAATAGCAACAGAATAATAAAGAAGTAGAGTGTGTGGCAGGTACAGACCCAATAGTCGCACTTCAGATGCAAAGAACTGCTACACATTAGGTAAAGCATGTAGGAAGTGTGGGTAAAAATAACATTTCATCAGGATGGGTGGGGAATAAATCAAAGGAAAGGTTGCAATAATACCAGAGGAAAGATTAACAGAGTCAGATTCCTTAAAGTCACAAAGAATTCTGTGTATAGGAGAAGGTAACAATAATTTAGGCAGAAGAAATTGTCATAAACCAGAATTCAATGTAAGTAATGAGAAAGTATGATTTTTTTTTTTTACAGAGTTTTATATAGCGCGAACTTGACTCGAAGGTATCGGAGCGCTTTACACGAGCACCAGTTGCGTTACATGAGGACGCATTCATTTTTGTTAGGCACAGGGAGATTAAGTGATTTGCCCAGAATCACAGGATGTTGCTCGTCCTTGCCGAGACTGGAACCCGGTTCCCCAGATTTGAGGTCAACCGCCCTAGCCGTTAGGCCAACTCATGATGATGGCTGACTCCAGTTCAATGTATAACATCATACTAAAAAGTATGTTTCAATCTGCGAGGCCACAGTTAGGCTGTTAGCCAAAGATATAAACCCATGACAATGTGCTACCAAGCAGTGTTTATAACTATGGAAGACACTTTTCTAATTACAAGAATGTAATCTGGTCTTTCTTCAGCAGCAAGTATCTTCCAAAGAATGCTGAGTGAAGCGTTTAAGGGTTTCAAAACATGCATTTTACAATGGAAGCTTGTGCTGCGGGCCTTTTCCGCCAGCCACACAAGCTTCCATTGTAAAATGCCTATGGGCGGTCGCATCGTAATCCTACGTTTAGAACCACCGACCTAAGGTCGGCCGGTTCCAAACCGATACGGTGTCGACATCGTAATCAGCCCCAAGTGAATTGCTGCGAATTACAGTGTCTTTTTTTTCAGAAGAAAACCCTTGTTTCAACTCCAAGTCTCTTGGATTCACATTGGAATTTGGTTTGTGGACCACAGCTTCTTCATGTGAGTGGTCTTGGTTGGTGGGAAGAATTGACGTCCTGGTGGGTGTTGCTTTTGTCCCCTGCATAGGTTGTGGCTTGAGCTAACATGGAGATTGGTGTTGAAAATGAACTATACATATATATCTTATTATATCAACAGTTAGGAAAGCACAAATCAAACACTTTTTTTGTAATGTAAGTGTGATGGAAACAAAGATTTTAATAGGATCAAATCCAGACACTTTACTTGGTGATGCGGAAATGATAGATATTTGCTGAAACCCATTTCCACACATTATAGTTTGTGCGCTATATATTTTTATCAGTAAATCTGCATGTCAGCGTGCATTTTGTGGCCCTTTTGATGGAAATGTGATGTCTGTAAATGACAATGTGCTACCAAGCCGTGCTTTAATAATATGTTTGCAACAGTGTGCTCCAAGATGCACCACCAGCTACATACCACACCGTTACCACTCTCCAGCTGAATGGGCGTGTCTCATTTGCTACACTTGTTCTTCCTGGTGCTTGTATTTTTCACAATCCTTTTGACTTCAATGATGTAACATTGATGGCAGCACCCCCCCCCCTGGCATAACGAAACTTGTGTGGGCCCCCTGCAAGGTACGTGGAGGGGCCCCCTCTGGACTTCATCAGGAGCTCTCCAGCCAGAGTATTGTTCTGAGGGGGCCCCCTGAAGCTTGGGCCCCCCGCACCGCAGGGGCTGCGGGGGCCTGTGTTACGCCACTACAGCCCCCTCTGAAAACGTTCCCAGCACCACTGTGATCGGATTGACAATAAGCTAGTAGAACTGGTGTTGAGCCTGCCTTTGTGTTGAAACTCATGCATTGTAATGCATGAATTAAGGGCGTGCTAGCAGGCTAGCAAGTGGCAAGTCCTTTGGCTAGCTCCCCACGTTGTCTCTAAACCTTCTTCATCAATGGCTTGTTGTATTCCTCTTAGGGTGTCCATGCACGGGCTTTCCTGTATCATGTCCTTATATAGGCACAATTCGCCCTGCCCTTATATAGGCATAAAATCCCAGTCCTTATTTAGGCATTAAACCGTGCACTCCAAATACAGGCATGGTCTCCGACATCCGTCCACCCTAACGTCACAACGAGTTCTTGAAGAACAGACCCTTAGGCTTCGGGAGTTTCCCTAGCACAGGACTATTGATTTCTTCAAGGACTCATTTATTATGCATGAACCATTATACCTTAGGGGTTCATTCATGACGTCTTCCGCTGTCCGATTCACGTCAATGCTAACATTCTGAGGTACCTCTCAGGTATAAATATACCTTCCCTAGCCCTTGTAAACTAGAGGAGACCTCGACTTCAGAGGAGCCCGTTTCCCGGCCTGACACACTGAGAAGACGCTGTCATCCCTGCACGCAGAGAGTCCAGCTTCCAGTGATCTGACTTCCCTTGCGGGGTGTTGGAGTTCGAGTCTGGCAAGAGATTCCCACCTCTCTCATTCTTAAGGTATGGAGCTGACTAGAACCTAGAGGGACTCTTGGCATACTAGGCATACTGGGCGTAACATACTCTTAGTATACCGTAGTAAGGAATACTTCACCTACTTCATACCTCTCCCTACACCTAGGTTAGGTTAGGTACATTGGGGTAGAACTAGTTTAGAAACGCATCGTACGAGTACTCGCATTTTTAGTCTGTGTTATTTATGTAAATGAATATCTGCTAAAGATAATGCTATCGCAGTACTATTTATTTCTACTGCTTACGCTGTACATTATTTATCTCGCATACTGTCTTGTGATCATAACAGCACATATAACTTACACGAGAAACAAGACTGTTCAATAAATCTTTTATTGAAACGCCCGTCTATTCTTTCTGTGTAACTTTGAGGAAAACTAAGCATGCACAATTGAGCTGAGTGAAACAGTTATCTATTGTTTCCACGACTCTGGGACACGTTCTGATTCTAAAGGGAAACAAAGTTGTCATGTTTTGCGGCTGCCAGAAACTACTCCCTTCTTGTTATCCAAGGAGTTTCTAGTGGCCTCTGAGCTAGCTGGCACAAGTAATTAAGTTTAATATACTCGATAGGGACATACTGACCTTAGTCCTATGTCAAACCTATAGGGGATATTATTCCAATGCGCAGAGCCTATTAGGGAAATAGGAGCTACACTACAGGCTATACAGAGCGCCAACAACGAAACAGAAAGTGATTTAATACCTTTGGATTTAAACGATATTAATTCTGCATTTTTAATAGAGGAATTTCTGCTTTCTCTCCTCTGCTACACTTACTGCTACCGTTTGTTGTCTAATGACCCTGATGTTTATTGTTTCACTCTCTGTCTACCTTCCTTTGTTGCTTTTATTGATTTTTTGGCAGAAGAGGAGGTGCTTATTATATGCAAGTCTCCATTAATTGCTACTCTCAGCAGCTACACATCACAGAAGACGTAGTGATGTTATCCCAAATATGGATTAAGCTCCGAAGATGCTGCCTATTTTGTTTAGGTTCTTGGCGAGCTAATTATATAATTCTTGCTCTGCTGTTGTTCGCAGGTTATTTTGCACTTTCAATGTTTTGTCGTTTTTATTATATTTATAATTATATTACCACGTAGCTTGATTTAACCTGTAGCCTCAGTTTTATTATTTCTTTGCCTTGTTCTTCCTTAGTACGTTTTATTGTTATAGTATACATTTCGTATCTCTCACTTCCCTCTGTTATTGTAAATAGCCTTAGGGCCTTTTCCTAATCAATGCAATCCAGCAGCTTCTCTTCACAAGCCTTCCTTTCCCCAATGCTGGAGCTGACAGCATGCAGCAACCCCCTCCCTGAGCCCATTTATCAAAGGCACATCCTCCTCCAACTCGTGGATCCAAACATGGACTCCTTTTCTCAGCAGCAAGCTAGAGACCCAAGGGAAGCTGTAGACTGCACACTCAGACAATGACTGGATCACCATCGGGATGTCCTGGGTGCCCGTGTGAGGCTTCTTGACTTGTTGGAGCAAGCCCCCACCTCCCCTGATATGATAAATGCACCAACATTGAGGATCTTGGCTCAGAGAGCAATGTGCTTCATAGGAGGTGACAATGCCACCATCACCTAACGGCTTAGTTACTTTTTCTGAAGTTGGGTAGTAAAATATGGTGGCCTCCTCTTTTGTGACCTATTCCATAGAGAAATATCCAAATGTGTCAAAATACCTTAACTTCCCTTGACAAGGCCCAGTCATACAGTCTTCTATTGGAGATGGGGTTTTTGAGTGTTTGCATCTGCCAAGGGCACATTGCCCACAGAAGCAGTTACCACAGCTGAATCGACATCTACAGACACAAAGGAAGTGCTGGGTCAGCAGCTCTCAATCCATCCAGAGATTCTTTGGAAGAAGAGATGGAGCTCAAGGTTTCAGAGGTAAATGCTCAACACTCCCTGTCTTCAGGTAATGCCTCTACCTGTTCCTTCTTTCCCAGGCCGGGCACCAATCAGGCTGTTTTAATCAAAGTACTAAAAGTAGAGATGTGGCCCATAGTTGCTGCAAATGATAAATGGGTTTTTACGGAGACTTTGAGGCTCTTCCATATTAACATTGCAAGACTTCCGACCACATTTCCACCTCTGAAGAGGGTGGTTTTGCACTTAGGAAGATGTGGAATTGGCCAGAACAGGAACCATCATACTGGCTCCACCCTCCGGAGGCTTTGTTAAGACGTGGCGATACAGTTGCTACCTTTTCTGTCCATCATCTATCTCATTGTGCTTTGTGTAGCTTCTTCTTCTTCTTCTTCATCTCGTCACCCACAGGATTCGTCTAGTGATCCACATAGGTGATATCCTCTTAAAGGCCCAATGCCAGCTACACCTTGTGGAATATGATCAATCTTTTAAATTATCCTTACCCATTTTCTCTACTCTGTGACTTGATTAGTTGTATTCAGTTTTTACCATTCTCAAGTACCTCGGCTTGGACCTCTAGGCTATTTCTTTTTTAATAGTATTGCTATTTGGCTAAATGATGCCTACATAGTGCACGCATGTCCTCTGAAGAAAGTCTTGCTGTGTAATGATAATAGGTTTTCTATATTGCCTTTCATGCTGCACTCCTGCAGGTTCTATGCTCAGAAAACAGTCAATGTTAGTATAACCTAATTCTTGGTCCTCACTTTACTGATATTCGCGGTTTGCCAAACTCACGACCTGCCAATCAATATTTCCTTATGTGTAAACGTTCAACTTTTTGAGCTGTCCCTCTGGCTTCGGCCAAACAACCAAGGCTGATCTAAGGTTTGCTTACAGAAACCAAGTTAACTCAGTGGATCATTGTGTGCCGGCCCTATCAGATGTCACTCACAGCTCTCATCAAGATTTTGGCCTCTTCTCAAATAACATTGCTTTCTGGTTCTCAACAGTGTGTGAAACCCCGAGGCTTGATGTGGTGATAGGGTTATTGGCACCTTGTGTCTGTTGTCATGCCTGATTTCTTGATATTTACGTATCGAGTGTGGGGCTGAAAGAGTACTCTAGCATGTCTGGTCTCTGAAGTCACAAGACACCTCATTTCGTGCTGAAAGTTTCCCTTGACAAGTTCACTTTCTGGGGCTGAATAAGATGTAATGTCTGTTGAAAGATATCTCAAACTATGGGCCTGATGACGAGTTTGGCAGTGTGGGGTGGCACGCCACCTCTCTGCTCCCGCTCAACCGCCAGGCCACCCGCCAGATTACGAGTTTTCTCTTTGTCTGGCAGGCAGTTCTTTGGCGTTCTCATGGCGGTGCCTTATAAAAAGGCACTTGCAATGGGAATGCCAAAGCCCTTTCCTGCACAGCATGGACCAGCATGGACTTTTAAGTCCATGCCGTGCAGGAAAGGGGGTGTAGGCACACCAAGGGGACGCCATTTGCCCCCCTGCATGCACCCAAGGGCCCAGAGGCAACCCTTGTTTCCTCACCACCAGAATTTCATGGCGTGAACACCGCCATGAAATCCGGGCAGTGAGGAAATATGTCATATGCTTAGTGGTGCCGCAGCAGCACCACCAGCATATTGTGCTCCTCTGACCACCGCGCCACCACCAGGGACCTGTTTCCTGGCTGTTACAGTGGTCCCCTGGAGGTACGACTCCCGTAGTAGTAATACAACGTTTGGACCACTGGTGCGGCGGTCCCCGATGATCGCCACCGCACCTCCACCACAGGTTCAGCAGTGCGGTGGACCGCAGAACTCATAATCAGGCCGTATGTGTCTTCTTGAGTAGCAAAATATCCTATGTGTGGGGTTTCAAGATAGTTTGTGTTAGTTTACTTCCCGGGATTCCAAGACACTAGTCACATTTGCTTTCTGGAATTACAAGATACCCTGTGAGGGGTTGCAAGATATCATGCCAAGCATTATGTTTCAAAGTACTTCACTAAATTGCTTTGTTAGCTGACTTGAGCTTTTCATCAAGGTTGTTAGTGTGTTTTGATTTCTCTGTCATGTTGTGTGATATGTTTAATCCGTGTTCGAATCTAAACCTGGGCGGAGTTCGCGGAGTTTTACTCTGCGGAACTCCGCGAACTGCTAGAAAAACGCCGTTGCGCTCCGCGAAGTTCAGCCAGCAGTGGAGTCTGTTAAGTTGTGCTGTTCACACTGATTTTTAGCACAGGGAGTTTATCCCGCACTTTAAAATCAGCGCGAACGGCACTACACGTCACACCAGAGGGCGCTGCTGCTTTCTGCCACTCGAGTAGACATTCTACTCGAGAGGCAGCTTCTTCAACGCGAATGGCAGATTTCTCAACACGTGCAAAAAGAACAATTGATGGACAGAACGCAGAACAATGTCATACATTCACCCCAGTACAGAGATCTGGGCCCAAATCCATCGTTTTTTTGCTCACCATGCCATTCCAGTTTGAACCCAGCCATATGCAAATCAGTCTTGTCCCTGTGCCCAATGGGAACAGTCCAGTCCGAACTGCAAGGCCAGGTTCTCCCTGGACTGGAAACAAGCATCCTAAGACCGGTTTCGGGGTATCACCTCTCATCAGCCAGGATAGCTTGACTCCAGTGACATGGAGAGCACGGGACCCACGTCTGTGCATACCCGTCCCACTTGGGGTGACAAATGCAAAAAGGACAATTGATGGACAGAATGTTGAACAATGTCAAACATTCACCCCAGTACAGAGATCTGGGCCTAAATCCTTAGTTTTTTGCTCCCCATGCCATTCTAGTTTAAACCCAGCCATATGGAAATCAGTCTTGACCCTGTTCCCCATGGGAACAGTCCAGCCCGAACTGCCAGGACCTAAGTGGGAAGGGTATGCCCAGACATGGGTCCCGTGCTCACTGCGCCACTGGGTTCAAGCTAGCCTGGCTGATGAGAATTGATGCCCCGAAACCGGTCCCAGGATGCTTGTTTCCGGTCCAGCCTGGCTTGGCAGTTCGGGCTGGAATGTTCCCATGAGGAACAGGGTCACGACTGATTTGCATATGGCTGGCTCCAAACTGGGGTGGCGTGGTGAGCAAAAGAACGATGGATTAAACCCAGATCTTTGTGACTGGGGTGAATGTATGCATTGTTCAGCATTCCGTCCATCATCTGTTCTTTTTGCATTTGTCGCCTTAAGTGTGGATGGGTATGCCCAGACATGAGTCCCATGCTCACTGCGCCACTGGATTCAAGCTAGCCTGGTTGATGAGGGGTGATATCCTGAAATCGGTCCCAGGATGCTTGTTACCGGTGTAGGGAGGACCTGGCTTCGCAGTTTGGACTAGACTGTTCCCAGAAGAGGCAGGGTCAAGACTGATTTGCATATGGCTGGGTCCAAACTGGGGTGGCGTGGTGTGCAAAAAAATGATGGATTAAACCCAGATCTTTGTGACTGGGGTGAATGTATGCATTGTTCAGCATTCCGTCCATCATCTGTTCTTTTTGCATTTGTCGCCTTAAGTGTGGATGGGTATGCCCAGACATGAGTCCCGTGCTCACTTCACCACCGGATTCAAGCTAGCCTGGCTGATGAGGGATGATACTCCGAAACCGGTTCCAGGATGCTTGTTTCCGGTCCAGGGAGGACCTGGCTTGGCAGTTCAGGCTGGACTGTTCCCATGAGGAGCAGGGTCAAGACTGATCTGCATATGGCTGGGTCCAAACTGGGGTGGCGTGGTGGGCAAAAAAAATGAAAATGATGGAATAAATCCACATCTGTTGACTGGGGGTGAATGCTTGCATTGTTCAGCATTCCGTCCATCATCTGTTCTTTTTAAATTTTAACAACCAGGCAGAAGATGTTCACATTTGTTGAAGTTATGCACTATTAAAAACACAGAATAGTGAATTATTGTGGATGTTGTTTGTTGCACAAAGAAATGTGGAAGTTTGTTATTTTACTACTTGGACATCAGAATTCACAGGCCAATGAACCACATTCCATATACAGTTTTTCAGGGTTGCCTTCTAAATTCTTCCAGGATGTCTTTCAAAAAAGTGCAAAGATGTTTCAAAATTGTGCGCAATTTCTGCAGAAGTAGCGTGTTCTGGACTCTGTAATGTCTGGTTTTTTTATGAAACAGCTTCAAGCCAGCCGGCTTTGTGTGTTCATTCTATATGATATAGAGTTTTAGAAACAATGGGCCCAGGGCTTTAAGTGGGCCGGTTCTCGCCGGTGCTGAGCACCGGCAGTTTTTTAAATGGGGCCTCGAAACGGGTCTCTATCGGGCTCTGTTGTGTGCCCTGGCACAGGCGGTCCGTTTTTTACCGGACTGCAGTGACAGCAGGCACATCGATGTGCGTGTGCTCACACTGCTCACTTCTCACTAGTGGAGCAGCTACACCATGACGTCATGCCAGGTGAACGTTGTAGGGGAAGGGAAATCCTTTAAAGAGAGTCATTTTCTCTCTGGATTTCCCTTCTCTTTTTGAAACTCAGGGGCAGTAACATTGTCGTGGTGTCACCAGGGCTTTAAGTGCAAGCTTTTTCAATACTATATACAAGCCATAGTTGCTGCTTATTTATCTTATGCAACTAACAACCATTGACAAAGCCAATTGTCCTGAATTGTTGAAGGTATGATGTTACTTGTTGTATCATATATCTGGATGCAATGACAGAAACAGCAAAATACAAGTCAGGCGGCACACTATGCTAAGCACAGATTTTTAGCTTAGGTGTTTTTAAGCCACGCCCTTAATTACATTGGCCACGCCCCTTTGAGAGACCCCACAGTTTATTGATCCCACTTAAAGCCCCAATACAATGGCACAGCGTTGTGCTGCAAGCAATTTTGCAGGGCCATGCTGCGTCATTCTAAAAGTGCAGGAATGCATCGTATTTACAAGAATACAGCGCATTCCTGTACTGATCACTGCGCAGGTGCTAAAATAAAAGCCTAGCACCAAACGCAGGCACCCTAGTGCCATGTTGAAAGGGTGCCTGTGTTGCAGGAATGATTGATTTTGTGCAGGAAGGGACACCTTTCTGCATAAAATCAATCAATGGAGGCAATTTCCTCCTTCTATGCGTGATGCAGAAAGCAGCACACGTAGAAAGAGGAATAAACGAGGAGGTTTTGCCTCCGTAAAGCCACCCCTGAGGTGGCTTTAGAATCTGACGCATTCCCAGGTTTACGATTCCTTGTAAATCTGAGAATACTTCAGATTCCAGGGGTTCTGCGTGGGAACACCCACAGCAACACCCCTGGAACGACCCCATTAACGCAGAGTGCTGGCAAAAAGGGGCTCATATTTACAAGGTCATGAAAAGCCACGCAAAATGGATTTGCATGGCCTTGTAAATATGCTGCGGCAGAGTGCGCCACCGGAGCGTCAAAAAAGTGCTGCGGCGAAAAAGTGCAGCTAGGGCCTCGTAAATGAGGCCCAATGTGTATTTAAGGTTCCATTGTCTTACTTATTATGGGGCATATTAACAAGGCGGCGATAAACAATTATCGCCGCTTTTGCGGCCGTTTTCGGCCGAAAAGCGGCGATAATTATATCGCCTTATCAGCAAAGACACGCTATCGCGTGTTTTGCTGATTTTGCTCCCGTTTCCAGCACGCTTGACTTCGCATCGATAATGAGATGCAAAGTAGGCGTGTCTGTGGAAACAGCATGGGTAAATATCGCGAAGGCAGCTTCGCGATATTTACAATGCGGGGAAGCGATTATTTTAATCGCGTTAAGTATGCCTTAACGCAGGAATTTAACCTCTGTTAAATTCCTGACTAAGGCATACTTAACATGGGGGGTGGATTCTGTGGCTAAGACCACAGGCCCTATCATCTAGGATATCGCCGTTTTCCACATGGAAAACGGCGATATCCACGCTATCTCTGAAATTTTTATCGCCTCGGCGATGCGCGTTGTTAATAACGCGCTAACCTTGATAATATGCCCCTTTATACTTTACAATGTGTCATCCGTCCATTCCCTATTCTTCTTCCCTGAGTTCTATTTAATATAACATTTATTTCACTAGGATGTATGTTGGCGTTAATTTAGATTTTATAAACAGAAATAATTACAATTCCTTTGCAGATTTAGATTGTGCTGTGAATTCTTGGTTTTTTTTTATATTTAATTCTCTCCAGAAGGAGAGAACCCCCTTCTTGGTCTTTGAGCAGGTGCCGGGTCAGTAACACTCTCATGAGGTGCGGATGACTGCATGTTCTGCTTGTACCAGTTAGCACGTGCTTGCTGATAGCTTGACAGACAGGCTGAGCTGCCTACGCCAATAAAGTGTGGGTTCCTCTTGGGTCTGAAGGAACAAACGAGGATATTCAGCAGATAAGGTAGATTACCGCCTGACGTCTGATTCAGCTCTTGAAGATCTGAGTAGCATCTCTGGTTGCCTGGGAAACAGCAGAGAGCCCGGGAGCTCTGCCGAGTTCTGACTCTACGTCCTTGATGGTGCCATGGTCTATTGGCCTCAACCAATTACGCTAAAGTAAAGAATGTGCAATAAACTCACGGATGGCATGGAGCAAAAGATGGTCACAAACAACAAGGAGCTGGCGGTGCGCAGGAATGATAGGCTCAAATGCACCCCCTCCTCAAGGGATGAGTGTCCTAAGTGACAGAGAGAGAGTGTGAGAGAAAGAGACGAGGGGAAGGAGAGGACACACAAAGAACGAAAAAGAGACAGAGAAAGAAACAAAGAATACAAATGGAGAGACAGTGTGTGACAAAAAGCAGGAGAGAAAACAAGAGACAGAGAGACAAAGGGAGGGAAACAGAGAAAGATCGAGAGAAAAGAAGAAAAACAAGGGTGAGACTAAGAAGAAAGAGATAATGTGCACAAATAGAGAGAAAGACCGAGAGAGATAAAAGAACGAGAAAGAGAGAAGATAAAGAACCATACCACAAACAAATGTGATGTACGCAACGATAAACTACAATTTTTTATTAACAGCACACAAATACGTCTTATTTTTTTTCTTTGTTAGACTTGGCGTGTTTTGGCGTGGTTTCCCCAGTCTTTTTGCTTCTGACCTCCTGTTTTTGACTGTTTGCTGAGCTTTGTTTTTGCTGGTTTTAGGACTCTGGGCACTTTACCACTGCTGACCATTGCTAAAGTGCATGTGCTCTGTGTCTAAAAGGGAATGGCATTTGATTTCTCCATGATTGGCATATTTGATATACTAGTAAGTCTCTAGTACAGTGCACTGTATGTGCCAAGGGCTTGTAAATCAAATGCTACTAGTGGGCTTGCAGCACTGATTGTGCCACCCACATGAGTAGCCCTTCAAACCTGTCTCAGGCCTGCCACTGCAGAGCCTGTGTGTGCAGTTTTAAACTGCCATTTTGACCTGGCATCTTCACCTACTTGCCAGGACAAAACCTTCTCTTTTATTACATGTAAGGCACCCCTAAGGCAGGCCCTAGGTAGCCTTTTGGGCAGGGTGCAGTGTATTTAAAAGGTAGGACATCTACTTTGGTGTTTTACATGTCCTGGTAGTGAAAAACTGCTAAATTTGTTGTTCACTACAGCAAGGCCTTTCTCTCCCATAGGTTAGCATTGGAGCTGCCTTGTAACATCTTACAAGTGTATCTTCCAATTGGGAGCAGATAGAAAATTGGAGTTTGATGTCTCTGGACTCACAATTTGAAATTAAAAGCACATCTTTTAGTGAAGCTGGTTTTTAAATTGCTGGTCTGAAAATGCCACTTTTAGAAAGTTTAATTCACAAAAATGTTCCTCAAGGAATTGTTTCATACTATTCGAAGGATTAATGGTCAGACAAGTGGTCCTGTTGCATATTGCTCAGTAAATCAAAAACAGGTGTTTTGAAGTAGAAAAAGTATATTATACTTTAACACATTGAGGGGCATATTCTCATGGACTTATCGCCGAGTTATCGGCACTTTAGCGCAGCAAAAGTGGCGAAGGAATTATCGCCCCATTCCCAAGCTGGTGCAAACTGACCACATCACCAGTTTTCCAGCGATAGCTGGAGCAAAAAACATCGTCACGGATGAGAGAGACAACTAAAGCTAATGATATACAGAGTAGGCATTCCCGTGCAAAAACACACGAGAACACCACTTCGCGACATTCACAATGACCAGCCAGATCTGCGATGCAATCCAAAAACAGGCGATAAGGCGCATTAGCAGCAGGGATTTAACACCTGCCTTTTACTGGTGTTAAGCAGGACAACAAACTGCAGTAGAAAGGGAGCCCAGCCCAGAGCCACATTTGAAGACCAACAGATGCCATGGAAACAATGATCCTGCAGTCTGGAGACCCAAGAGGGCCACAACACCCACCGCAACCACCCCCAGGCCCCCCCTGTACCCCCCGACTACCACAGAGGCAGCGCAGAACAGGACAGCGGACGTTCCCAAAACCCACCAGCCTCAGAGACTCAACACCAGAGGAAGTCATTGCCCACTACAGGCACAAAAGGACAACCATCCTCCGCATCCTGACCCACATTGCCCACAGGCTGACGGTACCAACACGGCGGACAACCACCATCCCTCCGCAGACGAAGCTGCTGGCTGTGCTGCACCTGTTGGCCCCTGGTACCTCCCAAACAACAACTGCCAGAGTCGGAGGAGTCTCACGGCCAGCCCTATCATACGTCCTCACCCATGTCATGGATGCATGTCCACAATAGCAACGGCGGGCCCCGGTCACCGCACCACACAACAGTTCCAATTCGTAGTGTTCCTGCGCAACCAACCCCAACGCCAGCCGTTGCCAGACGCCACTGTGCCCCAGATCCAAAACTGTAGTAACTGAAATGGGGGTGCGCACGGTCATGAAGTCCAGTAGTCAACAGTAGTGTAAAAACAGTCCTTTATTACAAATACAACAATAACAAATACGAAAAGCACAGCCAACGCCCAACGGGGAACTTTATCAGGGCAACGTGTGGATTCAAGTAACTGCATATGCTGCGGGAACTCCCCAATACCATTCCATACTCCGGAAGTCAGTATCCAGAAACCTGTTGGACAAATGGTGACAATGGTCAAGCGTCCGTATAGTCACAAACCTAATCTGGTACAGTGTATAGCACTTGGACAAACCGGAATGCTCACAGGAAAGACAAATCCTGCACAAAAAGACTGTAACAGAAGTACGTGTGGTCGTAACCTTTGTAGGAAAGAAAGGAAGGTTACGGTCACACTAACTTCTGTAACGGTCTCATGATGCAGGATTACTCATACCTGTAAGCATCATGGTTTGTATCGGCTTGATACCCCTGCACCTTCACTCCCCCCACCCAGCCACGAGGGCGCCGCCATGACCGGTGGTGCCTACGCGATCCTGTGCGCCTGCTGCACCCCAGCCCTGGTCCCCAGACCAGTCTGCCAACCAGCGATGAGTGCCCGCCCCTGCGCACCCAGCCCTCAATGCTCACCTGCCAACACCGGCGTGTCTCCAAGAGGGCCCACCACGTGTCGGTGCAACCTCCTCAGCCGATCGCTGGATTCCGCGCCACAGACCGCCAGCGCACCCTGCAGCACCGCGCCGCGGAGTCATGTCTGTGCAGCCTGCTGCCCTCGGCGTACACTGCGGTCCAGCTGGGATCACAATTCAAATCGAATCTTGATTGGCAGGACGGCGTATCGAGGCCTACGCATCATCGCAGGCTGCACACCCGCTCAGCTCTGGTGCCACTAACTCAGTGCACCGCAAGTCATCGCCACGTGGCGGTAGGCCCGTGCCGGCCTAAGTGCCTCGGATGCCACCAACTCTGTGCACCTCAAGTCATCGCCACGTGGCGCTAGGCCCGTGCCGGCCTAAGTGCCTCAGATGCCACCAACTCTGTGCACCTCAAGTCATCGCCACGTGGCGGTAGGCCAGTGCTGGCCTAAGTGCCTCGGATGCCACCAACTCTGTGCACCTCAAGTCATCGCCACGTGGCGGTAGGCCCGTGCCGGCCTAAGTGCCTCGGATGCCACCAACTCTGTGCACCTCAAGTCATGGGCCCTTTATGATTGAGTCTCGTCATGCGGACGCCATCATGTCACCTCCGGCAGTGGGGAATGTAATGTGGTAGGGCCCTAAGGCCTCATGCATAAATAATGACCACACGGACACACTCAGCTAGATAGTGGAAATGGCCTCGGGCACGTGCGCCCGGCCCCTTTTATTGGCAGGGTCACATGTCCTGTGACGCATGTGCTGGATGGGTGTGGTGTGGGTGTGAACCAGCCCTCAGGGAGTGGCTGTGGCATGCTGACAACTAGACCTGTGATCAGCAGATCACTACAGGGAAGACCTGGAACATGTAGCGTTGTCATCCCCCCTGTAAGCGGAGTGGGCTGGCCTGGCGTATGCCAGTCCAGCGTAGGGGTGTGAACGATGACCCCGGCGCTCTGGGCGTGGTTCTGTTCTGGGCTGGACAAGAAGGTGACTAATGCGTGTGTCTCTGATGTGGTGTCGGCGCCACCCGGTCCGCAATCGGTAATGTTGCACCCTGTGACTCAAGTCCCACAACATGTGCAACATGGACGTAAGGGGGAATCACTGACCCGACATTCATCCATACTTCCGTACTTGAATGATCATAGACATGACACATCTGTGTGAATTTGATTGTTTAATGCACATTCAGTGGAGTGTTGTAGCTGGAGCAGTACAGGGCCATGCAAACCCCACTTTACATTGTTGGCCCATGGAGGGCCAGCCACAGTCCTTCAGGGAATGACAAGTACATTGGAAGAGGAAGAGTTCAGTCCGCAGTCTGATAGCTGTGTCATTGGTGACCAAACAGCATATGGCAGTCCATGTCGAGGTCCAAGGTGAGTGTCGCAGAGTGCATCGGGGGACAGTGGAAGGTGATGATGCAGAGGGCAGAACCAAGCAGAAACAGGCCATATGGCGGAGAAGAATGCTACCACTTCCTTACTACCAGTAAGGCAGATTCATCCGCATCTTCGTCCTCTGATGTCTCATGTGCCTCACATGTGGGTGGGGGTGTTTTCTCTGCAGCACTGTTTGGCACTGACACATCAGGGGCCGGAGGTGGATTGGCTGCCGCACTGTGTGGCACTGACACATCAGGGGCCGGAGGTGGATTGGCTGCCGCCCTGTGAGGCACTGACACATCAGGGGGCGGAGATGTGGATGTCGAAGCAGCAGCAGCATTCATCTGCGCCAGGCCTTGTGGCAGCAATGCCATGACGAGGATCAGCAGGGCATGGTAGATCCCAGCTACATCACGCTGGTGTGCAGCCGTGGCAGCCATTCTTTCCGCCTGCACCCGCTCCATGTTCTCCATGATCCTCTGCATGAGTCCCAACTCCCGGATGACACCGCTGGAGCCACTCTGACTAGACAGTTGTCCTTGTCTCTGAGTCAGGACTCCAGCGATGTCATCCATGGTTCGTTGGAGAGCATGGAGCGGACTGTGGGTGTCTGTCAAGGACTGTAAGTGGTCGCTGATGGTACTTAGACTCCCACGTATGGCTTCTAGTTTGGCTGCCATGAGGTCGAACCCCACCCGCACCTGATCAGCCATCTTCTCCTGGCACCCTAACACATGGAGTTGTAAGGCCATGTGTTGTTCGTGGTGGTCCTGGGAGACAGCCGTGATGGTGGGTGCTTCCTGCTGTGTGGTCTGTGAAGGGAGTGGGGTTTCCTTGATGCAGCTGGGCTGCCTGCTCCTGGAGGTGGGGTGCCAAAGCTGTCCATGAGCCGTTGGAGGGCGTCGGTGTCGATGGAGGGGAGGTCCTCTTCATCATCAGTGAAGGGGTGTACCGTCTGCTCTGCAGGAGGTGTTGATTCACCCTCTGCAATGTAAAGGGGGGATGCAGTTTAACATTGTTTTCACATGTATGTTGATGCATTGTACAGGTTTACATACAAACTGCATGACAATGTACATTGTGACTGTTTGGGTGGAGCTGCCTATTTGATGCGGGACAGTGGACATTTCGACAACATCACGGATGTGTGTTTGTACTTGTGCATGGGTTTGTTGTGAGATTAGTGATGTGTGGGGAGGGCCCCCTCTGGGCACATAGTCGATGGGGGCCTACTTGCAGTTTCTAGGTGTGCTGCAGTGTGCCAAGGGGATCAGGGACATGCTCCAGAGTAATCGTGTGTGTGCACTGTGCTATGCTTAATTGTGCATGTGTGCCATTGTGCCCATCTCCCCCCGTCCCCCCAGTCCCTGGTCGTTACTCACCCTCTTGCTGTTGTGTCGGCTCCTGTCGAGCAGTGTCCGGTCTCCCAACTCCTGCCACCATCTCCACACTGATGACTGTGGAGACCATTTCCTCCATCTCGTCCAGCTCCTCCTGTGGTGCTGGACTCCTACCTCAAGTCTGCATTGCTGCCTTCTGGTTGTTGGCGAGTTTCTACTTGGTTTTGCGCTTCACATCATTCCAGCGCCTCTTGACCTCTTCCATTGTCCTCCTCAGCACTCCGATTGCATTCACCTTGTCCACGATGGACTTCCATATTCCATTTTTTGTCGCCAATGACACATTGGAGGTGACAAACAGTTGTTGATGGTATTTCATCACCTCCGTTATCAGGATCCTGTTTTCCTGCGGACTGAACCGCGTCTTCCTCTTCTTCCTGTCCTTGCCCTTCCCTGACCCCGAGGTCCCGGCCTGGTCCTCCGGGGGGCTTGTGGGGTTCTGCTCGTCCTCTGTTCCTGCTCCGGCTCCCTCCATTGTGCTTCGCAGTTGTTTTGTTTGTGGTTTTTTTTCTGCTTTTGAAGTGATTTTTCCTGCCTGACGTGTGTGAATTGCAGGCCTGGCGCTGCTTGTCGCAGATTTTTCTATCGTGGTTGGGCCCATCGCAACTTTTTTCACGTTCGGGTTTCCTTTTTTATCGCCGTCGCAGTAGTTTATATCGCGGACATTTGGAGCGTTATCAGGAGACTATCGCATGTTACCGCTGTGTTGGGAATACGACGTTGACATGGAGTTATTTTCCCACGATAGACGGCGATATGAAAACGTGCGTTAGCCTTTTTTGGCGATGATTATCGCACGTTCTTGAGAATATCCCCCTTAGTACATTAACTCCAACAAAGTTCCATCATATCTATTGCACAAGCATTTAGACTATTGAATATATCACAGCACAAAGCAGTACATACATTTATTAGTGTATTCACACTGGTGCAGCTACAGAATCTCTCAGTTCTTCTAGTGTCAATTCATTTCAGGGATCTGGAGAAGCGCAATCAAACCTCTTAACAAGGTTCCATCAGCTAAATTATTAACATTCAAAACAATCAAAAGAAACTTCAATACAAAATAAGATATAACATATAATTTTAAGAAAGATGCACTATCAATTTCGGTCTCAAGTGGCTATAAAGGTCCACAAGACCATCCTCAGGACTCAGCATTGAAAAGGGGGTTACACCTGTAAGTACTGACATAAAAACATATCAATGAGACACAACACTAAAGGTAGTCAAAGCAACATACCCAACTAATCTCTACATCGCCTCTTTACAATGAAAGCACCACAAAAGTGACCACACATTCACTGAGTGAAAACCACAGTGTTGTAGCTTAATCTTTATCAGGACCTACAAATCCCAAGTGAAAAATCCAGTGCAAGGTACATCATATCTCGTGTCAGAACATAAGCCCATTATCAAAAGTGCTTGATCTCTACAGCAATACCTCACTTCCATAGTATTGGCTCCACAATGGATGCCCGATCAAACAAATCAATTGGACTGCGAAGTCAAAAGCAAAGCGTCCATTCGGTGCGATGTGCTACACTCTAACAAACATGAAAAATCACCATAAGGGCACTTAGCGGTCTTACCCCAACATGACTTTGACACTAGTTATTCCATCTAGAAAACACAAGTAAAGGCTTGTTTATGTGTTCCCTTGAGGACAGCATTTCCATGGGCAGAGATTCTGATGTGTCTGCCAATTTATCTGCTAAAATGCAGAGATAAATTTGCAGAAACCGGTGCCATCTGATATTGAGTGATTGAGCATGATAGGGAGAATAGATATCTGTGTACTGACAACATGCTGTTGCATTAATTACAACTTTGGCATAGTTCTACAAGGTTTGCCTTTCACCTATGGGTGACACCAGTGAACAATGTTCAATGCACCAGTGCTGAATGTGACAGGTTATTGTAGCATTGCACACCCCCATCCAATACATTGTTGGAATAGAGACTAAGGGGCCGATTCCGATTCAGGCCGGAAATCACTCTGACCGAGCCGGACCCGGAGAGATTTCCGACCGAATCGGACTCTAGCAGCCCGACTGAACGAGTACGATGCGTACGCATGCAATCGGACTCGATTCGGTCGGACTCCCATTGAAGTCAATGGGAGCCGGTCGTACAACGCGTACGCGGGCTCCCATTGACTCAATGGGTGCGAGGCGAACAAGGGTGCCCCCTACAGCAGGTATGCGTCGATGCGACTCGCGCCGTACATGCACAGGTAGGGTGGACCCATGGGTCCCCCCTGTGTGCGACTCGCGCGGCTACACGTACAGGGGGGTCCGACACGGACCCCCAAAGTCCCGCTCCGACTGCTCTTTCGAGCCAGACGGCGCGACTCGGTCGGACTGCTCGAGGCGCGCATCGTACTTGCCCGGCCGGGGAACGTCTCCATTGCGCGGTGCGAGTCGTGTCCGTGCGAGTCGGTCAGAGCGGTTCGGACCCGCGAACGAGTCATTCGGCGATTTCGCGTGCGCTCGCATCGTACTCGCTCGCCCGGACGCACGTTCGAATCGGTCGGGAAAAAGGGCTCCGAATCGGATCCGGTTAAGCCGAATCCGATTCGGTGCCCTACCAGCCGATATCGGAATCGGCCCCTTTGTGTTACCAACAATCCCTATAAAGGGATCAGGGGCACCATTGTAACAGAAACAAACCTGTTTCATTATTCACAATGTGTCACACACACACACTGCACTAAGAGGAATAGACACTTTACATAAAAGCATTTATTGTGACAGGAATAACCTATTTCTCAGTGCCTCTGAAACAACCACAAAGAATATCATAAAAACAGCGAGAAGGCGCTTTGTGAATAATGAAAATAAAATGAACATTTCTAACATGGTTAAAATGTCACCTCAAACGTAACCTCCCAAAACCTACTTCTATGTAGGAGTGGGTGGGATTTGCAGAGTTTCACTTCATGGAATTCCGTGGAGTGACAGGAAAAGTCCATGAGAGTGCACAGCGCTCGTAAAATACCCCTTCACCACCCATCAGACCTAGCAACACCCCTTGCTCATCACAGCGATGACCATAACATCCAAAAGCCCTCACCCAACAACACAGGGATACCCAACGTGAGAATTAGGCTCAGGCTGCTTGAGATAAGATGCAGAGTAGGGGGTCAAGAAGGGGCCGATACACTACTCACCCATCCATGGCACAGGGAGGCACAGAGAGGAAGCGAGTGTCAGAGGGAGTGACATAGAATGCAGGGTTGGGGCAGGGTAGGGGGGCTCCGCCTGCTGCTGTTGCTCTGGCCTGATTGCGCTTTAAACGACATGCCTCAACAGCGGCCATGTTAGTCCAACAAAACTTCACTGACTACATTAGAAATGAAATGCAATTTATCAATAAACGCTTTGACTTGAGGAAACACGTAGACGGGCTTTCACTGTGTAACGAGGCAGTATTACCTATGCTTCAGCCAAACCGGGGATATTGTTTCCAGCCAAACCGGGATATTGTTTCCAGCCAAACCGGGGATATTGTTTCTGAAAAGCTGTCCACCTGTAGTGTTCGGAGCGGGGGAGAGTGTATCTGGTCAAAGAGCAGAGCATAACCTGTTGTTCGTCCACAAAACACATCGCTAAATGCGTAGGTCACAGCGTGATGTTGTAACGCTCAGACACACCAAGGCTTGGGCTTTGGAGGATACTCCGCCCACTCCCTTCTGAAAAAACTAAGCAAAGCTTAGAAATGTAGCTTGTCTCACTTTGGGTGAGGATGAGGCTTGGCCCGCATATACCACCTCTCTGCCCGGCTTCCCTTTATTTAAAGCTGACATCGCCTACTTGCCTTCGGGACCAAAAGAGAGCTGGAGAGTGACCGAGGCACCGCAGTAGTGGGGGGTAAACTCTACCACGTGACGAAATGCAGAGTTTTTGGTGAACTCCACACTCTAAGTGAAGTTGGCAAAACTCCCAGAACCCTGCCGGTGGAGCAGAGTTTACCGTCCACCACTACTTCTATGCACTAAACTGAGAGAGCACAGAAAGCAGAGCAACTTGCAGTCTCGAGTTTCTTAGGGAGAAGCGATGCACTGAATACCTTGTTGTCAGCTACAGCTGCCATTATCAGTGGAGGCATGAAGGCTGTGTTCCCAGCAAAGGACACACACGTGCTGTGGGTGCTGCCTGTATTAGCACTAAGGAAGATGTTACATATTCAAAGTGTGCTGGCAATAGGTGAGACCGTCTTCTGACAGAATCTTGGGTGATGATCTGGGTGAAGGACCTCTCAACTAAATGATCAAATGGTGGTCCTTATAAATTGAATCTTATTAGAGATTGAACTTTCTGCCATAGGAGGATATCAATTCAGACTACATTGACTACATGTTTAGACGTTGTCCTTATTTGACCTAAACATGCTGATATGTAGATACTTGACCCATACTTATATCGCATCAGATGTTATATCTATGTCATTAGTCGGACGTCCTGACACTTTCATAGGGCCCGATTACAACTTTGGCGGTGCTGCGCCGGCTCTCTGCTGGCACAGCACAGCCAAAGCCGCTCAAGGACTGCCTGCCTGATTACGAGTTCAACTCATGCAGGCAGACAGTCCTTTCGCCTTTCCCATGGCGGTGCCCTGAAAAAGGGCACCACAATGGGAACGGCAAAAATGTTCCAGCTTGGCATGGACTGTGAAGTCCATGCCGTGCTGGAACTGGGGGTGCAAGCAGACATGGAGGCACATGTTGTGTCACCCTGAATGCATCCCCATGGCAGGGGGCATGGAGGCCCTGTAGGGCCCCTTTTGTTCCCCCACCGCCAGCCTTTTTGTGAGGGCTCACATCCATGAAAAGGCTGGCGGTGGAGGAACTTGTAATATGCTTGGTGGGACTGCACCAATCCTGCTCAGCATATTGCATTGCCCCCCGCTGCACCATCGCCAGGGAATGGCGGTTCCCTGGTGCAGCCTGCGGTCCAGAGAGTCGTAATCCGGCGGATGGACCACCGCTACCGTGAGTCCTGCTGTCCATGGACCGTCTGACTCGTAATCAGGCCCTAAGTTCTTAGAAAGACTAAGGTTAGGGGACATCGGCATCAAATGGCAGACATGACAATGATTCTGTATTAATGGAGAAAGATGGCAACATCCATGATCTAAAATGGCGACGGGGCAATCTAGAATAAAGTCAGTTGATTCGGGCTTTAGGGACTTTACATCAATGCCCCCTATGTGGGGAACCACTCAAATGCCAACATTAGGTGCTGGGGAAGATTCCACTTCTGAGATAGGCACTGATGGAATTTCATCCTGGAGATATCTCCTGAAATGCTGCTCTTCCCACAGCAGATGCCTCTACTTTGGTGGATAAATCTCAACCAGATCTAAATGTTGTTGGTTTTCGAATGCTCCGTTGGTGCATAGAACATTTGCTGATAATAATAACAGAGAACAAGTTCCACTGTCGAAACCCTAGCTCATGTACGAAAACAAAAAGTAATTTTAATAAGATCTAAAAGCTTCAGGTCTTTCACTCATATCACCCAAAACTTTCATTTGTAGTAGAATGATATACTCTGTACCATCTATAGTTCAGATATTGTCCTTTTTTAATGTATGCAAATATATTTCAGGGTAATTCATCTGGCCTGTGCTTGATGGTCACCAGTCAGCTGAGAAATGATTTGAATAGTGTGCCCACATGTAAGCTTGTGATGGAGAATGAAGGCCACTGTTGCATTTGGAGATTTAGGGGCATATTATCAAGACAATTATCGCCGCTTTAGCGGCCGTTTTTGGCCGAAAAGCGGCGATAATTCTATTGCAGTATTAACAAGGACACGCTAACAGGCTTTAGCGTGTGTTTCCTTGTGTTAGCACCCGTTTCACTAACGCCTGGCATCTCATCACTAATGAGATGCAAAGTAGGCGTGCCTCACATTCACTACATGGGAAAACAGCGCTAACGCAGCTTCGCGCTATTTACAACAATGCCCCATACCCACGTAGTGACAATAAAAATCGTGCTCAGGCCCCATTAACGCTGGATTCTAACGTCAGAAAAATTTCTGACTTAGCTATATTACCCTATAGGAGGTGAATTGTCAGGCTAAATCCTCCATGGCTTATTATCAAGGAATTCCCTATCGCTGTAATATTATCGCTGGATTACCAGCGATATTCCAGCATTTCGCCGCTTTCACTGGAATTTTTATCGCATTGGAGATAGCCGTTGATAATAACGCGCTATCTCAGCGATTAATTCCAGCGATAGCCGGCGATAACTAAAATCACGCTAAGCGCGCTTAGCGATATTTATCTCTGTCAGTTGATAATATGCCCCTTAGTATGTAATCTATGAGTTTCTTTCTCCAAAAACAAAATATAATGGGCATATTCTCAAGAACATGCGATAATCATCGCCAAAATAGGTTAACGCAATTTTACATATCGCCCCCTATCACGGGAAAATAACTCTGTGTTATGTTATGTTATGTTATGTTAAGCAGTTTTGTAGAGCGCTCAGCTGCCCCAGCAAAGGGGCGTCCCGGCGCTAAGAGCAATAGTAGCAACTGGCTACGAGAGTCCAATCTAGCAGAACAGAAAAAAACCAAAAAATATGAGAATAGCAGTCGGGGGAGCAGGTAACCTAGTGAGGAAATAGGTGGGTTTTTAGTGCTTTTCGAAAAGCAAAATAGTTGTCCAAGCTCCGAATATGGCTTGGAAGACCATTCCAAAGCTTGGCCGCCATCACGCGGAAAGATCGCCCACCTGCGCGGGCTCTCCTCACACGTGGGATGCATGCCAGCTGTTGATCTGCAGAACGTAACTGACGCATGGGAATATAGGCAGAGAGTAGACCAGATAATACCCCAGGGGTCGGGTATTTCAGAATCTTAAACGCAAAGCAGAGAGACTTGAACTCCACCCGCCTCTCTACTGGCAGCCAGTGTAGCCGCCGGATAGTGCTGGAGGTGGAACAGCATCTGGGCATGGCAAGAAGGGTTCTAGCGGCGACATTTTGGACCCTCTGCAATCTAGCAATCTCGGCCTTATTGGCCCCCAGATAGAGCACACTGGGATAATCCAATCTTGACAGCACGGATGCCTGTATGATCGTCTGGCGGATAGAGGGGTCAAAGAAGCCCAAAATGGGCCTGAGGCTGCGCAGAATACCAAAACAGGTCGCAGCTACCCTCTTTGTTTGATCTCGGAAACTAAGCGCCGAGTCCACCCAGACGCCACGATTTTTCACCACCTGTTTGGGAGTGGGGCTGGTCCCAGGGAGGTGGGCCACCAGTGTCCGTTCCAAAGCTCAAGATCTTTTCCTACCAGCAGGACCTCGGTCTTGCTGGCGTTGAGCTGAAGACAGTTGGTGGTCATCCACCCTGCGACATCCGCCAACCCACTTCGAAACCTAGCAGCATCGTTTAGACAATCATTGGAGAGGGCGACAACTAGTTGAGTGTCGTCAGCATAAGACACTATAGTCAGTCCACTCCTCTTAGCTATTACAGCTAAGGGCTGGACATACAGGTTAAAAAGCGTAGGGCTTAGAGCAGAGCCCTGTGGGACGCCCTGTTTGACGAGGTGCACCTTAGAAGAAAAAGGGGGGACTGACACCTGAAAGGACCTGTCCGAGAGGAAGGAGGTGAGCCACGCCAAGGCTAGGCCCACTATACCAGCATCCTTCAACCTCTGGATCAGGATCTGGTGGGAGACCGTATCGAATGCGGCACTGAGATCCAATAGGATCAGTGCCGAGGTACGTCCCTCATCCAGAGCCACTCTCAGGGGTTCAGTCACAGCTAGCAGTGCGGTCTCTGTACTAAGACCCGGGCGGAAGCCACACTGGGAGGAGTCCAGTATACAATTCTCCTCCAGATAGCCTGAGACAATGGTGTTAACGTAGGCTTCAGATATTTTGGAAATCCAGGGAAGCAGAGAAATGGGGCGATAGTTCTCAGGATTTGTCGGATCTAAAGTGGGCTTCTTTAATAGCGGCTTTACCGCAGCTTGCTTCCATGTCTTTGGAACTGTGGCCGTGGCCAGGGATTGATTAATAACCTGGCCCAGAGGTGTAAGAAGCACAGGTAAGAGTCTTATTAGATGTTCCGGCTTCATAGGGTCAGCTGGAGAACCCGATTTAATCTTCCTGCAGAGTATACTGAGAGCTTCTCCAGAGATAGGTGGAAAAGTGGCCAATATATGGGCAGGGGGAGCAGGGTCCTCAAAGTCAGAGCTGACTATCTGGGGAAAGGTTTTGTAGATATTGTCCACCTTTGTTATAAAGAAGGTGGCAAGGTCCTCACATTGTTCATTAGATTTAACCGCAGATACATGAAGGTGCCCCGCATTTTTAAGATTTTTAATAATGGCAAAGATCTTCTTAGAGGGATTCTGGCTGTTTCTGATCTCCTCAGAAAAATAGGTAGCACGTGCCTTTTGAACAGCCCTATGATAATTCTTAATGGCTGACTGATAATGACCTTTCCGGGTAGGGTCAAAGTCTCTCCTCCACTCCCGTTCCAGTCGTTTACACGATTTACAGATAATGGCTAGATTGTTATTATACCATGGATTGGCTTTGGTGCTTCGACCCTTTGATTGTGTGACCGGGATCATATCATCCAGAGGCTGTCTAATCCAGTCATCGAGTGCTTTGCTGGCAATGTCTGGGTCCTCTGGCCAACTGGGCACACTCGCAGAAAGGATAGTACTAAATTGGTCAAAGTCAAGTTTGTGTGTTACTGTCGTATTCTCAACACGGCGGCAACATGCGATAGTTCCCCGATAACGCGTCAAATGTCCGTGATATAATCACCGGGACGGCGATAAAAATCTAAAGCCTAACGTGAAAAAAGTTGCGATGGGCCCAACTTCGACAAAAAATACAGCGATAAGCAGCGCCAGGCCTGCAAGTCCCACAAGTCAGGCGGGAAAAACCACTACAAAAGCGCAAACAAAAAACACAAACAACTGCGAAGCACCATGGAGGTAGCCGGAGCGAGTACAGAGGACAACCAGAACCCCACAAGCCCCACGGAGGACCAGCCTGGGACCTCGGGGTCAGGGAAGGGCAAGGAGAAGAAGAAGAGGAACCCGCCTTTCAGTACGCAGGAAAACCAGATCCTCATTACGGAGGTGATAGAACACCACCACCAACTGTTCATCATCTCCACTGTGTCATTGGCAACTAAAAATACAATATGGCAGTCCATCTTGGCCAAGGTGAATGCAGTCGGAGTGAAGAGAAGGGAAGTGGACGACTGCAAGAAGCGCTGGAATGATGTGAAGCGCAAAACCAAGCTGAAACTCGCAGCCAGCCTGAAAGCAGCAATGCAGACTGGAGGTGGGAGTCCAGCGACACACCAGGAGCTGGATGAGATGGAGGAAATGGTGACCTGAGTCATCAGTGGGGAGACGGTGGCAGGAGTTGGGGGACCGGACACTGCACAACATGACCTGACCCAACAGTAACAGGGTGAGTAATGACCAGGGACTGGGGGGACGGGGGGAGATGGGCACAATGGCACACATGCACAATTAAGTATAGCACATCTGCGGACAAACCATGCCCAAGAGTCAGAACTCCGACCAAGAGCCCAAGTTACCCAATTCTGCAACATCTCAGCACTGTATAAGCACAGAAGTCAAAGGCACACCGCCTGTAGGGATAAGGGCCAGCAAAATCAGAGCTGAAGGGGCAACACACCCACAATGCAGCACACACACATAAGAATCAGAGCACCTCAACATTGGCAACAATGTGGTACAAACTGCAACACTTTCACAACAGAACAGAGGACACAACTGCCGCTGCTTGTGTGTAGAAAATGGCCATTCGCATTTGGCATAGCAGGAAACTGTGAGATGACAATATACAAGTACAACCTCACATCCCTGATGGTGTAGAAATGTCAACTGTCCAGCATCACATAGGCATCTCCTCACAAACAGCCACAATGTACATTGTCATGCAGTCCGTAAGTAAACTTGTCCAATGCGTCAACATACATGTGAACACAATGTCAATCTGCATCTCCCCTTCAGATTGCAGAGGGAGAATCAACACCTCCTGCAGAGCAGACCCAACAACTCAGCACTGATGATGAAGAGGACCTCCCCAACATCGACACTGACGCCCTCCAACAGCCCATGGACAGCTTCGGCACCACACCTCCAGGAGCAGTGCAGCCCAGCTGCATCGAGGAGACCCCACCCCCTGCACAGACCACACAGCAGGAAGCACCCACCACCGCAGCTGTCTCCCAGGAACCCCACGACCAACACATGGCATTCCAATGCCGTGTTTTAGGGTGCCAGGAGAAGATGGCTGATCAGCTGCGGGTGGGGTTCGACCTCATGGCAGCCAAACTAGATGCCATACGTGGGTGTCTATGTCCCATCAGGGACCACTTACAGTCCCTAACGGACACCCACTGTCCGCTCCATGCTCTCCAACAATCCATGGCTGACATCGCTGGAGTCAGGACTCTGAGCCAAGAACAACTGTCTAGTCAGAGTGGCTCCAGCGATGTCAGCCAGGAGTTGGGACACATGCGGAGGATCATGTTGAACATGGAGCGGATGCAGGCGGAAAGAATGTTTGCCACGGCTGCACACCAGCGAGATGTAGCTGTGATCTTCCATGCCCTGCAGATCCTCGTCATGGCATTGCCGCCACAAGGCCTGGTGCGGATGAATGCTGCTGCTACTACTCCATCCACATCTCCGCCGCCTGAAGTGTCAGTGCCACACAGTGATGCAGACTAAACACCACCACCCACATGTGAGGCACCTGACACAACAGAAGACGAAGATGATGATGAATCTGGCTTTGTGGTAAGAATGAAGTGGTAGCATTCATCTCCGCCATATGGCCTGTTTCAGCTTGGTTCTGCCCTCTGCATCATGCCCTGGAATAACACCTTCCACTGTCCCCCGATACACTCAGCGACACTCACCTTGGACCTCGACAGGGACTGCCAAATTTGGTTTGGTTACCAGTGACACAGCAATCACACTGCGGACTGAAGTCTTCCTCTTCCGATGAACTTGTCAATCCCTAAAGGACTCTGGCTGGCCCTCCACGGGGTAACAATGTAAAGTGGGGTTTACATGGCCCTGTACTGCTCCAGCTTCAACACTCCACTGAATGCGAATAAAACATTCTAATTCACACAGATGTGTCGTGGCTATGAGCAATCAAGTATGAAAGTATGGATGAATGTAGGGACACAAATAGGTACTCCCTGGGTAATGCTATCAATGCGCATGTATGGCCGTGAACCATATAGGCAGTGAGACACACATTGTCATTCAAATCGACACTCATCGCAGTTGAATCCAAGTGAAGGTGCGTAGACTTTATTAGCATATGCATGTCAGTACGGGCAAGATAAGTGCCACAACATGCAGGCCAATGCAGCAGTATGTCAGGATGAGGAACGTTGCCAAGCGCTGCTATCCGGGGGAGTGCCTCACCTTTCACAGGTGTGTGTTAACCCGGGTTGTTGTCCGCTCATGTATTCGGAGTCCAGGCGAATGCAGCCATGTCCACCGTTGTCGTGGGACATGTGACCAGATCTCCAAGATGCAACAAGGTGTTGGGACATGTGCAAAGGGTTCCAATCTGTTGTGGCTGCAGGTACGTAGTTACTCGTCCATGAAAGCGATTGCAGCTTCGTAGGCTATCATTTCCAACATGAGCTCGTTGTCGACTTCATCACACAGGACGGTGAGGCAATCCATTAGCAGGTCTGGACAGATGTGCTGCGTCCACCCCCTTTCACCAATTAGCACCACAGCCCAATAGGGGAGCGGTTCAATGTGGTCACTGCACACGAGGAGTTGTGCAATCTCCCAGGTCCAGCTGCCAGCATGTATGCCAAGTATCAAGGCATCCCATAAATGGGTATCATGGTGACACTCCTGGTCGTGGGCCAACAGGGGGAACACAAACATGTCAAAATCCAGTTCAGCTACCATCCTGTTGGATAGGCAGTCATCCATGGACCACTCGAATATGCACGATCAACAATGCAACACAGGCTGAACGCAGGTGACGTTGGCAAGGCGGAAGCTTAGCCGGTAACTGATCCGCAGCACTGCCAATGGCAGTGCCCCCAGTAAACGCAGCATACGTGCACGGTACAGTTCCTCCTGACAGGGGTTGTGCATGTGTCCGGGATGTTCTGCCATTGCATCAGTGGCTCTGGTTTAAGCGGCACTGTTCTGACCTGCGCCAGTTCTGTGGATGCCACAGCTCGGATCAATGAGTTGTTTTAGTGTGGAACGGTTGTACGCCTGGGATGGTGTGGGAGTAAGTGTGAAGGCCATTCCATGCAAGATAACTTCGAGCAAGGACTTCTGTGTGTGGGGTGTATACGTTGGTCTTTCGTCGGGCTGTGCGTAGTGTGGGAGTCATCATCAGCTGCTATAGTATCTGTCAGGGGGTGCTGGGCACATGCAATTCCGAGGTCGGAGGTGCAGATGTGCTTCCGCCTGATAGTTCAGACAAAGAAACTTTCATCCCTAATGTTAGTTTCTCATCTGCTTGCATTCAGGAAATGTGAAGTGGCTTGTTCGAGGTGGTGTGGGATGTGTGCGACTTTGGGATTCAAGTTTGACATATCTTGCATGTGGCAAATGA
Organism: Calotriton arnoldi; assembly: GCA_963921515.1. Taxonomy (NCBI): domain Eukaryota; kingdom Metazoa; phylum Chordata; class Amphibia; order Caudata; family Salamandridae; genus Calotriton; species Calotriton arnoldi. The sequence continues at coordinate 69,545 of CAWUFW010006804.1, forward strand.
GCGGCATCACTGTGTGTTACGTTGCCTCACAGCTGCTCCTCCCTCCCCCGAGCCTATTTACTTGTGTGTGCTGCACGGTTGCATCACTTGCACTCCTACGGCACACCATTGTCATGCCTGTCTGCGCATGTCCAGAAGCCTGACAATGACACTGTGATGTTGGCCGTTGAAGGTGGGCGGCCACGTGAGTGTAGGCCTGTGGGAAGGATAGGGCGGACACAGATGTAGAGTTCATGCCTGGCTGAACTCGCACTGCGATTAAGGCTAGGCATTTGGCTCATGCTGCGGCAAAACAGATACACACAACACTTGGGATGTATGAGCCAAGACCCCCAGCGGTCTTGCACTCCTTCATTTCTCCGTTCGTGCGAGCCCGCCCTCCGGGTGCATGCTACATTGCAACATTGTCAATTACGGGCTGGGTGGCACCGACACTACAACAGTGACACACTCATTATTTACTTCCTTGTCCAGACCAGAACTGAACCACGCCCAGAGCCCCGGGCAAATCCTTCACACCCCTATGCTGGCCTGGCGTACGCCGGCCCAGCCCACTCCGCTTACGCTTACAGGGGGGGACGACAAAGCTACGTGTCCAAGGTGTTACCCACTGCCTGAGGTGACATGGTTGCGTCCGCTGTCCACAGCACAATGTAATGTGGTAGGTCCCGGGGCCATCATGCATACATAATGACCACACGAACACACTTAGATAGATAGTGGAACTGGCTACGGGCACGTGCGCCCGGCCCCTTTTTATTACCAGGGTCACATGTCCAGTGACGCCTGTGCAGGATGGGTGTGGGGTGAGTGTAAGCCAGCCCTCAGGGAGTGGTTGGTGCTGGCAACAACTAGAACAGTGATCATCAGATCACACACACAGATTCAATCATAAAGGGTCCATGACTTGCAGTGCACTGAGGTAGGGGCCCCAGATCTGGAATCACACACACAAGATTCAAACATAAAGGGTCCATGATTGTGGTGCACTAAGTTAGTGGCACCTGAAGCGCTCAGCAGGTGTGCAGCCAGCGATGATGGCGTATCCTTGCAGGTCAGGATTGGATTTGATTTGAGAGCCCTGCTGACCGCAGTGTAGGCCGGAGGCAGCGGTCAGCAAGGGCCCACAGCCACGTGGCGATGACTTGAGCTGCACAGAGTTGGTGGCACCTGAAGCGCTCAGCGGGTGTGCAGCCAGCGATGATGGCGTGTCCTTGCAGGTCAGGATTGGATTTGATTTGTGAGCCCTGCTAACCGCAGTGTAGGCCAGAGGCAGCGGTCAGCAAGGGCCCACAGCCACGTGGCGATGTCTTGAGCTGCACAGAGTTGGTGGCACCGGAAGCGCTCAGCGGGTGTGCAGCCAGCGATGATGCATCGTCCGGGCGGGCCGCACTGGAAGCAATGTCTGTTGCCTACTGGACTGCGCCATAAATAAATCAAGACTCAGTTTATATTGTGAGCCCTGCTGACTGCAGTGTAGGTCGCAGACAGTAGTCAGCACACACATAACTCCGCGGTGCTGTGCCGCTGGGTGCGCTGGGGGCCTGTGTCGCGGAAGCCAGCGATTGACTGAGGAGGCTGGCGGTCACGGTGGCGAACTCATGGCAGGGTGAGGGGTGCCGCCCTGGCAGACGCGTTGGCCATCCAGGAAGTGAACCACGCCCAGAGCCCCAGCCTATTTATTCACACTCCTACGCTGGACTGGTGTACACTGGACAAGCCCACTCCGCTTACGCTTACAGGGGGGGTCGACACAGCTACATGACCGAGGTCTTCCCCACTGCCTGAGGTGACATGGTTGCGTCCACTGTCCACAACACTACACACACCAGCAGTATATGTCCACATGGACATGTCTGTGCTCTGCATACTGAAGTCTGTCCAGCACATCACCGCCACACTTGGCATTGTGTACATTCTTATTGATGGGTGACTTGCCTCCTTCGCACATACTTGGTTCCCACCTCTCCCCACATTCTGCAATTGTGTGGCTGAGGGGCCATGCTGTTTTCGGAAGGTCAGCTGTCTTGTTCTGCGCTGCCTCGGTAGTAGTCCGGGGTGGGGGGGCTGGGGAGGGGGGCCTGGGGGTGGTGGTGGTGGGTGTTGTGGCCCTCTTGGGTCTCCGAGCTGCATGGTCAGTAGCTCCATGACATGTGTTGGTCTTCAGATGTGGGTCTGGGCTGGGCTCCCTTTCATGCTGCAGGTTGTCGTCCTGCTTTACACCAGTAAAAGGCAGGTGTTAAATCCCTGCTGCTAACGCGCCTTATCGCCTGTTTTTGGGTCGCATCGCAGATCTGGCTGGTCGTTGAGAATATCGCGAAGTGGTGTTTTCGCGTGTTTTTGCATGGGAATGCCTACTCTGCATATCATTAGTGTTAGTTGTCGCTCTCATCCGTGGCGATGTATTTTGCGCCAGCTATCGCTGGAAAACTGGCGATATCGGCAGTTTGCACCAGCTTGAGAATAGGGCGATAAATCTATCGCCACTTTTGCGGCGCTAAAGTGCCGATAAATCGGCGATAAGTCCTTGAGAATATGCCCCACTGTGTGTTATTGACAGGCATGGAGGTCAAATATGGTGCATTATGATTATGAAAAGTTTGTATCAGGCCCACTGACCTGAGAGGAATGGAGACTTTGAGGAGACGCAATGCCTTACCTAACATCCCAGGAGGAGCATCTGACCCTATAAGAGAGGCCTGGGCAATATTCTTTTTATAAATATTTTTATTAGATGTTGTATATTCAGAACAGTTATCATTTGCTCATGATGGAAAATAAGTAAGTTGCATATTTGTAAATAACGATTGCTTTCAGACAAAATGTTAATGAAAGTTGATAAGATTATACATCCCGCGTTCAGACTCCGACTCTCTTCCTCACTCCTGCAGGCCTCGATGTCGCCATGTTGGACCCCTGTGTGCGATTTTGCCCAAAATTGGATACAGGATTTCCACGGAGCTCTGGGTCCTCATTTTTAAGGGATTTTGTTGAGATTACAGCATTCGTTTTCAGATAAGATCGGGCAAGCCAGCCGGAACTGATCTAGAAGTCTGACATCTTCACAAAGGACAAGTTCTTCCCCCCCTCCCCCAATATTTAAAATTAGAAGCTACTTTTCGATATGGACAGCATTGAATCACTGATGTTTGCAATGGCTTTTGGGTCAAGGTTGGGTCCAATTTCAGTGCCTTTGGTAGACAGACTTAAGTTCAAGTGCAACGTTTTCTGTAAAATGTAGGTAGTACAGAAAAATGAATCTTTGTAGGGTGGCAAATGATCGTGGTTGGTGGACGTTTTCCTACTAAAGTTTGTCATCGCCTAAATATCATGTGATCATGGACTCCTTCTCTCATAGGTGCAGCTCTCTGTTCAGTGCTTAATTTGTAAAAGAATAAATGCCGGGGCCCAAAGTACTGCTCAGCAGCCCGCGGTTGAAGCTAGCGATGATCTGGGTGCCAAATACCAAGGATATGTTGTTGTTGCACCTCATGCCTCTTTAATCCAGCCACACACACTTCCTGATTCTTTATTTTACTCTTGTGGGTTCTTTTTCATTCCTGCTTTCTCCCTTTGTCACTTTTTTTCCCGTCTTTCTCTTCCTCTTCTTCCACCTTTTGTGTTTTTCTCTCTCTTGCTCTGGATCAAAGTCCTTTGAGGAAACATAAGTGCTGTTTCATAAAAATGAGTGCTGGTGGGCCCCACCAGCAACCATCGGCTCAAATTAAGCATTGTCTCTGTTTTATGTGAGCTGGGAGGACTGATCCTGTGATGGTGCTCACTCACTGCACAATTTATAAACATTCAGACAAGCATAAGTGCCAATTTTCTGGAAAGACAATGTAGAAATTTCAAATGGGCAGGCTAAAATTGGAAATTATGCTTCACTGAAAGTTTATAAATGGCATGACCAGGAGAGAAGGCTTGCAATATGAATACATTCTTTATTTATTGATTATCTTTGTCAATGTTTGGTTAGGTTTAGTTAAGGGCACCGTTTTATATCATGAAAAGCGTTGAAAAATAGAGCACAGCGCTATCAACCATGATGTATTGTATAAGAGAAATGTCTGCTTCGAGAAGCTGCCAACACTGGAGATGGTCCTACGTGCATAATCCAGTCTCAAGGGTACTGATCCAGCGCGGCTAATATAAATTTCTCCTTTGGACAAAAATCCAGGTGGAATCATTCACATCAACTATACCATATGACGGTGGGGCCCATAACACCGTATATCATACACTCAGTCGTTCCCTGGATTACACACACACCAAGGAGAAAAATGAGTTTGCTGGAGGAACGGGATACCTTGTTAAATTTGACAGATTATTACCTTAAACATCATATACATTTAACTTTTAATCCTGTCGGTTCTATACATCAAGGTACTCCGCTCTTTGGTCGATGGAATTAAATGTATGCATTACCCATAACTGACTGACTGTCCCGCTAAATGGCCTCCTCGAGGGGTCCTCCCGTACAGATTTCCCGCAACGGTCTCGTTCCTTCCCCAGTCAAGTTCGAAGTCAATGGCAGCAATAGGTTCAAAAATCAGCATTCACCTCAGCATCAACCCCAGCATCGGCATTTGCAGTAATAGCAGCCCCTCCCACATAAGAGCAGTCCCTCTTATACCCTAGTTCTAGCTTACTACACAAAAAGTTGCAATGTTTGGGGGCAGGAATCACGCTAATTGGTCCATTTGAGGGTGGCGAAGATCACCTCATCGCCTTCCTTGTTCAAACTGGTTTCGGGGATGGTTAAGAGTTCACTGTTTCCCATGTCCTTTGGGTAAAAGCAGTCCAAATTGACTATTCATAATGTTGCGACTCTGATGGTCACAATTTTGTCAGTCCATTGTTTCTCAATACTTTCTTTTCCCCTTTCTCACGGATACGTGCTGAGTCTTTCTTGGCACTCTCTTTATAATAGGTCAAAGTGTCCTTGACATCTCTCACTCCGTGTACAGGCCGTACCCACGTGGTTCAGCTCTATTATTTCTTTCGTCTAGAGGCCATCTTTGATTTCTTATATGACCTCATCTGTTTCGGCAGCCATTTTTGCAGCATGGCCTAACAGGCCCGAACGAACTATCATAAGAACAAACACAATCAAAATTAAAACAAAGAATATAAGCCTTTCTGTTTACCACCCGTCATTCTAAGAACCCGTGTTAGGTGTTACCTAGCAGAAGCGACATTTAAAGCCATTTTACTTACCATCCGCATTCTTTGCCACAATACAATTTTACTACATAGCATAAATCATGCGATTTTACTCTAATTAGTACGCAAATCACAATATTAGTATTATTTTACTTCCCAATTGTAAATATATTAGATTTTGCACAAAATAGCAGTTACCATTTATGTAAATGTTTATTAAAGGTGCATTTGTTGGTTAATTCATCAAACAATTAGTACCGTTAATTTATTATTCTCATCAAGGGGGTTCCAAATTAATTTTATTTACCTTGCTCCATCAACTCCCCCTTTGGTGATTTGTAATATCACCACAAAAACCTTGTTATACAATTTATCAGATAAATGTTTCTTGTCCACTTGCTTTTGTTAGTTCACACAACAGTTTTTTCTCATCTTGTCTTTTAGACCTTTTGTATATGTTCTCTTTCAATTCTTCCAATTCTATCTCTCCCATTTCTCGTTCTCTTTCTTTATTACACACACACCAAGGAGAAAAATGAGTTTGCTGGAGGAACGGGATACCTTGTTAAATTTGACAGATTATTACCTTAAACATCATATACATTTAACTTTTAATCCTGTCGGTTCTATACATCAAGGTACTCCGCTCTTTGGTCGATGGACCGACTAGTAGAATAAGTTGATGGTGATTAAGACCAGCTCAATCATTTAAAACCCTGTTAAATGTCAAACTTATTAATGAACTAAAGAACCACAGACTCATAGTTAATTAGAATGAAATTTTATCTAAATTCAAGCTTGCACGAGTGAGATTCTTAGTTTATTAATCACCTTAATACATTCATAACATTTATATAAGAAATTTTGAAAAGAAATTAAATTTATGCATTACCCATAACTGACTGACTGTCCCGCTAAATGGCCTCCTCGAGGGGTCCTCCCGTACAGATTTCCCGCAACGGTCTCGTTCCTTCCCCAGTCAAGTTCGAAGTCAATGGCAGCAATAGGTTCAAAAATCAGCATTCACCTCAGCATCAACCCCAGCATCGGCATTTGCAGTAATAGCAGCCCCTCCCACATAAGAGCAGTCCCTCTTATACCCTACTTCTAGCTTACTACACAAAAAGTTGCAATGTTTGGGGGCAGGAATCACGCTAATTGGTCCATTTGAGGGGTGGCGAAGATCACCTCATCGCCTTCCTTGTTCAAACTGGTTTCGGGGATGGTTAAGAGTTCACTGTTTCCCATGTCCTTTGGGTAAAAGCAGTCCAAATTGACTATTCATAATGTTGCGACTCTGATGGTCACAATTTTGTCAGTCCATTGTTTCTCAATACTTTCTTTTCCCCTTTCTCAGGGATACGTGCTGAGTCTTTCTTGGCACTCTCTTTATAATAGGTCAAAGTGTCCTTGACATCTCTCACTCCGTGTACAGGCCGTACCCACGTGGTTCAGCTCCATTATTTCTTTCGCCTAGAGGCCATCTTTGATTTCTTGTATGACCTCATCTGTTTCGGCAGCCATTTTTGCAGCATGGCCTAACAGGCCCGAACGAACTATCATAAGAACAAACACAATCAAAATTAAAACAAAGAATATAAGCCTTTCTGTTTACCACCCGTCATTCTAAGAACCCGTGTTAGGTGTTACCTAGCAGAAGCGACATTTAAAGCCATTTTACTTACCATCCGCATTCTTTGCCACAATACAATTTTACTACATAGCATAAATCATGCGATTTTACTCTAATTAGTACGCAAATCACAATATTAGTATTATTTTACTTCACAATTGTAAATATATTAGATTTTGCACAAAATAGCAGTTACCATTTATGTAAATGTTTATTAAAGGTGCATTTGTTGGTTAATTCATCAAACAATTAGTACCGTTAATTTATTATTCTTATCAAGGGGTTCCAAATTTATTTTATTTACCTTGCTCCATCAACTCCCCCTTTGGTGATTTGTAATATCACCACAAAAACCTTGTTATACAATTTATCAGATAAATGTTTCTTGTCCACTTGCTTTTGTTAGTTCACACAACAGTTTTTTTCTCATCTTGTCTTTTAGACCTTTTGTATATGTTCTCTTTCAATTCTTCCAATTCTATCTCTCCCATTTCTCGTTCTCTTTCTTTATTTTTCTCATTTTCTCTTTTTATTCTATTTTGTGTTTTTCTCCTTTTAATACACACATATGCTAACTTTGCTGACAATATTGCTAATATTATCACTGTTACTGATATTAGTATTTTCCCAATAAGAGAACCACCTATTTCTGTGAACCATTTCTGTATTGAGGAAAAACTCTTACCAAGTTTCTCCCAGGCACCTTCAACCTCCAGTGGAGCAATTTCTTTGTGCAAATCAGTAATATTCTTTATATACTTCTGTATATTCTCACTTTTATCTGGAATGTAAGTGCAACAATGTTGGACTTTCAGCATTCCACAGACTCCACCCTCTTTTGCCAAAAGAATGTCAAGGGCAAGTCGATTTTGCATTACCATAGCTCTCATGGCAACCATTTCGGTATTTACCATCAAGAACCCTCCAGCAGTATTCGTTGATAAACGATCTACTACTGTGGACAATTTCCGAATCTTAAATGCATTCAAAGATATACCCACTGCTGGTATCAATGCTCCAAAAATGTCACCTACTATCTCTGAAAAACTTTCCCTCCTTCTACGTGTTAATGTTTTACCCATCTCGTGTATTCCTTTTTCTCCTCTCTCCACATGAAAAATCTTTGGAAAGACCAGGCCTAAATAACATGACCCATACCAATGGTCCGGCAACCTATAATAAGCTTTATTTCCACAAATATAATAGATCCCTGGAAATATTGGATCTTTTCCTCCTTTAAATCCCCATCCTCCTAAAATTTTATATGTATCTCGGCATTCACTGGAACCCACGAAATAGTTATCATATATAGTCCTATTTCTACTAATGCACAACTTTCCCTGTTGAGGCCAATCCAAAACCATAGCTGCATTTGTCTCTCCTTTGTCATGGTTTTTCTCTTCAAATGCCCAAAGTGGTGTTTTTGTTTTTTCTTCTATTACCTTTCTTTGAAACTTAACTCTTCTGTTTTCTACCATTTCTAAGAAGACATTTTCCTCTTTCTTTAATTCACAGGTAAGATTGTGTCTAACTACATACTCTAATGTTAAATCTTTACTTTCTAAGAAAAATTCACCAAACATTTTTGCTTCTTTCACCTTATTTAGTTCAGGAATTATAGGAACGTTCGCAAAAACAGTGTTTATGTCAGTGTAATAATACTCTAATCTACCTGTTTTATAAAATAAACTAGCTAGAACACTACAAGTTATCCCATACGTCAAAGGAAGGTGATGATAGGTCACACCTTCTGTGACAGACGCAGGTAATTGCATACAGACATAACAATACCTTACATCCATTGTCTCTACATACTCATACCACAATTTCGTAAAGACATTCTTGGAGAAGTCAGTTATAGACTTATCCTTATGTAAATCAGTACTATCTACTAATGCTGCAGTGTTTTGTGTTTTAGCTTCTTTATCCTTTTTCGTGTTATTCCCTATTACAGATGTTTCTTCTACAACTAACCTCAATGGAATTATTATTGCTAAAATAAGCCAAATAAACATTATCAATCCTGTACAAAAGAAACACATTCTACACCATCTACGTAAGAACTCACATCTAGATTTTCTATTCTCAGTGTCTACCATTTTGTACTATTACCTAGCTATTTATATATTTGCACAGAAAATGTGTCACCACACCTCAGAATGACTTCTCAGCCACTCTACCCTTTTACTTTGTCACGTTTTGGTTCTTTCTTCAGCTCCTTTCAGAACTCTTTCTTGTCTCTTTCAGATTTTTGTGTCCAGTCCGGGTTTCTTTCTTTATCTTTTCAGGTTGTTGCACTTCACTTTCACCCATTTGTTTACAGCTTTCGTCTGGGCTCTCGTGAGTGTTATCCTCTTCTTTAATGTCGGTCAATGCGATGTATAGCCACTCAGGTGACATATTTCAAATTTGGTCTCTTCACTCTTTTTGTTTTCTGTAATTGTTTTCCACTTTGTTTCCCTTGTCCCTTTTGGCTTGTTATTTCATTTACTTGTTCCGCATCATTTCTGTTCAAATTTATTATCTTATATCTCAGTCTTTTAACTTCGTGGGGCCAATTGTCTCCTTTTCTTGATCTTTTTGATTCGCCTTCCTTTTCCTCTCGTTCGGCTCTCCAAGTTCTCTTTCTTGGTCCTAGTCTTTGCTTTCTTTCTTCTTCGCTTTCTTCTGATTCCGTTTCAGACCTTACTTCACTTCCTCTAACCTTGAACTTTATGATTTCTGTTTCGTTATCTGAATCTGAACCTTCTTGTATCTCCTCTGTTGGGACGTGTGATTCTATCCCTCCTCGATTGTCTTTCGAATTTTTATTAATCTTTCTGTCTAAATCTAAATTTCCCTGTGTTTCTTCTATTTGTTGATCTGTCCCTACCACTCCTCGGGTTTCTTCTGCTTCTTCCTCTATCTCTCTATCTGAATCTAAGTCTCCCTCAGTTAGTTCAACTATTTCTGAAGGAATTCTTCCATAACTTGTACTTGGTTGTTCGCTATCACTGTCTCTTGGTTCAGTTTCTTCGTTTATAATGTCAGTTCTTGTCTTTCTCTTTTGTCTTTCATCAAATTCAGGTTGGTCTGTTTCAGATGCTGAACTGGTATCTGATATTTCCAGATGTCGACTTACAGGTCGAGCTTCAAAATCTGGAACTTCGATTATTTCAGGTTCTTCTTCAGTTGTCAAACTTGTACCTTGTTCTTCCAGATGTCGACTTTCAGGTCGAGCTTCAGGATCTGGAACTCTGCTTGTCTCAGGTTCTGCTTCGGATGCTGAGCTGGTATCAGATATCTCCAGATGTCGACTTACAGGTCGAGCTTCAGGATCTGGAACTCTGATAGTGTGACTGGCATGCTCCCAGTTTTTCACTCCTGCACATTTGACAGCAGTTGTTGTCACCAGGATCACTTGACGTGGCTTATCCCAGCGAGGAACCAAACAGTTTCTTCTTCTGTGGACTTTTATGCTGACCCAGTCTCCTGGACTCAAATCATGAGCTGGTTTTCTTTCAAGAGTGGTCGCATCCGGTCCAACCTGATGAAACACAGAATGTATCACATCAGCCAATCCTTTGCAATAGTCCAATACGAGATCATCAGTTATAGTCAGCAATTTGTTGACAGGTACATGTGCTTGTCTCATTGCTCGTCCCATCATTATTTCATGAGGACTTAGACCTGTTATTCTGTCAGGTATGCTTCTGATAGTCATCAGCACCAATGGTAGGGCATCATGCCATTTGAGTCCTGTGGCTTGACACATTTTCCCTAACCTATTCTTTATTGTTCCATTTACTTGTTCTACCACTCCAGAAGCCTCTGGTCTGTAAGCACAGTGCAATTTCTGTTGAATGTCAAGAGCTTCACATATCAATTGGATCAGTTCATTTTGGAAATGTGTTCCTCTATCTGTTTCAATCGTTACTGGAAAACCATATCTCAGAATGAATTCTCTCAGTAGGAGCTTAGCTACAGTAACTCCATCATTCCTTCTTGTCGGATAGGCTTCCACCCAACGAGAAAACAAACAAACAACCACAAGAACATATTTCAATCTATTGCTCGGGGGCATTTCAATAAAATCCAGTTGCATTCTAGTAAAAGGACCTCCTTCACGTCCTATTATTCCTAGACTCACTACTGTTTTCCTTCCTGGATTTATCTGTTGGCATGTAAGACATCTTTGACAGAGACTTTCAGCTATAGCTCTGAACTTTGGGTTGTACCAAGTCTGTCTGAAAAGTCTGATCATGGCATCCCTACCAATATGAGCTTGTCCATGGTACATCCGTGCCATGTTAGAAATCATGCTATCAGGCATAACTGGTCTTTCATCTCTATAAACCCAAATGTCATCTTCCTCTCTTTGTCTGCACCCTGCTTTTATCCAACCATCTTTCTCCTCTTCGTTTGCTTCTTCCTGCAATTGTCTTACTTCATCCCATGTTTCGACAATGTTAGTAAACAACAAGGGACATGAAATATTCTCTTTTTCTCTCCTCCTATTTAGTGAGACCATATTTCTGGCACAATATTGGGCTATTTCGTCTGCATACTGATTTCCCATAGTAATATAGTCCGTCCCATTTTTATGTGCAGCGCACTTCACCACTGCAATCTGTTTAGGCAGCTGTATCGCCTCAAGCAATTTCTTCACAAACTCACCGTTCCTAATTGGAGTTCCTGCAGACGTCAAGAAACCTCTCTGAGACCAGATCTGTCCAAAATCGTGGACCACTCCGAAGCCATACTGGCTATCCGTGATCAACGTAATTCGGACATTCTTTCCCAGTTTGCACGCCTGAATCAGAGCAATCAGCTCAGCTACTTGGGCTGAACGTATCCCTCTCAAACAAGATGCTTCCATTATGGCAGCTACTGTACACACAGCATACGCAGCACTTAGAACTCCTTCACTCATCCTCAGACATGATCCGTCCACAAACATCACATAATCTGATTCTTTCAAGGGCTCATCTTTAATATCTGTGCGAGGCTTTGTGCAGAATTCAAGCACGTCCAGACATTTATGATCGACTTCATCCTTAACTCCTACATTTTCTTCGTCTGGCAATGAAGTTGAAGGATTCCCACTTGTGCATCTATCAATGGTTACATTGTCTGCACTCAAAATCACCTTTTCATACCTAGTCAGCCGACTATGTGTCATGAATTGGGTTTTGGTTCTGGTCAGAAGAATTTCAACTGAATGTGGAACATATACTCTCAGTGGATATCCCATCACAATGCCTTCACTCTGTTCCAGACTCACACAAGTAGCAGCTACTGCTTTCAGACATCCAGGCAACGCTTTTGCTACTGGGTCTAAAACAGCTGAAAAATAAGCAATGGGTCTTTTCATTTTTCCATGCCTTTGCACTAATACTGAAAGTGCACATGCATCCCTCTCACTACAATATAGCTCAAATTCTTTTTCATAATCAGGCATTCCTAACGCCGGTGCTTCACACAACTTCGTTTTCAGTTCTTTGAAAGCTTTCATTTCTTCCTCATTCAACTCAAACGGATCTTTGACATCTCTTTTTGTCAATCGCTGTAAAGGTTTTGCAATTAATGAAAATCCACTTATCCACTGTCGGCAATATCCAACCATTCCAAGGAACATTCTCACCTCTCTCTGTGTCATTGGAGCTCTCATTCCTCGGATAATCCTTATTCTTTCTGTTGTTACCTTTCGCATCCCTTTCTCAATCTTATGACCTAGGTATTGTACTTCTTGTTGACAAAATTGCAGTTTTGACGGTGACACTTTGTGTCCTCCTTTTGCCAAGTGATTCAATAAAGCAATTGTGTCGGCAACACATGCTTCTTTGGTCTTTGATGCCACTAACAGGTCATCAATGTACTGGACCATTACAGATTTTTCAGGCATTCTTAAATCTTCCAATGATTTCTTTAGGATCTGATTAAAGATTGAGGGACTTTCTGTATACCCTTGAGGAATTCGGCACCATGCCAAAATACGCTCTCCGAACCGGAACGCAAATAATGGCTGGCTGTCTGGGTGTAATGGAATAGAGAAAAATGCATGGCACAAATCAATAACTGTGTACCATTCTGCATCATGTGGAATCTGATACAGTATTACAGCGGGGTTTGGCACAATTGGACAACAAGGAATAACGATTTTATTTACCTTCCTCAAATCTTGCACTATCCTATATGTCCCATTCGGCTTTTTCAATCCCATTATAGGTGAATTACATGGGCTACTCATTATTTCTTTCAAAATTCCCTGTTCGATCATTTTATTAACTACGGGTGTTATTCCTTCAATAATTTCTGGCGTTAATTTGTACTGTGGAGTATTTGGGTAATTTGTTCCTTCTCTTACAGTGATCTTTACAGGGTCTACTCCTCTCATTAACCCAATGTCTTCGCCTGTGAAATCCCATACATCAGATCTGACTGTTTCTTTCAATTCAATTGGGATTTTCTCTACGTCAAACACAGGAAACATGTCATTTACTCCTGGTTCTAGTTCTGCCATTGTCATTTTATACAGAACATCTTCATCTGGTGTCTGAAAAGCAATACCATCGGGGGTACAATAGATGGTGCAATTCATTTTACAAAGCAGATCGCGTCCTAGCAGGTTTACAGGACTGCAATCGCATACCACAAACCGATGCATTTCCTTGAATGGTCCAACTTTCACCTCTACTGGTATGGTAAGAGGCGCTTTAATCTGTTGGTTTGAAACACCTACAACTTGGATATATTCTCCTGAGAGAGGAAGGTTTGGAATTTCCACTGATCTAACAGTAGAACGGGTAGCTCCAGTGTCCACAAGAAATGTAACATTTACACCATTCACTTCTCCATCCACAAATGGACCTGACTGATCTACCTCTAGAGTTGCGCCAAGCACGCACTCTTCCTCCTCTCCTAGGCACCGTCATAAACTTTCATCCGATTCATTTCCATCCTGCCGTAACCAATACTGCGATACTGCAGCTGCGCGCGGCAATTTTGTTACCTGCTTTCCTCCGTAGAATCCTGTCTCTGCACTGTATCTCTGGGGGTTTACACTCTTGGGAAGAGGTGGTTGTGGCACCTGACTCTGTTGAGTAACTACCTGCGGTTGTTGCAGCTGTTGGTAACTCACCTCATTCTGCACCTGCGGATTTAATGGTTGATTTTCCGTATTAGCTTTTGGAGGAAATTTACACTTGTTTCTCCAATGCCCTAACTTTCCGCAATTATGGCATGGCCATTTCTTTTTAGCCTCTTCTATACTCATTTGACCTTTTCCCTTACCTATATTTGGTTTGGATTTAGTCTGTCCTGCATCACCAGTCTGATTATTCATTTGAGCTTCTTGGTTTTCTGCAACCTTTACTTGTGCCCACATCGCTTTTTCTTTTAGTTTACGTTGTCTACACTCAATGTCATCACTACAATATTTGGCATACCTTAGTACTTCATCTACAGTGCTATTCTGTCAACACAACATATGCTGCTTAATCATCTCACTTATCTCGGGCTTCAATCCATATACAAATCTATATACGAAATGACTCATGTCCTTTTCACTCAAAGTCTCATAACCGCTATACTGTTTGAAAACCAAAAGTAGCCTTTCATAGTAGGCGTGTACAGATTCCTTACTCCCCTGAGTAGTTCTATCAGTCTTTACCCAATCTGTCTCTTTTGGTGGAAATTTATTTGTCCATAAATCTGCTGGTACTACAATGTCAAACAATCCATCGAGATCTACCCACAACACCTTTGAAACTTTGACAAATCTTTCCACTTGTCTATACCATTCTACAGGTTTCTCTCTCAATTTCGGGAAATCATTTGTAAATGACAATATATCTTGTCTGGACCATGGAACATGCACATAGCTACCTCCTGGAATTTCCCTCATTGGATATTCCAGCACTATTGGTTCCTTTTCTTTCACCGGAAAAGCCAAAGATGCTTTATCGGTCGTTTCCTCTTTTCTTTTTATCCACCTGCTCCTCCATCTGTCCACATCTCCCCATTTTCTCAATAACACAATCAGTTCCTTTATCTGTGTTAATCGTCCTGATGTGTTCAGATTTTCTATATCCTTTTCACTAAAATCTACCCTATAAGGTTTCTGCAAACCTCTGATTTTTCCAAACTCTATTCCCAGTTCATTCGCTATTTCTTCCAACTTTTCATGCAAATTTCTAGCTCTCCAAGTGATACTCTTACACATAAACATAAGCTCTTCGTCCTGATAAGATTTCAACCTTTCTGTACCAATAGTCCCTAAAATCAACTCCTCCATGTCTATCTTTAGTCTGATTACATCCAACGGTTGTGGTTCTGCATCTTTCTTCTGCAAATTCCTCACCCACTCATTTAATTCTTCTGGAGTCGGTCCTACAGGGGTACTATTTATTTCTATCCAATTTGTACTTCTCTCTGGGGTCTCAGTTGCTGACTCAGTTCCCATAGGAATCCTATTTATCTGACTCTCATTAACTGTCAAATTAGTAGGTGGACTCGATCTATATGAGCCAACCATATCTCTTGTCTCTCTAGTTTCTGGAATTATCCCTTCTCTCATTCTTTGCATATTCAAGTTCATTGGGATTGTCAAGGAATGCTCATCTATTCTTTGGTTTTCAAATTCCGGTATTACTGGCCCTATTGTCACTGGCACAGTCACGGCTTCCATGTTCATAGTTAATTCTCTTATTTTCTCAGTCAATTCTCTTGTGGTTCTTGCTAACTCAGCTGTATTACCACTATCAGACTTCTCATTCTGTGGAGTTTCTGATTTTTCATTTAACCTATTTATTTCATAACTTCGTTCAGGGCTTTGATTCCTTCCAGTTTCCATTGGTGGTGCATTCGGTGTCACCACCGCAGAATTCTGTTGCTATGGAGGTGGTTTTCTGTTTAAAATGTCTTCCAGCAATTCATCCTCTGTTTCGCTACCTCCATACCCATACCTTTCCGTCACTACATGTTTTCTTTTCTCTGTACACTTTCTTCCTGTAACTTCTTCAACTGTTCTGGCTGGAAACAAACAATCCATCCGTCATATTAGCATATCTCCATCGTCTCATCTTATCTTCATGATTCACTCCCCATACTCTTCCATGAACTAAACTATAATTCTTTGCACCTCTGTGTCTTTCTCTTTCATACATCTCATCTTCCCATTCACCTAACGCTTCGAACTGTGTTGGTCTGGGTCTTGGTTCAAGTTTCATCATTTTCTCTCTCAAATTCCGAAGTACCGCTGTGCTAAACAAACCGTTTTCTGGAAAACCAATACTCCATCATTCTGAGTATATTTTGTCCAATTCTCCAACCAAATGCAAGTATGATAACCATATTTCAACATCATATGAGAAGGTGGCGTTTTCGGCGGAGGAATTACTTGTCCTTCCCTAGTCACTATCTTCTTGTCCTTCTTGAAAAAGTTTTTAATCTTCGCTATCCATGACGGTTTCTCTCTACAATACTCATAGTAAGCCATATTGCACGATTCTTTCTTTCCGACAACCTCACAACTCTGTTCTTTTTACTGTTTGCTATTCGGACCTATCCCAGCGCGTCTCACGCCAACGCACCAATCCGAAAGCTCTACGTCACTCTCAACTGGCCAATACCAGCGCGTCTTCACATCAACGCACCAATTAGAAAGCTTCTTCGTTTTCCCACCACTGGCCAATACCAGCGCGGTCTTTGTCAACGTCAGTTCTACTCCTGGCCCCTCCTTTACAAAAATTATCGGCAATTTTTTCTTGACTGAATTTTGTTAGTTACGACGTAAAACACATTACCATTGTCTGTTTTCGCTAAACAAAGGAGATAGCTTACTCTATCTTGCAAGAATACTGTTTTGTTCGATAAGTGTAGCACTTCCCTCTACCTTACCCTTCTCTCAAGCAAGGGGTAAACCCGTTTCTCTGGGGATAAAACACATGTGGAGACTACACTGCTCCTGAGAATTAAGGCCAGAGTTTCACGAAAAAACCGGTTGCTATTTCACTCATACACGTTTTATAAATGAAATGTCCCTATCATAACACAATCCTGTGTTATCACCAATTTTGAAAAATCAGACAATGCACAATTCCATGTGACTTCTCTTGCCACATGTGTCCACTTCCTACTTCCCGGAAGCTTCAAAAGTTTGACTTACACATAACATAATATAATTCGACACGAAGTGTTAGACATGAATAATCAATAATCAATAATCAATAGTCACCAAACTAATCTATAGTAACCATAACTCTGCTACCAAGAAATCTGATCCAGCGCAGCTAATATAAATTTCTCCTTTGTACATAAATCCAGGTGGAATCATTCACATCAACTATACCATATGACGGTGGGGCCCATAACACCGCATATCATACACTCAGGGGCCGATTCCGATCTCGGCCGGTAGGGCTCCGAATCGGATTCGGCTTTACCGGATCCGATTCGGAGCCCTGTTTCCCGACCGAACCGTACACGGGTCCGGCCGAGCGAGTACGATGCGAAATCTCCGACCGACTCGTCCGGGCGTCCCGACCGCTCCGACCGACTCGCTCCCGGCTCGAACCGCTCCGACCGACTCGCTCGGACTCGACTCTCACCGCGCAATGGAGACGTTTCCCGGCCGGGTAAGTACGATGCGCGCCGCGAGCAGATCCGACCGAGCCGCGCACTCCGGCTCGTAAGAGCTGTCGGAGCCGTACTTTGGGGGTCCGTGTCGGACCCCCTGTACGCGTAGCCGCGCGAGTCGCACACAGGGGGGACCCATGGGTCCCCCTACCTGTGCGTGTACGGCGCGAATCGCCTCGCCGCGTACCCGCTGTAGGTGGCGCTCTTGTCCGACTCGCACCCATTGAGTCAATGGGAGCCCGCGTACGCGTTGTACGACCGGCTCCCATTGACTTCAATGGAGTCCGACCGACTTCGAGTCCGATAACATACGGACGCATCGTACTCGTTCGGTCGGACTGCACGGGTCCGATTCGGTCGGAAATCTCTCCGGGTCCGGCTCGGTCGGAGAAATTTCCGGCCCGAATCGGAATCGACCCCTCAGTCGTTCCCTGGATTACACACACACCAAGGAGAAAAATGAGTTTCCTGGAGGAACGGGATACCTTGTTAAATTTGACAGATTATTACCTTAAACATCATATACATTTAACTTTTAATCCTGTCGGTTCTAAACATCAAGGTACTCCGCTCTTTGGTCGATGGACCAACTAGTAGAATAAGTTGATGGTGATTAAGACCAGCTCAATCATTTAAAACCCTGTTAAATGTCAAACTTATTAATGAACTAAAGAACCACAGACTCATAGTTAATTAGAATGACATTTTATCTAAATTCAAGCTTGCACGAGTGAGATTCTTAGTTTATTAATCACCTTAATACATTCATAACATTTATATAAGAAATTTTGAAAAGAAATTACATTTATGCATTACCCATTTAGATGCAGATAAGAATGGTTCACCAAAAAGAAGATAAACCGTAGATCACAGAATAGACTCCCAAACTGACTGACTGTCCCACTAAATGGCCTCCTCGACGGGTCCCCCCGTACAGATTTCCCACAACGGTCTCGTTCCTTCCCCAGTCAAGTTCGAAGTCAATGGCAGCAATAGGTTCAAAAATCAGCATTCACCTCAGCATCAACCCCAGCATCGGCATTTGCAGTAATAGCAGCCCCTCCCACATAAGAGCAGTCCCTCTTATACCCTAGTTCTAGCTTACTACACAAAAAGTTGCAATGTTTGGGGGCAGGAATCACGCTAATTGGTCCATTTGAGGGGTGGCGAAGATCACCTCATCGCCTTCCTTGTTCAAACTGGTTTCGGGGATGGTTAAGAGTTCACTGTTTCCCATGTCCTTTTGGTAAAAGCAGTCCAAATTGACTATTCATAATGTTACGACTCTGATGGTCACAATTTTGTCAGTCCATTGTTTCTCAATACTTTCTTTTCCCCTTTCTCACGGATACGTGCTGAGTCTTTCTTGGCACTCTCCTTATAATAGGTCAAAGTGTCCTTGACATCTCTCACTCCGTGTACAGGCCGTACCCACGTGGTTCAGCTCCATTATTTCTTTCGCTTAGAGGCCATCTTTGATTTCTTGTATGACCTCATCTGTTTCGGCAGCCATTTTCGCAGCATGGCCTAACAGGCCCGAACGAACTATCATAAGAACAAACACAATCAAAATTAAAACAAAGAATATAAGCCTTTCTGTTTACCACCCGTCATTCTAAGAACCCGTGTTAGGTGTTACCTAGCAGAAGCGACATTTAAAGCCATTTTACTTACCAGCCGCATTCTTTGCCACAATACAATTTTACTACATAGCATAAATCATGCGATTTTACTCTAATTAGTACGCAAATCACAATATTAGTATTATTTTACTTCACAATTGTAAATAAATTAGATTTTGCACAAAATAGCAGTTACCATTTATGTAAATGTTTATTAAAGGTGCATTTGTTGGTTAATTCATCAAACAATTAGTACCGTTAATTTATTATTCTTATCAAGGGGGTTCCAAATTTATTTTATTTACCTTGCTCCATCAGTACCAAAGCCATTATTGCCTGCAGTCTATGCACTGAGTTGCAAAATTGAGACATACTACATAAAGAATCACGGTCAGATGTGTTGCGGCCAAGCAGATGCTGGTGACCCCATTTTCATACCTCTGTTTTGCTCCATATAATTTTTATTCATATTTTGCCCATTGGTGCACTGATTCTGGCGAAAGCCTCAGCGCCATCTGGTTGTCATCAGCATTTCCACCATCCAGGGCCATGGTAAATGCTAGCAATATGGTTAAACGTTCCTTATGCCCCAGGATGCTTGGACATCAAGAAGAGTTAGCCTGGTGTGGCAGCTCTCATCCTTGCCTTGCCATTTGTTAGCCCTCTCACTACACCTCATCTCAAAGCTCTGAAGGCAACAAGAGCACACAAAAAGTAAAATGGGCTGTGAAAGCACAGGGCAGATTTACAAGCCCCTTGTGACATCTCTACGACACCGTTGCGTCACTTCTGTGACGCAGCGGCATCGTAAACAATGCGCCACTATGCAACATATTTACAATGTGACACATTTAGGGAGATGCATCACGTTGTAAGCCCTGCGCTACATTATACCTGCGTCAGGTATAATGTATGCAGGGTGGGCGTTCCGTCGCAGGAAAGCCTTGTAAAACTGACGCAGTGAAATCTACAAAATTTCACTGAGTCACTTTTACGACGCCGCTGCGACAAAACCTTACGCCTGCTCGAAGCAGGCGTAAGGAGTGACGCAGCACAATAGGTATAGGCCGCCCCTGAGCATTGCTGGAGTTGCGTCGCGTTTGCAATGCGCTGCCCTTACAACAAAAGATGCGACACGCATCTGTCTATCCTTGAGCCACGGTGCGCCGCATTGTAAATGCGACGCATCCGTGCTAATATGCAGAGATGCGCCAGTCCTTGGAAATCTGCCCCACAGTTTACTTCATGTCACTTTCAGTCTTTGCCCTTACCTTACCTCGTCAGATATAAATAGGAGACTGTTGAGGGGCTAGGGGCGGACAAGGGGAGGTCAGTGTGATACCATCAGCCGTCAAAGAGTTTTTGCTGAGATCTATGCTAATCCTGAATTTTTCTTGATTCGGCCATCTTGACCGGGCTGGAATTCCTGTGCGTAGTGATGTGAAGTTGTATGTGGTCTCTTAAGCCTTCCAGGTGGGTGAAAGTCCCCTAGATTCTTTTTAAAACTTGCAGAATGGTCAGTAGCACCAGCTTATAGTGTTATTTTTAACCAATGAAGCAGTTAAAACATAAGTTACTGACTAAATTTACTTGTTTTACACATGCCTGGAATTCACAAAGGGATCTCCGGCAGTTATAAACCCATTTATAAGTGGTGAGTTCTCTGTACCTGTAGATCCCACTCAGGTGGTGGAAAAATAAGTGTTCCAAGGCTGGTTGGCGTTAGACGTGTACTTTTATTGGTATTCACTTGTTTATTGATACTTCTCTCATTTCCCTTTCCATTCTGGAAACAACAGGATCTTCATTAGCCAGGAGCAGGTGTCAGTGCCCTCCCAGGGTGGTAAGGTGAGTGTAGGACACCCAGATTTGATCACGGTGAAGAGGTAGGGGGTTTCCTCACAAGGAAAAATATCTTATGCTAACTGACCGTATAGGGTGACAGCTTGAGTCCACGCCCACCTCGCCTCATTTTAGAAAATGTGAGGAGAAAATCCATTAAGGAGGCACTTCTGTTCAAGAGGGTTTACCCTGCGCACAATGTTCATGCAGATGACTGACAAAGTGTTCTTCATGCAATAGACCTATATATGACGAAAATTACCTGTATTTCACATAGAAGAAAATTCATCCCAGCTTAGACTCAGTTATGAGTAATAAGGGAACAATAAGGAAAAAATAATGTGCCAAGGCTGAAAGTGTGAGGGGGTAATCAAGCCTTGAATTCATGATTACCGAATGTAAGCCCTGCACATTCTTCAGCAACTAGACTTCTGCCCTTGCCCTATTCTACATGGGAGAAAGGACCCGTGTTACTAAGCAGCTAAGACCCAGAGCATATTGTGTGGACACTTTCATCTGATTAGCCACTGTAACCCACAGCAACCAGGCATTAAAGACAAGACATAGCTTGTGTTCACATAACAAATATATCCATGGCAACCAGACTTCTTGGCAGTGCTGAAAAGCACCACAGACCATCCGCCCGGGAAATCGTCTCAGGTTGGATGGTACATTAAACGCACTACACATGGTTTCTGAGCATGTTCCAAACCCCCAAAGTTCAGAGAGGCTCATTTAAATGCAAGAAGAAGCAAGGGGGAGTGCACTGGCAGGCTTTGATGGTAGAGATGGAGAGAAAATGAAATATATTCACTTGATGTCAGGTCTGCTTTAAAAATATTTAGCTGAAAGAGGAGATGCGGGGTTCGTCTACAGACCAGTTCTTGGTACTTTAACCCACCAGAACAAGAAATACTTGGACAAGAAAGTCAAAGGTCATGGCCACAGGACATTGAAGTTGGGATTCTACCAACTCCCTTCCAGAACCCTCTACACCCTTCCTCTCCAGTTTAAATACATTCACATTTTTAAATTTGCAAACATCACACATTTCCATAATCCCACATTCTTTACCGACATCAAGCCTGCTGTAGTACACTTTCCAGCTCTTCGTTTAAACACACCTAAAACCACCAACATCTACTATGTACATCCAGAATGTCACACACATACACACACTCTAAAATACCTATGGAAAATGGTGGTCAATGCACCTCATTGATCATACAGTTGGTGTTTCTCTGGATCAGTTTCAGGATGCGCTAACCTTGTGCTTGGAATCCAAAAAGGTGCAGAGAGAATATCTCTGTCAAAGAATGCAATACTAGTGAGAGGAACTTGCAAGTCCATACTGCGAGGATGTTGCATCAGCAATTCATCAGTATTGCACACAAACACCAAATGGTGCTGGTTAGCACAAACGTTTGCTCCAAGCCAAAGGATAGATCCCATCCCAAAGACACATTGATGGACAGCTCCAGAGAATGTGCACACCATCGCACCATGAGCTGCAGTGAGTCAGTGGGCTCCGCTCTAGGAACCCAGAATGATCCAGGTATCCTGCAATGGGACACCCACACAGCTTGCTGCTATACCGTATGATGCATCAGTTGTAGCCTCCTTAGGAGGTAGGGCAATCTGTCCTGTTTTGGTAGGGGCCTATTGAGAACTCCAGGGTTTCTCAGTTCCTGTTACCTCCTCCCACCAAGTTTCTATCCACCAATAATTCCCCAGAGCCCTGCCAGACTTACCCAACTGCCTCCTCTCTATTATGCTTGCACATTGCTGATAGGAGTAGGCCTGTAATTCCCTATGAGTTTAATATTGGGGGGGTGTCCCAGCATGGGAGAAGACCACAAACCTGGCGCTTCCATGTCACAGAGAAAAGGAAAATGCCAGAAGTGGGGGAGGTATCCTTATCATGGGCACAGAAACTACAGAAGAAGAGGTAATGTGAAGTGACCCTGTTGAGATCGGCCAAGTCGATCAACCTTCCGGAAGGATGACAGAGCGGGGTGGCACTTAACTGTGTATATAATCCAGCAATGCAAGTTTTAGAGATTGCTTTGGAGAGAGTGGTACCGTCCTGATGTCTCATCACCATTCCTTGCAGCAGTCAGGGAATTCAAAGGATTCAAAGTAAAGGGTGGCAGGAGATTTTCCTGCAGGGTGGGAGATATGTTGGAGAGCTGAATAACCGCCTGATATCTCCTCACCATTCTGTGCAAGTGATCGAAGGGTTATATGACAAAATATTGACCATCAAAAAATCGAATTACCAAATTTTCTGCAAAAAATATAGTTTAAAAAAATACCACCTCTCTATAAAAAAATATACAAATATATAGTAAAACAAAATATTTTTAACGTATTAAAATTGACAAAAATATTGAAATCAAGAATTATGAGTACACAAATATTGATTAATACATTAAAAAAATATGAATCCAAGAAATAACCATTAGCATTCCATAAGCAAACATTAACATTACAATTTCAAGTATTACACTTACCAAATAAACACAAAACAAAAAACTGTAAGCTATGCTTAATTTGTAAAATATTAAGTGCCAGTGCTCTGACCAGGAGGCCACTGCAGCTTGCACCACCCATCGCCATTTTCATTGCTGCCAAAACAACTACTAACCATCTTTCTCTCGCATGTAAATGCGACAGTTTAGATTATTCCAGGTCCCCAAAGCTAAAGGAATGGCTGGGGAGGCAGGGATTAGCAATTTTAATGTATATTGTACTCCTAAACTACTATGGTTCTGTTCATCTCTAAATTAGATGAGCAGCGCACCGTGTGGTGGACTGTTCTAAGTATGGTGTTGACAATTAGGTGCCGGTGCCGAGCACCGGAAAACAATTAAGTGCCGGTGCTTAGCACCGGAAAGCCCGACTCAAATTAAGCACTGACTGTAAGTTATATTTAAAACCATACGTACCCACTAAACAACTAAAATAAATATATAACGATTTTAACTAAATAAACTCCTAAACATCATATAACTAACACACTAACATAAATACAAATAATGTAACAAAAATATAATATAAATTTATATTCACTGAAAATAAACAGTCTTACACATAGATGTATATGTTACAGTTAAACATAATCCATAATTAGTGTCCACCATATTAGGGACAAACACAAAGTAACCAATAAAACTAAATGTAAAACAAAATAAACAATAGAACTCTTTAGTCATAATGAGATGTCATGAGTGATCTCACTGAACATGTCATGAGTGATGAAATATGTGAGGTCATAAGCGCTGCATTGTGGGGGTGTAAATTATAGTTAGCTCAGGTAACTATAACTGCTGAAATTCACTGGTTTTGTAGGAGTGAAATCTGAGCCTAACTATAACATCCCTGTGACCTTTGGTTTTTCAGTGAATTTCTATGTTCTATTTTATCCTATTTCCTAACTAAAATGTCCCTGTAACCTTTGTTTTTTCAGTGAATTGCTAAGGTTTTTCAAATTCTATTTCCTAACTCTAACGTCCCTGCAAACGTTGGTTTTTTTAAAAGTGAATTTCTATGATTTTTAACTAGTAGTCGCGTTTGCAAAGTGGTGGAGAAAGAGGGTGGGGCCTCCGACCAGCTCTCAGGAATCCTGCTGCGTGGGACTTACTGGAGGTAAAAAGAGGGCTTCTTGCCCGCCAAGGACCTTCAGCATCCAAGATTACTTTATCCCCCAACCAGTAGTGCGTCAGGAGTAGCATTTGCAAAGTGGTGGAGAAAGGGGGCAGGGACTCCGACCAGCTCTCAGCAATTGCGCTGTGTGGGACTTACTGCAAGTAAGAGGAGGGGTTCTTGGCCCCCAAAGACCATCAGCATCCAAGGGGACTTCATTCCCCCAACCAGTAGTGCGCTGGGAGGTGCCTTTGCAGAGTGGTGGAGAAAGGGGGTGTTGCCTCCGAAGACCTTTCAGCAATCCTGCTGTGTGGAATTTACTGGAGGTAATAGGAGGGTTTTGATGGCCCCCAAGGACGCTCAGCATGCAAGCGGACTTCATCCCCCAACCAGTAGTGCGCTAGGTGGCGCATTTGTAGAGTGGTGGTGAAAGGGGGCGGGCTTCCAGAGACTTGCCGGGTGGCTTTTTTTTATTTCGGCCCTGGGGGCCCCATTCTCGGGGGGCCGTGCGCAGATAAGGCTGCTATTACCATTCCAACCAAAGCATTTAGAGACACCTCTAAAAATCTGCACTAAGGGCCCGATTTTTTAGTTTGACGGTGCAGCGGTGTGACCGCCCCGCCGCCGCACTGCCAAACCCGCGTGAGAACCGCCCGCCATATTATGACTTTTTTAGTCATTGGCAGGCAATTCTTTGGCGCTACCACAATAGGAATGTCAAAGGAAGTTCCAGCACAACATGGACTGTGAGGTCCATGCTGTGCTGGAACTGGGTGTGCATGCACACAGGGCGTATGTTGTGCCCCCCTGTGTTCATCCACATTGAGTAAGGCACAAGGGAGCCCTGGAGAGCCCCCGTTCTTTCCTCACTGCCACTGTTTTCATGGAGGAAAGACCTCCATGAAATCAGTGGCGGCGAGGAAAGTCATAATATGCTTGGCGGGACCGCTGCACATTGATACCTCTTGACCGACTTGCCACTGCCAGGGAACGGCGGTTCCCTGGCGGAGTCTGGGGGCCCAGGGTGGCACTACTGCCAAGGTTGTAATGTGGCGGTTGGAAGACCACCACTGCCGCCCACCACGAGTCTGAGTCCGAGGACCGCCAGACACGTAATTAGGCCCTAAGTGTATATTTTTCAACAAACAGCCAATTTGCTTATGAAATAAAGAAACATTAATAGCCTAGCACAAGTACCAGTTAGAGAAGTAGCTAACCACTACATCCTCCTCATAGAATCCCCCTTCTACCAAACCAATGAGCAAAAAATAAGTCCACTAATGGACTATTTTAAAGACACCGTTCTGGCCACAAATATCATGGTGGAACAAATATAACAGCACCAAAGCCTAAAAAGCCAAAATCAACAATACAGAGCACAATGCCTCTCAAGCCACATTAGGCCAAAGGCATCCTACCCTGTACTAATTCTCTAAAAAAAAAAAAAAACAAAGCTACCAAGAATTTAAAATAGAACAATCTATAATCCAAATCAAACCTAAAATATCCAAACAGACCAAATAAATGTACAAAAGGCTACTATGCAATGAAAAACTATTTATAAATAGCAAAGGACTAAGAACTCATAGCAAGATCAATGCTATACACCACCTAACAATTCAACTTAAACTAACATCCAACATAAACCAACAAAAACATAATAATATATCTATTTATAAATATTATTTACATTATCTCTAATAGTCTAACTTAAAATTTCAAATAAAACAATATCCAATAAAACAGATAAGTAAAAATTATTTAATAAATAAGTACATGAAATAAAACATAACACAAAATTAAAAATTCCAAACCAACAAATATTTTATATAAAATACATACAATATACAACATTTTATGTAAAACGAAAGAATAATAAAAAGTATAATTATAACAAACATTTCCTGCTCAAAATAAGACATTTAAATCATGCTATGGTTCTGTAGCTGATGTCCATGATATTTACCCGATTTTTTTTTTTTGTAAAATCTTTATGATATTTCCCCGATACACCAGAAACAATTTCACAAAAAGAGTGTTAAAGTGACTCAAACAAAATGCACAAATTGCATAACAAAAACGTGAATCCAGAAAATGATTCTACAGTCACTGGAAACCATAAACAATTTATTTAAAACCCAAAACCAAAAAATAAAAGTAAATTAAAAAGCTATCTTGCTCAAAATATAACCAAAATATTTTCTTTTGAAAAACAATGTACCCAATTGAGGAAAGGCTTCCACTATGACCAAAAAACCTCTAAAACATAACATACCCATGCGCACATAATATACAACACAAAAATAAAACAAATTACGTATTTTCTTGTTGTTAGTAAATAGAATTATATATAAAATATAAACTGCATACATCAGATTTACTGTTTCCTAGCGAATCGAAACCATTTTGGAGAAAGTGTTGGACATGGAAGGGGTCATAGTTACTATTCACACCCCAATCTAAACCTCTTTGCAAAATTTGTTGGACACCGAAGGGTTCAAATTTACTATTCCCATTATACTCTAAAGCATTTGATAGAGTGTAGGGATCATATTTGCTATTCCCAATCGAAACTAAATAATATTTACATAATTGTAAAACAATAACATAATTACATGTAGTAGCCACACTAAAAACTATACAAAATGTCCATAAATATAATACTTAACTAACAATATATACTTACAAAATATTAAACACAAACTAAATGTAAGTATAAAAACAACATAATTAAATAAACAATTTATAACTATATATAAAAAAAATATAAAATGTACTGATGAAATTATTTTATGGCATTATTTAAAACACTTTAATAATTGTAAATTTAATAAAAAGATAACATATTTTAATTGATATATATATGTATGTGTGTGTGTGTGTGTGGTGTGTGTGTGCGTATATATATGAAAATATAAGAAATAACCAACATAATTGTAAATACATTATAAATAAAATGTAAAATAAATGTTCTTTTTACAAAATTACAATATCAATATTTATAGATATTATGTGAACATCCAATGACAATATAAAATGTAAATACAATATTAGAAATTATATCATCTAAATAAATTAAAGAACATGCTAAAAATACAACTATTTTTCAAAAATAAAAAAAATCAAATATATAAAATGTATTATTAAATGTAAATAAATTATAAATATTTATTGTTTTAAAAAACAAACTCAATATATATATGTGCGTGTGTGTGTGGGTGTGTGTGTGTGTGTGTATATATATATATATATATATATATATATATATATATATATATATATATATATATATCCACACAAGAGATTTCTTCACCGCAAGGAAAGAGACCGGAGGGACACAACGGGGAGCCAGGAAGATTCATTTTATTCAGCAAAAACGGCATGACCGGTTTCGGCTTGTGTGCCTTAATCATATGCCTGTACCAGTATCTCACACCAGTCGCTTTTCAAATGTTCCATTTTATTTCCATTGGTGGAAACCCAGCTCAGTCGATTGGTTCCTGAAAACACATGATCGCAGCCTTATCCAGCAGACTACGATTCCCAGAGAGCACCATCTTGGCTAACAGGGTAAGTGTTTTTGCGTCGAGTGGTAAAACCCCAAGTGAGTGCTGGTGATCTTGACAAAACGAAATAGGTCCTGATTAAAATGTCCCGGTATCATTACTGAACACACTCTACTCCCTGGCCCCCTCACGTCTCACTGCATTGCCCAAGTCCTGTGATGCCAGAGATTCCGCTACAATGAGCTTGCCTCACCGTGAAGTCACGGCCTGAAAATAACAGCAGCATTTCACTGTCCTTGGATACGGGGGCCAAAGCATGTCCAATCCCTTGGAGCCCACAAGCTGTGAAGCATTTTCCCATGAAGCTCCGGCCACAAATGAGACGGGTCCCCCAAGCGCACCAGGGAACAGCGCGCAAAATATCCACACAAGAGATTTCTTCACCCAAAGGAAAGAGACCGGAGGGACATAACGGGGAGCCAGGAAGATTCGTTTTATTCAGCAAAAACGGCATGACCGGTTTCGGCTTGTGTGCCTTAATCATATGCCTGTACCAGTATCTCACACCAGTCGCTTTTCAAATGTTCCATTTTATTTCCATTGGTGGAAACCCAGCTCAGTCGATTGGTTCCTGAAAACACATGATCGCAGCCTTATCCAGCAGACTACGATTCCCAGAGAGCACCATCTTGGCTAACAGGGTAAGTGTTTTTGCGTCGACTGGTAAAACCCCAAGTGAGTGCTGGTGATCTTGACAAAACAGAAATAGGTGCTGATTAAAATGTCCCGGTATCATTACTGAACACACTCTACTCCCTGGCCCACTCACGTCTCACCGCATTGCCCAAGTCCTGTGATGCCAGAGATTCCGCTACAATGAGCTTGCCTCACCGTGAAGTCACGGCCTGAAAATAACAGCAGCATTTCACTGTCCTTGGATACGGGGGCCAAAGCATGTCCAATCCCTTGGAGCCCACAAGCTGTGAAGCATTTTCCCATGAAGCTCCGGCCACAAATGAGACGGGTCCCCCAAGCGCACCAGGGAACAGCGCGCAAAATATCCACACAAGAGATTTCTTCACCCAAAGGAAAGAGACCGGAGGGACACAACGGGGAGCCAGGAAGATTCGTTTTATTCAGCAAAAACGGCATGACCGGTTTCGGCTTGTGTGCCTTAATTATATGCCTGTACCAGTATCTCACACCAGTCGCTTTTCAAATGTTCCATTTTATTTCCATTGGTGGAAACCCAGCTCAGTCGATTGGTTCCTGAAAACACATGATCGCAGCCTTATCCAGCAGACTACGATTCCCAGAGAGCACCATCTTGGCTAACAGGGTAAGTGTTTTTGCGTCGACTGGTAAAACCCCAAGTGAGTGCTGGTGATCTTGACAAAACGAAATAGGTGCTGATTAAAATGTCCCGGTATCATTACTGAACACACTCTACTCCCTGGCCCACTCACGTCTCACCGCATTGCCCAAGTCCTGTGATGCCAGAGATTCCGCTACAATGAGCTTGCCTCACCGTGAAGTCAAGGCCTAAAAATAACAGCAGCATTTCACTGTCCTTGGATACGGGGGCCAAAGCATGTCCAATCCCTTGGAGCCCACAAGCTGTGAAGCATTTTCCCATGAAGCTCCGGCCACAAATGAGACGGGTCCCCCAAGCGCACCAGGGAACAGCGCGCAAAATATCCACACAAGAGATTTCTTCACCCGAAGGAAAGAGACCGGAGGGACACAACGGGGAGCCAGGAAGATTCGTTTTATTCAGCAAAAACGGCATGACCGGTTTCGGCTTGTGTGCCTTAATCATATGCCTGTACCAGTATCTCACACCAGTCACTTTTCAAATGTTCCATTTTATTTCCATTGGTGGAAACCCAGCTCAGTCGATTGGTTCCTGAAAACACATGATCGCAGCCTTGTCCAGCAGACTACGATTCCCAGAGAGCACCATCTTGGCTATATATAGATACATATATATCCAAAAGATCCTGATCCAAATGAAAAGGAGGCGGCACACCAATTCTATCCATGAGTGATTTATTTGTGCAAACAACGCGTTTGCACAATTGTAATTGTAGTGTGGGTGCACGGAGGAACAACCACAGGTGGATGCAGATCCCTTTCCGGAACATTGTATTAGACCATCAAGGTTTACAATTGGATACATTAAGGCACTTGCCGTTGATTGCATTTTGTCCCAAAATGGCTCATCCATATTTGGATTGTACCATTCGGGTAGCATGTTTAGGACTTATATGCCATAGTTGTCATTTAATCATGGTCTTGATCCAGAAGACCTTACTCTGTCTAGGCGGTCTTGCACACTTGTGGTTAGTTTTACACCTTTTTTCACTTGTATATTCATTTTGCAAAATGAATATTTTCTCATGAGCCCTTAGGTTACATGCTCACGTCAGGAATTATCTCTCACCTTGAAAATAACTTTATTACTATCATAAATATGGAATGATCTAATTTCGGATTTTTGGAATTTATTAAATTAATGCTATACAATATGAACTACGAAGCTAGGATCAGTCTGTATGATGAACAATGGCCAAAATTTGGGGTTGAATTTATGTCATCACACTTCTGTAGAATCATGTATTATGTGAGCTACAAATATTTTGATTTTGAAACTTGAATGAAATGATGTGTCTAAGAAATTTTCTTTTTATTTATGGTACTGGTCACTATCATGAAATGAGGATAAAATTTAGCGGTCATGCCGATAATTGACCCCACATTAATAGTGTTCGACAGAATTGCAGATTAGCAATATCGATGAACCTTTCCAAATAGACATATCATTGATGTTTGGTTTTCCATTAACAGTACGGGTACTTAGAGTCATTCCACCATCTCTATTGAGAGGATGGAGGCCAACACGCTGCAATAATGCTACGTAGTCCCTCGTTGATTTTGAGTCTTCTTCTTTTTTTCAGTCTTTTTCTATCTTTATTTTTATCTTTCAAATCTATTTTAATCTATATATTGCTATGAAATGATCACGTACATGGATATAAACATGGTTGAAATATTGAACATCTTCATGGTTTAGGCCGGTATATATATATTTTTTGCCTAGGGAGAGTATTGTATGTTGTAGGATTTCCTTCATGTCTATTATGACGCTGCATGTACTTAATGGCTGCACTGGTTTGTGTCTGTAAACTTGACAAAGGCCGTCTCGGCCGAAACGCGTTGTTTGCACAAATAAATCACTCGTGGATAGAATTGGTGTGCGGCCTCCTTTTCATTTGGATCAGGATCTTTTGGACATTTGTGGCTTCTGCCACCATGGCTGGCACCGACAACGAAGAGCAGGCATATGGCGTTGTGGCAGTCTTATGGAATCATATTAATATATATATATATATATATATATATATATATATATGAATCTCCCCACCATTTTCCCCTATAAGCCCAACATCCTGCTACTAAAACAAAAACAATTTCTACAATTTTAAAATGTATATGTGCATTTTAAAATATCATTTAAAACTTAAACATTTAATTAGACTCTTCTATAAGATTAACACAACTATTAAACAAAAAAATATATAAATCATTACAAATCAAACACAATTACGATACAAATAACACTAACAACATTACAAAAATATTTAAAAAACAACATTACTTACAACTGTATTTTTTACCATGATGTTTTTAACAATGAATATTAAAAACAACACCTAAAAATAATATTCTTACCTGCAATATTCCTAACAGTAATTTTTTACATATCACAATATTCTTGCGACGATATTCTGGTATCATGATCTTAAAACTCAATATTTTGTCCAAACATTGATCGAAGTAGATTCCTTGGCCCCGCACCTCTCGCCCTCCTAAGGCCATGAACCCTACTTCTTTTGGGAACAAATATGCCCCACAGGCCCCCATTTAGATTAAGCCAAGGACTGGGCAGCCCTGTGAATGCAACAGGCAGTGCCACCCACTCCCTGGAGAAAATTACTGTAGATCTAAGGTAAATTGTGAAACCCCTTTATTATGGAATAAAGAAAGGCTTCTGGCAAATAAACTCTCATACATGGGGATTTTGGAACCAGGAGCTTTCCTCTTGGATTTCAAATGTAACTATCCTCACACTGTACCATAGCTAGATGGATCCAATAAAAAAAGATCTACACTACCTAAGCACCTGTGTAATCAGTGGCATTATTTTACAGTCGCTAATAATGTCACAGCTACCTGGTGCTTTGAGGACCTTCTAGGCTGCAGACCTCTATGAAAGACGTGACTCTGAACAAAGACCACTCTTCCATGGCAGAAACCTTGGCGGATTCCCCAAATGTGCGGTGACTACCCCCCAAAAGATGACACTGCTCTGTCTTCAAGGAAATTACATGATAGCCCAATTCATGCCAATCATAGATTACTTTAAAGAGCCAAGTCTCAACCAGCTAAGCACTGTATTAGGCTCTTAGAGATAACCTACAGAGCTCCATATGAAGCTTCCTATTTGCAATACCAGTCCAAACATGTCTCGCATAAGCAAAATCTAAGCCCTTTCTGGCAGATTGCAGCACACCAACTACTTACAGGCTTGTAAAGAGAAATGTAAGTATTATGGAAGAAGGGACTCCCTCAGATGGGAGACAATGATTAGAGTCCTTGCTTGCCTGCCAGTGGCAGAACAGAAAGACTGGTACCATTCTTGGGGAAATACCCTCCAGGTCACCAGAGTTAAACTACCTGGGAATAGCTCTCCATCACAGGAAACATATGAAACTTCAAGCTTCAAGAAGAAGACAAAAGAGGATAGAGAACACTCACCGGATGTTCTGAAATGGAACTTATTCAATTAGAGATAAAAAAAATATCTGTAGAGCCCTCTGCACCTATAGTGGAGGTGGAGGAATTTCCCAGATCACCCAGCTCCACCCTTCTAGCTCAATGGCTCATTAACTATATCTGATCTCCTGTCTCAAAACGTGAGAAAATATGTCACTGTGGAGTGATAGCCGTGCTAGTGAACATTCGCTTCCAAGTACCAAAAGAAGTGATGTGTTGATGGCTCGACACAGTGAAGATCTCTCTAGTTTTCTTCTTGATTGTCCAAAGAAAGGACAACTCTGCACAGTAGTAATGGTGCCACCCTGCACAATAATATACACATAAAAGGTGTCAAGTGTCTCATTGAAAAGTCCCATTTAGATGAAAAAAACACAAAGGCCAGAAAAAACCTCCTTGTCAATATTGTAATGCTTGTAATTCTTGATTGAAGATGACGGATGAAAGAGAATTTCCTTGTTAAACAAGCAAAAATGAGGACAAAAAGGCTACTGTGTGGGCAATGAACATGACGGACAATAACGGAATGAATGTGTTGCGATGCATCCATCTCAATGCCTTCTTAAATATTGTCTCAGAGCACACAAAAAAGAAAAAGGGTTAGCACCATCTTGGCTTGACTAGCCACGCCTATGTCTTCATGGATATTTCTTCTTTCTGGTATGAGAAAATCATCCCGATGCTTGACATCATTCAAGTCACCATGCCTTGACTGCCGCCTTCCCAGGCTGACAGTCTGTGTGAGCCGAGGGTGACCAGACACCAGAAAACGAATCGGGCGGTGCAGAGGAAGATAACAAGTTGCTTCTCATGCAATGACCACGAAGACACAGTGTCTTAAAACACAGTGAGTACAAAAACCATAGACATGCTGATTTATTATACCAGAATGTGAGGTCCAACTTACATACTGAAGTGTGGGGTGAGCTACAAGTGCAAATGTAACATTATGGGAGAAAGGAAGTGGAGACACTGAGTGGAAGGAAACAGAAGATGCTCCGAGAGTGGGAATGTGAAGCATGGGATGAGACTAAATCTCCCAGGATAAGCTAGCTCTCACAGAAGTAGGCTAACTCTTCCAGAGGTAGGCTCCATCTCCCAGGACTAGGCTATCTCTACCAAGAGTGGGCTAACTCTCACAGAAGTAGGCTAGCTTTGAAAGGGGTAGGCTAACTCTCACAGGCATAGGCTAGCTGTTCCACAGGTAGGATAAATCTCACAGGAGTAGGCTAACTCTCACAGAAGTAGGCAATCTCACCTAGGGGTAGGCTAACCCTCACAGGAGTGAGCTAGCGCTTCCACAGGTAGGGTAAATCTCACAGGACTAGGCTATCTCTATCAGGAATAGGATAGCTCTCGTATGGGTAGGCTAACTCTCACAGATGTAGGCTAACTCTCCCAGGGCTAGGATAACTCTCACAGGAGTAGGCTAGGTCTTCCACAGGAAGGATGCATTTCCCAGGACTAGGCTATCTCTGCCAGGAGAAGGCTAACTCTCACAGAAGTAGGCTAATTCTCCTAGAGGTAGGCTAACTCTCACGGGAGTGTGCTAGCTCTTCCACAGGTAGGATGCATCTCACAGGAATAGGCTATCTCTGCCAGGAGTAGGCTAACTCTACCAGGAGTATGTTGACTCTCACAGAAGTAGGCTAGCTTTCCAAGGGGTAGGTTAACTCTCACAGGAGTAGGCTATCTCTTTCAGAGATAGGAACAATCTCCCAAGAGTAGGGTATCTCTACCAGGAGTAGGCTAACTCTCACAGAAGTAGGCTAGCTTTCATAGGGGTAGGCTAACTCTCACAGGAGTAGGCTAGCTCTTCCACAGGTAGGATAAATGTCCAAGGAGTAGGCTGTCTCTACCAGGAGTAGGCTAACTCTCACAGGAGCAGGCTAACTCTCACAAGAGTAGGCCATCACTCCCAGGGGTAGGTTATCTCTCACAGGCTAGCTCTTCCATATGTAGGATAAATCTCCCAGGAGTAGGCTAGCTCTGCTAGGTGTCTCCGGGGAAATCTAAGAGTTATAATACTGACCTGCAGTTAAGAATAGAAGATGATTTCTTGCCTTGAGGGACAGCATACTCAAAAGCCAGTTTTAATTTCATCAAATAGTAAACTGCAACTCTAGTTCGTTGGAGGAGAACCAGGACCACTACTCACTCAATGCACGGGCTTGTTAACTGAGTGTCAGGTGATGGACATACCCCTTGATGACATGGAGTTAAGTAGTAGCCTTACTTGCAGTATAGTAGGTGTCCTTTGTGTGCTTCTGTTGCAGAGACACACGTGCAAGTTGCAGCTTATAAACAATAATGTCTTTACTCGTAATAAGATTTTCCAATGGGATTAGCATTTCCGAGCAAGCTGTCGCTCTTCGAATATACAACAGAAGCACAATTATTGCCTTTAATTTCCCAACGGTGCAACGTCAGTGTTTCTACCCTTTCGCGCGCTCCTGGTGAACCCCAGACCCCAGCTTCCCATCTTGCAGCAGGTACAGGCCGGGCTCTGGGGGACTTTCCAGCTTTGATTTTTGCTGATGAGAGAGAGAGCTGGAGGCAGGTGGGCTCGGGGCTGGCATTTAGACACGCCGCCGCTGACAGGCTTCGAGCTGAGTTCAATCCGGGACCTGCAACTCTTTTTGCTGCACTTGGGAGAGCCCAGAACCTTTATTAGCCGCATGTGAGAGGCCCGGAGGGCTCGTGTCAGAGACAGCTTCAGTCTCACCAACTCAAATGAATAGCTCCCCGATGCTTCTTCGTGCATTAAGCGCCTTCCGCCGTGTCTAAGCGGGTTGTTAGAATAAGCCCCAGGCTGCTTCTGCAGCTCTTCATTCATAAGAACCAGACATTAACCCCCGGTTTTAACGTAGCTGTCATCTGGCCCAAGTCCTGGTGTTACAGTGCAAAAACGAGGCATGTAGTTTCAATGCTCCTGTCTGTATAAGTATGGCCTACAAATCCCAGCATGCTCTGTGCTGCTGGCTGAAATTCCATGAATGGTTGAAAGTTGACTGCCCCGAATGTAGCTGTGTTGAACTAGTAATTGAAATGCACAAGCTGGGAGAAAACATCATAGAATAGCAGGACCATAGTCACAAGGCGGAATAGCGGCCGGTCCATGTTGTTGCTTGGCTCTCCTAAATGACCCCTGAGAAGCCAGGTCAATGCATTACTTTAAAATAAAAATAGCCACATTTTTATTTATTTTTTGGGGCGGGGATAGGGCGGTAAATATGACCATAAAGTTTTTCACAATAGAGGGCCCAATTCACAAAGGTAAACTTAGATGGAGATATGGCTTGAGTGCGGACATAAAGATAGTACTCGTAAATGCCCTTTGTGAATTCCCACAGTCGTAATTTAGACGTCTAAGTTTAGACCAAACGTCTACATTTACCTTTGTGAATCGTGCCTATTGTATCCACCTGAATTGGCTTAAAAGGTGCAGCTTCTGAAGGGGGCCTTCATGAAATATCCCAGTACTTTCATGGTGGGCCAAGAAAGGGATATGGGGAGTACACTGTTACCAAGAAAACATTGAAAAAATGGTTGCTAAATAGAACATTTTTCAGCACAATTTCCCTAAAACAATGTTATCAAGCCATAGTTACTACTGCCAGACAAAAAAATGAAGAATGCAAAGTGTGTGGCCTAACATTTTTCAAAATGTATATAGTGTCTTTCTTTACTTCTTCATTCCACATCCTTTAATTTATCTAACTTGACTCTAAAAGTAGATAGATTCTCAATTCTATTTTATACCAGAGGATCTAGTGAAAAGAGCAGAGCCGTGTTGGACTTTGCCCTCGCTGCAGGGTCATCCCTAAACTTTTTGCCTTCACCTCTCCCTCCTGGTTTCTAAATCTGTTTTTGGTGGCTTTTAGGACTCTGTACACTTTACCACTGCTAACCAGTGCTAAATTACTAAAGTGCTTTCTCCTTTAAACATTGTGAAATTGGCATATAGCCAATTGGCACATTTAATTTACTTCTACGTCCCTAATAAAGTGGTACTACATGTACCCAGGCCTGTAAATTAAACACTACTAATGGGCCTACACCACTTATTGTAGCCCTTTAAACTATGCTTCAGGTCTGCCATTGCAGCCTGAGGGCACTTTTAAAATGCCAATTCAAGTTGGCAAAATATACGATTCAATTATAGAGTAGAGTGCACTCCTTTTTATCCATGTATTCAATGTCATCATTATTAACAATAGAATGCGTGCATTCCGGGAACGCGGTCCGCCCTCCAACTGCGTAGGAAAATATAGAACAATGGGTTAGGGAACGATTTGTCGCTCCCATACCGGAAGCACTGCTGAAAGGCTTTGTTGCACCAAAAACTTCAAAAATCATCCAGTTTTGTAATTTTAATCCATTTATTTCAATTCTCAATTTTTTGTTCCTTTTCGTCCGTCACATGAAAAACCATTATGTATTCAATTCTGATGCGGTAAATATGCATCTCACATTTACCGCCATTTTAAACTCATCACATTTTAAGACCCGCCCCTTATCATTATCTAAGCTCTTACCACTTTTACTACGGGACCCATAATCCACCGAAAGCCGTTAGTCAGCTCGAGGAGTGAGAACTAGGTTGATGAAAAGTTTCACAGGTACGAGAGGGATTTTTATGCAGTTTGGAACGAGAGGCAATAGGCAGGTTTTGTTATCTAAGACAGTGGGGAGACATTCTCGTAGATGTTCTTTAACGTGGGACTGTATTGTATATACAGATGAAGGGGAGTTGATCAGGAGCATTTTTGCGCTGGGAGGTACTAGAGGGAAAGCACCAGTTGAGCTTTTTTTAAAAAAAGTACATAATGAATAATGTTAGCGTATTGATATGACAAGCGTTTTAAAATATGAAGTCTAAAATGTTGTTGTTTGACTTTGTAGTGAACCCCTGACGAAGGTTGATTAAAGCAACCGAAATGCATTGGGAATGTGATACTACTGAGGATGAACTATGTATGTTTCCTGCCGTAAAAATAAGGCTCGGATGGGCATATTTACCGCATCAGAATTGAATACATAATGGTTTTTCATGTGACGGACGAAAAGGAACAAAAAATTGAGAATTGAAATAAATGGATTAAAATTACAAAACTGGATGATTTTTTGAAGTTTTGGTGCAACAAAATATACGTTTCGCCAGGCCTATACCTTCCATTTCAATAACAATGTCACCCCTAGGGTAGGCCCTAAACAGCACTTAGAGCAGGTTGCAGTGTACTTAAAAGGTTGGACATGTACTTTTAAGTTTTACCTGTACCGGAAGTGGAAAACTCTTAAATTCGTTTTGCACTACTGTAAGGCCTACCTCTCCAATAGGATAACATTGGGTTACCTTATTACATTTAATAAGTAATAACTTTTGTTTGGAAGTAGGTAGGAATGTCGAGATTGGTTTGTAAAGAATTGTGATTTAAAACCCACTTTCATGGTAAAATTGAATTTTGAGTCGCAATTCTGTAAATGCTGCTTCAAAAAGTTGGCATTTTCTTGTCCTAACCATTTGGTGCCTGCAGCCTGCTCCTGGATCTCATGACTTGGTGTGAGTGGCAGTTGGCCTTTGTGTGTTCCTCCCAGACAGTCACACAATAGAGGGACTGGATGTTGGCAGAATGGGCCACCCTGACTTGATGGGAGGGGTGGAACTGTCACCTGTTACACTTGCACTTTAAAGACACTGCTTCTGCTCACACACAAAGACCTTCACACTAGCCTATTGTGCCCTAAGACAAACTAGGACCAGGGCAGGGAGGCAGGAAATTCCAGACATTTCTGTGGGGGTGAAAGCTCCTGAAGCTTCTCCCATTTCAAAGGGGGCACCAGATATAAAAATAGGACCGTCAGACCAACTCTTCAGTACACTCCTGGACCTATCGTTACTAGAGAAGAAGGACTGCCTTACTGCCAAATGACTTCCCTGCTGCTTGAGCCTGCCCTGCTGTCTGAAAAGAAAGACTGGATCCAAACTCTTTGTTCCAGGTTGAAGTGACTCCAAGGGTCAGCTGACGGACCTCCTGTTCCAAGCTACAGGGGCACAACAAGCTCCAGCAGTCTCCCTGAAACTGCCCAGCTGACCTGCTGCACTGGACCTGCAACTGGATCTGCCTGAGCCCTGCTGGCCTCTGCTGGAGTGAGTTTCTGATCTCCAAGAAGTGCCACCCAGGTCGTGGTCCCTTGGTGTGGCATCAATTGAGCTCCTTCTTGATGAAAATTAGAAATCCTGAAGTTTTGGGTTCTTTGTGACATTAAATGGGGCAGTTCGCTTCAAGATATTGCCACCCATGAACGTGAAGATCCGACTCTTCGTACTACTGCCACTGCCACTGCCAGCAACAAATGGCAATGCGAGATCTGCACTTTACACTGCAGCATCGACAGCCCACAGTAACTGCCAACACGAATCTCCAGCAATGAGTTTCTGCGACACCAGACAGGATCTTTGTGCTACAGCGATGACCATCCGCTATGCCTGGCCTGCTTTTCGTGCTATAGCGACGACCATCTGCAATGCTCTGCCTGTTCCTTGCAGCCTCCATTACCGTGAACATAACTCTTTGTGCTGGACTTTAGAAGGTAACTTTTTCAGCTATACTAACCTGATCCCTGTATCCAGCCTGCCGCCTGTTGTGGTTGGCCTGAACTTGTGACTTTCAACAGTTCTCACATGACCAGATAACTGTGAGAGGCATTTTGTGGTTTTAGGTGCTATACTTGCCTTACATTTTTGAAAGTGCATCTCTCAGGTTCCACTGATTGTATTTGTGTCATTTTGGTGTCAAATAATTTATTACATTTTACTCAATTTTTCTAAATTGGTGTGGGATTTTCTTTGTGTTGTGTTTTCACTGTTACTGTTTGTGTGCTGCAAAAATACTTTACACATTGCCTCTAAATTAAGCCTTACTGCTTTTTCTGCCATGCTACCAAAGTGTGAAAGCACAGGTTAATTTAGTGACTTTTGTGGTTCACCCTGAAAAGGATTGTGGTTGTTGCTTGAGAAGGGCTCGCAACCTCCACAACCAACAAACCAATTTCTCACAGGCAGAAAAAAGTTAAAGTTACCCAGATCTTGCATCACATGACAAAGAAAGCCTTATTATTTCTTTATTGCACTTCTTCACTTCTAGTATTATGGTGTCCCGGCTGCAGCTGTGCGAGATGGGAGATCTACCAGAAATGGTGAGCTTGTCATCCAGATAGGTTGCAGGTCCTAATGGCTTTGTAGATGATAGAGCTGGTTTTGAAGTTAGTGCAGGCCAGCAAGGGGAGCCAGTGGAGTTTCATCACAGAACTATCCTCTATAGCTACCTCAAGCAATGCCACCTTGGTGGGATCAGCCATCCAGACTTCAATAATCACTGGGACCAGCCTTGTTCTACTAATGCCTCCAAATGTCTAGACCCCACAATAACCACAAACCTCATCTAGATTCCTTCTCACCCCACAACCCTGAGAGTGTTATTTTTGCAGTGGCATCACTTCACACAAACACACATATATGTATATAAATATATATGAATGAATATATATATATATATATATATATATATATATATATATATATTCTCGCTTCCAGTCCACCAGAGACGCGAAGCACTCTGGGGCGGGTGCTTGCCTTGGCGTGGTGGTGGGACCACGGATTATATAAAGCTCAAAATTCTTCAAAAGAAGAGACAGCACTCTCGAGGGAGGAAAGTAACCCGGTTTAATCAGGCGAGTTACCGGTACAACGGATGCGTTTCGGCTTGCGCCTTCATCAACATTAGGTACGTTAGCAGCATTTCCGTGTATTTCAATATGCAAGACTATTGCAACTTCCTGTGTGATCAGAAAATTCATTGACATAGAAAGGGGACATTATTTGAAATCACAGACCACTTTACAGTTCTAACGCGCCATCTTGGAACATGCAACTAGTTACAACATTTTCGTGTCCTCTAACAAATCATAGATATAGACATCCGACAAAAGTGAAAATCACATTACAATTCATGAGCGCCATCTTAAAACGGATATCTTCTCCGTCATTGGTACATCAGTCGTTAATTTTTGATTTTGTAGAAAAAATCATAATACACATAAATAAAATAACATTACATTACTATGCTCTGTATGACTGATGTACCACTGACGGAGAAGATATCCCTTTTAAGATGGCGCTCATGAATTGTAATGTGATTTTCACGTTTGTCCGATGTCTATATCTTAGGCCTGGGCGGTGAACTTCGCTCCGTTCGCGGAGTTTGCAGCGTTTTCTGCACTCCGCGGAGCTCGCGGAGTGCAGAAAACTCCGCTTCGTGATGTGCAGCGGAGTTTTTTCCCCGCTCACGATCGTTTGCGATCCGTTCGCGATCGCGAACGGTAAGTTCGCGAGCACGAGCTGCCGCTCGGGTAGAATTTCTACCCGAGCGGCAGGAATACCAGCACTGCACTCCGCCACTCGCGGAACTTCGCAGAGTTTTTTGTAACTTCACGGAGTTCAGCGTAGCAAAACTCCACGAACTACGCCCAGGCCTGATTTGTCAAAGGGCACGAAAATGTTGCAAATAGTTGAATGTTCAAAGATGGCGCGTTAGAACTGTAAAGTGGTCTGTGATTCCAAATAATGTCCCCTTTCTATGTCAATGAATTTCCGGATCACACAGGAAGTTGCAATAGTCTTGCATATTGAAATACAAGGAAATGCTGCTAACGTACTAAATGTTGATGAAGGCGCAAGCCGAAAGCGTCCGTTGTACCAGTAACTCGCCTGATTAAACCGGGTTACTTTCCTCCCTCAAGAGTGCTGTCTCTTCTTTTGAAGAGTTTTGAGCATTATATATATATATATATATATATATATATATTAATCCATCCTGACAGCGTCAAACAAACAGGCACCGACTCCATGAGAATATGGCACAGATGACGATTTATTTCAACAAGGTCAGACGCGTTTCGGCGGCACAACCGCCTTGTTCACTGCATAAACAGCTCTGCCATTTTACACCTTAAGTACATGTTTACTATTAACCCAAGGTTGCCGTAGCAACCGGAACCAACCATAGACATAGAAGCTGATCTACGGCTGTGTACCATGACAATGCCGAATAGAGCAAAACACAATATATATACAAAGATTCTGTAAATAACTAAAATAATATAATTAAATGTAAAGCACACATTCTGATTTGAGTTTAAATTTAGGCACTCAATTATATCTCCTAATGAAAAAAGATTTTATAAATAAAAAATTTTTATAAATACAAAGTGAGTGCTATCACTGGTTCCCGACCTGCATACATGATATAATCTTACTTTAAGCGGCACTAGAGTCGCGTACCATGGACATAGAGGTGACAATTTAAATTATGAAATACACCTCCATTATTTCCCTATTCACAATAAAATAATATTTGCCTCAAATACAGTGATGAAAAAGAATAGCACTTGAAATAAAGGAAATCACATCCATCACTAATGTTGCCTGACTGGGAGTGAAAATAACCATCCCCAGGGCATCCACTAGCTGTATTTCCCTACGTTGTGTGTAAACCCTGAACTGTGTCTGAGGTACAGCCTGCATTTTTTTATTCATTTTTAAATTTTATTTATACTTATAATTCCCAAGAAATGGGATGGTGCTGGATGGAGAAAAAGATATAGCTAATGTAGCTGAACTGTGAGGCAGTTGATGGAGAGAGGGAGGTGTCGCAGCCACGTGCTGCCCTAGTGGGCTTGTATTTCTACGTAGACTAATTGGCCATGTATGATTACAAGAATAAGACATAGATCAATCTAAGTGGTTGTCGGGAAATGGGAAAACAAAAAGTAAAATAAATACTAAAATGATATTGGAAAAGAGAACTTTATGCTGGGAAGAATGGATCTCTATGGTATGTGGAAGAGTGCAGTCTAACTACAAGTGCACATTCAGCGCTTCATCGGCATTCATCCCTTGTGGGATTTTAGAGTTGAGGAGAATGATGTATCTCGATTCCAGTCTCCTCAATGCCAGTTGTCTATTGCCTCCCCTTGGGTTCTTAGGCACATTGTCTATGACAAAATAGGAGAGGTCTTGTGCATTTCCTGCATGGTAACAGTTAATGTGTCTTGCAACTGGGTATGACTGGTCATCATTCGTAATCGCCCTCAGGTGCTGCAGGATGCGGATGTGAACAGGATGGATGGTGCTCCCTACATAAAATTTGTTGCATGTGCATTGGAGGACATACACAGCGAAATCTGTCTTACAGTTTTAGCTGCCACGTATGGTATATGGTATCTGTCTGAAAGGCATATTTATTGATTTCTTATTTGTGCCATGCCTACATGCTTTGCACCTACTGCACTTAGTAAACCCCTTAGGTGATTGTAGCCAGTTTTGTGTTCTAACTATAGTTGGCGCGTTACGCACCAACTCCTGGCGCATAGATTTTGCCCTTCTGAAACTAATTGAGGGAACTCTTGGACACGTAGGGCCCAATACTGGATCACTACGTACGGTGTTCCAGTGTCTTTAAAGTATCTTCCTTAGTGTGGTATGGTATGCATT
The DNA here is from genome assembly GCA_963921515.1 of Calotriton arnoldi. Taxonomy (NCBI): domain Eukaryota; kingdom Metazoa; phylum Chordata; class Amphibia; order Caudata; family Salamandridae; genus Calotriton; species Calotriton arnoldi. Next base: position 112,967 of record CAWUFW010006804.1, read on the forward strand.
GAACCCCGTGATTAACCTGGGCGTATCTGTTACATCTTTCTTTTTCTGACTTCTGTTTTCGCTGTTGAACAGTAAGTTTTCTCTCGTTACTTTCTCGCTTCTAGCTTTGGCTTTCGCCAAAGTTTCAGATTTGTACCCCCTCCTCTTAAGTCTGTTAAAGAGCTCATTAGTTGATTTTTGTAAGCCTTCCTCTGTGCTGCAATTACGTCTCATTCTCAGGCATTCAGCATAGGGGATACCTTCTTTGACACTGTTATGGTGGAAACTGTTTGCGTGCAGTATTGAATTTCCTGCTGTGGTCTTCCTGTATGTCCTTGACTGCAAACAGTTATTTTCTATATACATTTCTATGTCTAAGAACTGTATGCAGGTTTTGCTAATATAGCTCGTGAAAGACAAGTTCAAATTGTTATTATTGAGTTCTTTAGCAAACATTTCTGCACTCTCTATTGTCCCTTGCCATAAGATAAATATGTCATCAATATAACGGACATAGAGTGCCACATTTTCAATCATAGCTCTTTTTGTGTCTTCATGAGTACTTGCTCCTCCCACCAGCCCATATGTAAATTAGCGTAGCTGGGGGCGAAGCAAGTACCCATGGCTGTGCCCTGTAATTGTTTATAATACAATTTATCAAAGATAAAAATATTATTCTCAAGGCACCACTCCGCCCTTTGTAGTAACATCAAAGAGTGTCCCTGTTGATGAATTGGTCTTTTATCCAAATAGTGTTTTAAGGCATTCAGACCATCCTTATGCCTGATGCTGGTATATAATATATTGACGTCTAGTGTTATTAATACACAATTATCATGCCAATTAACATCATATATCCTAGTCAAAAAGTCACCTGTGTCCTTTATGTGAGATGGCAGTTCACAGACTAGTGGTTGCAGGAAATAGTCAATGAAGCGAGAGGTGTTTTCAAAAAGTCCTCCAATAGCTGCAATGATCGGCCTCCCTGGTGGATTCGTGGCGTTCTTGTGGATTTTCGGGATTAAGTACAATTGCGGGGTCATAGGGTAATCTGTTTTCAGATATTCAAACTCAGATTTGGTAATCAGGCTGGTGCTTCTCCATTCGTAGAGCGCTTTGTGGTATTTTTCTTTTATGCCTATGATGCTTGTCGGGGCTATGCGACTGTAGCATTCTCTGTCGCCGAGTTGTTTCAGTGCCTCCGAATTGTAGTTCTCCAATGGCCAGAGAACCACATTTCCCCCCTTATCTGACCATCTGACCACAATGTCTTGGCGTTCTTTGATTTTACTCATGACGTTGTTGTAAATAGTTCTGTTGGTGTTGTGTGTCTTGGTAAATTCTTTATTACTACTGATGGCAAGGTTTTTAAGGGCTCTGATTACATTCTCAGCGAAAATGTCTAAACCATCTTTGGGCATCATTGGGGTAAATACTGACTTTGGTTTGAATGATGTACGTATAATACCACGAGTGTCTTGCCCAATGCCAGTTGTTTCCTCCACAATTGTATCTTGGTTTTCATGTTCCATTTCTATTAAATCCTGTAGCAGTGTCATATCTGCTATAGTCAACCCATTGTTTGTTTCATCACTCCCAGTCTCAATTGTGTCTTTATTGGTCGTATTAAAAAAATGCTTTTTCAGTTTCAATTTCCTAACAAATTGGAAAAAATCAATTCGTGCTTGTGGATAGTCAAAGTTCATTTTTTCACAGAATGATAAGCCTAAGGCAAGTGTTTTCTGTTCAGTTTCTGTTAATTCCATGTTTGTAAGGTTAACTACTGTATTTTCAATGTCTTTATTTTCATTTATCTGCGTTTGTTTCTCCTGTATGGTTGTCTGTTTGTTTTGTGTCCTGTGTTTGCCCCAGCGTCTGTCCTTTCGCCTTCTTCCCTTTGTTGCACCTTGTTTGCGCTTTTGTTTTCTTGGCGCGGCGGCCGGGGGCGTAGGCTCATCAGCCTTTCCAATCTTAAAAAACCGAATTCCTGGACAACTGTTGGTGGTTTCCGCTTCAGCGCTGAATTGCCCACTGATTCTGCCTCTGATTCAATTTCTGAGCTCAGTTCTGAGGCGCTTGGGTCAGCAGGTTTCGTTTGCATTTCAGCGGTTGCTGATAATTGTTGCCTTCGTATATTTTCAAACTTTTTTGAAAACGTGTAAATTCTGCCTTGTATATAATCATTCCTGTCACGTTGGAATTTCGTAGCTTTTCTTTCCTTGATTGATTCCTCGTGCTTTGCTAGTCTCGTCTTCATTTCACCTAATTTCTTTTTAATTTCATCTTGGTTATCGCATTTTTCTAAGTCTCTTAATAGCGATTCAATTTTAATTAGCATTGCTTTACGGTCACTGTCAGCATACTTGATGAGAATCTGTAGCATTCTCTTGGACGATTCTGCCTTATTATCTGCCCAATCTTTTAACATTTCGGGATCTGGGTTTTCGTATGTGGGGGCTACAAGAATTCGGAGGCCTCTAGGAATTCTGCCCACGTCCATGTACCTCTGTAATGATTTGCACTCCCACCACTTAGCTATTTCATTCTTCCGAAGTTTTTCTAACTCGTGGAGCATTTTGACACTGCTGTTTGCTGTTGCTGGCTCTACGTCCCTGTTCACATTCTGCGCTGCCTCTGTATCATTGTCCACATCATTGAAAATATCAAGAGCTGCCTCTTCGCGCTCTTTGATCCATTCCTCGGCCATTGTTAGAAATATTGTGTGTCTTCTGTGTCACTCACTGCCCGTTTTTTTGCCTCTATGGGACTACCTCTCCCAGCAGCCACTGTTTAATTCCCGCTCACACCCAAATATATCGCTCAGAGGAGCTTACCTGATATTGTGATCGCCCTCCAGCTCCCACAACGATCAGTCACTCTCCCCTTCCGCGGAGCATCAGGTGTCTTTGTTGCGATGAAAAAAATTCTTTGGTTTGTCTGCTGCCGGGGGGCACTGAGTTTTCCTTTCGCAAGAAACTGTTACCATCGGTGTCCGTGTACCCAGTGCTCCTGAGCGAGGAGGGTCGGTGTCAAGATCCCGGCGGGTCTCTTCAATATTAATCCATCCTGACAGCGTCAAACAAACAGGCACCGACTCCGTGAGAATATGGCACAGATGACGATTTATTTCAACAAGGTCAAGGTCAAGGTCAGGTCAGGTCAAGGTCAGGTATATATATATGAAACCAGGATCCCAATGCACGACCGCCGTGGGCCAAACAAGGGCACAGACACCAGTTGGAGATGAAATAAATCCGTTTATTGCTTAAAAAGTCAGGATGGCGCGTTTCGACCACAAGCCTGTGGTCTTGATCACATGGCGCGCTAAGGAAATGTGCAGAGTATTTATAGTGACTGTAAGTGACTTTACTATGTTCATTGTGACATGGCAAAAACGAGGCCCTTTTACAGCAAGCAGTAAAATCTACTAGTCATCAGCTGTTGACTAGGGGTAATGACCAACATAATGTGGTGGCAAACATAGACAACAGACTCTTCTGCTATAAATCATGGTTCATGACATTGCAGTCTGTAACTCCATTCCTGCGCGGTGTGCTTATGAGGTAAGGTGTGTTATGGCTGGGAGGAGTACTAAGCCAATGTGTCGTGGCTCATACTAACAATCTGTAAGCAACCTAGATATCCTAACATCTGTATGCAAAAAGCAGTTTCAAATATAGAATGTGATAACTCTGTTGCATGTGAAATAGACTCAAACGTGGCAGTGCTTGAAGTCTAACTGTGTTGATGCCTGAACCAATCACCTGTAAGAGCGAGCGCGCTTGTGGAGTCCTGTAATGATGTACGCTAAGTGCGGGTACTCGAGAATGGGCCAAGGTGTCATGTTGGACCTATGTTCCATGCCGTGGTCTGCCAATGGTGTCTGTGCGTCACTGTGAGGCCTCAAAATGCGGAATAAAAACGGTGTTTCTCAGTGTGAACAAGTCACTGACGTGAAAAAATTAGAAAAAAGTGAAGTGGGGAAGGGAAAGCTGTGATAGTGTTGTGTTATGTGCTCCAGAGAACCCTGGGCTCGCTCTGTGTTCAGCCGAAACTAGAGCAGTGGATACAAACCATGTCTAGAGGTGTAAGATCATGTGGTGCAGTGGGTTAAAATACTGGACAACCAACTGAAAGTCAGCCGACTTTCGGAAGTCAAATGGGCGAAAATGTCTGAAAGCAACTGGAGTTACTCCTTTCAAGGAAGTGGTAAAGATCCTCACTAAGATTTAGTCCTGTCGGTGCCTTGGTGTTGAGTTCAATAATATATTTGGACTCCAGTTGTCTTAACAATTTATCTCTATTACCCCCACGTTTGAGTGGTGGGACCAGCCGGGATGACGGGATACCGCACTAGGTTCTTAGCCAGGTTCCTTCTCGATACCAAATTCGGTCATCGGATGTGACCCCTCCCGAGTCCCGATCAGCTGCCCAATCTCACACATAGTGTTTTTTCAGTGTCCGTAAGTACGGAGACACTTAGTCCACACACCTTAGCGCGTGTGTAGGTACCATTTTACTCTTTTCACGTGGCACTACTCACTTTGCCACTCACTTTTTCACCACACGGTCCTGAAGAAAGCCCCACGTAATTCCCATTGTGGGCTGAAACATGTTGACCACACACTTAGTCAACTAGGGATAACATTTTCCGATTCTAGTTGCACCACACTTATTTTTAACCATATCCTGAGCCGCCACTAATAAAGTTTACAGGCAAGGATTCTCAGAGATATTTTTAATTTACATCACATCTCACATATACACCAACCAGCTCCGCTGTAACCAGGCGTTGTAGCACAACCGGGCGGCATTCGGCCACCCGGTTGGGACCCCAATGATGAAGCATGACACCAACTAGGTTGGTGTGTGAGGGGTCTTTTAAACAAACCTAGTGGGTCCATGTACTAACGTAATTAGTGATTGTACCACATCCACACTGAGGGTTCGTCCTTTCTGTTTAAGGGATGCAGTCAACTACACAGTATTTCAAGTGATCCAGGTTGTTGTGATGTGTTGCTTTGAAGTGTCTGGCAACTGGGTATGCCGGGTCACTGTTAACAATGGCCCTGATATGTTGCAGAATGCGAAGGTGCACTTGGAGCTTAGTGCTCCCCACGTATCTGAGCCCACAACTACAGGTGAGAATGTAGACTGCGTATTCTGTTCTACAGGTGAGTTTTTGTTGGATCACTATTGGTTTGTTCCTGAACTCTGCCGTGATTTGGGTGGTGTTAACTCCAAACTTGCATGCCCTACAGCTACTGCATTTAAAAAACCCTTTGACCCCTGATAGCCAGTTCTTGGTGATGGTTATTTCGGGGCTATTTCTGACTACAGCATCATGCATGGAGGCAGCTCTCCTGTAGGTGATCTCCGGCCTGGGGGCCACCATTGGTCCTAGTGTGGAGTCAGTTTTGATAATGCCCCAGTGTTTATTAAAAATGGATTTTAATACCCGTGCCTCGGTGTTGTGGGTGATGATAAGGCGCGTGGTTACCCTGCTGTCCGTGGTCAGCTCTGGGGCAGTGTCAATACTGTTGCTGGTGTCAGTGTGGGTGCCTAGTAGGAGATGTTCTCTGGGAAATGAGTTGGCTTTGGTGGTCGCTGCTGTGATCATCTTATCTGTGTAGCCTCTGGCCCTGAATCTCATGTCAGTCTCCAATTGGCATATGGCCAGGTCTGTGCTGTTGCTGCATATTCTGCGCAGGCGCAGCATTTCCCCGTAAGGAATGCTTGCTATCAGGTGTTTTGGGTGAAAACTGCTGGCGTGTAGGGTGGAGTTTCCTGCAGTGGTTTTTCTGTGGAGAGTGGTGTGAAGTGTGCTGTTGGTGACATATACTTTGACATCAAGGAATTCCACTGATTCTGTGCTTATGGTGGCATTAAACTCTAAATTCAAATCATTACAATTGATCTCATCAATAAACGTTTTTGCACTGTCAATGGAGCCTTTCCAGACCACAAAAATGTCATCAATATATCGCAGCCAACAAAGGATATGGTTAGACCAAGCTTCCGAGTGAGTGACCCTGAGGAGCCGCTCCTCCCACCAGCCAACATGAAGGCAGGCATAGCTGGGGGAGAAGCAAGCCCCCATTGCTACGCCCCTCATTTGCTGGAATGTCTTGTTGTTAAACATAAAGAAGTTATGTTCCAGGCACCATTCTATGAGATGCATAATGAGTTTGTTATGTTTGTAACAGTGAATAGGTCTCTTGGCAAAGAATTCATGGCATGCATTGAGTCCATCAGAGTGCCGTATGCTGGTGTATAGTGAAGTGATGTCAAGAGACATCAGGACACAGTCCGGGGACCATGAGATGTTGCTGATTGTTGAGAGGAAGTCGCTAGTGTCTCTTAGGTAGGTCGGGAGGTTGATGACATGCTCTTGTAGAAAGAAATCAACATATTTGGATATGTTTTCGCAGAGGCTTTTGCGTGCTGAGATGATCGGTCTTCCTGGAATTGGAGATGTGCCTTTGTGTACCTTTGGAAGAAAGTACAAGATCGGAAGTACAGGAAATTCATTGTTGAGAAAACTAAACTCCTCTTTGCTGATGGTGCCTTACGTCCTATGATAGTTGAGGCTTATTTTGAGTTCTTTCCCACAGGTTGCTATTTCCTTCATTGTGGTAGGTTTGTAGCAAGTGGCATCATCCAGATGTCGGTGTGCTTCTTCCATGTACAAGTCTCTAGGCCATAGGACGATATTGCCTCCTTTGTCCGATTTGTTGATAATGATATCAGTCCTTCCTTTTAATTTAGTCATGAGGTCCGTGTATAGTTTGTGTTTGAATGATTTTTTGTGTTTGGCCCGGGATTTTCTTTTGTGTAGCTTTTTAACTTCTTTCACAATAACATCGTTGTAAATGTCAATGGCATCTCTGGGCATGGTTGGCGTGAACGTGGACGGAGGCTTAAATGGACTCTTGATTTTGGTAGAGATGTCTATGCCAGCATTCTGCAAGAGTTGTTGTGTTGGGGCAATGTTCGTTGGCGATTCAAGCTCTGTCATGGTTCTAATTATGCCAATGTCTGAGACTGCCAGGGTGCCTTGGGTAAGTGCCTCTTTGTTGCTGCCACTGGTGGGCGGTTTGCTGCCTTGTTTTTGATGGAAGAATTTGATGAGTTTGAGTTTTCTGATGAAGTTATAGATATCAATCCGGGTGGTGGTGTAGTCAAAGCTACTTTCTGGGCAGTAGGTTAAACCTAAAGAAAGGAGTTGTGTTTCTGCTTCAGATAGTGTGAGGTTAGACAGATTGATGACTGTGTTGGTATTAGTTTTTATTTTCGCCTCCAGTTGCCTCTTTGCTTGTTGTTGTTTCCTCTTTGATTTCCTGCGTTTTCTGCGCCTTTTGCAGTTGCGCCTGTGTTTAGTTTCCTCTGTGCTCGTGGGCGCAATGTTTGGCGCCTGTCCTCGACTAAAAAACCCAGTTCCTCCGTAAGACTGAAGTTGTTTCTTGGTCTGGGGTCATTAGAGCTCCTGATGCTGCCACTTTCTGAATCTGTGCCAGTGTCGCCGGCTGTGCTCAGATCTGTCTCTGCTGTCTCTTCTTTTGAAGAATTTTGAGCTTTATATTTAGATATATTATAATCCAAAAGGAAGGGTCATTTCGGGAACGAGCCCGTTATTAGGTGGTGCGTGACGCCGGTAAGCCCAAAACCGGCAATTAATCATAATCCAAAAGTTCCAAATAAACGCACTCTCGAAGTCTTGAAATGCAAAGCAGGTAGCTCTTTATTGCTCGTTACACGTTTCGACAAAAGATTGTCTTGATCACACGAACAGTATTGCAAAATGAGCGTGCATAAATAAATACAGGCATGGTAAGTGACAACGGACTACGAGTAACATACTCCCTGCGTAGTGAAATGTCGGCCATTTTGTAATGTGCAAATTAAATACAATTCATGACATTAAATACTATAATATAGCATAACATTACGTGATACTAGCTTGTAATAAATGAATTATATACATGGATTTATAATCGCACTACAATATAATAACTAGGCGATAAGATGTAAGATGTAAATACCAGTGAAGAACTAAAGTAAAGTACAGCCTAGTAAATGACAACAGACTACGGATTACTTATTTTCTACATAGTAAAAATGTCGGCCATTTTGTAATGTGCAAAATGAAAACCTTTTAGAGGCGCTAAATGCTAAGATAAAGCATTGTATAATACTGGGTTTAATTATATACATTATATACTTTATAATCGCACTTCGTTCTAGTGACTAGGCGATAAGATGTGCACACCAGTGAAGTGCTCATGTCTCTTCAGTTATACGTTATGGAGACCTTACCACACTATAATATTTCAAGCACTACTGGCATGAATCCATGGATGCTTGAATATAAGCATCAACTTCTGATCACACTAAATGTCAGTGTTTATGCACACTTCCTTAATATTGCTAGGCAATAGTACATTGTTAATGGTGTTATACAATTGTGGTCTTAGACGATTGTACATGCGGTCTAGTGCCTTCCAACCCTCTATACTGTACTAAAAACTATCTCTATGCAAGTGCGCCTTCCATTTATTTGTCACAGCGGCTGTATCCAAAACGCAGGTTCGAGGTTACCACGTCAGCTGACTAATACATAATGTCCGAGTCCAAACATACCAAAAATTTAGTGAAATAAGTGCAGGAAATGAAAAATGTATAACTGTTAAATCAAATGAGAAATTTAAAAGTCTCTTATCTGCATGGAGGAATTTGCATTTCAGGACTGTTTGCTTCATTCTGAGGCCCACTGGAGGGTCGAAATTGAAAGTTAAAAGCAAACATTTTAGTCAGAACTCAGACCCCACTGGAGGGGAATGATGGAGTGGCACTACAATCCCCAGCATGCATTGAACAATCGTGCTCACCTGGGAGCAGCATGATAAATTTGGGAATAAAAGAAGGTGCTGTGCACAGCCGTGAACTGACAGCTTTCCCTATGATTAAGGGGCAGTGGCCCCGAAACGCGTCAGGGAGGAATGAATTTTAACTCGGAATGAAATAAGCTGGTCCTGTTTAACAAAGTTCGTGATGAAGAATTCCCCAAGGAGTGGCGTCCTCGAGCTCAGGGCACTTTTGGAAAATATATATATATATATATATATATATATATATATACAAACAAAGTCCCTCCAAGGAAAAGACCAGAGGACACAGCGGGGAATACCAGGCAACCATTTATTCACTGAAAACAGGCATGATGCATTTCGGCGTATGTGCCTTCCTCAGATGCCTGATTACCCTGGGATACACTCGCCCCCTTCTTTAAATGTTCTACGGTGCTCCAATTGGCTGGAGTATAGCAAGCTCCGTTTTTAGTGATTGCAGCTGTGGTCCGATGTTTCAAAGACTCCAAATCCCAAATACCAAAAGCACAATTCTGCCACATCTGGCAGAATGATGAGCCCTTCAACATGAACTGGGGCGTCATATACGCCCCCACCAATCGCACAGCTAGCGCCTATCTGGCAAAATTTTGTTCCACTTAATCCTGAAGTACTCCAAGTAATCCAATTTTTACCTGATCCATTTGTTTTTAATTCAACACTTTTCCATCGTCCACACACGGAGTGGTATGCCAATTTTCAAATTTCTTATATTCCAGCTGGGCCATCCGAACCTCATTTTCAAGAATACGATTGACGCAAATTCGTCGAAGACAGTGTTTTATTAAAAGCCCAATGCATTTCGGGCAGCTGGTGCCCTTCATCAGGGGTCACTGTGAATGACATACAAATCAGTTTAAAAATTAAAAACCATTATTGTTTACTATTTATATTGTGGTTCTGCATCATGTAATATAAACACTTCCAAAGATGTCATTTCATCAGGATGTAGCATAACAGTGAAACCTGCACGTGTCATTATATTACCACGTTTCCCCTCGAACCAGCAAAATTAATGTGGACCCTTCATTAACCCATTCTATCGCGCTCTGTACCAAAAACCTTCCTTATCCAACTTCACATTCATTTAAACAATCATCCCCCCTTTTTTTCCTTTTTCTCCCAATGCACTTGTATCTTGCATTTACCACTATTTTCTCTCTGCCACCTACTCGTCCCACTCTACATGCACCTGACTTACTCAAGTGCCTTTTACCCTTTTAACAAGCATAACCAACCATACGCCCATTCATACTCATTAGAACAGTCATTCCTCACTTCTTTCCATAAACATTCATTACACGTATACCAATGAAATCTCTCACCCCCCTAAAACATCTCACTCTACATACAACCAACTTTTATAGGCAACCAAATCAACTTGTGCTCTTTCAAACAGACACCATCAAATAAACCCATATTAGTCCAACGTCCATACTCGTACACTCACTCTCATTACTTACTTCTGCCATATCCAACCTCCCACTCCCCATTCAGCTACAGCAAATACACCAAAATACTCAACGTTCCTATCCGTCATCACCCAAACTACTAATTCCATCCCTCTTTCAAGTACCATGCCTCTACTCCCGTACATATTTTACAAATACCTTTCATCCCCTGTGACTCTCGCACGCCACCCACTCGCATCCATGCAATCAACGTTACCGCATTGTCCCCCTCCTCGCAACACCCCATTCCTTTTTTTATGTCATCTAAATGCACGTGAATCCAACAGTTATTTTTCCGCCGAATCTATCAAAAAACAATACCATCTTTTTGTATTCGATTAAGAGCCAACGAAAGAGAAACACTTTTCGTACCTGTCCGACATTAAAAAGCTTCCTTCCTCCTGCATCTCACAGATGATTGTTTGCTCTCAGGCTACCCGCCCCTCTTTATATTACTTCCTCCTACGCCTCAACCTCCCCATTGGTTAATTGTACAAAGTTTCCCGCTCTGTCGAGCCACACATACTTCTGTGCACATTATCTCGCGCTGCATACTACATGTCCCAGAAAACACTACGTTTTTGAAAAAATCGTGTTAATTCATCCAAATCACGTTACTAACACAACCAATTAATGGTATACCACTGTTTGCCATACATTAAGGATGAAGGTTAAAAATTCATTTTAGTTCAATCAAAACACCGGCTTATGTGACGAACCACGTTGTTTCACCGTGAATGTGGATTCTGCGTTCATTAAGTCTATTATCTTCTTTCACCATTGTTATAAACAATGGGTGCTATCCAATTGCTGGGCGTTTTCTAAAGACTTCAGCATTGTGGTTAGGATGCACACCTATTTCTCAGTAATTCAACAAAGCTTATCCATTGTAGTTCAGAGTGCGTGCAGACTGGTTGTATGCCATGCCCAATTGGCACCTGAGTAAGCAATTCAACATGAACTGGGGCGTCATATATGCCTCAACCAATCGCACAGCTGGCGCCTATCTGGCAAAATTTTGTTCCACTTAATCCTGAAGTACTCCAAGTAATCCAATTTTTAACCGATCCATTTGTTTTTAATTCAACACTTTTCCATCGTCCACACACGGAGTGGTATGCCAATTTTCAAATTTCTTATATTCCAGCTGGGCCATCCGAACCTCATTTTCAAGAATACGATTGACGCAAATTCGTCGAAGACAGTGTTTTATTAAAAGCCCAATGCATTTCGGGCAGCTGGTGCCCTTCATCAGGGGTCACTGTGAATGACATACAAATCAGTTTAAAAATTAAAAACCATTATTGTTTACTATTTATATTGTGGTTCTGCATCATGTAATATAAACACTTCCAAAGATGTCATTTCATCAGGATGTAGCATAACAGTGAAACCTGCACGTGTCATTATATTACCACGTTTCCCCTCGAACCAGCAAAATTAATGTGGACCCTTCATTAACCCATTCTATCGCGCTCTGTACCAAAAACCTTCCTTATCCAACTTCACATTCATTTAAACAATCATCCCCCTTTTTTTTCCTTTTTCTCCCAATGCACTTGTATCTTGCATTTACCACTATTTTCTCTCTGCCACCTACTCGTCCCACTCTACATGCACCTGACTTACTCAAGTGCCTTTTACCCTTTTAACAAGCATAACCAACCATACGCCCATTCATACTCATTAGAACAGTCATTCCTCACTTCTTTCCATAAACATTCATTACACGTATGCCAATGAAATCTCTCACCCCCTAAAACATCTCACTCTACATACAACCAACTTTTAAAGGCAACCAAATCAACTTGTGCTCTTTCAAACAGACACCATCAAATAAACCCATATTAGTCCAACGTCCATACTCGTACACTCACTCTCATTACTTACTTCTGCCATATCCAACCTCCCACTCCCCATTCAGCTACAGCAAATACACCCAAAATACTCAACGTTCCTATCCGTCATCACCCAAACTACTAATTCCATCCCTCTTTCAAGTACCATGCCTCTACTCCCGTACATATTTTACAAATACCTTTCATCCCCTGTGACTCTCGCACGCCACCCACTCGCATCCATGCAATCAACGTTACCGCATTGTCCCCCTCCTCGCAACACCCCATTCCTTTTTTTATGTCATCTAAATGCACGTGAATCCAACAGTTATTTTTCCGCCGAATCTATCCAAAAACAATACCATCTTTTTGTATTCGATTAAGAGCCAACGAAAGAGAAACACTTTTCGTACCTGTCCGACATTAAAAAGCTTCCTTCCTCCTGCATCTCACAGATGATTGTTTGCTCTCAGGCTACCCGCCCCTCTTTATATTACTTCCTCCTACGCTTCAACCTCCCCATTGGTTAATTGTACAAAGTTTCCCGCTCTGTCGAGCCACACATACTTCTGTGCACATTGTTATCTCGCGCTGCATACTACATGTCCCAGAAAACACTACGTTTTTGAAAAAATCGTGTTAATTCATCCAAATCACGTTACTAACACAACCAATTAATGGTATACCACTGTTTGCCATAAATTAAGGATGAAGGTTAAAAATTCATTTTAGTTCAATCAAAACACCGGCTTATGTGACGAACCACGTTGTTTCACCGTGAATGTGGATTCTGCGTTCATTAAGTCTATTATCTTCTTTCACCATTGTTATAAACAATGGGTGCTATCCAATTGCTGGGCGTTTTCTAAAGACTTCAGCATTGGGGTTAGGATGCACACCTATTTCTCAGTAATTCAACAAAGCTTATCCATTGTAGTTCAGAGTGCGTGCAGACTGGTTGTATTTTTTAAATCACAGCTGATATCCTTTTACACTGCGAGATCTATCACCTGCTTTTCACACCGCACTGCTCCCCGGTCCACCGCGGGTCCTTGTCCCGATTGAGTGGAGGGAGTACCGGCAACGTACCTGCAGGGTTTTCCTCTTCCGGGCTGGAGACCGGAGGGGGCGGAGCCTTAGCTCCTATTTAATGTTGATGCCATTCCCTACGCGCAGCGGACGCGCGCTGGTTGCTTTTGTTAGCCGAGTGCTGAGCTGCATTGCTGAATTTGTGTGCCCATATTTTTAAAACTACAAAGCCTTTTTTAAATCACCGCTGATATCCTTTTACACTGCGAGATCTATCACCTGCTTTTCACACCGCACTGCTCCCCGGTCCACCGCGGGTCCTTGTCCCGATTGAGTGGAGGGAGTACCGGCAACGTACCTGCAGGGTTTTCCTCTTCCGGGCTGGAGACCGGAGGGGGCGGAGCCTTAGCTCCTATTTAATGTTGATGCCATTCCCTACGCACAGCGGGCGCGCCGCCGGCGCGCCAAAGGCGCGCCAAAGGCAAGCCCGTCTGCGCCCGTCCGCGCCCAGAAGGGACCAGGGGCCAGGTATGTCCCTCTCACTACATACACTGCGCAAGAACTTAACTCAATGCAAGGGACCGGGCCCATTAGCCCCCGTACCAAAGCCAAATTAAATACTCTTGGACTCCTGTCCTGTAGGAACCCCGACCTTGAAAACATATCCAAAGGCTCCAGTCAAGAGCCGACACCTAACAACCAAAGTCAGCCACATAGAGCAACTACCTCTATGCATCAGGCAATAGAGGGACTGGCAGTATACTACTTAAACACACGCTCAATGGTGAAACACCAACTGGAGATCTTCTGCCTTTTGGACACAGAGAAGCCTGACATTCTCCTTCTTTCCGAAACATGGTTGACAGAGGATTCTGCCCCCGATATTCTCGCGGCACTCCCTGGCAACTATTATATCCTCCAGACAGATAGACCTGCGGGTAAGGCAGGAGGAGGAGTCGCAGCCAAAGTCCACCAGAAACTTAAATTTACATCACTAGTCCCCTTAGGTATCCCCTCGGTTGATAGCCTTTTGCTAAAATTTGAGTCCAATGTTTCCTCATTCATCTGTGCTCTATTCTATAGACCCCCTCATCACATGCCTACATTCCCCCAATTACTGGGTGACATGATGGCTGAGGTGGTGGTCAACAATGCTCGAATTCTGATCATTGGTGACTTTAATTTTTGGCCAAATGATCCACAGGAAAGCCCCTGCTCTATCGAATTCACGGAACTATTAGCAGGCATGAATTGCCTCCAGCATATAAAAGTAGCTACCCATACCAAAGGGCATACCTTAGACCAGGTTTGGACTGCCAACTTAGAAGTCTTCCATCTACAGGTTCTTCCCTGCCCATGGTCAGATCATTACCTCATTTCCTTCTTTATCCCCAATGCCCTGCCATATCATGCTCCTCAAACTGGCAACTTTATGGCCAGAAATTGGCGGCGGGTGGATACCAATGAATTCTGCTCCTTGTTAGCAGTCTCATCCCCTCCGGTTTCGGAGGAGTCTCTCCATGTGCAAGCCGAAAATATTAACACCTGGCTGGACTCGGCTAGAGATCAGATAGCACCATTAAGGAAAGTTAAAAGAAAGAGGCCCCATGACGCCCAACGCTGGTTTTCAGCAGATTTGAAAATAAAGAAAACAGCCCTGAGGAAAGCTGAACGTAAATGGCGATGCGATTATAGCCCTAATCAAAAGGCCAATTTTTGTCCCTCTCTAGAGACTATAAAACCGCTATCCTTCAAGCTAAGACAGAATATTTCTCTGCTAAGGTACTACACTCCACAAATAAAGCGAAGGATATTTTCTCAATTGTGGATGAACTCTCTAAACTAGACCGAGTCACTGTTAAACCCGCTCCTTCGCAATCTTTGTGCGACTCGATCAATACTTTCTTTATTGAGAAAATTGTCTCCATTAAAGCTAGCATTCCTAAATCCTCTACTCCTCTGACTCCCCATCATCCACGTAAGAACCTGGTGTATCTAGATGGTATTCCACCTATTACCAGAGAGGCCTTCTGCGCCCTACTTGCAAAAGTGGGTTCTGGTTCCCCCATGGACAGCTGTCCTTCCTATATTCTTCGGGATATTTTTCTGCGCTATCCTAACCCCCCCTTACAGCTTCTCAATAACTCATTGGCCCAAGGGACCGTCCCTAATCTTTTTAAAATGGCGGAAGTGGTCCCCATTATCAAGAAACCTAGTTTAGACCCCTCAACTCCGGCCAACTATCGCCCTATTTCTCTGCTACCCTATCTGAGTAAGATCCTTGAAGCCCATGTTGCCACCTGCTTCAGCTCCTTTATAGAACAGACCCATTACCTGGACCCCCATCAGGCAGGCTTCAGACCTGAACATTCCACTGAATCCGTCATTCTGGCGGTCATGGACGAACTGAGAAGGGGGCTGATCAGGACAAAACTCTGGCCCTGGTCCTCCTCGATTTGTCAGCTGCTTTCGACACGGTCGATCACCAACTGCTGATCGACCGTGTCGGCTGTGCTGGGATCCAGGGCCTGTCCCTGAAATGGACTACCTCCTTTCTCAGTAACCGTTCCCAATCGGTTTGTCTGGCCAACTTTAGAGCAGAGGAAAAGAAATTAACCTGTGGGGTCCCGCAGGGCTCCTCTCTCTCACCCCTACTTTTCAATCTGTACATCTCTCCTTTGGTTTTGGCCCTGCGTAATAGAGAGGTCGTAGTCTTTAACTACGCTGACGACCTTCAGTTGATATTCAACATCGACACCTCCGTATCATCTGCGTCTAACTTCAAATCCACTATGAATTTCATTAGCGACTGGATGAACATCAATCAACTCAAATTAAACCCAGATAAAACAGAGTTGATTCTCACAGGCGGCTTGGCCAATCCCTGGGATTCCAACTTTTGGCCTCCGCTGTTAGGGAGCCCCCCTCTCCCTGCTAACTCGGTAAAAAGCTTAGGAATTACCATCAGTAACGATCTTACCATGAAGGCCCAGATCAGCTCAGTGGTCTCTGCGTGTTTTTTCAACTCCGAAGAATTCGGAAAATCAGCAGATTTCTCTCCACTGCAGCTCTGACCCAAGTGGTACTTGCCCTGGTCATCTCGCGGATCGATTACGCAAACTCCTTTATACTGGTATACCAGCCTACCAGTTACATCGGCTGCAACTCGTCCAGAACCAGGCAGCCAGGCTCATCTTTGGTCAGCCCAAACATCAACGAGTGAGTCCAATGCTGAAAAGTCTCCACTGGCTCCCTCTACTCCAACGCTGCCTATTTAAGTTGGGCTGCATCATCTATAAAGCCCTTTCAGGCCATGGACCCGTTTTCATTGCTTCTAACATACAACGGTACATCCCTTCCCGCGATCTACGTTCCTCTAACAAAAATTTGTTGATCCCCCACACTTTCAAACGGAAAAAACATGGTGGATTGAGATATACGATTCTGGCCCCCCAGCTTTGGAACACCTTGCCCCCCATTTGCGTACTGCTGACTCTTACACCAAATTTAGGAAATTATTTAAGACCTGGCTCTTTACTCAAGCTTACAACTAAACTATCATCTGCAACCACGGACGCCCTCCCTCAGCGCCAAGAAACCGCCTGGTGAACGAGCGCTCTACAAATCACCTTTAACATAACATAACATAACATGCCCAATTGGCACCTGAGTAAGCAATTCAACATGAACTGGGGCGTCATATACGCCTCCACCAATCGCACAGCTGGCGCCTATCTGGCAAAATTTTGTTCCACTTAATCCTGAAGTACTCCAAGTAATCCAATTTTTAACCGATCCATTTGTTTTTAATTCAACACTTTTCTATCGTCCACACACGGAGTGGTATGCCAATTTTCAAATTTCTTATATTCCAGCTGGGCCATCCGAACCTCATTTTCAAGAATACGATTGACGCAAATTCGTCGAAGACAGTGTTTTATTAAAAGCCCAATGCATTTCGGGCAGCTGGTGCCCTTCATCAGGGGTCACTGTGAATGACATACAAATCAGTTTAAAAATTAAAACCCATTATTGTTTACTATTTATATTGTGGTTCTGCATCATGTAATATAAACACTTCCAAAGATGTCATTTCATCAGGATGTAGCATAACAGTGAAACCTGCACGTGTCATTATATTACCACGTTTCCCCTCGAACCAGCAAAATTAATGTGGACCCTTCATTAACCCATTCTATCGCGCTCTGTACCAAAAACCTTCCTTATCCAACTTCACATTCATTTAAACAATCATCCCCCCTTTTTTTTCCTTTTTCTCCCAATGCACTTGTATCTTGCATTTACCACTATTTTCTCTCTGCCACCTACTCGTCCCACTCTACATGCACCTGACTTACTCAAGTGCCTTTTACCCTTTTAACAAGCATAACCAACCATACGCCCATTCATACTCATTAGAACAGTCATTCCTCACTTCTTTCCATAAACATTCATTACACGTATACCAATGAAATCTCTCACCCCCTAAAACATCTCACTCTACATACAACCAACTTTTATAGGCAACCAAATCAACTTGTGCTCTTTCAAACAGACACCATCAAATAAACCCATATTAGTCCAACGTCCATACTCGTACACTTACTCTCATTACTTACTTCTGCCACATCCAACCTCCCACTCCCCATTCAGCTACAGCAAATACACCCAAAATACTCAACGTTCCTATCCGTCATCACCCAAACTACTAATTCCATCCCTCTTTCAAGTACCATGCCTCTACTCCCGTACATATTTTACAAATACCTTTCATCCCCTGTGACTCTCGCACGCCACCCACTCGCATCCATGCAATCAACGTTACCGCATTGTCCCCCTCCTCGCAACACCCCATTCCTTTTTTTATGTCATTTAAATGCACGTGAATCCAACAGTTATTTTTCCGCCGAATCTATCAAAAAACAATACCATCTTTTTGTATTCGATTAAGAGCCAACGAAAGAGAAACACTTTTCGTACCTGTCCGACATTAAAAAGCTTCCTTCCTCCTGCATCTCACAGATGATTGTTTGCTCTCAGGCTACCCGCCCCTCTTTATATTACTTCCTCCTACGCTTCAACCTCCCCATTGGTTAATTGTACAAAGTTTCCCGCTCTGTCGAGCCACACATACTTCTGTGCACATTGTTATCTCGCGCTGCATACTACATTTCCCAGAAAACACTACGTGTTTGAAAAAATCGTGTTAATTCATCCAAATCACGTTACTAACACAACCAATTAATGGTATACCACTGTTTGCCATACATTAAGGATGAAGGTTAAAAATTCATTTTAGTTCAATCAAAACACCGGCTTATGTGACGAACCACGTTGTTTCACCGTGAATGTGGATTCTGCGTTCATTAAGTCTATTATCTTCTTTCACCATTGTTATAAACAATGGGTGCTATCCAATTGCTGGGCGTTTTCTAAAGACTTCAGCATTGGGGTTAGGATGCACACCTATTTCTCAGTAATTCAACAAAGCTTATCCATTGTAGTTCAGAGTGCGTGCAGACTGGTTGTATGCCATGCCCAATTGGCACCTGAGTAAGCAATTCAACATGAACTGGGGCGTCATATACGCCCCCACCAATCGCACAGCTAGCGCCTATCTGGCAACATTTTGTTCCACTTAATCCTGAAGTACTCCAAGTAATCCAATTTTTAACCGATCCATTTGTTTTTAATTCAACACTTTTCCACGTCCACACACGGAGTGGTATGCCAATTTTCAAATTTCTTATATTCCAGCTGGGCCATCCGAACCTCATTTTCAAGAATACGATTGACGCAAATTCGTCGAAGACAGTGTTTTATTAAAAGCCCAATGCATTTCGGGCAGCTGGTGCCCTTCATCAGAATGATGAGCCCACCATTCAGAGTACAGTCCAACATCTTTTATTTCAAAGAGTCCGTGATTAGCATGACACGTTTCGACCCCCCCACTGGGTCTTAATCATATGCAGAGCAGAGTGGTCAGTTGCTCTAGTTTTTAAACACCAATCTGTAGACATAAAAAGAGGACTTCAATTGTAGTTATTCAGAATTAGCGCTGATCATTCGAAATAAATTGGCATATTTGTACACAATGTGAAAGATCTCATATTAAGTGCATGAATATTTTCATAGTTGACACCAACATGGATTATCATATCCACTCCTCGGACTACCAAGCCCATAATGCATTGTATTTGCATTGTTGTTCCAGCCATCAAATTATTTTGGTCTTCTGACCCTTTGCAGATTCGCATGCCTTCATTTTGTACTGCAAGTATATGTCCCCATCCTTGCCTTTAAAGAAATCAATTTCGTGCGTGGCAGAGTCAATATACTGTCCTGCATCAAAATTAATGGCGACTACTCTGCCATTCAGTGCGTAATATTTAACCAGTCTTCCAAAAGTGTGAAACGCTCTCTGTATTTCAATGTCAATGTTGATTCCAGAAAGCGCAAGGGTAAATTTCCCTGCGAACCCTGGCCACTCCAGAGACACTAAAAAATAAAATTGAACGGGCAGGCCCCCCGTTATCGTGCGGCCACTGCTCACATTAAATATTACGCATTGAATAGCAGAATAGTCACCGTTAATTTTGATGCAGGACAGTATACTGACTCTGCCATGTAGGAAATTGGTGTCAACTATGAAAATAGTCATGCACTTAATATGAGAACTTTCGCTTGGTGTACAAAAATGCCAATTTATTTTGAATTGCGAGCGCTAATTCTGAATAACTACAATTGAAGTCCTCTTTTTATGTCAACATATTGGTGTTTAATCATGAGAGCGAATGACCACTCTGCTCTTCATATGATTAAGACCTACTGGGAGTCGAAACGAGTCATGCTAATCACGGATTCTCTGAAATAAAGATGTTGGATTGTACTCTGAATGGTGGGCTCGTCATTCTGCCAGATGTGGCAGAATTGTGCTTTTGGAATATATAGCGGTGACGCCCGCTTGCGAACCCAGACCGAAAGACTGGGTGTCCTGTTCAGCGTCAAACGTCCTTTGGAAATATATATATATATATATATATATATATATATATATATATATATATATATATATATATATATATATATATATATATGTTCTCCTGCAATCTCGTTACTCCAAAAGAATGAAGCAGACAACCCGTGCAGTTTCGTAATGCTTCTTTAATCATCCACCATTACGCGTTTCTGCTGGCCACAGCGGCCTTGGTCACATGACAAGCATGCATATTGGGAACACTGTTACGTTCATTAAATCATGGACATAGAGACAAGACTTGCGACCCAATTCATTTTTATAGACGTGTAAATCACATATTAATTCATGGGCAAGTATTAACATGAGTGTCTAAAATTTACTCTTTTAAAAGTGCAACTTAATCACCATAACCAGGACATTAATTACTGTATATATTCTTAATTTGATTGATCAATGCCCTCACTGTCATAAATCTTGCCAACAATTTTTCTAGTTTAGCTTTTTGGTGCTTTCATCAATTTTACACTGCGTATGTTGAGTGTCTATACTGTGCTGTAGTGAAGCCCAGGTGGGCGGCCCCTCGACCTTAATCAGAAATTGGCCTTTTTTCCTTGTGGAAATTTAGGCAAAATCACATACTTTGTATCATTGATTGCACTTCATTTTCAAACTCCCGCTATCCCCTGCCAAAATTTGCATGATTACTGCTTCATCTGTTATGCTACATTACAACAATATACATACTTAATCATTTTAATGCAATTTAATTGTACCCAAGTGGGCAACAACCTGAATTTAAGTACTCTTTCTGGACTGTACCCCATGTTGGCACTTTCAATCTGCCACATTTTGTGATAAGGCACTGAGCCCATTCCAAACTCATAACATATCATAGAAATTCATTGTGGAATCTTTACTTCCACCTGCCTGTGAGTACATGGTATCATTTCAAAACCCATGGTGGGAAGACCATAGCAAGAAGTGAAAAAGGAAAAGAAAAAAAGAAAAACGAAAAAGAAATTACAGAAAAAAAGAAAAAGAGAAAAGGAATAATAAAAAAGACACATTCAGTCCAGTGTGGGCACAGTAACCGTTGTCTTAACCTGCTTAGAGGCAGGAATGCAACTCCTCATCGTGGTTGTGACCATTCAGTAGCTTACAATTAAGATCTAATATGTACCTTATCTCTAATTCCCTCAGTGCTTTCACCCGATCCCTCTCTCTCCTGTTCAGAGGCACAACATCTATCACACAATACCTGATTTGGTTAGGATCATTTCAGTGGTACAATGCACAGTGTCTTGCAACTGGGTACGTCTGGTCACTGTTTGTGATGGTGCGCATTTGATGCAGAATTCATTTGAAGACTGCTAGTGCTGCACTGCCTACATAACACAGATTGCATGTACAAGTCACCACATATACTGCGTACTCATTTCTAAAGGTATAAGCATCTTTGATCCTGCATGGCTTGGCCTTAAAAGGTGGCACATAGATGGTTGTGTTTTGGCCTGTGGTACACGCCTTACACTTTGAGCATGTCTTGAAACGCGCTTGGGGTCGTAGCCAGCTCAACTGGCTTTATATTTCAGGGCTGCTTTTCACAAGGGCATCTTTAAGTGAGGGTACACGTTTGTATGTTCCCTGAGGATTATTTGGTATGTGTACCAATAAGCGGTTCTGCCTTAACAATATGCCACTTTTTCTTAACAAGGCCCTCAGTTTTCTCTCTTGGTTCTTGAAAGAGGTCATAAACCTTACCTCAGTTTTGCCTCTCTTAAACTCCATCTTATTCTGTTTGGCAAATAGTATGGTTTCCCGTTCCTTGCTGTTGGCAGATCTCTGTGCCTCTTCAATCGTTATGAGGCTAGACCCCCTTTGTAAAAACCTCTGTTTCATGTCCGCCTGACACTGCAATGTATCCATTGATATACTGCAATTTCTTTTTGCACGCCCCATCTCCCCATATGGAATTTTGGTATGACTCGGGTGACAACCAGAAGCGTGCAAGGTTGTGTTGCCGCAGTTGCTTTCCCATGTAGGCATGTTTCCAGTTTGCTGTTCTGTATGAAAACCTCCAAGTCTAAAAATGTCACACGAGTTCTAATTAAGCTATGTGTGAAGTGAAGGTTCAGGTTGTTATGATTTTTCTCTCTTACAAATTGTTCAGCTGATTCCATTGACCCCCTCCATACCACAAACAGGGCATCAATGAGCCTGGTCCATACAGAAATATGATCATCCCGTGCCTCCCTGTGGTCCCTGCGGAGCACCTGCTCCTCCCACCAGATCACATGCAAGCATGCGTAGCTGAGGGCAAAGCAGGTGCCCATCACAGTCCTGCAGTCCTATTGGAACAACTCCCCCCAAAAAAGGAAGAGGTTGCACTCCAGGCATCTTCTGGCCATTGCTAATAGCATTTGTGTATGCTTGTACAGGCTGACCTGTCTGCTCTGTAAGGAATGATTCATTGCTCTCAAGCCATCCTCGTGCCGGATTATAGTGTACAGTGCAGTAACATCAAGTGCAATCAACACATAATTGTCCTCCAAGGGAATACCATATATTAGCCGTAGGAAGTCACCGCCGTTCTTGAAATAAGATAGTAAATTTTTTACATATTGTTGTCAAAAGAAGTCAATGTACTTTGACGTGTTTTCAAATAAACTTCCTTGTGCAGATATTATAGGCCACCCCGGAGGTACCCTTGCGTTCTTATGGACTTTTGGAATCATACAATATTACTGGAGTTTTCGGGTTGTCATTGCATAGGAACAGGTACTCATCATGTGTTATAAGACCATCATTACGGCAGCCTTCAAGATCTCAGTTGTATTCTTGTTGAACTTGAGGCAACCTGCTGCGGTTGCATCTAGTACAACACCTAATGTCGTTAAGCTGGCTATAAACATATTAGTTGGCCACCGCACAATGTTCCCACCCTTATCCGAATTTCTTACAAAGACATGTTTGTTTTGTTGCAGCTTCGAAACCAAATTCCTGTATTTCATAACCGCGGTTGATTGACGTGATTTGCTTTTGTTTGACTCTACATTGATTTTCCCAATTCCATTCACGTTTAGAACATGAAATGTGTCAATGCTGCCTTTTGGGGTAATGGGTAGGGTTTTTGATGGCGGCTTGAAAGGAGAATCACCGGCACACTTTTTTGGGAAAATTTCATGAAGATTTGTCAAATTGCGCCAAAGATATAGGCATGTCAAAAAAAGCTTTTCCTATTGAAAATATGTCCTAACTACCTCCAGTAGGTAATATTCTTGTTATTGAATTGTTTATATATTTTATATTTTTATTGTGTAATAGATATATTTATATATATATATATATATATATGGCCAAAACACGTTTGTTAGCTACGGTGGATTTCAGTAAATAAAATTTGGACTGGAACAACTCGAGAGTGCGCCGAATACTTTGTGTGAGCAGAGTGTTTTGGAGGCATAGTTAGCGGTTCGCCACCGCTTTGCGGCAGCACCCGCCTGAGAAGTGAGCGGCGGTTTTCTGACGAGAAATCAGTATCATCCTTCATCGCCGTCAGGAGGTTGCGGGAGGGTGTGAATTTTTGGGATATATATATATATATATAAATATATATATATATATATATATATACAAAAAGAGTTGCCTCTAGGTGGGTGGGATGCACTCCCAGGTGGAAATTACGCCAGCAAGGGCACACGCCATGAACAAAGTCATTTTCTGGTTTCCTGCCAGACACGTTTTGGGCCAACGCCCTCTTCAGTGGCAGACCATGTGACGTGACGGCGTGCGGCAACCACCAGTAAATCCCCGTAATAATTATGCTCAGGTGAACCACCTGAAGCAATGCTTCCTGGGACTGGTGGTTCAGTAAAACCCAAGTGGGTCGCCGCCGGCACTCACATTCAAAAATGTCTTTAAAAGGATTGCCGATGTTCGCGCCGGCACCCCTGCATATAACAGGCACCTCCTGTTCCACAGTTAGCTGCCCCAATAAAGCAGCCGCGGACCCGCAAGTGTTTTGCAGTGGTGCAATCCCGCGACCAGGCAGGCCGCTATACAAATGCAAAAAGAGTTGCCTCTAGGTGGGATGCACTCCCAGGTGGAAATTACGCCAGCAAAGGCACACGCCATGAACAAAGTCCTTTTCTGGTTTCCTGGCAGACGCATTTCGGGCCAACGCCCTCTTCAGTGGCAGACCATGTGACGTGACGGCGTGCGTCAACCACCAGTAAATCCCCGTAATAATTATGCTCAGGTGAACCACCTGAAGCAATGCTTCCGGGGACTGGTGGTTCAGTAAAACCCAAGTGGGTCGCCGCCGGCACTCACATTCAAAAATGTCTTTAAAAGGATTGCCGATGTTTGCGCCGGCACCCCTGCATATAACAGGCACCTCCTGTTCCACAGTTAGCTGCCCCAATAAAGCAGCTGCGGACCCGCAAGTGTTTTGCGGTGGTGCAATCCCGCGACCAGGCAGGCCGCTATACAAATGCAAAAAGAGTTTCCTCTAGGTGGGATGCACTCCCAAGTGGAAATTACGCCAGCAAGGGCACACGCCATGAACAAAGTCATGTTATGGTTTCCTGCCAGACCCGTTTCGGGCCAACGCCCTCTTCAGTGGCAGACCATGTGTTGTGACGGCGTGCGGCAATCACCAGTAAATCCCCGTAATAATTATGCTTAGGTGAACCACCTGAAGCAATGCTTCCTGGGACTGGTGGTTCAGTAAAACCCAAGTGGGTCGCCGCCGGCACTCACATTCAAAAATGTCTTTAAAAGGATTGCCGATGTTCGTGCCGGCACCCCTGCATATAACAGGCACCTCCTGTTCCACAGTTAGCTGCCCCAATAAAGCAGCCGCGGACCCGCAAGTGTTTCGCGGTGGTGCAATCCCGCGACCAGGCAGGCCGCTATACAAATGCAAAAAGAGTTGCCTCTAGGTGGGATGCACTCCCAGGTGGAAATTACGCCAGCAAGGGCACACGCCATGAACAAAGTCCTTTTCTGGTTTCCTGCCAGACGCTTTTCGGGCCAACGCCCTCTTCAGTGGCAGACCATGTGACGTGACGGCGTGCGGCAACCACCAGTAAATCCCCGTAATAATTATGCTCAGGTGAACCACCTGAAGCAATGCTTCCTGGGACTGGTGGCTCAGTAAAATCCAAGTGGGTCGCACCCGGCACGCACATTCAAAATTGTCTTTAAAAGGATTGCCGATGTTCGCGCCGGCACCCCTGCATATAACAGGCACCTCCTGTTCCACAGTTAGCTGCCCCAATAAAGCAGCCGCGGACCCGCATGTGTTTCGCGGTGCTGCAATACCGCGACCAGGCAGGCCGCTATACAAATGCAAAAAGAGTTGCCTCTAGGTGGGATGCACTCCCAGGTGGAAATTACGCCAGCAAGGGCAAACGCCATGAACAAAGTCCTTTTCTGGTTTCCTGCCAGACGCGTTTCGGGCCAACGCCCTCTTCAGTGGCAGACCATGTGACGTGAATGCGTGCGTCAACCACCAGTAAATCCACCGTAATAATTATGCTCAGGTGAACCACCTGAAGCAATGCTTCCTAGGACTGGTGGTTTAGTAAAACCCAAGTGGGTCGCCGCCGGCACTCACATTCAAAAATGTCTTTAAAAGGATTGCCGATGTTCGCGCTGGCTCCCCTGCATATAACAGCCACCTCCTGTTCCACAGTTAGCTGCCCCAATAAAGCAGCCGCGGACCCGCAAGTGTTTCGCGGTGGTGCAATCCCGCGACCAGGCAGGCCGCTATACAAATGCAAAAAGAGTTGCCTCTAGGTGGGATGCACTCCCAGGTGGAAATTACGCCAGCAAGGGCACACGCCATGAACAAAGTCATGTTATGGTTTCCTGCCAGATGCGTTTTGGGCCAACGCCCTCTTCAGTGGCAGACCATGTGACGTGACGGCGTGCGGCAATCACCAGTAAATCCCCGTAATAATTATGCTTAGGTGAACCACCTGAAGCAATGCTTCCTGGGACTGGTGGTTCAGTAAAACCCAAGTGGGTCGCCGCCGGCACTCACATTCAAAAATGTCTTTAAAAGGATTGCCGATGTTCGTGCCGGCACCCCTGCATATAACAGGAACGTCCTGTTCCACAGTTAGCTGCCCCAATAAAGCAGCCGCGGACCCGCAAGTGTTTCGCGGTGGTGCAATCCCGCGACCAGGCAGGCCGCTATACAAATGCAAAAAGAGTTGCCTCTAGGTGGGATGCACTCCCAGGTGGAAATTACACCAGCAAGGGCACACGCCATGAACAAAGTCCTTTTCTGGTTTCCTGCCAGATGCGTTTTGGGCCAACGCCCTCTTCAGTGGCAGACCAAGTGACGTGACGGCGTGCGGCAACCACCAGTAAATCCCCGTAATAATTATGCTCAGGTGAACCACCTGAAGCAATGCTTCCTGGGACTGGTGGTTCAGTAAAACCCAAGTGGGTCGCCGCCGGCACTCACATTCAAAAATGTCTTTAAAAGCATTGCCGATGTTTGCGCCGGCACCCCTTCATATTACAGGCACCTCCTGTTCCACAGTTAGCTGCCCCAATAAAGCAGCCGCGGACCCGCAAGTGTTTCGCGGTGGTGCAATCCCGCGACCTGGCAGGCCGCTATACAAATGCAAAAAGAGTTGCCTCTAGGTGGGATGCACTCCCAGGTGGAAATTTCGCCAGCAGGGGCACACGCCATGAACAAAGTCCATTTCTGGTTTCCTGCCAGACGCGTTTCGGGCCAACGCCCTCTTCAGTGGCAGACTATGTGACGTGACAGCGTGCGGCAACCACCAGTAAATCCCCGTAATAATTATGCTCAGGTGAACCACCTGAAGCAATGCTTCCTGGGACTGGTGGTTCAGTAAAACCCAAGTGGGTCGCCGCCAGCACTCACATTCAAATATGTCTTTAAAAGGATTGCCGATGTTCGCGCCGGCACCCCTACATATAACAGGCACTTCCTGTTCCACAGTTAGCTGCCCCAATAAAGCAGCCGCAGACCCGCAAGTGTTTCGCGGTGGTGCAATCCCAAGACCAGGCAGGCCGCTATACAAATGCAAAAAGAGTTGCCTCTAGGTGGGATGCACTCCCACGTGAAAATTACGCCAGCAAGGGCACACGCCATGAACAAAGTCCTTTTCTAGTTTCCTGCCAGACGCGTTTCGGGCCAACCCCCTCTTCAATGGCAGACCATGTGACTTGACGGCGTGCGGCAACCACCAGTAAATCCCTGTAATAATTATGCTCAGGTGAACCACCTGAAGCAATGCTTCCTGGGACTGGTGGTTCAGTATAACCCAAGTGGGTCGCCGCCGGCACTCACATTCAAATATGTCTTTAAAAGGATTGCCGATGTTCGCGCCGGCACCCCTGCATATAACAGGCACCTCCTGTTCCACAGTTAGCTGCCCCAATAAAGCAGCCGCGGACCCGCAAGTGTTTCGCGGTGGTGCAATCCCACGACCAGGCAGGCCTCTATACAAATGTAAAAAGAGTTGCCTCTAGGTGGGATGCACTCCCAGGTGAAAATTACGCCAGCAAGGGCACACGCCATGAACAAAGTCCTTTTCTAGTTTCCTGCCAGACGCGTTTCGGGCCAACCCCCTCTTCAATGGCAGACCATGTGACTTGATGGCGTGCGGCAACCACCAGTAAATCCCTGTAATAATTATGCTCAGGTGAACCACCTGAAGCAATGCTTCCTGGGACTGGTGGTTCAGTAAAACCCAAGTGGGTCGCCGCCGGCACTCACATTCAAATATGTCTTTAAAAGGATTGCTGATGTTCGCGCCGGCACCCCTGCATATAACAGGCACCTCCTGTTCCACAGTTAGCTGACCCAATAAAGCAGCCGCGGACCCGCAAGTGTTTCGCAGTGGTGCAATCCCGCGACCAGGCAGGCCGCTATACAAATGCAAAAAGAATTGCCTCTAGGTGGGATGCACTCCCAGGTGGAAATTACGCCAGCAAGGGCACACGCCATGAATAAAGGCCTTTTCTGGTTTCCTGCCAGACGCGTTTCGGGCCAACGCCCTCTTCAGTGGCAGACCATGTGACGTGACGGCGTGCGGCAACCACCAGTAAATCCCTGTAATAATTATGCTCAGGTGAACCACCTGAAGCAATGCTTCCTGGGACTGGTGGTTCAGTAAAACCCAAGTGGGTCGCCGCCGGCACTGACATTCAAAAATGTCTTTAAAAGGATTGCCGATGTTCGCTCCGGCACCCCTGCATATAACAGGCACCTCCTGTTCCACAGTTAGCTGCCCCAATAAAGCAGCCGCGGACCCGCAAGTGTTTCGCGGGGGTGCAATCCCGCGATCAGGCAGGCGGCTATACAAATGCAAAAAGAGTTGCCTCTAGGTGGGATGCACTCCCAGGTGGAAATTACGCCAGCAAGGGCACACGCCATGAACAAAGTCCTTTTCTGGTTTCCTGCCAGACGCGTTTCGGGCCAACGCCCTCTTCAGTGGCAGACCATGTGACGTGACGGCGTGCGGCAACCACCAGTAAATCCCCGTAATAATTATGCTCAGGTGAACCACCTGAAGCAATGTTTCCTGGGACTGGTGGTTCAGTAAAACCCAAGTGGGTCGCCGCCGGCACTCACATTCAAAAATGTCTTTAAAAGGATTGCCGATGTTCGCGCCGGCACCCCTGCATATAACAGGCACCTCCTGTTCCACAGTTTGCTGCCCCAATAAAGCAGCCGCGGACCCGCAAGTGTTTCGCGGTGGTGCAATCCCGCGACCAGGCAGGCCGCTATACAAATGCAAAAAGAGTTGCCTCTAGGTGGGATGCACTCCCAGGTGGAAATTACGCCAGCAAGGGCACATGCCATGAACAAAGTGCTTTTCTGGTTTCCTGCCAGACGCGTTTCGGGCCAACGCCCTCTTCAGTGGCAGACCATGTGACGTGACGGCGTGCGGCAACCACCAGTAAATCCCCGTAATAATTATGCTCAGGTGAACCACCTGAAGCAATGCTTCCTGGGACTGGTGGTTCAGTAAAACCCAAGTGGGTCGCCGCCGGCACTCGCATTCAAAAATGTCTTTGAAAAGGATTGCCAATGTTCGCGCCGGCACCCCTGCATATAACAGGCACCTCCTGTTCCACAGTTAGCTGCCCCAATAAAGCAGCCGCGGACCCGCAAGTGTTTCGCGGTGGTGCAATCCCGCGACCAGGCAGGCCGCTATACAAATGCAAAATGAGTTGCCTCTAGGTGGGATGAACTCCCAGGTGGAAATTACGCCAGCAAGGGCACACGCCATGAACAAAGTCCGTTTCTGGTTTCCTGCCAGACGCGTTTCAGGCCAACGCCCTCTTCAGTGGCAGACCATGTGACGTGACGGCGTGCGGCAACCACCAGTAAATCCCCGTAATAATTATGCTCAGGTGAACCACTTGAAGCAATGCTTCCTGGGACTGGTGGTTCAGTAGAACCCAAGTGGGTCGCCGCCGGCACTCACATTCAAAAATGTCTTTAAAAGGATTGCCGATGATCGTGCCAGCACCCCTGCATATAACAGGCACCTCCTGTTCCACAGTTAGCTGCCCCAATAAAGCAGCCGCGGACTCGCAAGTGTTTCACGGTGGTGCAATCCCACGACAGGCAGGCCGCTATACAAATGCAAAAAGAGTTGCCTCTAGGTGGGATGCACTCCCAGGTGGAAATTATGCCAGCAAGGGCACACGCCACGAACAAAGTCCTTTTCTGGTTTCCTGCCAGATGCGTTTCGGGCCAACGCCCTCTTCAGTGGCAGACCATGTGACGTGATGGCGTGCGGCAACCACCAGTAAATCCCCGTAATAATTATGCTCAGGTGAACCACCTGAAGCAATGCTTCCTGGGACTATATATAAGAAAGGCAACCGTGCCGAAACCGACCTGTCCAGTGTGTTTGGCAAGGTGGCAATAAATTACTATTGAAAACGAGCTACGCTGAGTGCGCTTCATCTTGTGTGGCCAGAATCGGGCCATGGAGTTGGCATTTCATGTGACTCACCCTCATGGGGAGCGGCACCCGCGGCATTTGGTGGCTGGTGAAAGCATAGAGGAATATATATATCCAAGTATAGAGAGATTCCGCCGATCACGAGTCTCTCTGGTCTCAAGGTACAAAGGTATTTTTTTATTTGGCAGAGGAATATATGTATGTATATATATGTATATATATATATATATTGTGTTTGTATTATATGTATATAATACAATTTTTAACAGTAATACATTTTACAAAAATATGCCAAATACATATTTTTATTAATTATGCTACACACTGTATCTATATATTTATATAAACACAAACACACATATATATATATATATATATATATATATATATATTACAGCTCCAATAATCCGTGCCCAACATGCATGAAAAGAAAGCACTCGCGGGGGTGAGTTCAATAAAGTTTATTCCGTGAACTCCTGCAAAACAGACGCGTTTCGGCTGTCGCCTTCGTCAGTGTAATCAGGCGCGCCTGAAACTGACATTATTTTAAATCTTTGCCGGCATGAGCAGTGACAAAAAAGAAGGACTATACATCAGCAAACTCAATCGCCATCGACGATCTCTTCCTTATATGGAAGGGATCAACAGAAACAGCACAGGCATACATAGAGGTCCTCAACAAGAATGAGGTAAATCTAAAATTCACCAGAGAAGTTAGTTCAACCTCGGTGAATTTTTTGGACCTAGAAGTCTTTGTAGCAGACAATAAACTATGCACTAGACTTTACAGAAAGCCCACTGTGGGCAATTCAATCTTGCATGCCGCAAGTAACCACCCACGTAAGCTCATCAGCAGCATCCCGTATGGGGAATTGCTGCGGATCAACAGGAATAACACCAGGGAGGTCGATTTTCAAAAAAGTGCCCATGAGGGTCTCACCAGATTTCGAGCACGTGGGTATGGTGAACAGGTACTCAAACATGCTTTACAGAAAGCAAATTCCCTATCAAGAGTAGAATTGTTGCAAAACAAGACCATCAGCAATAAAGATGTAGGGAAATTCAGAATGGTCACAACGTTCTCAGAGAACGCCGAAGAGTTGAGAACTATTTTATGTAAAAACTGGCATCTGTTGAGAACGGACTCGATCATAGGCAATGATGTACCATCGAAACCTATGATAACTTTTAGAAAAGCGAGGTCACTAAGAGATAACCTTACAAGCAGTTATTTAACTAAAACAAATCCAAGAATTCTTGGGAAAGAATTACATGGATTCTTCCTTGTGGTAGATGTAAGGCGTGCTCTGGCAGTAAGAAAATACAAACATACAATGTGCCAGGTTTAAATAAACCCAAAATGATTAAGAAGTTTATCACGTGCAGCACACCTTACACAGTTTATTGTCTGACCTGCCCGTGTGGGCTAAAATACATTGGGAGCACCATTCATCCCACCAAGATACGTATTTTGGAACACACAAGGGCTATTAAGAATCAGGATGTGACGTACATGGTAGCCAGACACTTCAGTGCAAAACATAACAGCGACAGGGATCTCCTCACATTCTTTTGCCTTGATCATGTACCAGTTAATCCCAGGGGGGAGATAGAATTCTAAGCCTAAGAAGGCTGGAATCGAGATATATCATCGATCTCCAAACGAAGGCCCCGAATGGTATGAATTGCAATGAGGAATTGGCAGTACATTTAGGCGAATGTTGATATATGGGGGGTCTGAAGCAGCACAGTATGTAGGAAGTTGAATATCCTTCTTTCCATATATCCTTCTTTCCTTATCGTCCTTTCTCATTTCCTTTTAATTTTGATGTTGTTCATTCGTATTTTCTAAGGGAATTGACGTCATTGCAGGAAGAAAAAGCTTTAGTGGTCATGTTTCAAAATGTAACTGTGCATTAACTTGCACTAAGCACTTTTATTATGTGATTACTTTTGCATAGCTTGAATCATGAGTGGCTTGTAAGCCATACAAAGAGGCCCAATCAGGGCGCAATCATGGGTTATGTACCTTAACTTGATTTCAAGTTCAAACGGGTCAAAATTAAATATATGAAATGATAAATGGTATTATGAACCTTGGTATTATACTGTTTATGCACCATTTTAAGATGGTGATCGCGTTTACTGATGTATAGTCCTTCTTTTTTGTCACTGCCCATGCCGGCAAAGATTTAAAATAATGTCTGTTTCCGGCGCGCCTGATTACACTGACGAAGGCGACAGCCGAAATGCGTCTGTTTTGCAGGAGTTCACGGAATAAACTTTATTGAACTCACCCCCGCGAGTGCTTTCTTTTCGTGCGTGTTGGGCACGGATTATTGGAGCTGTAATGTAATGCGGGTACACACCCGCCTACAAGAAGCACCCGTCCGCGAGTGCATGGAGAAAGGTGACTGTGGAGCTTCGATATATATATATGTCTCCCTTCGGCGTCCTTCTCCCGAACACAGAATCCGGCGGCACACGGTCAACAAACAGCAACTCCACTGCTCTTGAGGTCAGTATGTGTAGGTTTCTGTGTTTATATAATTATATATTTATATATAGTATTGATTATTACTGGAATTTAGTTAATTTGCATTATATTGAATTTATATATTAAAATATTTTACATTTACTACTTTAAACTCTACATTAAGAAAATTATATTTGTATATATTTGTTGTACGTTATTAGTGTCAACGATATTTTTTTCTCATATTTTTGTACTTACCATTATAAGTATAGGGACATGATATTTTGGATAGCAATATTTTTGGCACGATACTTGTGCCAAACGATATTGTTTACCTCAATATTTTGTCAGTGATCAAATTAGAAATACAATTTAGAAATACAGTTGAGGTAAAGTGATTAGTGAGACTGACAGAAAAGTAGACCAAGAGGGGTGATGGGTAGAAAGAGAAATGAGGTGTAGAGAGCAAACAAGTGAAATATGTAGAAAGGCAAGGTAGAAAGAGAGGTTGATACTGAGATAGAGAGAGGGAGTTAGGTATAGAAAGAATGGTGAAGCAGACATAGAGAATTGAAGTAGCAAGATAAAGAGAGTGGTTGAGAGTGAAATGAAGTGAGTTATAGAGGATGACTCGAAAGAGAAAAGGATGGTCATGGCAATGAAATAGAGAGACGGAGAGAGGAGAGAGGAGATGATAGAAAATAGATGTAGAGATAGAGAGGTAGTGAGAAAGGAGTAGGGAACTGAAAGGTGAGATAGCAAATGAGTGGTAAGGTAAATTGAAAGGTTTGCTAGTAGGAGAGAGAGGTGGATAGACAAAGGTGTAATTGACAAAGGTGAGATAGTGCGGAGGGATAATTACATAGGGGTGTGGAGATAGGTAGAGAGCGAGGGAAAGAGAGTGTGTGAGGTTGACGAAATGAGATGTGTTAAGTGGAGACACATGAGACAGATATTTGAGGTGGAGAAAGAGAAATACGCGATGGTACAAAGTGGTGATGTAGCAGCAGTTGGAGAGGGAGGTAGGGAGAAAAGTGAGGTAGAGATAATGGGTATTTACTAATTGGTGAGTTAGAGTGAGATGAGGAATAACACGACAGAGATGTAGAGTGGGAGGCATGAAGTGGAAAAAGTAGGGAAAGATGAGGTAGTAAGAGAGGGGTGAGATGGAGAAAGAGACAGATAGTCAGAGGGAAGTAACATGAATAACAAGTTATAGGGAGGTAGACCGACAAGTACGGAAAGGTAAAAACGGGTGAAATCAGATAGGGAGAGAGGCGATAGAGGAACTGGTGGTGAAGAGAGAAAGAGAGGCTGATAGAGTGTAGTGAGAAAGGGATAGGTAACACCAGTCAGAAAGATGGAGAGAGTCAGACTCAAGAAAGAGACACGGGTAGAAAGAGAGATAATGTTACCAGGGAGAGGGCATGGAAGGTAGGGTCCCTGTTGAATTACCCACTTTATCCATAGTTTTAAACCACTGGACATTTCATACCTAGATTTTGTCAACTGCTGAAATTCCTAGAGCTCTCCATTCAGCTTTAAGGGACATTGTACAGAACAGTAGTTTTGCCACCATATTAGGCAGTCATGAGGAGAATGAGACCCCAACATATTTGTGAAGGGTAAGATTTGACTGGGACACCATGAATGTGTAGGAATATTCTTTTAGAGCTCCTTCAGATTCTCTGAAGCCAATGTATGTGGATATTGTGCAGTGAAATGCACCACTTGGTCGCAGTGGCGTAATGAAACTTGAGGGGGACCCCAGCAAGGTACATGTAGGGAACCCCTCCGTACTCAATCAGGAGCTCTCGGGCCAGGGTACTATGCTGAGGAGCCCACTGGAGCTCGAGCCCCCGCGCACATCGGGGGCTGCGGGGGCCTTTGTTACGCCACTGCTTGGTCGAGTTATTAGGTCTTGTGAAAGAGGTTGGAAAGACCTACTGTGGACTGACAAGAAACTTTCACTGGGTTTACAGCTCACACAAAACTTATCATTGGCTGTCTTTATTGTCACTCTTAATTGCTTGCTACTCATTCAATAGCTTTCCATGTCCCATCCTGGCCATCCTGTGTTTGTGTATCCCCTAGAGCATAGCCTCTTTACCATGCCTTTTCATTGGCCGACTTGAATTCTTCCAGTGCTCACGTTTAGGGTACTATTTGTTAAATTTGTTTAAGCACTCCTTGACAAAACCTGTGTTTTCCAGCTCTCTCTTTTGATGTGCTTCTCTTTCTACTTAACTACCCACTATCCCTTGCTCTATGTTGCTCTTTCACTCACGTGCTGCTTGCTTTCTCTTGTCTGCCTCTATCCCACACTAAGGGCCCGATTATGACTTTGGCGGTGCAAGACTGGGTCCACCCCCCGGCGCACCGCCAAAACTGTGGTCAGACCGTCTGCCAGATAAGGAGCTTTCTCCTTTTTTTGGGCATTTCCACGGCGGTGTCTCTAAAAACGGGCACCACAATGGGAAAGTCAAAAACTGTTCCTGCATCGCATGGACTGAAAAGTCCATGCCGTGCAGGAACTGGGGTGCATGCACACAGGGGGGCATATGTTGTGTCACCCTGTGTGCATCCACTGGGCACAGAGGCACGAGGGGGCCCTGTTTCCTCTCCGCCAGGGTTTTCATGGAGGAAGAACCTCCATGAAAACCTTGACGGAGAGGAAACTCCTAATATGCCTGTCGGCACACCGCTCAACACCACCAGGGAACGGCAGTTCCATGGCTGCTGCGGCCGGGCTGTGGCGGTCCCACCGTCCATCTTGTGATAGGGCAGTGGGGAGACAGCCACCGCCGCTTCCCAGGAGTCTGGCAGTCCGTGGACTACCAGACTCGTATTTGGGGCCTTAGTGTATCTCTCTCCCTCATGTGCTTCTGGATCACTGACAGAATATCGACCACCACAATATCGACTTACACAAATATCGGGACATAAATATCATTGTCAAAAATATCGACCTCCTATCTTTATAATGGTAAGTACAAAAATATCGGAAAAAAATAAGTTGTAAAAAATATCGATGTACAAAATATCGTTTTTTATATGTATAGAAAATATTGTAAAATAGATTAAATAATAAATGTAACTTTAAAAAAATTATTTACATTTATTTGTAAATTTTAACAATTATAAGTAATAAATTTAATTTAAAATAAATTAAACATACATATATAAAATGTAATATATATATTTACTTAAAAGAATTAATAAATAATATTTTTAATTAATTTTAAAATGTTATAAATATATTAAAAATTATAAATAAATATATATATATATATATATACATACACTTATAACATAAAAATTAATTAAAAAAATTATATTATAAATTAAAATATTAAAATATTTTATATTTTTGAAACCTACATTTTGCACTACATGGAGTGCAACAGTAGAGAGAGTGTTGGAGAGCGGAGGGGAATAATTTACTATTCCCACTTCAATGAGTGCAACAGTATGGAAAGTGTTGGATAGCGGAGGGGAAAAATTACTATTCCCACTCCAGCAATTGCAACAGTAGGGAAAGTGTTGGATAGCAGAGAGGTAAAAATTACTATTCCCACTCCAGCGAGTGCAACAGTAGGGAAAGTGTTGGATAGCGAAGGGTTAAAATTTACTATTCCAACTCCAGTGAGTGCAACAGTAGGGAAAGTGTTGGATAGCGGAGAGGTAAAAATTAGTATTCCCACTCCAGTGAAAGTAATAGTAGGGAAAGTGTTGGATAGCGGAGGGTAATAATTTACTATTCCCACTCCAATGAGTGCAACAGTAGGGAAAGTGTTGGATAGCGGAGGGGAAAAAATTACCATTCCCACTCCAGCAAGTGCAACAGTAAGGAAAGTGTTGGATAGTGGAGGGGTAAAAATTACTATTCCCACTACAACGAGTGCAACAGTAGGGAATGTTTTGGATAGCGGAGGAGTAAAAATGACTATTCCCACTCCAGTTAGTGCAACAGTAGGGAAAGTTTTGTTTAGCGGAGGGGATAAAATTACTATTCCCACTCCAGTGAGTGCAACAGTAGGGAAAGTGTTGGATAGCGTAGGGGATAAAATTACTATTCCCACTCCAGCGAGTGCAACAGTAGGGAAAGTGTTGGATAGCGGAGGGGAAAATATTACTATTCCCACTCCTGCGAGAGCAACAGTAGAGAAAGTGTTGGATAGCGGAGGGGTAAAAATTACTATTCCCACTCCAACCAGTGCAACAGTAGGGAATATGTTGGATAGCGGAGGAGTAAAACTTACTATTCCCACTCCAGCTAGTGCAACAGTAGGGAAAGTGTTGGATAACGGAGGGGATTAAATTACTATTCCCACTCCAGCGAGTGCAGCAGTAGGGATAGTGTTGGATAGCGAAGGGGTAAAAATTACTATTCCCACTCCTGCGAATGCAGAAGTAGGGATAGTGTTGGATAGCGAAGGGGTAAAAATTACTATTCCCACTGAAGAAAATTCAAATTTAAAAACAAACAAAATATGAACTACAATAAAAAAGATAATAAAAAATAAAAAAACAAAACATATATATAAAAATAAAAAATTACAAAACATAGAAACATATAATGGTAAAAAAATCTAAAAATTACACACAAAGATTATTTTTTTTAAATGTAAAAATAATTTGCAAACAAATAAATATTTTGTAATAGAAATTATTTTTAATCAAAAACATTAATTATTACATAAATGTAATATTTTTTTCCTCCCCTATAACACCACACAATTTACAACACACATCTAAATTTTTAAAAAAAGTGTACCTCCATAATTAACACAATTAATGATCAATTAAACAAATATTACTAATTAAAAAACACATTAAAACAGATAACAAATTAATGTACTAACCAACCATTACCCCTATAGAACCAAAATCCACAAACAAAATAAAAATAAGCAATTACCAAAAATATTTATCAAGTGATAAATGAATATTAATGATCAAGTAATGATTAATTAATTTAAAGTAAATTACTTTCCACCCTCTACCCCAATAAACACCACAACACACACCTAAAAATAATTACACAATTTCCATAACTAATTTAACATTAATAAATTTATATTAATTAACCACAAATCATTAATTCATTTTAAAAAAATTACTTCCCACCATTTACCACTATAAACCCCACAACTCACACATCAAAATAATTACACAATTGCCATATTTAAATTTTAATTAATTAATTAGCATTAATTATCAAATAATTAATTAATTATAAATAATTTGCCTCCCACCCTATTCCCCTATAAACCCCACCACCCATTTCTAAAAACATGACACAATTAACATAATTAATTAACAATTAATTAATTAATATCAATTAACAAGCAACTTATAAATAATTATTAATAAATTAATTCCCACAATTAACACTATAAAATAAAAAAAATTATATAAAAAATATTAATAAATGTATTCAAATTAAATTACTTCCCACCCTACTCCCCTATCAACCCACAACCTGTTCCTAAAAAAATGTCACAATTTACATAATTACCAATTAATTAATAACAATTAACAACCAATTCAAAAATAATTAATAATAAATTAATTCCCACAATTAACACTATCAAATAAAATTAAATAAATATTATATAAAAATATTATTAAATGTATTAAAATTACATTACTTCCCAACCTATTCCCCTATAAACCCACAACTCGCTACGGAACTAAAACGCAAAATTTTACTAAAATAAAATTAATAGCTACTAAAAATTTAACACATATATTAAAAAACAAAAGCAATACTTAGACAAAAAAATAGAGCACATACATTTAAAATACATACTAAGGGGCCCATTACGATACCCGGCGTAAAAAAATCCGCCAGGCATGGAAGCGGCAAAAATCCGCCCGCACACACCGTCTGAACACCGACCACGCCATTACGATTACACAAACCGAAAACCGCCATCGGCGGAAAAATCACACAAAATACCGCCCGCCAACGTCCGAGTCGGAGTCAAACCGCCCGCCACGGATGGAAACACGCACGACAACACAAAACCGCCCGCCCTCACGGCCGACACACCGCACGTGAAATTACGATCGCACCGCCATGAGGGCGGGAAAACCACAAATATACCGCCCGCAAGCGCAAACAACGCCGATGAGAATCGACACGGCAGAAGCCATGGCGCCCACGTACCTGCACAGAAACCATCCGCTCACAAAACCAATAGCACACAACATGGCCAACAAGTCCACACAGCAAGGCACGCACAAATACACAAGCACAGTACACATCCCGAAAACACCCCCCGGACAAACAAAAAATACAAAGGCCAGAACCCCAGACACAACACACCTGAAAACAACAGACCATGAGGACACACCCACATAGGTGAGTACAAAAGCAGCACTCCCACAGACCACAACCCCTTGCTACATTGCAAACCAGAGAGGAGAGGAGAGGACACAGTGACACAGCAAGGACAGCAGCACACCACAGAAACGCACACATCACAACCACCACCACCACCACCACCACCACCAAACACCTGCACCACAAACCCCCTGCACATTACACAACACACACCGCACCAGCACCACAAACACCATGGCACCACAAAGAATGCCCAAGTACACGCCCATTGAGCTGACGGTCATGGTCGACGAGATCATCAAGGTGTACCCACAAATCTATGGGAACATGGTCCAGCACACACCACTAGCCACCAGAAACAGAATGTGGAACCGGATCGTAGACCAGGTCAATGCAGTCGGGACCCTGCCCAGGAACAGAGGAGAAATAAACAAACATTGGAATGACGTAAAGAGCCTGGTCAAGAAGAAGGAGGGCAAAAACAGAGAGCTGGCTGCCGTCACTGGCGGAGGGAATCCCGCGCTCTTCAAGACCTTCAAAGCGTGGGAGGAGAAGGTGCGAGTCATAATACATCCGGAGATCCTCGCCGGATTAGCAGGGGAGTGGAGGCTGGTAAGTACAAACTAATGTATACCAGCACACCGCTATGTACTCACATGCACTACCACCATGCCACAGCTCCCAGGGACAAACACCCCCATGTCCAGCACACAATACACAACACATCACACACACATGCAACAGACACCACCACACACAGCCCAAACCGAACAACTGTAACATACGTGGGGACATGTGTACACTCAGCCAGCCACGTAACCACCAACAGGTCCCCAAATATGCCAGAAGCGCCACAACGAGCACCCACCACACCCATGTGTCCGCCACAGCTGCACTAACCGACAAGTAACAGGTAAGTGGCAGGAACACAAAGTGCAGTGGGTGGGACGGTGGACAGCCCAAGTACAACACACACCAGGCCCCTAGTCCCACAGCACAGCAAGGAGGAGCATCCCCCACACCCCACAGCCACGTGTCAGCCACCGCAGTGCACAACGACAGCCGAAAGGCAGACATCACGGTCCACAGCAATCGGTGTCAGTGGGTGTCCAGCCACCCCCACGACCCACAACACCCCCCCACCCCCACAGACCTGCAACATGGAGCACCCCCCACTAAGAGCCATGTGGCATCCAGTACAGTGCACGCACGAACAACTTGCAGGTGGGAAACTGGACAGGGCTGGATTACTGGAGGCATGAGGACCATAACACGACCAACACATGGGACATGTCACGTAGCAGACGAACACGCAGCACCGCCCACCGTCACGAACAAGTGAACAATGTGCACACGGACATGAACAACAGACTCACACCCCACATGACCCATCACAGACATAGCAACACCCAAGGAGCCACGTCTGCATGCACAAGCCACACTGAATATAGTACCACACGGCAGCCACTGTGCAACTCATCACACACAACCGAAACACCATTGAAGTCCTGTCCATGTAGCCCCTACTGCCTGTCAACCACACACCCCACAACTATGCCTATGTAAGACAAACAACACTAGACGCAACAGAGCGGAACAACATAAATGCACACGAACACCACTGAACCCATCAAACACACAGACACACCATGCACATACAACATACCATCCATCCCATCCGTCAGCCCCAGTCTCATGAAAGGCATGTCATCCGCACAGCTGCCACACATACAGCAGTCACGCTAAGATACATGCCCATGACCAACCATGTGCCAGAAGTCAATGAAGCGCACGACACACTGTGAGCAACAACACACAACATGGGCCACACCCCCCGAGCACTGCAGTGATGCACATGGCACAGGGCAGCACGCACACCAAGGAGATGGGACAACTGCAATACGTTGGCTGGCACACAACCATCACTCACTCATAACGATGCGTCCAATGCCATGTCCAGTAATCACAACAGACAGCAAATATGCAGGCCATGTCAAGCATGCACACACCTCAAACCATGCACTGTCATGCTGCCACAACACATGTCACGTTCGGCACCCATGGCTCACAGCATGTACCCCAAAAGCATATTCCCTCCCAAATGCGAATCTGGGGCATGGCCCCCATGTTGCCATATGCGTTCCTAAGCGTTCCATTTGAACCCCAAAAGCATATCCCCTCCCAAATGCGAATCTGGGGCATGGCCCCCATGTTGCCATATGCGTTCCTAAGCGTTCCATTTGAACCCCAAAAGCATATCCCCTCCCAAATGCGAATCTGGGGCATGGCCCCCATGTTGCCATATGCGTTCCTAAGCGTTCCATTTGAACCCCAAAAGCATATCCCCTCCCAAATGCGAATCTGGGGCATGGCCCCCATGTTGCCATATGCGTTCCTAAGCGTTCCATTTGAACCCCAAAAGCATATCCCCTCCCAAATGCGAATCTGGGGCATGGCCCCCATGTTGCCATATGCGTTCCTAAGCGTTCCATTTGAACCCCAAAAGCATATCCCCTCCCAAATGCGAATCTGGGGCATGGCCCCCATGTTGCCATATGCGTTCCTAAGCGTTCCATTTGAACCCCAAAAGCATATCCCCTCCCAAATGCGAATCTGGGGCATGGCCCCCATGTTGCCATATGCGTTCCTAAGCGTTCCATTTGAACCCCAAAAGCATATTCCCTCCCAAATGCGAATCTGGGGCATGGCCCCCATGTTGCCATATGCGTTCCTAAGCGTCCCATCTGAACACCAAAAGCAAAGTACAAACCAGACCCAGGATGGGCCAGGAGCCCGCATACACCAGAGTCACAATAAGTAGGGGCACAGCAACACACCCATCGGCATGGCCAATCCGTCCCATGCCACATGTGCACAGCACACAGTCCCATTGCCAAGCACACACAACTACAGATGCTACAGCCACACACACGCCTCCGGGAAACCCATGTACGAGATTGCACGAACTGTTAATGTCAGACGACAAATACATACTTCGCCAGGTGCAACACAATAACAAATCTCATTCTCTCCACAGGTGACGAACTGCTGGATGCTGGGGATGGAGCCAGCAGCCAGCACAGCCAGCCTACAAGCCCCCAACGAGGACACACGGATCTGGAGGATCTGTCCTCCTCTTCGGACACGGACCACCAAGCAGGCCCATCTGGTGTGGCAGGGCCCAGCTGCCCCCAGGACCCCTCCTACCCACCAACCCATCATCCAGGGCTGCTGAACATTCCCAGCCCCCTGCTGCCACTGTCGTTGCGGCCACACCCACGGTCATTGTGGCCACTACCACTGCCGCAACCGCCACCATCGCCGCACCGACCACCACCGCTGCCACCACCACCACGTCTTCGCTGGCACCAGCCCCAGCGCAGGTGGTGGCCCGGCCGACTGGATCCACCCTGG
Source organism: Calotriton arnoldi (assembly GCA_963921515.1). Classification (NCBI taxonomy): domain Eukaryota; kingdom Metazoa; phylum Chordata; class Amphibia; order Caudata; family Salamandridae; genus Calotriton; species Calotriton arnoldi. Next base: position 155,359 of record CAWUFW010006804.1, read on the forward strand.
GAGCCACAGCGAGGACCGTGGTGAGCAATGTGGCTAGTGGGCAGGCCGGTGGCAGCAGGACTGGTAGGAGGAGCAGGGTCAGGGAAACGCCAGCCTCCCCTGGGAGCCATGCCCTGCCTCAAATGGCCAGAGTCCTTGGGGCCTATGAAGAGGCCCAAGGACAATGGGTCCGGTCTGCTTCAGACACGCGTGAGGTGCTGGGGGTGCTGAGGTCCATGGACGCCCGTATGGGCCAACTCGTGGACCTCATGGGCCAGCTGGTGGTGGCGGTGAGGTCACAGCCAGGGACAGCAGCTCCCCCTCCGCCACCACCTGCCGGGGCGCAGGGTGGAGCAGCAGTGTCCAGTTCCCCTGCGTCCACAGCCAGTGAGCACACCTCAACCACCAGCATGTCGCAAGCAGGCACCCCCTCGCAAACGTGGAAGGGGCCGTCCGAAGTGGAAACAGATCTCCCGGGAGGACTTCGCACGCTCCAAACGCAAGTGAGGCAGCCAGCCAGCCTTCCGCCAGCCTTCCTTGACCAGCCACTGCATTGACTTGGACTACGATCCCACTCCACACAGCCATCTGGATGGCATGTGTGTGTTGGACTATGGACATAGAACCAGTGGGTACACCCTGAGCATCACGCAGCCATGACCGACAGCTCATTGTCACTGCACGCACCACTTTTGTCATCACCTTACACACAATCACATGTCACAGTTTGTAATAAATGCACCTTTTACACTAACTTTTGTTTGTGCCCTGTGTTTTATTTGTACGGAATACAACGGCCACCTTGGGCGGAAAGGCACCTGATGCGTGGCATGGCAATTGAATCCGGAGGGCCTGTAGGGACCTAGGGGTGGGAGACAGAACAGGAGCACATTCAATGAGTGTGTCACACACCCATCACACAGTACATGTCAACAACTACAAGCAATGTACACACATCGCACAGAGCAATAGGGCACAATGCCACAGCCACCAACAGTGGCATACTACCCTGGCCATGGAGCGTTGACACACAGCACGCAGTGAACAAACGGCCACCCTGACACAGCACACACACACCTGCACAGATACAGCCACATCAGCCGTCGTACATGGACACTCACCGTCAAGTGAAGTAGCGGGCGATGAGCTGCTGCCGCACATTACCAGCTTCCTCCTCTCCGCTGTCCTCCTCACTCGAGCTGTCCTGGTCTGCGGGCTGGGGCCCTGGTTGATCTCCGTCATCCACGATGAGGGGGATCTGCTTCCGAATGGCCAGATTGTGCAGCATGCAGCACGCCACCACTATCCGGCACACCTTCTGTGGGGAGTACGCCAGCGCACCCCCGGTGCGGTCCAGGCACCTGAACCTGGACTTGAGGAGGCCAAAGGTACGCTCGACCACACGTCTGGTCCTCCCATGTGCCTCATTGTAGCGATCGTCTGCTGGGGTGCGAGGATTCCTCAATGGACTGAGCAGCCATGCCCCATTCGGGTACGCAGAGTCACCTGGGTGTGAGGGACACAGAGAACCGTTGCAATTCCAACTGGACAGGGGACAGCATCGCACAACCAGCACGCTACACCACTCCACATACTCACCGACAATACAGGCACGATCCTGTTGCATATTGGACATCAGTCGTGGCAAGATGCTGTTGCGCATTATGTGTGCGTCATGGGCCGAGCCTGGGAACTTTGCACACACGTGGGTGATCACCATGTCCGCAAGGCACACCACTTGCACATTCAGGGAGTGCGTGTGCTTCCTGTTGCGGTACAGGTGCTCAGTGGCCTGTGGTGGAACAAGGCCGACATGTGTGCAGTCAATGGCTCCAACGACGTGTGGGATTCTGCCAAGGGCATAGAATGCACCCTTCACTGCCGCCAATTCACGAGCCCTGGGGAAGCGGATGTACCTGTTTCGGTACAGCATCATGGCTGCCAGTACATCCCTCAGCACCTTGCTGAACATGGGCTGGGACATCCCTCCTCCAATGCCCACTGTGTGCTGGAATGACCCAGTGGCGAAGAAATGCATGGCGGCCATCACCTTAGCCGTGGGGGTGACAGCAGTCGGATACACCCTGCGGGGACGGAGATGGGGTTCTAACATGGCACACAGTCGATGCAGGGTTGGCCTGTCCAGCCGAAACTTCCTAATAACCTCTGTATCGTCCATGTCCGCCAGCAATTGGTATGGGCGGTCAATGTTCGGTCTCCGCCTAGGGACAATGGCAAAGGACACATGTCAAAGCAACACGACACATAGCAATTTCGCATACACATCACTGACATGACTGAGCAAGCACATGAGCCACAGCCCAGCTGTCAAGCTGGGACGGCACGGCCACAATACACTTACACAGGTCTCCCAACAATGGCAATGGCTAGTGATACAAACCACTGCCATGTGCATGCACATGGGGATCTAGGCCCCAATGACTTGCGGGCGTGCTGATGGGGACTGACTGCATATCCGTCAAGCGGCAACGCCACGGCAACATGAATGTCTGCTGAGCATGGAACTGCTTCCGCGGCTGGATGAGTATGGCACACGACGACGACGATGTGGGCCCAGGCTGAGCGGCCAAAACAAGTGGGACCTGTGGCACGAGGGGATATGAGACAGTAGTAGGTGTCAGCACTGCACCCTATGTACAGCACTGTACGGATCACACCTCCCGAAACATTGACAGGTGTCCACATTGACAGCCCCATGCCAAGACGGCTGTGTGCTTGCAGTCACACGTCACAGGTGAGAGGTTACATTGCACGTGCCAGGTGGCAGACGTACATAGTGGGAGCTGGCATGTGTGTGCATGTGTCTCCTGTTCAGGATCCACCAGATGGGCGCTGACTCTGTACTGACCATTGGACACAGCATGTTCCGTGGAAGGCTTGTGTGTGTGGGATGGTGGCACTGGATGTGCCTCCGTTGGGTGGGGGGCCATGCACAGGGCGGGTACGTCGATGATTGCGCATTGTTGGTCACGGTGGGTGCACCAACTGAAGATGTGTTGCCCTGTGTTCAATTCCTATGTCCGCATGATGATGGACTGTAGATGTGGGCAGACTACACATTGGTCGATGTGCTGTCTATATGCATGTGCCTTCACACCAGGCACAGCTGCCCCTGCACATGTGACCCCTGCTGGACTCGCTGCTGGGTCTGTGGAGCTGATGCACCTTCTGCGCGTGGGGCGGACAGCTCTCCTCACTTCCCTCATTGCGCATGTCATGACTTTGCCGCAGGTGACATGGATCATGGAGGGCCCACATGTACGCGTGGGTAGGCTACACATGATTGTACACTGGTCGCCACCCCCAGTCAGTGTTTCGAATGGGAAGGTTGTCGTGCTGGTGGTATGTTCGATGTGGCGGATGGGCGGGCCTAGGTGCGGGCTTACATTCCGGACATGGGGGGTAGTTGGATTGGCGACTAGTTGCAGTACACACGGGACACGTCTCTTCCTTTCCACATCTGGGTCATCCCTTGTACTTACTGACAGTGATACAGTCATCTTCGCCCCAGCCCTCATGTCCTCCCCTCGCTCCCCCAATATGCATGCTCACCTGCGAGGCTAGCGCCTGCACAGGCAGCCCCAAGCTCGCACCAGAGAGGGCAAGGAGTGTATGTGTGGGTCCAGTTGCACAAGTGGGCTGTCTCAGGGTATGATGTGTGGCGGGACACCGTCCACCTGCGTGGTGCCCCAAATGGAGACCCGGCCTGCATGGACTATGCATCACAGTCTTCGCCTTCCGGATCCGCCACCTGCGACACCCAGTGGCTGTGGCTGCCCTTGCGGCCAGGCCGCGTCCGTCTGTGGCTGATGGCCCACACATTCACTCTTTGGCCTCTCTGGGGAGGGCTCGGGGTGGTGGCGCACGCGCTTGCACTTAGTCGCAATGGCATGTGGCGTGGTTGGTATGATGGGCAATGGATGGGATGGTGCGAGCCACCTCCCGTGACGTCAGTGCTGCTCGTGCTGTGGTGCGTCCCCTACACTTCCATTTGACTTGTGCCATGCTAGACGTTGAGGTTCTATTGCCTGCGTGATATGACCAGGAGGAGCGCGAGGAGACCTCTCACACACCATGCTCCACTGCCATCCCGTGCCCTGTATCGCCTGTGCGGATTGACTATGTTGGGGTTACACCTGGTCGACTGGGGCTGTGTGTGCCTTGTCAAGGGGCATGGCGGGCGCACAACAGGATCCAGCTTGTCCACAGAGGGTGGGCTGAGGTGCGCCTGGTACCGCTTTGTACGTGTGCCCGGCTGCTGTGCACACACGTGTTCACTCCCCCCGACAGGTGTCCTCTCACAATGCCCAGGGAAGCGGTGGTGTACTGTTCATGACCCCTCCCAACACGGCGTGCTCCAACTTGGCATGTGCGCATCTACCCGTCGCACCCACCCACCTGAGCACTGCGTCCATACGACTTCACACGACACATGTGTGTCTTCCACAGTAGTGCTACTCATTTGCGTTGACATCCAATACCAGTGGACTACATGGTCATGTCACGACTGCCGTGTACTTCACATACTCTCATCCTCTCTCATTCGTACTTGTGAAATGAGTCAGCGGAGACAGTTTTGGTTTCAAACATTATATTGAGTCTTCTGTCCTCTGTGATGCAGTATAGTGGACACTACTGGCAGCGGAATACATGTTGAGGATATACTGAGCATGATTGCAAATGGGATAGGGTGTGGGGTTACATGTGATTGGCTGTTGCATGTGGGATGTGGGCTTCAGAGTGACATCTGCTTGGCCAAGGCTGTGCTAATGTACATTTACGTATAGCTGCGGAGCTGCGGACTTTGACACAGACGGTATACATGTAGCCTACCAGACCGCTTGGCATCATGGGCACAGTCCATCTCAGTTCCATGTGACAGGTTTGCTGCGGTTGTTCCTCATGCACGCGTGCATGTGAGATGACATCAGGGCATGTGCTTGCGTGCATGCAGCGGCGTGCCACTTGTTGTTGCACTGTGGTGGTTACTGGACATGTCACAGTCACTGGGGTCGTGTTGTTGTTGTATGCACTTGTCGTCCATGCAAAGGTCCTGGTATGGGATTCCCGGGGCGGGGGTGGGAGGGGTGCAGCACCCACAGACTCCAGGCGACCTATTCATGTCCACTGAGCGGTGTGTGTGTCCATGGGCGCTGGATCCATGTCGTGTCCTGGTTGTTCGTGCAGTTCCGTCCATGTGGGTGCGATACACAGAGCCCATGCCACTGCCTCCCACGATGCATGCGGTGTTCCTGGATGTGATGGGGAACAGTGTGCATGTCCCGGTCATATCCGATGTCATGGCGATGTCGTTGATGGTGTGGTTACAGTTGCCAGTCGTTTGGTATGGCTGTTGTGGTGGTGACTGGCCAGTCCGTGCGGAAGCTAAGCATGGGTGCGGGGTTGGACATCATAGGTCAATCGGGGAACCTGCGTTGTGGTCCGACGAATTTACAGGTTGTCAGGTATGCGATGCCGTCCAGCAGGGCTTCCATGTCATTGGTGGTGTACATGTTTGCCAGCCAATGTAGCGGATGGTGGCTGTCAAGGTGTTGTTCGTAAGTTGTCCCTTGGAGGACCATGATGGGGCATGCTGGGTGACATTCGATGTAGCTGTTCTCGATGATCCGTCGTGTGGAGGCACAGTGGTCCCATTTCAGTGCGGGTGCGATGTTGGCCACATACGCCATGCCCCCATAGGCAGAGCAGGCCCTGTCGTGTGCGTCCAGAGGGAGGAGTAGTGGTAGCAGGTCCGCCTTCAGACATGCCGGGTTGGAGAGGCATATCTCCACGGGATGCTGGTAGGGACACCTCCGACAGTAGAAGACGGGCATGACGCAGCTGAACAATGTGATGCGGTAAGTCAGTCGGTAACTTACGTTCAGCAGGGACAGGAGATCGCATCCCAATGTATGAAACAGGTTGGTTTTGTACAGCTTGAGCTGTTCGGCGTAGTTGGGTAGGTGTGTTGCGGTTGCCATTTCGCAGCGGTGCGTTGTGGTGGCGTGCTCCGGCTGTGTGTGCAGTCTGCAATGTGCACGCTCCGAGGTTGCTGTGAGCTCTGTGTAGTCGTAGGGAGACAGGACTTGTGTTCTGTTGGCTTGTTTGGAGGACACGGGCCCTCTTCCCACATGCTTCTCAGACAGTTCAAGGTCAGTGATGTGTGACTCCTTCCAATTAACTTGCATGTGGCCGACATGGGGGAGTGTTTTCTTCTTTCTTCCCCGTCCGTTGTGTGCTTCTGTGATATGCGCTATCTGCCCTGTGGTCGGTCTCCTCGGCATGCCTGTGTTGGTCTATTCTTGGACAATGGCTGTATTCACCGGCTTCTGTCGTAGGGCTGTGGTTTCGGAGTTGGAATGGAAGGTCATTCAGTGCTGTCTGCTCTCCCTTGTGTGGGCGGCAGGCTGCCTTTCCGCTCTGCGTTGGGCCTTGTGTGTGAATGTTATTCTTGGGCCACCTGTTGTCGGTCCCCGGGCTCTTTGGTGTTCCGTTTTATATGTCTTGTTCATATGTGCAGGGTGGTATGGGTGTTTCAGTGTGGTACTGGCGTTCCTCTTCCCGAAGGGGCCCTGCTTCTCCTAGTTGGTGTTGCCGCCGCTGTGTGCTACGCCATGTTTGTTACACTGGGGTGTGTCCTGCTGTTGCGTGTCTTCACTGACATGTGTGCGTCGGTTGTGTGGCGTTGGGTGTTGTCCGTGAATTGGGCGTTGGGGACATGTCTGTGGCAGGCCTGTCACGTGTCATGTGCGTTCGGGGTGGGGCTGATGTGTGTGCTGCTTGGTTGTGTCCCTGTGTCTGTGTGCGACGCATGCATGGCGCTGCGGTTGGCCTCTGCGTTGTGCGCATGTGTGGCGGCGTCATCGCCGCTTTGGGGCCGTGACGGGGTCGTTGGTTCCTAGTCCCAGGTGGTGTGTACACATGTGTTACGCGATGTTACGATTTGGCCTGTGTGTCATATGTGGATGCAATGGTGGATGTGTAGTGTACACGCGCTGGTGGGGGTTGTCCGCTTTTTCCGCCCTTGCACTGTGTGCGCTGTTTGCGTGCACTTGTTGTGTGTGTGCCTACCTGCGTCTCCGCGGTACGTTGCGTCCTTGGTGGTGCATCAGCAGGAGCATGGGGAGGGCCTGCAGTGCTGGATTCATGCTCGGGGGAGCCGCTTCTTCGTTGTCCGTGCTCGGCGTCCGTGTTACCGCTTCGGTTTGTCGTACGGTATCTCTTGGCCGTGGGAGCCGTTTGTTTGCGGCATCGTAATTTATGCGCCGGGCGGGACGTGTTTCGTCGGACGGTGTGTGTCAGTTGTGCTGCGCCGCTACGTGTACGGGCGCACTTTGATGGCGGACGGTGTTGCTGGCTTGCCGGCGGTGTTTGGCCTACTTTTCGCATCGTAATTGTGCGGGCGTGTGGACTGCTGCGTGCCGGCGGTAACTGGTGGTTTTTGCATCCGCCAGCACGGCGGTTGTGCTTCCGCCCGCCATCGTAATGAGCCCCTAAAATACATAACACTAACTAAAAAAACAATATTTTTAACAACTGTATTTTTGCAAACGATATTAATGACCGATATTTTTACAAACGATATTTCTTACCTTAAACTCGATATTCTTGACCACGATATTCTTGCTGTCGATATTTCTGTGTCTCGATATTTCAAACTCGATATTAGTGCAAGTCGACATTTCCAACTCGATATTCTGTCTCTATACAGTGCTTCTCCCTCCCACCCCATGTTGCTCTCTCTCTCTCTCGTGTGTTGCTTCCTCCTTCCCCATCCAGCTTTTTTATAAAAGTCCTTACCCACTCACTGTTGCTTTTCCCCTACTCATTCCACATTACAAAAAGCACTTTTGCACTATTCCAGTTTAATGTTTTTGTTTGCCAGTCAATTAAAACAATGTCCCCTGCGTCCTTTCTCAGATGAGTGCCTGAGTGGTGACTCATGTGAATGCTTTCTTTTGGCTGATGCTGCTTAGCATGTGTAAAAATGTTTTTCTCAAAAGTTGTACAGCATTACCGAAAGGTATTGGCAAAGCCATTATGTCCCAATAGTAAGACCTACATGCCAATGCTTGTTTTTCAAAATGTTTTTCAGCCACCACTGTCTGCAGGAGCATGTTCTAATGGGATTGGAATTAGCTATAGCTCAAGGAAGTTTCCAACGCCCACCTGCATGATGTAGTGTGAACTGATTTTATATGTCTTTTTCCTTGGTGAGAGCTGAGCCTGATTGGGGGAAATGTTGACCAGGGCACTGTTCAGATATTTAATCACTCATGTTTTTTTTTCTTTGCTTTTCGTTCTGCATCTCGACAGGGTGTATACAGATTGTATGTTGGAACTTTAGTAATACAGGTAGATGGCCTCACAGGTTGTGTAACGGTGTGGGGTAATAGCCCACAGGGTTTTACCACAGGTAATCAAATTCCACGTGGTAATGCTGATGTATGGTAGATAGAATTGAGGGGGCCCCCCGCAAAGTACATGGAGCCCCCCACCCCACCGGGTCCCGTCAGGAGCTCTATGACCAGGGGCCCGCTGACCGTGCACTGTGCTGGAGTGGGCACCCTGGAGCTCAGGGGCCCTCCCGCACCGCGGGGATTGCGGGGGCTAATATTACACCACTGGGACTTGCATTTTATATGCTGGAAACCCCAAAAGAGTAAATGAGGGTTCAAGTCGCCCAGTGTCCAACGTGGGTAAAATAATGGCCTTCAAGGCAGGGATGTAACACAAGCACCTACAGCCACCATGGCACGGGGGTCCGGCCCTACCCCTTCAGGGCCCTTCTAGCCCTTCGGGGGGGCCAATTTAGGTCAAGGTCAATGAATATCTGTACAATATGTGGGACTCAGGGCTCCCTCATCACATTATGCAGGGGACCCCATAATTTTGAGCTAAGCCACTGCTGCAAGGGCAGAAGCGTTTGAACCGGTCGGGGTGGGGGGGTCGAGAGGGGAAAAAAAGAAAAAAAAGACGTACCTGTGCGCCACCAGCCGCCGCCTCTCCTCCGTCCTCTTACTTCTTCCGGTCTCCAGTTCCGGCTGCTAGCAGGAGGCACCCGGGCTCCCAGGCTTCCCTGAGCCAATCACAACGCTGGTCTGAGCGCCAAGGTTCGGCACTGAGACAGGGACTGGGAGGCTTTGCATGTTCCTCACCAGGCTGTGTAATGCAGCCTGTTGGGGAAGATGCAAAGTGCGCATGACTGTTTGACCAGGCCGAGAGGGTCAGTCAACAGTGGCGTAACAAAACTTAAGGGGGCCCCCCTGCAAGGTACATGGAGGGCCCCCCGCTCTGGATTTAATCCGGATCTGTCAGGCCAGAGTGCTGTGCTGAGGGGGCCCCCTGCAGCTCGGGGGCCCCCCCGCACAGCGGGGGCTTTGGGGGCCTGTGTTACGCCACTGTCAGCCAAGCAGTCATGAGCACTTATGGAGTGCAAACCACTCCTCTCCCTGCTCTTGCCAGCCCGCCCCAGACTCCAATAGGAAAAATAAAAGGAAATCAATAAAATGATAAAAGCAGTGGGGAGACGCTCCTCCGCCTTAGTGGGGAGACGCTCCTCCGCCTTAGCGGAGGAGCCGCCACTCTCAAGGGTCTGCCACTGCGTACTGCTGTCAAGGTTTAAAACTACGTTGGCCAATTAAATACAACTCATGTATTAAATAAAGAAAAAACTACAATATAAAAGGCATTTGTAAGAAATCTGTATGTACGTGTGCGCTGTTCAGCAAGGAGATTGATAAACTCTCTAGGGCTGTCATCTTTTCTGCTTTTTTTTACATTAATTCTTTCAGATCTAACACGACGGTATTGTTCTGTGATGGAAACTCTGAAAGGGAAGACGCTGCCAAGATTGACTTGACGCTCACAACAGCAATTACCCTTTGAAATAAGCGGGACAAGTGATTCATCAAAAGCGGAGAAGACGACGCCCAGAGCAGACGTCTGAGACGCCATGTCAGTTTCAAGGTTCCAGCACTTTTTATGTGTTCTGTCGATTGTGAAGGGGGTTCAGAAATGTATTTTTTTTAAAAGGCTGGACATCGTCAATTTTCCTGTAATCCAATTTCCCGGCACAAAGTTGCAGATCAGATCTGTATCTTATTTAAGCACACCCTTGCAAAATCACAAAGGCATAATAGTTTTTGATCGGCTATTAAGTGGAGACAACAGTTTCGTTAAACGAAATTATCATTTTTTGGGGAAGAGACGATAAATCATCCTCATGTTCCTTCATAAACCATTTACTCTTAAATAGGGACAAAATATATTTTTTTCACCACTCTCAGATAGCTATCTTGGTGATGTATTTAAAAGCGAAGAAGGGAGTACCTATCAGAGCGTGCAAGACAGCGATATCGAAAGTTAAGCTCGGTTTAAGATTAGCACCTTTATTTTGTGCAGTTTTATACTGTATACCACCGACCCTGTGGGCATATAGTGGAGTGGTGTAGAGTGTTGTGGAGTGTCATGGAGGGAGTAGAGTGTCATAGAGTGGAAGTAGAGTTGAGTGACGTAAAGTGGAGCAGTGTCGGAGTGGAATAGTGTGTTCAAGTGTCGAGTGGCATAGAGTGTCGTGGAGGGCTGTAAAGAAGAATGGAGTGGCGTAGAGGGTGTTGTGTAGAGCAGAGTAGATTGCTGTAGAGTGGAGTGGCATAGAGTGGAGTAGTGCAGGAGAGTGGAATAGCATAGAGTGGAGTAGAGAGTTGTAGAGTTGAGTGGCATAAAATAGAGTGGAGTGGCATGGTGTCAGAGTGGAGCAGCATAGAGTGGAGTGGCGTAGAGTAGAGTAGTGGTTTAAAGTAGAGTAGTGTGTCGTAGAATAGAGTGGAGTATAGTGGCATGGAGTGATATCCAGGGAGTTGCATAGAGCGTCGCAGAGTGGAGTAGTCTTGTAGAGTGGCATAGAGTGGAGTAGAGTGTTGTAGAGTGGAGTGGCATAGAGTGGCGTAGAGTGTCATGGAGTGGAGTAGAGCTTAATGGAGTAGAGCGTCGTGGAGTATTGTGGAGTGTCATAGAGTGGAGTGTCGTAGAGTAGACTATATTGCAGGGACGTAAAGTACAGTGGTGCAGAGTAGATTGGAGTAGAGTGCATTGGCTTTGAGTAAGGTGGTGTAGAGTCCATTTGCGTAGAGTGCAGTGACCTAGGGTAGAATGGTGCAGAGTAGATTGCAGTGGTGTAGAGTGCAATTGCATAGAGTGGAATGGCGCAGTGGAGTAGAGAGCAGCGGTATAGAGAGCAGTGACATAGAGAAGATTGTTTCAGAGTAGAGTGAAGTTGTGTAGAGAGCAGTGGTGCAGGGTAGAGTGGAGTGGCGCAGGGTAGAGTGCAGTGTCATAGAGTAGAGCGGTGTAGAGTGCAGTGATGTGGAGTGCAGTGGTGCAGAATAGATTAGAGTGGCTTAGATTGGAGTGATGTAGAGTAGAGTGGCGTAGAGCATAGTGTAGTGGCGTAACAAAGGTCCCCGCAGCTCCTGAAGTGTGGGGGGGTCCCTGAGATCCAGGGGCCCCCTCAGCACAGTATCCTGGCCTGGGAGCACCTGAGTAAGTCATGAAGGGGGCCCCTCTGTGTACTTTGCAGGGAGGGGGGGCCCTCATGTTTCGTAATGCCACTGTAGTAGAGGCATAGAGTGCATTGCCGAAGGGTGCACTAGAATGGCCTAGAGTTGACTGCTACAGAGTAGAGTGCAGTTGCTTTGAGTGCAGTGGCATTGAGTAGAGTGGCATAGAGTAGAGTGGCATAGAGTGGAGTGGCTTTGAGTTCAGAGAGTGCAGTCTTTTAGAGAAGAGTGTCATAGAGTGCAGTGACAGAGTCCAGTGACGTAGAGTGCAGTGGCATAGAGTGCAGTGGCATAGAGTGCATTGTTGTAGAGTGCATTGGTGTAGAGTGCACTGATGTAGAGTACAGTGGTGCAGAATACAGTGGTGCAGTGGCGAAGAGTGCAGTGATGCATGGTAGAGTGGGATAGAGTGCACTGGCATAGAGTAGAGTGGTGCAGAGTAGAGTGGAGAGGTGTAGAGTGAAGTGACATAGAGTGCTGTGTCATAGAGTGCAATGGTTCACAGTAGATTAGAGTAGCGTAGAGTGGATTGGCATATAATGTAGTGGTGCAGAGTATAGTGGTGTAGAGAGCATTGGCATAGAGTGCAATAGAGTGGCGTAGAGTGCAGAGGCACAGAGTAGAGTTGCACAGAGTAGAGTGCAGCAGAGTAGAGGGAAATAGAGTTCAGTGGCAGAGAGTGCAGTGTTGCAGAGTAGAGTGTCTCAGAGTGCAATGGTGTAGAGTGCAGTGGCGTAGAGTACATTGGTTTAGAATGCAGTGGCATAGAGTGGTGCAGAGTAAATTGACGTACAGTGCAATGTGTACAGTAGAGTGGTGTAGAGTGCAGTGGCATAGAGCAGAGTGCCGCAGAGTAAAGTATAGTTCCATACAGTGCAGTGGTGCAGAGCAGATTGGCATAGAGTGCTGTGGCATAGAGTGGACTGGTTTTGAGTAAAGTGGTGTAGAGTGCATTGGCGTAGAGTGCAGTGGCGTACAATACAGCATCATTGAGTAGAGTGGCATAGAGTGCACTGGGGTAGAGTGGAGTGGAGTGGCGCTTGATAGAGAGCAGTGGCGTAGAGTGGAATGGCGCAGAGTTGAGTAGCATAGAGCAAATTGTTTCAGAGTAGAGTGTAGTTGCATAGAGTAGAGTGTAGTTTCATAGAGTGCAGTGATGCAGAGTAGATTAGAGTGGCTTAGAGTGGATTGGCGGAGAGTGCTATGGCGAAGAGTGCAGCAGTGCATAGTAGAGTAGTGTAGGGTAGAGTGCATTGGCATAGAGTAGAGTGGTGTAGTGTAGAGAGGTCGTTGAGTGAAGTGACGTAGAGTGGTGCAGAGTAGAGTGCAGTGCGGTGGCTCTCTGTGGAGTGGAGTGGCATAGTGTGGAGTGGTGCAGAGTATAGTGCACTGACGCAGTGTGGAGTGGCATGTGGTGAAGTGGCATAGTGTGGAGTGATGCAGAGAAGAGTGCAGGGACGCTATGTGGAGTGACGTGAAGTCAAGTGGTATGGGGTAAAGTGGAATCCACATGGTGTGGAAGCGCACTTCCATTACAGACATCTTGAATTGAAATGACCATTACATTTGCACAGACATATCATTTTAATGATAAAAGTATACAGCACACAAACGATAATGTGTGGAAATGTCATCACCTAGTGTATTGATTTGTTTTGGTCATATTAAAATACTTGTTTTTACCACACCTCAGAATTACCAAAAAATTGTGCTCCATTTGTGCTTTCCATATTCTGAAATATCTGCACAGTTCATTTACAGACATTTCAATTTTATTTTGTGCTAGAAAAAAATAAATAACATCGTACATTTGAGTAGCCAGCTAGAAAACATAACATACTACAGCCTTTCTGCCTCTCGTAGGTACCCAGCAGGATTGTCACACAAATCCTCTCACTTTGAAGTCAGAGAAAGAAAAGTAAACATCAAGGTCCCTGGAAGACAGAGCCTGACATTTGATGTCTGTCTTTGAATGCACAGCAAATGTTACAAGATAAGAACAAGATTTAAAGGCCCATTTACAGAAATTCAGTACTGGTGAAAGAATACAGTAAATTGGGTTTGGGCAATGGAAGGGACATACTCAAGCTGGACAGCCTAAAGCTAAGGGCGGGCAGAGAACTCTACTCCGCCAGCGGAGTGTGCGAAGTTTTTCCTACTCCGCGCTCCACTGAGAACACGGAGTGTAGACAAAACTCTGACTCCAAAGCGGAGCGGAGTTAGCCAGCCCCCCCCCCGACAGAAAAAGGTTTCCCGCCTCAACCCCCCTAATAAAAAATAATATAACACACATTTAAAACGAAAAAAGGCACTTACCTGTACTGTGGCGTCTCCGGGCTGCCCTCCTCCTCCTTGCCGTGGTCCTCACACATGTACATTTTCTCCGTATTATCAAATGTGGGAGGGACCGGGGGAGTGCCTGGCTATTAACTTAATTTTTAATTAAATCTTTAATTCATTTAAATAGATTAAATTAAATACAAATTATTTTTCTGAAGTTTAAATTAAAACATAAATTCCTACCAAAAGTTGAAAAATAAATATATTTTTTATTATGCATTAAAAATTATTAAAAGTGATGTATGGATTTTCTTCAAAGTAGTTTTGTTGTTTTAATAAAAAACAAATGATATGTTAATTTATAAATTCAAAAAGGTTTTTAACATACTTTATAATAAATAATAAATATGTCTTCTTTTTATATTCTTTTTAAACATTAATTTATATTTATTATATTTTATGTCTAACTATATTAAATATTTTTATGTAATTTACCATTATTTCCTATAGGGTTTTATTCTAAGTCCTACCATTATTGTCTATGGGAGTATGTTGCAGTATCAGTGGTGGGTCATGTTCTTTTTGGCAGTAGTACTGTTTCTTTTTGGCAGTAGTAACTTACACTCATACATTTGACTCCACCGCCTGTTTCAAGGGATGGATAGGTGTATATCTTCTCTTCTGAGTATGTTTACACTCAGATTGTGCGAATACTCAAAAGTAGTAAAATTACTCAAAAGTGTAAGAGTAAATTACACATCTAAAAATTTTCAAATGTCATTTTACTTTGGTAATTGGTCCCTCTATATTTTGGCAGTTACTTTTGTGAATAGCCACCTCTATATTTTGATAGAACACCCATTTGTCTGGCAAATGTCTCCTTACGACCATAAGTATCAGGCCCTGTTAACTGTGTCAAAAGGTTAGTAAAGTTAAATCACTTTGAATGAAAGCATTCAGTGATATTGTCATCGAATGATATCAGTTCTACTTCCTAGTTTGCTCCTACTACCAAATAGTTGGTGTTCTCGCTTCTAGTGATGGGAACTTGTTGTGTAAATTAGATCTTTGGAAGCCTGTAACATGTGTATCAAGATCTATCTATCTATCTATATATCTATATATATATATACACACACACATATATATGTATATATATATATATTCACAGAAAAAACCATAGGTTTCAGGCACGTTATAGTTAGAAATTAGCATTTAAAAAACCTTCGAAATTCACTGAAAAAACCATAGGTTTTAGGGAAAGTTATAGTTAGTTGGACATTGCACTCGTACAAAACCCGTGAAATTCCCCCGTTATAGTTAGTTCAGCTAACTATAACTTGCGCCCCCGCAATGCACTGCTGATGACGTCACATATTACATCACTCATGACATGGTCAGTGACATCACTGATGACATCACTGATGACATCATCCATGTGATAATTTGATGCATCTTCTCACACCCTAATATAACTTTTGATACACCCACTGTAAATTACAGACTGCCATTGTCAAAACCATAGACACTCCAACACCAATAACTACATACACACTCACTGATTCTTACGCCTACACACACATCCACTCACTCACCCGTACAGTCACTCATACTTACGGTCACTCACTACAGGACTATCAAATGCACTCATACACCTATATAGACACTCACACACCGCCACTCATCCATAGAGGTACTCACACACCTAGTCAGTCATGCAAATAATTAATCACACTGCCATTTACTCACCTATACAGTTATACACACACCAGCTCACTTACTCATACAAATACTAGCACATTCTTACGCTCTTATACAATCACTGATACAAGCACACACTCATCCATACAGCCACTCTCACAATCACACACTCTCATTTATAGCCATTTATATACTCCAACACACATAGATACTCCCTTTCACATATGTAGTTACTCACACATGTACCACTGAGATATACATTCACTCACTAACACACCCATACACACACTCACCCACCCATACAGTCCATCACAGATGCACTCTTGAAACCATGCACCCAGTGAATCACCCACTCACACATCTATGCACAGAGTCGCACAGTCACACACACCCCACCCACACAAACACTCAGGCACCCATACAGATACTCAGACAACCAATCAATAACCCATATAGACACTCATGTAGCTATTCACAAACCCATGCAGCCGCTTACACACCAACAGACAGACGGATACAGACATTCACACAGTTTAGTCACTAACACATGCATTCAGTAAGATACGTTTAATCACTCACTTATAGTCAGTCACGCACCTACTAAATCATCCATTCAGACACATACACCCACTCAATCTTCAATACGCCTTTCCCTATATATATTAAACATATTTAAACTTTACAGAAACACACAGTCACTGGATGATGTCATCAGTGATGTCATCAGTGATGTCACTGACCATGTCATGAGTGATGTAATATGTGACGTCATCAGCAGTGCATTGCGGGCGCAAGTTATAGTTAGCTGAACTAACTATAACGGGGGAATTTCACGGGTTTTGTACGAGTGCAATGTCCAACTAACTATAACTTTCCCTAAAACCTATGGTTTTTTCTGTGAATTTCTAAGGTTTTTTAAATGCTAATTTCTAACTATTACGTGCCTGAAACCTATGGTTTTTTCTGTGAATATATATATATGTATGTATATATATGTATATATATGTATATGTATATATATATGTATATATATGTATATGTATATATATATGTATATATATATATATGTATATATATGTGTATATATATGTGTATATATATATGTATATATATGTGTACTAGTCCTGAAGTGATAGAAGGAACCTCTTGGTTACAATCACACAAAGGGTTTTATAAATGTAAGAGCTGTAAAGCCTGTCAACTAGGGGTTAATACCTTAACTTACACAACACCATTTAGTTCTAGAAAACATACTATCTCTAAACTCCTCACCTGCAAAACGGAATTTGCTGTGTACATATTGTCTTGCCCATGCGGGCTCCGATATGTTGGCAGTACTAAATTACCTGTCCATAAAAGGATACTCCAACATATGAGGGCCATTACAAACCAGGACAATACCTATCCTGTGGCTCGTCATTTTAAAGACAAACATGGTGCCGATATACAACATCTACGATACTATGTAATTGACTCTGTACCAGCTAGCAGGAGAGGGGGTGACCGAGAATCTAAATTAAGGAAACTTGAAACCAAGTATATACTAGAACTAGACTCTAAGCATCCGGGAGGCCTTAACATTATGGAGGATCTTCACACCTGCCTCTATTAGATGCAAGCTAGTATACATTCAGTTTAGGTGTTGGCACTATTTGCACATGCTGTACATCCATGTATATCCATCTATATTTTTCCCTCTGTTATACTATACATTTATATTTATGTTTCTATATAACCAATGATCCAGTATCTCTCTTTTTTTTAGCAATTTGCAGTATTTACGAATGGGCTATATGTATGCACTTTTTAAATTTTATACTTATATTTATATTTATATGGGTATTTATTGCGGGAAAAAAATCTTTTTACATACTCTTTTATATCTATATTTATGTATCTATTTTTGATATGTATAATACGGATTCGGACATGTGCGTATTTATTTATTTATTCATTTATCTGTCTATTTCTCTAATCATGTATTTATTGGATCAATGTGTATATATATATTCACTGAAAAAACCATAGGTTTCAGGGGCGTTATAGTTAGTTGGACATTTCACTCGTACAAAACCATAGAAATTCCCCGTTATAGTTAGTTCAGCTAACTATAACTCGCGCGCTCCGCAATGCACTGCTGATGACGTCACATATTACATCACTCATGACATGGTCAGTGACATCACTCATGACATCACTGATGACATCTCAAATGACATCACTGATGACATCATCCTTGTGATAGAGTGGCAGACCTCCTCTCACCATAATATAACCTTTGATACACACACTCAAAAATACAAACTAACATTTTCAAAACAATGGACATACCAATACCAGTTACAACACACCTATTCATTAATTCCAAGATCTACACACACATCCACTCATTCACCAACAGTCCCTATACAGTCACTCATACATGTACTCACTCATCATATGTACTCATACACCTATACATCCTGTTACACACCGCCACTCATCCATAGAGTTACTCACACACATAGTCACACATGCAAACAAAGTATCAAACATCCATTTACTTGCATATACAGTTATACACACACTACCACACTTACTTCTACAGAAACTTACACATACTTACTCTCTTAAACAATCACTTATAGAAACACCTACTTATTTGTACAGGAACTCTTCCAATCTCTCACTCTCACATATACTCACTTATATACACCAATACTCAAATATACTAGTTTAAAACATATGTAGTTACTCATAAAGACACTATTGAGACAGTCATTCACTCACTAACACACCCATACACATACTCATCCACCTATACAGTCCTGCACACATGCTGTCTTCAACACATAGAAACAGTGAGTCACTCATTCATGCATCTATGCACTAAGTAATACCCCCCACCGAACCATACAGACACTCAGACACTCATACTGATACTCAAAAAACCAACTAATAACCCATATAGACACTCATGTAGCTACTCACCAACCCATGCAGCCACTTATACACAAAGTGAGAGACTGATACAGATATTTTCATATTTAAACATTACTCACTAACCCATGTATTCACTAAGATACACTTACAGGCACATGCATCAAAGCTTTTTGCGATCGCAAACGGTGCGATTCGCAAAAATCGGCCGTTTGCGATCGCAAAATTAGCTTTTGCGATGCATCAAAGGTCAAGGCCCTCGCAATTTGAGAATTCACAATTAATTGCGAGTTCTCAAATTGCGATTGCATTTAAGGAATCGCAAATTGAGATTCCTTAAATGCAATGCATTAAAGTAAAAAAATTAGCGATTTCGCTAATAGGGGGCGCAAATTACCATGAAGTTGAACTTCATGGTAATTTGCAAAACTTTGAAAAATGCACTAAAGTGCATTTTTCAAAGTTCCATTTACACACACACATGCCCTTGGGGCATGTGTGTGTGCAAGATGTACTCATATGCAGTTTTCAGGGGTGCAACAGGGTGTCCTTCTGACACCCTGGCACCCTTGAAATGCATTCTCAATTTGCGATTCTCTAATTGAGAATCGCAAATTGAAATGTCTTCCCATTCATTCCTATGGGCCTCTAGGCCCATAGGAATGAATGGGGAGGTATTCCTTAATTGCCACTCGCAATTTTCGAGTCGCAATTAAGGAATGTTTAGAAATCGCTATTTTTAAGCGATTTCTACATGCATAGGCTTTTGCGATTCCTTAATTGCGATTCCTTAAAAATCGCAGTTAAGAAATCGCAAACTCCAACATTGATGCATGTGCCAGAATGTCAGTTATTCAATCAATTTTACAAAAAAAAATCATCCATTTAGACACTTATATACCCATTTATTCTTCCATCGACCTTGAGATATACATATATAAAACATATTTAATTTTCAGAAAAACACACATTCACTGGATGATGTCATCAGTGATGTCATCAGTGATGTCATGAGTGATGTCACTGACCATGTCATGAGTGATGTAATATGTGACGTCATCAGCAGTGCATTGCGGGCGCACGAGTTATAGTTAGCTGAACTAACTATAACGGGGGAATTTCTATGGTTTTGTGCGAGTGAAATGTCCAACTAACTATAACGCCCCTGAAACCTATGGTTTTTTCAGTGAATTTCTAAGGTTTTTTAAATGCTAATTTCTAACTATAACGTGCCTGAAACATATGGTTTTTTCAGTGAATTTCTAAGGTTTTTTAAATGCTAATTTCTAACTATAACGTGCCTGAAACCTATGGTTTTTTCAGTGAATATATATATATTTATTATACTATGTATACATGTGAAAATGTCTCGGTCCCCTGTTTGCCTCGGTGGCACGGAAAAAATGGGTGGAACTGACGTCAGCACGCCGACGAGGTCCTCTTATGGCTCCGATGACGTCATACGGTGTCGCGAGCGGAGCCGTGCTCGTTGACGTGGGAGAGCTAGGAAAGAATTTCCGTGGAATGCTGGTGCAGGGGATATTCACCTAAGTGTTCAGGCTAGTCCTTTGGGTGCAACTGTTTATGTTGCCACTCCAGAAACCGAAACCAGTGATCCGAGGGCAGAGGCCCTGCAGATGGCACACGAGGTGGGGTGCCCAGTCGTGTGCACCGGCGGGGCAGCGAAGTGACAAGCACCACAACCCACAAAAAAGGTAACGAGGGCACTGAATAACACAGGATCTTCTCTTTGTATCTGGCAGGAACAACGAAGTTAAAATGCCCTAGTACCAAAATGTAGAATTAGTGCTACAACGGTCTTCAAGAGGACCTGCGATGCCGCTTCTGCCTCCCGTACCCTGGAGGCGGCACATGGGTCACGCGGTACGGTCATACTGCGGTGGGACGCACACTCGTTGACCTCTCATGGCACTGCTCCACACTTCAGGGAAGACGCTTTCCATTAGCTATGTTTTCTGATGACATGTCGCGCCGGCCCCGTCCAACAACAGAACTCCTTTAGATACAAACAGACTCTTCCACTCTCTCACGGAAGTGAAACCAGGCCACGCGGACACTTTCACAATACAACAGCCGGGAATGCACTTTTCGGTAAAAAAACACATTCCTTCCTCCTAATTAATCAAATAAACGTCTCACTGAAGAACAGGGGCCAGCTTCGATCGGTAAACAGCCGTTACAATGACTTTTACTTTGCGATACCATTACAACGCATGCATTACCACGCATGCGTTGTACATCACGAAGTCATTACTACGCATTTTTTAGAACGCATGGTCATTTACCACGCATGCCTTTACAACGAATTTTGTTGTAAAGGTATGTATGGTAAATGACCATGCGTTCTAAAACATGTAGACGATCCATGTCGTTGTAAGGAAACAGAGGCTGTTCTGTTTCCTCACAACGACGTGCACCGCCCCTCAGAGATGACGTGAAGCAGGAACCACGAGGAGAGAGGAACCATGAGGAGTGAGAGGTAAGGGGATTGGGCATGGGGTAGGGGTTTCTTTTCTAGGGTTTAGGGTAGTGCAGTGGTGTTTGGGTGGTGTAGGGGGTCGTGCTGGGGGTAGTGTTTTAGGGTTTAGGGTAGTGCAGTGGTGTTTGGGTAGTGTAGGGGGTCGTGCTGGGGGTATTGTTTTAGGGTTTAGGGTAGTGCAGTAGTGTAGGGGGTCGTGCTGGTGGTAGTGTTTTAGGGTTTAGGGTAGTGCAGTGGTGTATGGGTAGTGTAGGGGGTCGTGCTGGGGTAGTGTTTTAGGGTTTAGGGTAGTGCAGTGGTGTTTGAGTAGTGTAGGGGGTCATGCTGGTGGTAGTGTTTTAGGGTTTAGGGTAGTGCAGTGGTGTTTGTGTAGTGCAGGGGGTCATGCTGGGGGTAGTGTTTTATGGTTTAGGGTAGTGCAGTGGTGTTTGGGTAGTGTAGGGGTCGTGCTGGGGGTAGATTTAGGGTTTAGGGTAGTGCAGTGGTGTTTGGGTAGTGTAGGGAGTTGTGCTGGGGGTAGTGTTTTAGGGTTTAGGGTAGTGCAGTGGTGTTTGTGTAGTGTAGGGGGTTGTGCTGGGGGTAGTGTTTTAGGGTTTATGTTAGTGCAGTGGTGTTTGGGTAGTGTAGGGGGTAGTGCTGGGGTAGTGTTTTAGGGTTTAGGGCAGTGCAGTGGTGTTTGTGTAGTGAAGGGGGTCATGCAGTGGATAGTGTTTTAGGGTTTAGGGTAGTGCAGTCGTGTTTGTGTAGTGTAGGGGGTCGTGTTTTAGGGTATAGGGTAGTGCAGTGGTGTTTGTGTAGTGTGGGTGGTCATGCTGGGGGTATATTTAGGGTTTAGTGTAGTGCAGTGGTGTTTGGGTAGTGTAGGGAGTCGTGCTGGTGGTAGTGTTTTAGGGTTTAGGGTAGTGCAGTTATGTTTGGGTAGTGTAGGGTGTCGTGCTGGGGGTAGTGTTTTAGCACTTATTTTTCTTTCTACAGCACTAACCATAATTTCTATGGCAAAATGAACCCCCTCATTTTGTTCCTTTTTAAATTAAATGTTTTAAGTGTTACCAGTTTATTCCAATCAAGATGGCTTCAGGTGTGCCATACTTTTGTCATAAGTAAGACTGTTAGCGCTCTAGTTGTTCTTTAGAACACTCTGGGAAGCTGCAGTAGAACACAAAGGCATCAACTGACATTCTGCTCCTGTTGAAATATAACAGGAAGATATTTGAGATCTCACTTAAAACATGTCCTAATTTTTCTTTCTACAGCACTAACCATAATTTCTATGGCAAAATGAACCCCCTCATTTTGTTCCTTTTTAAATTAAATGTTTTAAGTGTTACCATTTTATTCCAATCAAGATGGCTTCAGGTGTGCCTTAATTTTGTCATAAGTAAGACTGTTAGCGCTCTAGTTGTTCTTTAGAACACTCTGGGAAGCTGCAGTAGAACACAAAGGCATAAACTGACAGGCTGCTCCTGTTGAAATATAACAGGAAGATATTTGAGATCACACTTGAAACATGTCCTAATTTTTCTTTCTACAGCACTAACCATAATTTCTATGACAAAATGAACCCCATCATTTTGTTCCTTTTTAAATTAAATGTTTTAAGTGTTACCGGTTTATTCCAATCAAGATGGCTTCAGGTGTGCCATACTTTTGTCATAAGTAAGGCTGTTAGCACTCTAGTTGTTCTTTAGAACACTCTGGGAAGCTGCAGTAGAACACAAAGGAATCAACTGACAGTCTCTGCCCTTGTTGGATGTACATGTTTTACTGAGAATGTCAGACTTCATTCTCACATGACTGAGAAAGATAATGTGAATTTACAGAAAATATGCTCTCATTTTAGCTTCTGGAGCACCTTCCAAAACTGTATGGGACAAGCATGTGAAAATAGTTTTCTCTCAAACATGATTCATGACATCCCAGCAGAAGGTTTTTCACAGGGTAAAATCACCTTAGAACACACCACAATTCCTGAAATTAGTATGGTACCATCAACAAATGAATTCTAATGTAACTAAAGTCTGTTATCACCCTTTATAGTTCTCCTTTTGGTAACCCTCAAAATCTTCGATTCACTACAATGCATTTCAATGGGGTACTATCATTTATATTGGTCCCAAGATGGCTGCCAGCAATTCCAGGATGAAGTGCTGACAGCCAATCAGATCTCATGATGACATGTGTGATTAGGCTCCGCCCAGATAAATATGTGTTTTCTTTTTCAAATTTCTCAGGAACTACTGAACGGATTTACACCATTTAAGCAAAAGGCACGACCCTGAACCAAGGGCTACCTTTTTGGCAAATTTGGTGTAATTCCGTTCAGCAGTTCGGGCTGTAGCTGCGACTAAAGGTTCCTATGGAAAATTGCATGGGGAAAACACGTTTTGGGATCCCCCTTTTTTCTCGGCCCCCGCTTGCCGAATCACCCCAAGACTTTCAGGATAGGAGCGGACCGGAGCGCCCCAACAAGTTGGATAATTTCGCGAAGATTCGTCAACCGGCGCCAAAGTTATTTCAAATAGAATGGTGCGGATTTCCTATGGAAAATAGGTCCTAACTATAACTATCTACTGGCGACCGTCAGTAGATAATATATATATATAGAGATATATCAATATATATATGTATGTATATATATATATATATATATGTCAACTGAAAACTAAGTTATTTCGGAAACCCACAGCGGGTAATGCCACATTACACTACACCAGTCAACATCCACGTTGTCTTGTAAACAGCATCCCCTACGGAGAGCTGTTACGCCTTAAAAGGAATAGTACAACTAGAGAAGATTACCATACAGCCGCCGAGCAGGCAGTGAGTCGTTTTGTCCAAAGGGGCTATCCTCAGAAAGTATTACAACCAGCATTAACAAAGGTGGATCTACGGAATAGAGAAGAACTTCTCAATAAGACAGTTCGACCTGATGAGGATGAGACCACCAGAATGATATTAACATATTCCACAGACTCTGGAGAAATTCGTCAGATTCTAGGGAAGCATTGGAATATTCTTCGATCGGATGGTGTAATTGGAAAATCAATCACGCACCATCCGAGTATAACATACAGGAAGAATATTTCCCTAAAAGACATGCTAGTGCATAGTCATTATAACAAAATGGAAGAAAGCCTATGCAAGGTTAAGGGTTTTTATCCATGTCTTAAATGTAAGGCGTGTAAAAACAGCAAAGTAGTGAAAGAGTTTCAAGTACCAGGCAGAGACCAGACCAGACATATAGGAAGACTTCTGAATTGCAACACGGAATTCACTGTATATTGTCTTATGTGTCCGTGCAACCTACGTTACGTGGGAAGCACGATACATCAGACGAAAACGAGGATTTTGGAGCACCTGCGTGCGATTACCAAAAAAGATAACAGCTATCCTGTTGCTAGACATTTCGCGGAACATCACAACAGCAATAGTCAACAGTTTAAATTTTTCTGTATAGATCATGTTCCTCCGCCAAAAAGAGGAGGGGA
Source organism: Calotriton arnoldi (assembly GCA_963921515.1). Lineage (NCBI taxonomy): Eukaryota > Metazoa > Chordata > Amphibia > Caudata > Salamandridae > Calotriton > Calotriton arnoldi. Next base: position 179,808 of record CAWUFW010006804.1, read on the forward strand.
CAGGGTAAGAATGTTGAGACAATTGGAGTCCAAGTATATAGTGGATTTGCGCACTCTTACCCCTCATGGTCTAAACTGCGAAGAGGAACTGTGGATACATGTAGGATAGACTATTATAATACACATGGCGACTCTATTTGTTTGAATGTTATATGAGTCTGCCATAAATGTCACCAGATTAGTGGGCAAGAGTGAAGGAATAACAGTGTGAACTAGATATATGCAACAATCGGAGACATATTTTGAATATAAAGGAATAGCCCTATGATTTCAGCACATATCTCACACACAACAGGTTATACAGTAATTTCTCCTTCCTCCCCTCATTGGGTTTGTCCCTTCCCCCTCCCTTTTGTGCTTTTTCTCACCTCCATTTACACCCTCCCTCACAAACTGATCGAGAAGAAGAAAATGTTACATATAATAAATACACACAAAAAAAATGAAAAAATGTTATGATATTAACTATATATATATATATATATATATATATGTATATATATATATATATATATATAAAAATATTTTGGTTTTTCTTCCTCTGTAGCGGCTGTATATAAGTCCTCATTCTCTTAATTTGAAATGGTTTTTGTTAGGAATTGATGGCCAAATGTTGGAAATGGACAAATATGAAAATGCTATAAGTAAATACATGTTGACAAGGTATACAAAGTGGACTCTTTCTAGCCCATTAAGGGCACTATTGCGGCCATCTAATGGTTGTCAATTCTGTCGAGATCTCACTATGGGACAGATTATCTTTGCCCATTCAGGGCTCTATTTTTGATTGAGAGAAAAAATTAAAAAAATTGTAAATATTTTAGATTCTAATGGAATTTTATCAATCGGCATCAATATTTATCAATTATTGGATATTTATTGATATGCACCAATAACCAATGGTATTTATTGATATTTATGGTTATTTATTGAGAGTGATTGACTTTCATACAGATATGATACAAAATGAATGGTTTTAGGAGATGAATACCAATGAAGTATATTGAATGGGCTCTCTCTTTTATCCATTGTAAGATGGCCGCCACTTTGCACTATGAATTCACATGCTTTTAATGTAGTCCATTTTCTATGTTGGCTAAGAGTGAATTAATTGAAGTGTATTTAAACTTTATGAATTCATTGTCGTACCGACATTGACGAAGGCCGTCATGGCCAAAACGCGTTTGTTCAGCCACGGGACCACAATAAAGTAACTTTTATATATCCCACTCGATTGTGCGCCACACTGTGTTATGCAGTAGTGTTTGGACGAATATATATATATATATATATTTTTTTTTTAAAGAGTTTTATATAGCGCGAACAAGACCCAAAGATATCGGGTATCAGAGCGCTTTACATAGCACCAGTTTCGTTACATGAGGACACATTCATTTTTGTTAGGCATGGGGAGATTAAGTGATTTGCCCAGAATCACAGGATGTTGAGCGTCGTTGCCGAGACTCGAACCCGGTTCCCCAGCTTCGACGTTGAACTGAAATATTACATTGGTAGTACATACAAACCATGGCTGCAGTCACCTGGCACCAAGGTTTAAATATGAGTAGTAAATCTCTCCAACTCAAATAATAGTTTTAAACACATTTTGAAAATTCAACTATTTTTCAGCAGATATCAGCTTATGAGTTGCGAAAATACACACGTTTGTGTCTTGAATGCAAGCTTTTTTATTTTGGTATGCATATAATAATTCAACCAAGCAAAAGCTTCGATACTCCTGGGCCGCACGCAGGAGAGCTACTTACAGGTGGCTGCAGAGCTACTGGTAGCTCACGAGCTACTCGTTGGAGACACCTGATATAGATGCTCTTTGTTAAGATTTACCTGTAAAGCTTAATGCCAAATTAAGTAGAGGGAGGAGAATGCTGTGAGTGTCATGGAATCTTGCTATGTTTATTGATGCATGGCATTTGAGGTGTCCAAAATGGCAGCAGCTGTCTTCTATGCTGATGGAATTCTGTAAAGATTAGCAAACAGAAATCTACTTGGTCTTCAGAGCTCATCTTTGATCCATGCAGGTGCACAACCTCACCAGTTTCAATTTGTTCTGCTGATCCAGGTGTACGAGAATCTGCTTCACTTGTGTTAAACGATTCAGTACTGCTGCCTTCCTGGCATAAACACATTTAAATGTATCTGTTGTTTTTAATTGTCCTCTTTGGCAGCCTAGTTACCTGGAAGTGCTCTGATTTCAAGTTGCAAGAGTGATGGATGGAAATTCTTGATATAATCTGAACTACTGGTAATTACTGTGGGAATAGTGTGTACCCTAATTTTTCACTTGTCTGTGCCATTACAGAAGTGGACCCCCCCAGGTGCAAATCAGCCTAGGTACTGATCAATTAAGGAAAGCCATGCCCAACCTCTAGGCCATATCCCATCCAACTGGGAACAGAATCAACCTCAGACTGGTTTCAGCCTTGTTTGGACTCATCGGTGGGATGTATCTTGAATCCTTTTTGCACACAGAGCTTATATCCATACCCAGAAAGATTTGCGAATCTGTCCCTTTTTGTACTTTTTGTAGTACCCAATGAGCAAAAATGGATGATAAATGTTAAAGTTATATTCATCCTTAAATGTTTGCTCTTCTCAGTGAGTAACTCGGAGTAGGACTGATATGCCGATATGCTGAAATGTTGATGCTGTGCCTTGATGTGTTATTGGACTCAAAGTGCACTTCATTGAAAAGGTCCAGCCAGGGATTTCTCATGTGCTGGGATTTCTCATGTTCCTGAACAGAGGGTTGTGGCCTGGACATTTAGACTGAACTTTACCCTTCTGGGCCACCCAAGGCTAATTTCAATATACTTAGGGCCATATGTATCAAAAAAGAGTTTTGCGATTCTCAAATTGCGATTTTTAGCGAATCGCAATTAGAGAATCGCAAAATGCAATGTATGTAGGATTTGCTAAAAATTTTGCGAATTCTACATATTCCTTATTTGCGAATCGCAAATTGAGATTCGCAAATAAGGAATACCTTCCCATTCATTCCTATGGGCTAGGAGGCCCATAGGAATGAATGGGAAGACATTCTCAATTTGCGATTACCAATTAGAGAATCGCAAATTGAGAATGCAATTTCAAGGTTGCAAGGGTGCCAAAAGGACACCCTGTTGCACCCCTGAAATATGCATGTGTGCACATTTTGCGCACATACATGCCCTGCGACATATGGCACTTTTAAAAATCAAAAAAGTGCTTTTTTAAAGAAAATCGCAAATTACCACCAACTTGAAGTTGGTGGTAATTTGCAAATCCTAAGGCCAAATAGCAAATTTCTGGTGCTTCCAGAACTGCATTTAAGGAATCGCAATTTGCAATTCCTTAATTGCATTCGCAAAATAGAGAATCGCAAATTTTGCGATTCTCTATTTTGCGATGGCCTTTTGGGATGATACATCCCAAAAGGCTTTTTCCCATTCGCAAACGGGCAGATTCTGAGAATCTGCCCGTTTGCAAACGGGAAAAAGGCTTGATACATATGGCCCTTAGTCCCTGTTGATAGCGGCAATTTAAGCAAACAAAGTGAGATTGAATCACTCATTGCATCATTTACTTTTTTCATTCTTCTCATTGATCAAACCTAAGTGGGTCAGTTATGCCCAGACAGGAGTATTATACATTGCTGCCAGAAGGCACAGCAGCATTGCCATGCGGACAGGATGTGCCGCGGGAAGTGGTCCAGCTGTTTGGGCTAGACTATCCCATTTGAGGCAGAGCTAAGACTTATTTTCATACAGTTGGTGACTGCCTGTAGCAACACTGACAGTAAAATCAGTGGACCTGAGTAATTACTGGTAAGTAAAATGTATTCAGTTACTCCATCCATCTCTTACTTTGTTCTCACACTATTAAAGTCAAGCATGAAGTTTAAAAATGTAAGGCATTGACTTGCACCCCAACTGCATATCCAGTTAATGTGTCTGGTGAAAAGCTAACAGGTGTGCGCCAGCGCTCTCTGTACAACTATTGGTAAATTATCCCTTAAAGACTGAACTCTGAATGAAAATCAAAGGCAGCTCTATCCACTAGAAGAGGTTAACATGTATTTATAAGATGAACAGGTTTGAGGTAAGTGGAGGTAGTTGGAAAATGGGTGCAGTACTGATCACCTCTTCTAACTGAGGAATATTTTGGCACCCTTGACCTGTGCCTCACCTGCAGGGGCCTACCACAGTCTGTGCTGGTGCCCCAGGAAAAGTGGGGAAAAAACAGAGGAATCATGATTTGCCCCGTTCCTGATGAGTTATTCCATTCACATCCAGCAGTCAATCAGGGATCATGCATATCGCGCCAAGAAGCTGAAAGTCTTTTGGAGATCCCAGTGTCCTCAGTGATTTCAGAGGCAAGTGCCTTGCTGATGGCAGCCTTCCTGAGGTGTAGTACCGAGTCTTCCCACAAGGAGGCCAAATTAATAAGGAGCTGTGGAAATAAAATATACCCATAAAGCTGTCTGTCAACAAGACAAGCTATCATCATTGCATTTGTGATACGCAATGGTCTGTGAAGAACAATATGGACCGATATGTGTCCTTCTTGTCACCAATGTCAATCAATCAATCAATCAGGGAATTGTAAGCGCGCTACTCACCCGTGAGGGTCTCAAGGCGCTGTCCAAGAGGACAATATGTTTATCAATCAGGGAAAACACTTGATGGATCAAAGTCTACTGATGTTCATTGCTCTCAATGTCACAGCTTCTGGGATGATGAAGACCAGCCTTCCCATGCATTGGCCAGTGTCTCTCCTTAGACTTGAAACTGGATGCCCAGGCTAGAGTTATTGACTTGCACTTCAATGGGAAGACTTTATCCCATCCCCTAATAGGTGAGGTGATGTAGCATTCTTAGGTTGTTACTTTCAAGGCTAAGACGCCCTTCACTCCGAGGCACTGTCTGGCGCCTCTTCTTCTGTCAAGAAAGGATGCTCGAAAATCACCTGAAAGAAGGCTGTGTCTTGGGGCCAACTTTTTTTAATCTGCATATATGAGGCTTGGCAAGTGAATTGTTCAAGGATCTGCTTAGCTGACTGATCTAGGCAGGTGATTTAGTCCTGTGTAATAAGATGCTCTTAAGTTTACAGAGGTTGCCAAATAGACTGGAGAGTTCAGTAAAAAAACTTATCTCAAAATAATTCTTTTCAAAACAGTACTAATGTTAAAGACAATCAACAACGTCACTTTTATTGGCATTGTGTTAGTAAAACTTTGTGACCAACAAACAAGGTCAGTTAATGAAAACTGGTTGTAATACAGGCTCTATAAGCAAACTTTATCTTAGGGTCAGCAGGGAATGGTTTTTATATTAAAAGTCTCTAGTAGGATTGTAAATGTAAGAAATATTAGTATAAATCAGATTCTAAAGACCTAAGGGGCCCATTAGGATGGCGGGCGGAAGCACCACCGCCGTGCTGGCGGATGCAAAAACCACCAGTTACCGCCCGCATGCCGCAGCCCACACGCCCGCCAAATTACGATGTGAAAAGGCAGCCAAACACCGCCGGCAAGCCAGCGACGCCGTCCGCCATCAAAGTGCGCCCGCTCACGTAGCGGCGCAGCCTAATGGAGACACACCGCCAGACGAAATCACGTACCGCCCGGCGTACAAATTACGATGCCGCAAACAAACAGCTCCCACGGCTAAGAGACACCGCACGTGAAAGTGAGGCGGAAACCCGAACGCCGAGCACAGACACCGAAGAGGCGACCCCCGAGCATGAATCCAGCACTGCAGGCCCTCCCCATGCTATACCTGATGCACCACCAAGGAGGCAACGTACCGCGGAGACGCAGGTAGGCACACACACAACAAGGGCACGCAAACAGCGCACACAGTGCAAGTGCGGAAAAGGAGGACATGGCACCCCCCCCAACACCCCTGCGTGGACAAGACACATCCACCACTGCACCCACAAATGTCACACAGGGCAAATTGCAACATCTCGCAACTATCATGGGCACACCACCTGGGACCAGGAACTAACGACCCGTCACGGCACCGCAGCACATCGGCGATGACGCAGCCACACATGCGCACAACTCAGCGCTCAACCATAACGCCATGTATGCGTCGCACACAAACAACACACGGACACAACCAAGCACCACACACACCAGCCACACCCAGAACGCACATGACACGTGACAGGCCTGCCACAGTCATGTCCCCAACGCCCAATTCACGGACAACACCCAACGTCACACAACCGACGCCCACATGTCAGTGAAGTCACGCAACATCAGGACACACCCCTGTGTGACAAACATGGCGAAGCACACAGCGGCGGCAACACCACCCAGCAGAACATGGGCCCTGTCGGGAAGAGGTATGCCAGTACCACACAGAAACACCCATACCACCCTGCACCCATGAACCAGACATACAAAACGGAACACCAAAGAGCCCGGGGCCCGACAACAGGTGGACCCAAGAATGACACCCACACACAAGGCCCAACGCATAGCGGAAACACAGCCTGCCGCCCACACACGGGAGAGCAGACAGCACTGAATGACCTTCCATTCCAACTCCGAAACCACAACCCGACTAAACAAGCCGGAGAATACAGCCATTGTCCCAAAAAAAGACCAACACAGGCATGCAGAGGAAACCGACCACAGGGCAGATAGCGCATATCACCTAAGAACATACCGAACGGGAAAGAAAAAATATAAAACTCCCCCATGACGTTCCCATGCAAGTTATCTGGAAGGAGTCACACACCACTGACCTTGAACATTCAGAGAAGCACGTGGGATGAGGGCCCGTGTCCTCCGCACAAGCTAACAGAACATAAGTCCTGCCCCCTACGACCATCACAGACCTCACAGCAACCTCGGAGCTTGCACACTGCAGACTGCACACACAGCCGGAGCACGCCACCACATCGCCCCGCAGCAAAATGGCACCTACAACACACCTACCCAACTACGCCAGACAGGTCAAGCTGTACAAACACAACCTGATACAGATGTTGGGATGCGAACCCCTATCCCTGCTGAACGTAAGTTACCGACTGACTTACCGCATCGCATTGTTCAGCTGTGTCATACCCGTCTTCTACTGTCGGAGGTGTCCCTTCCACCATCCTGTGGAGTTGTGCCTCTCCAACCCGGCATGTCCAAGGGCGGACCTGCTACCACTATTCCACCCTCTGGACGCACACGACAGGGTCTGTTCAGCCTATGGGGGCATGACGTATGTGGCGATCATCGGGCCCACACTGCAATGGGACCACTGTGCCTCCACATGACGGATCATGGATCACAGCTACATCGAATGTCACCCAGCATGCCCCATCATGCTCCTACAAGGGACAACTTACGAACAACACCGTGACAGCCACCATCCGCTACATTGGCTGGCAAACATGTATACCACCAATGAAATGGAAGCCCTGCAGGAAGCCATCGCATACCTGTCAACCTTTCAATTCGTAGGACCCCGACGCAATCCCCCAAGTGAGCCATGATGTCCGACACTGTACCCATGCTTAGCTTCCGCACGGACTGGCCAGTAACCACTACAACAGCCATACCAAACGACCTGCAACTGATACGACACCATCAACGACACTGCCATGACATCGGATGTGTCCGGGACATGCACACTGTTCCCCATCACATCCAGGAACTCTGCATGTATCGGGGGAGGCAGTGGCATGGGATATGTGTATCGCACCCACATGGACAGAACTGCACGTACAACTATGCCATGACATGGATCCTGCGCCCATGGACATATGCACCGCACAGTGGACAGGAATCGCCCGGCTGGAGTATGTGAGAGCTGCACCCCTTCTCCCCCTCCCCGGAAATCCCGTAACAGGACCTTTGCATGGACGACAAGTGCATACAACAACAACACGACCCCAGTGACTGTGACATGTCCAGTAGCCACCATATGGCAACAACAAGTGGGACGCCGTTGCATGCACGTAAGCCCATGCCCTGATGTCAACTCACACGCACGCGTGCATGAGTAACAACAGCAGCACACCTGTCACATGGAACTGAGATGACTGTGCCCATGATGCCAAGCGGTCTGGTAGGCTAAATGTATACCGTCTGTGTCAAAGTCCGCAGCACCGCAGCTATTTGCAAATGAACATTAGCACAGCAACGGCCAAGCAGATGTAACTCTGAAGCCCACATCCCACATGCAACAGCTAATCACATGTACCCCTACACCCTTAGCCATGTGTAATCATGCTCAGTATATCCTCCACATGCATTCCGCTGCCAGTAGTGTCCACTATACTGCATCACAGAGGACATAAGTCACAATACATGGTTTGAAGAAAGAAACTGTCTCTGCTGATTCCTTTCACAAGTACGAATGGGAGATGATGAGAGTGTGTGATGTACACGGCAGTCGTGACATGACTATGTAGTACACTGTCATTGGATGTCAACGCAAATGAGTAGCACAACTGTGGAAGACACACATGTGTCGTGTGAAGCGGGAGTGACGCTTCGCTCAGGTGGGTGGGTGTGACGGGTAGATGCGCACATGCAATGTTGAAACACGCTGTGTCGGGAGGGGTCCGGAACTGCACATTAACGCTTCCCTGGGCAATGTTAAAGGCCACCTGTCGGGGGGGGGATGTGAACACGTATGTGCACAGCAGCCGGGCACACGAACAATGCGGTATCAGGCGTACACGTCAGCCCACCCTCTGTGGACAAGCTGGATCCTGTTGTGCGCCCGCCAGGCCCTTGACAAGGCACACACAGCCCCTGCCGACCAGGTGTATCCCCAACATTGTCAACCTGCACAGGCAATCCAGGGCACGGGATGGCAGTGGAGCATGGTGGGGGAGAGGACTCGGCGCGCTCCTCCGGGACACATCACGCATGCAAAACATCCTCAATGTGTAGCATGGCTCAAGTCATATGGAAGTATTGTGGGGACGCACACGTCACGAGCAGGAGTGACGTCAAGGAAGGTGGCTCGCACCATCCCACTCATTGCCTACATCTCCACACACGTCACATGCCGTTGCAACAGAGAAGCCAGCGCGTGCGCAAGCACCTCCGAGCCCGCCCCAGTGAGGCAAAAGAGTGAATGTGTGGGTCCATCAGCCCCAGATGGACGCGGCATGGGCCGCTAGGGCAGCTACAGCCTCTGTGTGTCGCAGGTGGTGTATCCGGACTGCGGAGACTGCTATGCATTGTCTATGTTGCCCGGGTCTCGAGTCGGGGCACCACGCAGGTGGACGGCGTCCCGCCACACATCATGCCGTGAGACAGACCACTCGTTCAACTGGACCCACACATACACTCCTTGGCCTCTCCGGGGCGAGCTTGGGGCTGCATCTGCATGCGCTAGCCCCACAGGTGCAAATGCATATTGGGGGGAGCGAGGGGAGGCCATGAGGACAGGGACAAAGACGACTGTAGTACTGTCAGTGAGTTCAAGGAATGACCCTGATGTGGACAGGAAAAGACGTGCCCCGTGTGTATTGCAACTAGTCGCTAATCCGATCACCCTCCCATGTCCTGCATGTAAGCCCGCACCTAGCCCCCCCCACCCGCCACACTGAAATTAGCACCAGCACAACATCATTCACATTCGAAGCACTGACTGGGGGTGACAACCATTGGACACACTTGTTGAGGCCATCCACGCGTACATGTGGGCCCTCCATGATCCATGTCACCTGCGGCAAAGTGATGACATGCGCAATGACGGAAGTGAGGAGAGCTGTCCGCCCCACGCACAGATGGTGCATCAGCTCCACAGACCCAGCAGCGAGTGCAGCAGTGGTCACATGTGCAGGGGCAGCTGTGCCTGGTGTGAAGGCACATTCAAATTGACAGCACATCGACCAATGTGTAGTCTGCCCACATCTACAGTCCATTACCATGCGGACATAGAAAATGAACATAGGGCAACACATCTGTGTGGGTACACCCACTGTGACCAACACTGCGCAATCATCGACGTACTCGCCCTGTGCATGGCCCACCACGCAACGGAGGTCACATTCAGTGCCACCATCCCACACACACATCCCTATCACGAGACATGGTGTGTCCAATAGTCAGTACTGAGTTAGCGCCCATCTGGAGTGTCCTGAACAGGAGACACATGCAACCCACTAGGCAGTCGGTGCTGTCATCTACTGGCATTGTGCAGTCAATGTGCAGGCCAGGCCTGCTGGGACTGAGAGGGGCAGCATGGCCCAGCCTGACATTCACACGAGCAACAAGTGCACTGAGACCTGCATTGGCAATTGCAGACGTTGGCCTGCTCCCAGCTGGCCCGGGACGCCTACCTCCATAATGGAACACGCAGGGTGCAACCGCGCGGGTCATCGGAGTTGGCCGTAATGGCCTGGCCCATGTTGGTGACAGTCCGCTGATGCCATGTGCACCACACAGTATGATGTGCGCACTGCATCTGCAGGTGTGGCCATGATGTGCGTGTGGGTGCAGGTGCACAATGGACGGGGCCACAACATGCCGTGTGCATAGGCAGGGACGGCCAGTGGCCGGCCCCCACATGTCTGTTAGCATGTCATCATCTGCACATTGGCATGGGTGCATGGTATACGCATATGCACACGCATGCCATCTCTCACTATGTACATCTGCCACTTGGCACGTGCAAGGTTACGTGTCACATGTGATGTGTATTTGCAAGCACACAGCCGTGTTGGCATGGGGCTGTCAATGTGTACACCTGTCAATGCTTCTGGAGGTGTGATCCGTACAGTGCTGCACATAGGGTGCAGTGGTGACACCAATGACTGTCACATATCCCCTCGTGCCACAGGTCCCACTTTTCTTGGCCGCTCAGCCTGTGCCCACATCGTCGTTGGTGTGTGCCATACTCATCCAGCCTCGGAAGCAGTGTGATGCACAGCAGCCAGTCATGTTGCCGTGGTGTTGCCGCTTGCCGAATATGCAGTCAGTCCCCATCAGCACGCCTCACAGGTCATTGAGGCCTGGATCCCCTTGTGCATGCACATAGCAATGGTTTGTGTCACTGCCCATTACTATTGGTGGGAGACCTGTGTAAGTGTATTGTGGCTGTGCTGTCCCTGCATGACAGCTGTTCTGTGACTCATGTTCTTGCTCTGACATATCAGTTATGTGTATGTGAAAATGCCATGTGGCGTGTTGCTTTGACATGTGTCCACTTCCATCTTTCCTAGGCGGAGACCAAACATTTACCGCCCTTACCAATTGTTGGCGGACATGGAGGATTCTGAGGTCATCCGGACATTTCGTCTGGACCGACCAACCCTGCATCGACTATGTGCCATGTTGGAACCCCACCTCCGTCCTCGCAGGGTGTATCCGACAGCATTCACCCCCACGGCTAAGGTGATGGCTGCACTGCATTTTTTCGCCACTGGGTCATTCCAGCACACAGTGGGCAGTGGAGGTGGGATGTCCCAGCCCATGTTCAGCATGGTGCTGAGGGATGTACTGGCAGCCATGATGCTGTACAGGAACAGGTACATCCGATTCCCCAGGGCACGTGAGTTGGCGGCAGTGAAGGGTGCATTCTATGCCCTTGGACGGATCCCACACGTCGTTGGTGCCATAGATTGCACCCATGTTTGCCTTGTCCCACCACAGGCCACTGAGCAGCTCTTCCGCAACCGGAAGCACACGCACTCCCTGAATGTGCAAGTGGTGTGCCTTGCGGACATGGTCATTTCCCACGCGTGTGCGAAGTTCCCAGGCTCGGCCCATGACGCGCACATCATGCGCAACAGCATATTACCACGACTGATGAACAATCTGCAACAGGACCGTGGCTGGATTGTCGGTGAGTATGTGGAGTTGTGTAGCGTGCTGGCTTAAGGATGCTGTCTACTGTCCTGTTTGGATTGCAACGGTTCTCTGTGTCCCTCACGCCCAGGTGACTCGGCTTACCCGAATGGGCCCTGGCTGCTCAGTCCATTACGAAATCCTCGGACCCCAGCAGATGACCGCTACAATGAGGCACATGGGAGGACCAGACGTGTGGTCGAGCGTACCTTTGGCCTCCTCAAGTCCAGGTTCAGATGCCTGGACCGCACCGAGGGTGCGCTGGCGTACTCCCCACAGAAGGTGTGCCAGATAGTGGTGGCTTGCTGCATGCTGCACAATCTGGCTATTCGGAAGCAGATCCCCCTAATTGTGGATGATGGAGATCAACCAGGGCCCCAGCCTGCAGACCAGGACAGCTCGAGTGAGGAAGACAGCGGAGAGGAGGAAGCTGTGAATGTCCGTCAGCAGCTCATCGCCCGCTACTTCACTTGACGGTGAGTGTCCATGTACGACTGATGATGTGGCTGTAGTTGTGCAGGTGTCTGTGTGCTGTGTCACGGAGGCCTTATGTTCACTGTGTGCTGTGTGTCAATGGTCCATGTCCAGGTTTGTATGCCACTGACGGTGGCTGTGGCATTGTGCCCTATTGCTCTGTGTGATGTGTGTACATTGCTTGTAGTTGTTGACATGTACTGTGTGATGGGTGTGTGACACACTCATTGAATGTGCTCCTGTTCTGTCTTCCCCCCCCTAGGTCCCTACAGCCCCTCCTGTCCCATCGCCATGCCACACATCCGATGCTTCTCTGCTCAAGGTGGCGGTTGATCATCGTTCAATAAACACAGTGCACAGACAGCAGTTTGTGTAAAAGGTGCATTTATTTTCAACTGTGACATGTCATTGTGTGCAAGGTGATGACATGAGTGTTGCGTGCAGTGACAATGAGCTGTCGGCCATGGCTGCGTGATGCTCAGGGTGTACCCACTAGTTCTATGTCCCTAGTCCAACAGACACATGCCATTCTGATGGTTGTGTGGGATGGGATCGTAGTCCAAGTCAATGCAGTGGGTGGTCAAGGATGGCTGGCTGCCTCACTTGCGTCTGGAGCGTGCGAAGTCCTCCCGGGACATCTGTTTCCACTTCGGACGGCCCCTTCCACGTTTGGGAGGGGGGGGGTGTGGTGGCGACCTGCTGGTGGTGGGTGAGGTGTGCTCACTGGCTGTGGACGCAGGGGAAGTGGACACTGCTGCCCGACCCTGCGCCCTAGCAGGTGGTGGCGGAGGTGGTGTTGCTGGCCTTGCCTGTGACCCCACCGCCACCACCAGCTGGCCCATGAGGTCCACGAGTTGGTCCATACGGGACACGAATTGGCCCATATGGGCGTCCATGGACCTCAACACCCCCAGGACCTCCCGCGTGTCGGAAGCAGACCTGGCCCATTGTCCTTGGGCCTCTTCATAGGCCCCAAGTACTCTGGCCATTTGAGGCAGGGCATGGCTCCCAGGGAGGCTGGCGTTGGCCTGACCCTGCTCCTCCTACCAGTACTGCTGCCACCGACCTGCCCACTAGCCACATTGCTCACCACGGTCCTCGCTGTGGCTCCCAGGGTGGACCCAGTCGGCCGGACCACCACTTGCGCTGGGGCTGGGGCCAGTGATGACGTGGTGGTGGTCGCGGCGGTGGTGGGGGTTGCGGCAGTGGGAGTGGCCGCAACAACCGTGGGAGTGGCCGCCACAACAGTGGGAGTGGCCGCAACGACAGTGGCAGCAGGGGGCTGTGAGTGGTCATCAGCCCTGGATGATGGGTTGGTGGGTAGGAGGGTGCCTGGGGTGCGGTTGGGCCCTGCCACACTAGATGGGCCTGCTGGGTGGTCCGTGTCCGAATCGGAGGACAGATCCTCCACATCCGTGAGTCCTTGTTGGGGGCTTGCAGGCTGGCTGTGCTGGCTGCTGTCTCCATCTCCAGCATCCAGCAGTTCGTCACCTGTGGGGGGAATGAGATATGTTATTGTGTTGCACATGACAAAGTATGTATAGGTTGTCTGACATCCACAGTTCGTGCACAGGTTTCCCAGAGCCGTGTGTGTGGCTGTGCTATTTGTTGTTGTGTGGGCATGCCAATGGGACTGTGTGCTGTGGACATGTGGCATGGGACGGATTGGCAATGCCGATGGGTGTGTTGCTGTGCTCCTGCTTTTTGTGGCTCTGGTGTATGCGGACTCCAGACCCATCGTGGAGGTTGGTTTGTACTATGCTCTTGGGGTTCAAATGTAACGCTTAGAAACGCAGATGGCATGATGGGGGTCAGCCCCCTGAAACGCAATTGAGATGAACTATGCTTTGGGGGTTCATATGGAGCGCTTAGAAACGCAGATGGCATGATGGGGGTCAGCCCCCTGAAACGCATTTGAGATGAACTATGCTTTGGGGGTTCATATGGAGCGCTTAGAAATGCAGATGGCATAATGGGGGTCAGCTCCCTGAAACGCAATTGAGATGAACTATGCTTTGGGGGTTCATATGGAGCGCTTAGAAACGCAGATGGCATAATGGGGGTCAGCCCCCTGAAACGCATTTGAGATGAACTATGCTTTGGGGGTACATACTGTGAGCCATGGGTGCAGAACGTGACATGTGTTGTGGCAACATGACAGTGCATGGTCTGAGGTGTGTGTATGTCTGACATACCCTGCATATTTGCTGTCTGTTGTGATTTCTGGCCATGTAATTGGACGCATTGTTATGAGTGAGTGATGGTTGTGTGCCACACGACGTATTGCAGATGGTCCAATTCCTTGGTGTGCGTGCTGCCCTGTGCCATGTGCATCAATGCAGTGCTCGGGGGGTGTGGCCCATGTTATGTGTGTTGTTGCTCACAGTGTGACGTGCGCTTCATTCACTTCTGGCACATGATTTGTCATGGGCATGTTTCTTTGCGTGACTACTGTATGTGGACAAGCTGTTCGGATGACATACCTTTCATGTGACTGGGGCTGACGGATGAGATGGATGGTATGTTGTATGTGCATTGTGTGTCTGTGTGTTTGATGGGTCCAGTGGTGTTCGTGTGCATTTATGTTGTTCCACGCTGTTGCGTCTAGTGTGGTATGTCTTACATGGGCGTAGTTGTGGGATGTGTGGTTGACAGGCAGTAGGGGCTACATGGACAGGACTTCGATGGTGTTGCAGTTGTGTGTGATGGGTTGCACTGTGCCTGCCGTGTGGTTCTGTAATCAGTGTAACTTGTGCATGCAGACGTGGCTCCTTGGGTGTTGCTGTGTCTGTGATGGGTCATGTGGGGTGTGACTCTGTGGTTCATGTCCGTGTGCACATTGTTCACATGGTTGTGACAGGGAGCAGTGCTGCGTGTTCCTCTGCTACTTGACATGTCCCATGTGTTAGTCGTAATTCAGTCCTCATGCCTCCAGTCACCCCGCCCTGTTCAGTTTCCCACCTGCAGGTTGTTTTTGAGCGTGCACTGGACTGGATGCAACATGGTTATGGGCGGGGGTGCTCCATGTTGCAGGTCTGTGGGGGTGGGGGCGGTGTTATGGGTCGTGGTGATGGCTGGACGCCCACTGACACCGTTTGTCCTGGGGCGGGATGTCTACCTGTCGGCTGCCGGTGTGCACTGCAGTGGCTGCTACGTGGGTGTGGGGTGTGGGCCGTGCTCCTCCTTGCTGTGCTGTGGGACTATGGGCCTGGTGGGTGTTGTACTTCAGCTGTCCCCCTCCCACCCACTGCCTTTGTGTTGCGGCTACTTACCTGTTACTTGTCGGTTAGTGCAGCTACGGCTGCCACATGGGTGTGGGGGTGCTCCGCCTTGCTGTGCTGTAGGACTAGGGGCCTGGTGGGTGTTGTACTTCAGCTGTCCCCCTCCCACCCACTGCCTTTGTGTTGCTGCTACTTACCTGTTACTTGTCGGTTAGTGCAGCTACGGCTGCCACATGGGTGTGGGGGGTGCTCCGCCTTGCTGTGCTGTAGGACTAGGGGCCTGGTGGGTGTTGTACTTCAGCTGTCCCCCCTCCCACCCACTGCCTTTGTGTTGTGGCTACTTACCTGTTACTTGTCGGTTGGTGCAGCTACGGCTGCCACATGGGTGTGGGGGGTGCTCGTTGTGGCGCTTCTGGAGTACTAGGGGACCTGTTGGTGGTTACGTGGCTGGCTGGGTGTACACATGCCCCCATGGTTTTGTTAGTTGATATGTTTGGGCTGTGTGTGTGGTGGTGCCTGTTGTATGTGTGAGTGATGTGTTGTGTATTGTGTACTGGACATGGGGGTGTTTGTCCCTCGGAGCTATGGCATGGTGGTAGTGCATGTGAGTACATAGCGGTGTGCTGGTATACATTTGTTTGTACTTACCAGCCTCCACTCCCCTGGTAATCCGGTGAGGATCTCCGGATGGATGATGACTCGCACCTTCTCCTCCCACGCTTTGAAGGTCTTGTAATGCGCGGGATTCCCTCCGCCAGTCGTGGCAGCCAGCTCTCGATTTTTGCTCTCCTTCTTCTTGACCAGGCTTTTGATGTCGTTCCACCGTTTGTTTATCTCTCCTCTGTTTCTGGGTACGGTCCCGACTGCATTAACCTGGTCTACAATTCTGTTCCACATTCTGTTTCTGGTGGCTAGTGGTGTGTGCTGGACCTGGTTGCCATAGATTTGTGTGTGCACCTTGACGATCTCATCGACCATGACCGTCAGCTCAGTGGAAGTGAACTTGGGCATTCTGTGTGATGCCATGGTGTTTGTGGTGCTGGTGCGGTGTGTGATGTGTGATGTGTGATGTGCAGGGGGTTTGTGGTGCCGGTGTTTGGTGGTGGTGGTGGTGGTGGGTGTGATGTGTGCGTATCTGTGGTGTGCTGCTGTCCTTGCTGTGTCACTGTGTCCTCTCCTCTCCTCTCTGCTTTGCAATGTTGCAAGGGGTTGTGGTCTGTGGAGGGGCTGCTTTTGTACTTACCTGTTTGGGTGTGTCCTGATGGTCTGTTGTTTTCAGGTGTGTTGTGGCTGGTGTTCTGGGCTTTGTAGTTTATTTGTTTGTCCAGGGGTGGTGTGTATTCGGGATGTGTACTTTGTCTGTGTATTTGTGCGTGGGTTGCTGTGTGGACTTGTTTGCCATGTTGTGTGTGTTTGTTTGAGTCCGCGGCTGTTTCTGTGCAGGGACGTGGCCGCCATGGCTTCTGCCGTGTCCATTTTCTTCGGTGTTGTTTACGCTGGCGGGCGGTGTATTTGTTGTTTTTCCGCGCTCATGTCGGTGCGATCGTAATTTCACGTGCGGTGTCTCGACCGTGAGGGCGGGCGGTTTTGTGTTGTCGTGCGTCTTTCCGTCCGTGGCGGGCGGTTTGACTCCGACTCGGGCAAGGGCGGGCGGTATTTTGTGTTTTTTTTCCGCCGCTGGCGGTTTTCGGTTCGAGGCATCATGATTGCTGGGTCGGTATTCAGACGGTGTAGGCGGGCGGATTTTTGCCGCTTTCATGGGTGGCGGATTTTTTTACGCCCGGTATCGTAATGGGCCTTTAAGTTTGGGAAGTAGTTTGCACTACATTTTGCTCAACGGTCTGTCATTTGAAACTGCAACATTTTTCATTACTGTTTACAGATATGGTGTATGTTTTCATGTTTGGACATTTGTTCTCAGCACATCTAAGTTCTGGAAAATGAAACAGCATGGACAATGAATCCTCGAGTGAACGCCATGCGTTGGCTCTGTGGATCGTGTTAAAAGCCTTAGGGGCATATGTATCAAGAAAGCGTTTTGCGAGTCCTTAATAGCGAATTTTAGCGATTCGCTATTAAGGACTCGCAAAAGGCAATGTATGTAGGATTCGCAATATTAATTGCGATTCCTACGTATTCCTTAATTGTGAATTGCTAATTGCGATTCGCAATTAAGGAATACCTAGAGGCCCATAGGAATGAATGGGAAGACATTCGCAATTTGCGAGTACCCATTAGGTACTCGCAAATTGCGAATGCAATTTCAAGGGTGCAAGGGTGTCAAAAGGACACCCTGTTGCACCCCTGAAATGAGCATGTGTGCACATGTGGCGCACATACATGCCCTAGGCATGTATGTGCGCCTCATGGCACTTTGAAAAATGTCAAAAAGTGAATTTTTCAAAGCAATCACAAATTACCAACAACTTGAAGTTGGTGGTAATTTGCGATTTCCAAAGGCAAAATCGCACAACTTGGGTGCTTCAAGAATTGCATTTAAGGAATCGCAATTTGCGATTCCTTAAATGCATTCGCAGAATAGGGAATCGCAAATTTTGCGATTCCTTATTGTGCGAGGGCCTTCTGGGATGATACATCCCAAAAGGCTTTTTCCCATTCGCAAACGGGCCGATTCTGAGAATCAGCCCGTTTGCGAACGGGAAATAGGCTTCATACATATGACCCCTAATCTTTCTGCATGTTGGCAGCTGCATGGCTATAGTTGCTCCCACTTGAAACGCAATTTTCTGTAAGAAGGGGTTTGAACGTTAAATGAAGATTTGATTTTAAATACTGTTTAATTGTGGCCTCAAATAACATTGCAATTAAAAAATGTATTAAGGCAGCCCCAAAAACTTTCAATTGTTGCTTTATTTTAAATGTTGCCATTGGTAATAATAAGTCATATAACGTTTATAAGGTTGTTCAACCAAACACAATAATAAATTATTCTAAATTGAAAATTACGGAGCTTATTTACAAGCCCCTTGCGCCGCTGGTGCGTCACGTTGCGTCACGCACCTGCGGCGCAACCTGCTGCGTGATATTTACAAGCACACGTAAAACCACCCTGCGTGGCTTTACATGTGATTGTAAATATCGCCCTTTTTCACGCAACACTTAGGGGCGTGACATGGGTATTGCTGTTGGTGTTCCCACGCAACACCCATGTCCACTGATGCATTTCCAGATTTACGAGCAATCGTAAGCCTGGAAATGTGTCGGAATGCTACGAAGCGAGATGCATCGAGGAGAAATGTTTTAATTTCTCCTCGTTTTTTCCTCTTTCAATGTGTGCTGCATTCTACAGCATGCATTGGAAGAGGAAATCACCTCAATTGATTGTTTTTGTGCAGGAAGGTGCCCCTTCCTGCAGAAAAACAATCTCCCCACGACGCAGGCATCCTTACACCATGGTGCAAGGGTGCCTGTGCCGACGCACGGCAGCAGTTTGTTCGCCAGCGCTGGGAAAAGCACAGAGATGCAACATATTGTTGTAAATATGTCGCATCCCTGTGCTTCGAAACTAGCGTGGCGCCGCAAAATGACTTGCGGCACGGCGCTGCGTTACTTTCTCGTAAATAGGGCCCTACATCTTTACCAATGCACTGACCTGTACTAATGTGCTGGGATTCAAAAATACACACACACACACTCTTACTTCTGCCAATGTGCAAGTATTGGCATGCAAACTGTACTGTTTATATCAAAAATCACCCTAACTGCACCTACAAATCTTTCTGAAGCTGTTACATTCCTTGTGATTTCTTCCATAAAGGAGTAGCTACCAGCTTAAATTTAAGCTACAATACTCAACGTGAGGAGCAATCTTCACCTGGCCTTGGTTGAAGAAGATGCCTCACGGAAGGGACCCGGGTCCACAATGCTTGCATTTATGCAGTGCCCCAGGTTTACCATCACTGGCGAGCTCCTGTGAGTACCTGTGTGAGGGGGATGATAGGGTCTTGCTTCTCTTGCATGATTTCAGGCTGGACCTTGGTATATTGAATTCTAAACAGTCATGTTATGGTTAGTTCTGCTGTGCTGCAGCATCGCCTTCTCTTAGTCACGGTGGTCCTCTCTTGTTAGGGCACTAGTACTGGTGCCTGCATGCTTATTAAGAATGCACCTGGGATGACCACTATGCTTTATTTGTTTGTGTCTCTTAGGACATTAATAAAAAACAGTGCTTCATGTTTTGAGCTGGTGGTTATGGCAGGTGAACAATGTTCATTGCAGTAAGTTTGGCAAATTCATCATGACCTGACGATCATCATTTATTTGGTGACACCAAGAACCTGCGAATAATAGAGAATAGTTGATTCAGGACCCTTGCCTTATTACCGTTATGTGAATAAAACGCCACAATGCAACCTGATAATTACCATGTCCCACTCCAAGGCTAGCATCCCAGTGGGTTTTACCAGTGGATGTTTGTTTCCTTGTGGAAGAGCAACCACAAAGACCAGTAGCGGCTGGCATGGCTCGCGGGTGGGGGCGGGGAGTGGGTCGCGCGGTTAGGTGGGGTCGCGCGGGAGGGAGAGGTCACCGGGGGGGGTCATAATTTAAAAACTACATTTCCGCCGGGTCCTGCGTCTTCACTGCTCCTGCTCTCCTGCCTCCGACAGGAACAGGAAGTAGGCAGTCAGGCTCCCTCCCCTAAGCCAATCACAATGCTGCATGAAGCATTGTGATTGGCCTGAAGCACTGTGACATGGTGCTCAGCCAGGTGCTAGAGTGGTGTGCATGTTCTCCATGCAGCCTGCATGGAGAGGGCAAAGTGCGCATGACTGGTTTGGGCGGCCCGAGAGGGCCAACCAAACAGTCTTTGCGCACTCAGGAGCGGGCAAACCACTCCTCCCCTGCCCTGCTCGGAGAGCAGAGCAGCCCTGCCCACCCCCGCAAAGCAAACATAAAATGGTAATAACTAAAAGTCATTACCATTTTATGGTTTGGCTTCTCGCACTGCGAGAAAGCAGTAGGGCGACGCTCCTCTGCCATAGCGGAGGAGCCGCCCCTGACAAAGACTGCGACATCTTGGACACCTCCGTAGTGATCAATTATCCATAAGATAATATTGAATGAGTGGGGCTAACTAATAATAGGTCCATTCATTTCTTTGTGTGCAGAAGCTCCCCCTTTGCCTTAAAGCTGTTTGAGGTCTCAACGCTTGCGGTTAGAACCCCTCAATTTTCAGGTGTAATTACTTTTTCTAATAATAATTTTAAAAAAATTAATAAACTGATGGCTCTACATGGACATTGATCTTGGTTGGTGGTGATAATATTTTTCATTATCAGACTTATATTTCATTGTCAGACTTTGAGCAACAGAGGGAAAGTCAGAAAAAAATGGAGGAAGAGAAATACAGAAAAATAAGGGAGTAGAACTTGCAAGAGTCAGATCATAAAAATATGGAGTGTAGAGCAGTGGAAGAGAGAAGCATGTAGTGAAATCAAGATTAAGCATCTCTTGTATTTGGCAACTCCTCATTCAGCAGTGCCCGTGGTGGGCTCTTAAGAAAAACTTTGTGCCCCTGCATTTATTTCAGTTTCTACAATGTAATCGCTGTTAGCAGATCCATGACAGATAAGCCTTGTAAGTATCTCTGATCCGAGGGTGGCCAGCATCGTCGAGGTGATAGTATGGTTGCATCTAAGTATCTCTGTATCAAGTTGGTCCTGTACCTTTAAAGAGAAAGTCACAGAGCAACTCCAACTCCCCACCCCATACTCTGCTGTAGGACTCTGTGGGGAAATGGGGTGTATTATATGGTGTGGTTGGGCGACCTCGCTGTGTAATACACTTGCCAACCCCTTTAGGACCAGTAGATTTCATTTGTCATACCTTCACCTCAACCCCGGGTAGCAGTGGCTCTGAGCAGCAAGACACGAAGGAACAAGTGTAAAGCATTTAAACAGCACCAAAAAATTGAAGAAGAAATCGACAAGATTCCAAGGAAATCCAACACCAATTTATAAAAATAGACTGCAGTTGTATGCATTTTTAGACACCACAATAAAAAAAGATTCACCAGAGGGTGCTGGAGATATAATATTTACAATTTATACTAAATCAAAGCATTTCACTCAACCGTGAACCGTGAAACTTTTTCACTTAACAAATGGGCTAGTTGTAATGTGGTCACTTAGAATCACTTTAGGTGACTAACTCCAATAGGGAGTCAGTCGAGGGGGCCAACAAAGTCCTCAGAAACAGTTGTCTCAAGGGTAGAAGCAATCCTCAGTCAGTTTCAGGCACTTTAATCTGTTTCAGTTGTTTCCTATGGAAGTGGTCCTGATGCAAGGGATGAAGGATGCTGAAAATGCTCAAGGATTCTGTGGATGCAATGCTATTGACAGGGGTCTTCCAGTGGCTACTCCTTGGGCCACAAAGGGACTGAGACTGTCTGGGTCACAGGGTCAATGTCCCTCGAAGTTCTCTTGTGCTGATAGAAGTCCAGTTGCCACTGGGCTACCAGTTGCCCAGTATTACGATCATCACAACCACATCCTTCCCTGGGCAAAAACTTGGCTTCTGGATGACCAGAAAGGAACTCCGAAGACTCTCCCAGGCTCACTGAACTCGGGTGCAACTTTGAGTGTTGGGTCCTGGTCTCTGGTGCTGCACAGCGGCAGTTGGTGGTGGTTTAGTGATTCTGGGCTACCACTTGCCCCAGCAGGTTTATCAGCTGTTGTGGTCCTGTGCTGTGAAAAAGAGGTCAGGAAACTGACCCATTGAGTTTTTTTGCTGTGGCTTGGCTCTGCAGGTGACCTCTCTAAGAGCAAGACGCAGCAGGCACAGTCTCTCTTCTTTTCTAGCCACCAGGTTCAGCAGGTGAAGTCCATACCAGTGCAGCCTCTCTTTGCTTGTTCCACTGTGCAGCAAAGCAGTCCTTCTTTGGTCCTTTCTTCCAGCCCAGATGAGATCTGAATTCTGGGTGCCAGGGGTGCCCTGTTTATACTCAGAAAATGCCCTCTGGGTAGGATGCAGTTGGTAGCCAATGGTCTACCAGGTTCCCTCCCTCCTGATGACCACTTCCTGGGAAGTGTGTGGCATCTGGCTATCCCAAAATGCACCATTCTACTCACTCCCAACATGGCAGAACCTCTCTCTTGGCATCCAGAGCTCCCTAGCCCAACCCAATGATGTGGCTACCAAGGGAGCTACACGCCCCTGCAAAACCGGTTTGACAACAGGTTTCCCATCTCCTTCCTGGGTGCCAGCTAATCTGCCTAAGCAATGGTACTGCCTCTCTACCAAGTGTTCCCTATTTGCTCTTGAAAGGTCAGCGTTACGCTCGCTTTTTGGGAGAACTCTTGTGTGGCTTCCTGCAGGAGGTAGGTAACACCTCTCTCCAGTACAGGACCTATTTGTCTCATTTCCTGAAAGTCATTAGCACATCTCCCTAGGAGGTCAGAAATCTGTACTGGGTCCAAGCTCCATGTGTTATCGTTAAGGGCACAGAAGATTGAAGGCAAGAAAGTGGCAACTTTATAAAAGTTGCACACTGTAACTTGTTACATTAATTTCGTCTGGAGAATCAAGTTAGGCTCAATGTAATGAGCTGTTTAATGCCTTGGAATATCAGCTTTGGTCGCACTGTTGAGCACTTAGCACAGCTGAGGGGTCAGCGTGCAACCCTGCACCCGCCAACAAAGATGACTACGTTTTTACACAATAAAAACGACAGTTGTGTGTTTTTACTGCCAGAACACGAAAAATACATGTTCTGCCCATGAAATATGCTGCATCCTGCCATAGGGGTGACTTACACATCTCTCAGGGATACATTTGAGTTTGCCATGGCTATAAATGGCAAAGTCGGGCTAGAAGTTTGAAACTGTTCTTCCAGTCTGCAATGGCAGACTGGGAGACTCGTTTTATTTTTGTCACACCCAGGGTGGCACAACCAGTGCTGCAATCCCTGAGGGTGACTCTCTACCTTACACGCCCTGGGACTTACAGGTAAGGTAGCTTATCCTCATTGGATATAGCCAACATAACATACACGTTTTGGTGTCAGGGCACTGGCACAGAAGTCCGGTTAGCAGGCCTCAGTGCACTCTCAGAGTCGAAAAACAGCAGTACTAGTCAAAAAACCTGGGGTGACCATACTAAAAGAGGCATTTCCTTATAGGATCACATTTTGACAACAGGGCCGTGAGTGACATTGTGATGTATATGGGTCGCACTCTTTACTGCACCGCACTTTCTCCTTTGTCCCTGCCCTTGGCGCCTTGCACAGAGCACTTTACCTTTGCTCCCTGGTTCCTGGCCTGTGAGGGAGGGGCCCACAGCGATACAAAAGGGGATGATGGACGGAACGTTTGAGCCAATCAAACACTCACCCCCAGTCAACTGATCTGGGTTTAATCCATCATCATTCTTTAGCTCACTCCACCACCCCAGTTCAGACATGGCCATATGCAAATCAGTCTGACCCTGTGCCTCATGGGAACAGTCCAGCACGAACTGCCAAGCCATGTCTTCCCTGGACCGGAAACAAGCATCCTAGGACCGGTTTCTGGCATTTCAGCCGTCATCAGCCAGGCTTGCTTGAATCCAGTGGCAAAGTGAGCAAGGGGAGGGGCCCACAGCAGCAGCACCGGAAATCCAGTGCAGGAGCGCTATTAAATACACTGAGGGGGTCCCGCAGGGCGGGTCGCGCTCTTTACTGCACCGCACTTTCTCCTTTGTCCCTGCCCTTGGTGCCTTGCTCAGAGCACTTTACCTTTCCTCCCAGGTTCCTGGCCTGTGAGGGAGGGGCCCACAGCAGCAGCACCGGAAATCCAGTGCAGGAGCGCTATTAAAGACGCTGAGGCGTCCCGCAGGGCGGGTCGCGCTCTTTACTGCACCGCACTTTCTTTTGTCCCTGCCCTTGGTGCCTTGCACAGAGCACTTTACCTTTGCTCCCTGGTTCCTGGCCTGTGAGGGAGGGGCCCACAGCAGCAGCAAAGGAAATCCAGCGCAGGAGCGCTATTAAAGACGCTGAGGCATCCCGCAGTGTGGGACGCGCGCGGGGCATGCCCGGGCTCGGCCCGGGCGAAGACCAGGCCAAGACGGGCCCGTCTTAGCCCGTCATAGATTGGATGAGGCCAGGCTGGGCCACCCCCTTGATCAATTGTTCCCGGGAGCTACAATATTAGAGGGTGAGTCCACCTTATGATTGTTGGAAGCCTTGGACGTACTCTCTGCAGTGGTCCAACGTGAAAGTTATACTGGGCCTTGCTCAGAACAGAAAGAGAGACTGTAGCACTGAACGATTAAGGGACCAAGCAGGAATAACGGTATTTTTTCCTTGATTGACCCTGGGACTATTTTAAAAATTGTACTGAGTTAAGGGACCCACTAACTGCACTTTTAACTCTGAGACCACTTTGTATTCAGTACTTAGAAATTTAGTGGAGATAATAACAAAAAATTAGAAACAGCACAGAGCCTTAACCACGACAGTTTGTGTATCTTAGTCTTGGGCGAAAGTGATGGGCAAAAGAAAAGCTGAGAGTTTGCCAAAGGCGGCAGGAGGGCCCCAGCAATCATTAATGAAATATCTATCGGGAGCAATGGTAGCTATAGAAAAACAAATACACTCCGTGGAGGAGACACTAAATCAAGGTAAAAAGGTGGGAGAGGGACCTTTGAGCACCCTAAATCCTGAGTGCACTGCTTCCCAAGTTTTACAACCAGAAATCATAATTTACCCAACCAAACTGAATGGTTGTGCACAGGAAGTGTCAGACCACATTTATGTGTCTGATCAGGAACATGAGTCACAACCCCCGTCAAAGCGCCCCAGGAACCTAAAGGCAACACTAGAGTCCCCCGACAAAGAACTACGGGGCATATTATCAACGGCCAGCGATAATTATCGCTGGCCGTGCTTAGCGATAATAGTCCTATCGCAGGCTATCTCTGGAAATTATCGCCCTGGTAGAGCGTTATTAACAACGCGTTTCTCCAGGGCGATAAAAATTCCAGAGATAGCGAGGTTATCGCCGTTTTGCAGGGAACATCGCTGGTTTTCCAGCGATGTTCCCTGCAAAACGGCGATAACCTTGCTGATATGACCCTGTGGTCATATCAGCAGAATCCACCCCCTATGTTAGGGATGGCTAAGTCAGGATTTTAACAGACGTTAGATTTAGGCGAAAACTACAATTTTCGCCAAAATCTAACCTCTGCTAAAATCATGTGGGCTGCCTTGTAAATATCGCAATGTGAACATCAGCGATATTTGCAACGTAGTCCATCCGGGGTATGCCCAGTAACGCCCACTTTGCATCTCATTAGAGATGCAAAGATTGGCATTGGGGGAAAGGGCGATAATGCAAGGATTCACGCGATAGCGTGACCTTGCTGATTAGGCGATAAAATTATCGCCGCTTTTCGTCCGAAAACGGACGCTAAAGCGGCGATAATTGTTTATCGCCTCGTTGATAATATGCCCCTACCTGTATTCAGGCCTGACGCTTTAACAAAAAAGCGTAAAAAAACAACTAAACAGAATAAACTACCCCCACCCACTACTAGAATAAATAGTCACAACGTGGACTCTAATAAGATATGCCTTAAAATAGACGGGTTGCAAAAAAAATTTACTGACCCTCTATCAAATCTAACGGCCAGGGTGACTGCCATTGAAGACACGCTGAAGAAGTTTTTAGGAGTAGCTTTCGATACTACTATGACTAATACGCCCAACACAGCAGGGGACCTAGACAGCAACTTACCCCCCCCCGGCAGGTTGAACAATCACAAAAGGGGGCTTTTCATAATGAGTCTCAAAAAAAGAAAGGGTCACTAGTCATACGCAATCACAGTCATATAGTTAAGGGTCCAATTTCCCCTAATAGAAACATAAATAATAAGAAAGAAAACATGGATAACAAACTAAGGGCATCAGCCTGCCTCAGTACTGGGACTAATCCTCCAAGCCGACCATTATGCTTAAGTAATTCAGATATAGAAGGCATCAGGTTGGACTTGCCACCTGCGGCCACTCCTTATACTATAGTTCTGGCCAATGTGCCTTGCCTATCAGGTCAGGCGACAGAATCATGGGATTCATTGAGAAACAAAGCTCTCTTTTGGTTGGGCACAAAAACAGGGTTAACAGAGGCTTTATTTGGCGAATTCAAGATGGCAAGAAGGGTTGGGTGAGTTGGGAGAGGCGACAAAACACTTTCAGGTGATTGCATTGTGCTGACATTTAGAACCCCGCAGCTGACACAAGAGATCCTTACTAGAGTCGGTAATGAATACACCAAGACTACGGATTTTAATGTAATGCCCCTTGGATATTTTTACCAACCAACCAATTGAAACCAAATGAATACCCATATGAGAGGCTTTCGCAATATTTTACCACATATTTTTAGTATTCCAACGCAGAACCGTTTTAACATACTGCCCTCTTTGGAGGACACTGATTGACTTGAAACACCAGACAACTGTGTAACTCCAAACAAAGATGAGGCTCTGCTTAACACTACCATTAAATTGACCCCCTATGATAGCACAGAATCCCTTCCTGTTGACACTAATCCAATCAATGATATAATTACGTCTGTGCATAGTCAGAACTTATCGACACCTGTAGAACACCACCCTAGTAAAGTAAGTGACAACACAAGAAAAGAGTTCAGTAACCATGGTCACGGGAGGATACCAACATGTGAAGTATTATTTTGGAATGTGGCAGGCAGAGGCGGTTTCTCTTCAAGGGCGTCGGGGCTCCGCCCCCGTTACTTTCTACAATATGTACAATGCTCATATTTAGTTTTAATAAAAAAAATACATCCTTTGGTATTTTGAATTGTAGCGGTCTACTTACTAGTTTCTACTAGAACACCGGGCACTGTCTGCCCCATTCACCGACTTCGCCGCCATTGTACAGTGACCATTTGTGGACACTGTCACGTGACTCTGCTTGCTTGCTCCCCGGACGGGCTCAAACAAGCCTACATGTTTGCCGGGCTGACAACCTCACAGCCCTGAAGGCTATGATGTCATCAGCTCGGCAAAGACCTAGCTGGAAGGCGCAGTCTCCACCCACTGATGGCGTGGAGGTAAAGTTAGCCCCGGGCGTTTTAAAAACAAGCCCGGTATTGCTAACCCTCCACGTCAATCAGAGAGTGGAGAGCTTGTCACCCCACCCTTTCCCAACTCGTTACAGGGCGTGGTGGGGCCCACCCTGTGACGAGTTGGGAAGGGGTGTGGCAGGTAGGAAGCCTGGGAATCGAGTCTGCGCAGACTCGACCTGAGACTGCTTCCCGCGCCTGAGTCTTCATCAATTGGAGTCGGACTGCATGTTTTTTGGAGCCAAGGGCCCGAGGCAGTCTGAATCCGAATTGGATTCAACATTACTGAAGAGCCGGCAGCAGCTGAGCCTGAGCTTGTCCTGGTTGCTCGTCGCTGCGCACAGCACTGCAGGGGGCTGTCCGGAGTACTAGGACAGTAGGGCTACTTGTGAACTCGGGAGTCGGGCAGTTCACCAGGTAAGGCCCAGGCGGGCATTTTTTAACTTATATAGGCCCGTTTGGCCTAAGGGCCCTGTCGCATGGATGGATGTCAGGGTGGGGAGGGGGGCAGACAGAGTGCATTGAATTGCCATCTCATATCTCATATCTTTTCCCTCCATAAATGGAACGGAACGTTCATTCAAACGCTGTAAACCGTGGGCGGTTTGTGGTATTATAACCGCGTCATGGGCGTACAGGAGGACAGGAGTTGGACTCTTTCATGTACTGGCAATATAGCACTGCCCACATAGGATTTGGGACAGGGGCAGAACACACATCCATTACACATTCCATCTTACAGCTCAGGGCTGCTTTTCTCTTGATGTTTCCAATAAAGCTTGTAACGCTCTCTGTTGTGTTAATGCCATGAACACGTGCCTTACATTTATTTTATTTCGTGAACCCATTCTGTGGTTTTAGCCTCTGTTCTTTCTTTGTCGTCATTTCCCTCTTTCCTCATGTGTCCCTCATTGATGGTGCCTTCCTGAAGGTGGTCTGGGGTCTCATACCCACCTCCTTACCTATAAGAGGATCCATTCTTGGGTGAAACAAACTATATTTGGAGCGATTTAAGTAGACACATAATACATCACAAGGGCCTTGTAGACACTGCTGAGGCTGGGGTGTTGGTGGTAGTAGTTTGTTGCCAGAGCACCTTGAGTCTGGTTTTGCTAATTATTTGAAATTATAGAACCAACAGTGTAAGGGGAAGACAAAGGCATTGGGACTCCACACAGTTTAGTATACAGGGTAACGCAGCGCTATAGAACTCTGTGCAGACATAATGTGTACAAGGTGCTGCTTCTGTCTCGGTCACTGACACCCTGGTTTTGTTTCACAGCCCATAACAATGGAGGGGTCCCCCAAGTTCCGAATCCTCGAAGATAAGTGCTAGTGACAGTAATAATGCTGTGACATGCAGTGCCGCACATCGGACTTCAGACACTTCTAAGTGTATGTGTAGTTTAAGCCCTACTGATGGAATGGCCGGCCTCTGTGTGTATTAATAATGACTGGTGAGGGGTGCAGGGAGGACATGTGCTGCTTTCCTCAGTCGGGACACGTGATCTCAGGGTAGCCTTCAGAAAGGAGGCCTGCCCCCATACACTGGTGCCCAGATCCCAGGAGAGAGCATGGTGAGGTGACAGACTGGAACCTGAAACACTGGTCCCTGCCAGCAGTAAGCCAGAGCATGATCTTTCTTGCTGCACATGCTCGGTAACAGTGGCAGGTGATTTCATTGACTAAGTGAAATGTTTTTTTGTTAGGTGATTAGCACATTATTCTGACAGGTGATATTGTTTTTTTTTTAGCATTAATCATCCTACGTCTTCACCTTGAAATGGAAAGAATGGTCTAATGAGTTTTAACACTTGACGTGAAATAGGTGAAAAGGATTTATAGAGCAATTACTTGGTGAGGTTAACTTTGTGTTTGAAGGATGGTAGTGACTGCACCAAGAAAGAGGTGCCAACTCAAGTTTGCAGCTTCAATACGAGCACCATGGCTGAGTGATTAGAGAGGTAGTAGGCCATGTTAGTAGAAAAAGCACTCCACATACCCTGCTGGGTCTATAAGGGACAGGTGTGTAGTGCATTTTCTTGAGCAGACGTGCTTTCCGTATCACTATTGCCTTCAGGAAACGCAGTTCGCACTTTGGGCACCACTAATGACAGGTGGGCGGAGTGGGGTACCGGTGGCATCAGCAGAGGGGGAGCGGCAGATAAGATGTGTGTGCAGAGTCCACAGGGCTTCACTGGCCTTGGCTCTCGTGTGAGCCTTGATGACTTCATCAACCAATACAGTAAAGAGGCAGAGATGTGTTACAGGTAGGAAACACTTAGAGGGCCTGTTTTCATTGGTTGTATGTGCTTGGCTTGGGGTTCATTTTGCAAGCAGACCAGTTAGAGGATTGGGCACATTTTTGATATGTTTCTAATGTTTTCTTCACACTTGTGCTTTAAAATGCTATATTTGGATCCTGTTTTTGCAACAATTTGCAGTAAATGTGTGGTGTAAAAGTCACCATTTAAATTCATTTTTTGCAAAATTTTCTTGCGGGGTAACACCCCCCCGCACCCTCCTTTTTCAGTTCAGGCTCGCTCGCTTCGCTCAGTCGCTCGCTCGCTCGTTGTACTAGGGCAGTGGTTCCCAAACTTTTGACTCCTGAGGACCCCCATTGAGTCACCACTGGAAGCCGAGGACCCCCAAGCAATTTGTATGATTTAAATTTCAAACATTAAAACAGTAATTCAGAAAAAATAAACACACGTGCACACAAAACAAATACTCGAATTACTAAGGATTTTAGGGGCATATTTAGAAGCCCCTATCGGTATGGGAACGTCACTTTTGCAACGTTCCCGTGGCGATAGAGGCTTCGCCTTATTACAAGGCAGCGTTAAGCCACTTAACATGGCTTAACGCTGCCTTGTAAATAAGGCACCCTGTCACACAATGCCTAGCGTGAAAGGGGTGGGCAGTGGGTGTTGCGGTGGGCGTTCCACCGCAACACCCATTGATTTTGACGCTGCCCCCTATTTACAAGGGCAGCGTAAATAGGAGGTAGCGCCAAAATTAAGCCAGGGAAAACCAGGTCTTAACTTGGCAAAACGAGGAGAAATCCTTTATTTCTCCTCGTTTTTGCTTTCAATGTGTGCTGCTTTGTGCAGCACACATGGAAAAAGCAAAACGCATTGGATTGTTTATGTTCAGGAAGGTGACCCTTCCTGCACATAAACAATCTTTTAAAAAAATGCCATTTTGTAACTTCCATGTGTGCTGCATTAAGCAGCACACATAGAAGTGACAAAACGGAATTAAGATTGAAGGGGGACCTTCCTGCACATAAACAATCATCCACTGCATGCACACACCCTTGCACTATGGTGCAAGGGTGCCCCGTTGGCGCTACACTGCTAAGTGTAGCGCCAGCACAGGGAAACGCAGGGCTGCACCATATTCTTGCAAATATGGTGCAGCCCTGTGTTTCGAGTGGCGGAGCGTGTCGTTAAGCCAAGGAGGCTAACGACACGCTCCGCCACTTCTGTTGTAAATATCCCCCTTAGTATTTTATATTCAAAGAATTTGCAAAAAACAAAACATTTTAATGGGAAAGTTGGTGCTGCATCTCCGTGACTAACTTTTAAATGGTTGGTTTTATTTCGCAGTACGAGGCTCCTGCTAGGGCCAGACTGGAAACCCAAAGCAGCCCTGGCAAATGTTTTCAGACCAGTCGCCATACGGTGCACACCAAGTGCAGTGTGTGAGTCTGACCACTACAAAGGAGGCTTTGAGAGGCTCCCCCAAGAAATTTAGGAAACATTGGTGCAGTCTAAAACACATTTATCATTATATATTAAATTGTATTCGCTTTTAACGAATAGTAAATGAAGACCTTCCTATGCACCAGGATACGACAATCTTTGTTGGGGTTCTTCAATGATTCCCTTATTATCACCCTCCAACAGTACCTCTCATCTCTCCATAGCCCCTCTGTCACATGTATTTCATTTGTTTTATAGTATCTCTCATACCATTGTAGGATGTCAGAGCACTTTACATCACACACATAAAGCGACAATGAATCATTCGTGTAAATCAGTGTATAGAAAATGTTACATAAGGCAAAGGATACTACAATGTGTAGGATTCACATGTCATTCATACTGGTAGGCATTTTTAAAGAGTGCTTGGTCTGGAGAAGCGCAAACTTGGGATTCAGAACATCAGCCAGTGGTTAGCATTGACTTTAAAAAATAAA
Source organism: Calotriton arnoldi (assembly GCA_963921515.1). NCBI lineage: Eukaryota > Metazoa > Chordata > Amphibia > Caudata > Salamandridae > Calotriton > Calotriton arnoldi. The sequence goes on from CAWUFW010006804.1 coordinate 211,602, forward strand.
AATGTATTTCTGCCCAAATAAACCTTTTTAGCAGAATCAGGATAATGAAAGACTGGGAAAAAACATAAGTTACTAACTTGTACCATGCAGTTTGCAAGCAGCTCTTTGATGACAGTTTATAGGTCACTGTGCTAGATTACGATTGTCACTTATGAACTGCAGAGTAACAGAAAAATCTCTGTGACAAAAGCAGCAACCCACTGACCAATGCACATAAAACACTGTTTTATAAAAATGCATGGTACACGTTCTTTGCAGTAGGCATATTAACCCTCTGTGCTACGTTAGATTACTCAAAGCTGCAACTGGACAAAACTCTCATCTCTCCAGCAGGTGCATTAATCACTGGCGTTATTTTGACACTTTTATTGTTGCTCGAAAACTGCTAATTAGACAAGGAACTATGCAGTGCTTTTACAACTGCCTCCTGGGGACCCCCTGGGAATGTGTCACGGACCCCTGGGGGTCCGCGGACCACAGTTTGGGAAACACTGTACTAGGGTACAAATCTTTGCCCACCACTTTCAAAATCCACCAGCCGCCACTGGTGGCAGGACTGTATGCTAAACTTTCTAACCCCTTATGGCTAGACTTTGTAGAGGCTTTTGATTTATTATGCCTGCAAGAAACATGGGCTGAGGGTATTTTGCATATTAATGGTTACAAAACATTTCACACCCCGGCGAAATCATCATCTCATGGGAGGAACAAGGGCGGTTTATGCATATATGTTTCCCACAGCCTAAATCTCAAAAAGATAGAACTTGTGACTTCAGACACATTTTACCAGGTATTGATGCTGCATATTGACAACACGCATTGTACTGTCCTCCTGAACTTTTATAATAACATACCAAAAGACCAGGTTGAGGTGGTTTTGAGAAATTTACAGAAGGATATGTATACCATACAGAATGAGATGAATAAGGATATGTGTGTGATTTGGGGGGGAGGGACTTCAACTTTTCCCTGTGTCCTCATGCTACAGGAGGTATATGTGGTCTAACGCTGGATGATGGTATTGATGCTGCCCATTTCTTTCATTCATCACTAGGGGACCATTTAAATACCATCAAGTTTTCCTCTGATTTGGGTTTTGCTAACGAATTGTGTTCCCCTACGGTCCCATTTAGCTGCACTTTCAATGGTCGTGGGATGTGTTCCATTATCGATTATGTATTGGTTTCAAACAGATACGCTAGCAGAATACATAATTTTGTAACCCACCCTGTTGCATTTAGTGACCATTTCCCCATAAGTATTACCTTTGATCTTCCACGCAATGTGTTAAACACAAAAGGCTAATCCGAACATCTTGTACAGGATATTGCCCTAAATAAAAGCAACAGATACTCCATCCGCTGGTCCAGGATGGATCCGCTAGAATTCACTAAGACACTTCTTAACAGCTGTAAAACAGAGTTTGCAGTTTGTCTTGACGAGAATGCTGCGAACTCTGATATTTTGAATTCTTTTTTGGTAATATCCTCTGAGATCAAGAGGAACTTGTCTGTGGAAAATATAAAACCCCATATTAAAAAGCTGGGTTGTTTGATACAAACAGTTCTAAAACCCTTACAGCCTTGAAAAATGCACTACACAAAACTGCTAGAGATCAGTCTGAAATTAAGGCGGCCAGAATGGCATATAGACGTGCCCTCAAAGAACGAAAAGAGGCCCTAAGAGCTGAAACATGGCGGGCTCTACAAGAAGCTTCCGAACTTAGAGATAACACATGCTTCTGGAAAGCTGTGAATGCGCCCTTTTTAGCACCTAAAGATCAACCAACAATCGAGATAACTCTCGGAGAGGATCAATGGGTGGATCACTTTTCTAATCCGTATAACGACAGTGCCTGTATGTTATCATCGGAAACCCCTAGTTAAGCCCTGGGGATAGAACAATTACATTTTTTCCCAATTAAGATTGATATCACTGTAGATGAAGTCACCCACGCAATAAAGGCAAGTGCGGTAGGCAAAGCCCCAGGCCCAGATGGTATGCCAGTGGATTTATATAAATTTAATCCTTTACTCTGGGGCCCATGTTACATTTCCCTTTCTGCTTTTATTTCTCTCTCTCTCCTTTCTTTATTTCTATCAGTCTTTCACCCTTTTCTGTCTATTATGGCATACGCTATGTTTATCCTCAAATGACATTCTAGATTCTGGTGACTGTGTAATCCTGATGATTCTGTTGAGCTGCCAATTGCATCTGGAGCTGGATCTGTATGGACTGGTTTGCCGTGCTGAAATAAACCTACTTTAAACTTATTCCTTGGAAGTGGAATCATTTTAATATTGGCGACGAGTGGAAGAAGAAACACTTTTGTCATCATCAGACAGCATGGGTACAGAGTGTTTTTCTTGGACCCATGGATTGAAATTCAAATTAACTCTTCAATCGGAAAATATTCAGGTATTTTTTTTATTCACTTTATTCACCTACGTCTACATTTTGCAACTATCCTTATTCCGGTTCTTAATTGCTGTTATTCACTAATTTTAATGTGACATGATTGCACCTGCGGCTGCTTAACTCACTCTACAGTGTCCTGATTGCACCTGCGGGAGTTTTGGGAGTGTTTAACACAGCGACCGGATTATCGTTCTTGCTCCTCATACAAGGGAAGGCTTTTCACTACCGTTGAGTGTTTATCTGGCATATTCAGCGGAAAGCACAGTCATACCTTTGCCTCACAGCTGACGGCATTTTTCAACTCCGGTGGAACCTTCGAATCTTGCCTCGCTCTGCCTGAGCGTTAAAGGAACAAGCTTCGCATCTACGCTCACGTCACACGCACATCCAAAGTGTGTCATCGTCGGTAACGTCGTATGTCAGTGGCAACCATTTTGAGTTTCCATGGCAACCGGAAACATTGTTCCGATTGAAAAACAGATCGCATAACAGTTTTTTTTTGTTTTTTTTGGTGTCAACGATGTTTCAAGCTAAGAAGTAGGTGAATTGCGCATCTATATTTCCCTTACATTTCTTCAAATTATACAAAACAGTTTACACCAAGTGAGTTGTTTTTAAATTTATTTAACCTTTACGCGGGGTAGTGCTATATCACATCGGTGAGTTGTGCATGGATATCCTCACCAATTAATCAGTAAGGCATCTTTCTAGACACTGCAATTTAATCTTCAATTAATTAATATTCCTTACCATCATCCATATTTATTTATTCTATACTTTTTCATCTGTCCACTGTTATTCAAAGTTTATACTGCCGCCATAACAATGCAGTTTGACCCACCAGCGAAATTTCTTCAAGTAAAGGGGATCCACCTATGCCGTGGTCAAGGTGGAAAGAAGAATTTATCACATACATGAAAGCTATAGATGGGGAACGCATGGGAGCCGAAAGAAAAAAAATATTTTCTTACACTGTTTAGGCTCTGAGGGTCAAGTTATTTTCAGGACTTTACCCCAAATTGTTGCACCTAATGATGGAGGAGGAGATAACATCAATGTATATACGGAAGCTTTGATGAGGATGGAGAAAAGGTTTAAACCAGCCATGAGCATTGCGTTAAATAGATTCAAGTTCTACACTAGAGCGCAAAAAGAGGAAGAATCTTTTGTTGACTTTTTGACTGCTTTAAGAGCATTATCTCTTCACTGTAATTTTGGTGCAATTACAGATGAAATGATAAGAGACCAAATAATAGTACATGTCAAAAATAAGAAAATTCAAGAGAAATTATGGGTTATGGGTGACCCCAATTTAAATGAAGCCATTACAGAAGCTAAAGCATTAGAACAATCCGAAAAGTGGATGGAAGTTGTCAAACAAAATTCTAGTAAAACATCCACAGAAGAAGAGATATGTATTGTTAAATCTAAAAATGAGGTTAAGAATGTACAACATCAATTATTACCCCAGTCAAACACAAAATTTAATTATAATAGATTCACTGCATCTCATATTCGTAAGAGAAATGACAATTCTTCTAACCATAATATGTGTTATAGATGTGGGAATAGATCTCATCTGGCTTCTTTTCCAGGGTGCCCAGCTATTAATAGAGAATGCAAAAATTGTGGCAGAGTGGGACATTTTAGCAGTGTATGCAGGGACAATAGGCATTATCCCACACAAACACGTTGTGCAGTATCTTATGTGGCTAATAGCAGCAATACCAGTGAAGTTAATGAGATCTCTGAATTTAATAAGGGTTTTGTTGTATCTATTATTGATGGTGTACCAAATGATCAAATGAGATCTCCAAAGTGTGAATTTCAAATTTTAGGAAAGAATTTAATGCTCATGGTAGATTCTGGCTCACCGTGGACGATCGTCACACACCAATACTATGAAGAGAAATTAAGCGATGTTATTGAATATAATAGTTTATTACCCTCTGATATAATCGCAGAGAGTTTTGATGGAACAAAAATTGATATTGATGGTTTCTTCCAGGTGGAGTTACATTTCAAGAGTAGATGTGCACATGTGAAATTATATATAACACAAAAAGGAGTGAATGTGTTAGGCTGGCGAGATCAGTGGAAACTGGGTCTGACACTAAATCCCCGGTCTACTGAACCAGTGTCCTTGTGTGAAGAACATTTTATGAACAAAGTTTCAGTGGTGAACACTGACAAATATATCGTGAGTAACAGAGAAACAAATCTAATTAACAAGTTTGACAAAGTTTTTTGTAACAAGTTAGGTAAGTTGAAAAAATTTTCTCACAAAATTGTGTTGAAAGAGAATGTCATCCCAGTAAAACAAAAAATTAGAGGTGTACCAATCAACATTAGGGAAGAATTGAAGGAAATGCTAAAAGAATTAACCAATGAAGGTATAATTGAAGCCATTGAGTCCTCTGAAAGGGTATCTCCCATTGTTCTTGTTCGTAAGCCTGACCAAAAACTTAGAGTCTGTGTGGACTTGAGGGCACTCAATTCAAATATTGTAGTTGATTGTCACCCTCTGCCGAACATTAATGAGGTAATTTGCATGTTGGAGGGTGCTCAAGTATTTTCCACGCTGGATTTGCGTTCGGCCTATCACCAAATAGAATTGATGGAAGAATCTAAAAAATATACAGCATTTATTACACCATTTGGGTTATACCAATATACTAGAATGCCATTTGGCCTGGCATCAGCTGCGTCAGTGTTTCAGAGGGTCATGTTCCATATATTTAAAGATGTGGATGACTATGTGAAATGTTTCCAAGACGATATTTTGATATTTTCAAAAAATGAATCAGAACATGTATTACACTTAAAAGAGGTTTGTAAAAGGCTAGAGAGTCATGGACTCACACTCAAGGCACACAAATGTAAATTATTTAAACGATCTGTCGAGTATCTAGGACATACATTGTCGGGAGATGGCGTAGTACCTAAAAAGTCTAACATTGATGCCATTGTGAAAGCTCCATCACCAATTAACAAGGAGCAGCTCCTATCCTTCGCAGGTATGTGCGAATATTATAGTAAATTTGTGGAAGGGTTTGCGACTAAAATGGAACCATTAAGAAAATTGTTGAGACAGAATGCAAGATATGAATGGGAGGAAGAACAACAAAGAGCTTTTGAATGCGTTAAAAGGGATATTGTAAATGCTCCCACTTTGAAACCGTTCCGAATGAAAAAAGAATGTATTATCACGGTAGATGCGAGCTTATATGGTCTTGGAGGGGTTCTTTCACAAAGAGAAGGTAAAGAAGAATGGAATGTGGCTTTTGCGTCTCGCACATTAAATGAGTGTGAACGTAAATACGCTGTGATAGAAAAAGAACTGCTTGCATGTGTGTGGGCTGTTGAACATTACAGACTGTATGTGTGGGGCAGTAAATTCACACTAAGAACGGATCACAAGCCATTAGTGAATATTTTATCCACTGGTGGGGGTTGGAACTCCACTGCCAGGATTGCTAGACTTACATCGAAATTGCAAGAATACAATTTCAAAACAGAGTTTATACCAGGAAAGAAAAATGTTACAGCAGATTTTCTTTCTAGGCTACCTTGTGACCTTGGTGTGGTGAACACCATCAAAGAATCTGATTTTATTGTTACTATTAAGGATGTTTTTCCAACACAATTCCAAGAAATAACTGAAGACTCTTGGCAGAATTGCGAGCAACTTGATGACAGATGGTGTGATTTAAAGAAATTTATTATAGGAGGTTGGCCAAGGAAAAATTTAGTAAGGCCGGATTTGCTTCCTTTTTCAATATTTCAGGAGAGCTGGAATTAGAAGGAAATTTAATATTTAAGTCCAGTAAGTGTATTCCTCCTAAAGGTATGCAGGACATTATTCTCAATATAGCTCATAAAACCCATCCAGGTATTTCATCCATGAAACGATTGGTCAGAAGTTTTTTTTGGTGGCCAGGCATGGATAAGTTTATTGATCGTGTGGTTAGAGAATGCAAAGAATGTGTTTCTAGTGAGAAAATGTTAAAGGTGCACGTACCTCCATTAAAAGTTGTCAAGTGGCCTGAAGAACCATGGCAAAAAGTTGCCTTTGATATTTCGGGTCCGTTCAATTGTTTACCTGAGAATTCACGTTTTGCTTTGGTCATTATCGATTATCATTCGAAGTGGCCAGAAGTAAAATTTGTTGCAAAGGCTACCACGAGTGCTGTTATTTGTTTTTTTAAGGAAGTATCTGCTCGTGAAGGTTGTCCTTCCATGTTAGTTTCAGACAATGGGGTACAACTTACATCTATAGAAATGGAAAAGTTCCTCAAAGATTGTGGCATAAAACATAAACTTACATCCCTGTATGAACCACACGAAAATGGACAAGTGGAACGCTTTAACAGGGTTCTCAAAACTTTTGTTACAGATTCTTTGAAGCTTGGGGGTAGTTGGTTGAGTGCTCTAAGAGAACGTTTGTGGGTTTATCGCATTACACCCCATTCCACGACGGAGGTCAGCCCTTTTAAACTTCTTAAAGGTAGAGACCCTGCGTCCAGCATGTGTCCATGGTGGTTCAGGGACAAATGTCAAACTAGGTTCAAGGAAAAGGAATGTGTACATGATACTGCAAAAAGAGTTGAAATGAAACAGTATAAAACTGCAAAATGGTATAATAACAAATGGAGTACTAAGGCACACACATTTCAAGTGGGTGATTGGGTTAGAATTCTCAAACCAGGTTTAATGAATAAAGGTTCCAACAAATTCGGAAAAGCTATTCAGATTAAGAAAGTTTTTAGCAATAGTGTCATTACACAAGATGGTAAAGTGTGGAATGTCAAGAGAATAGCCAAATGTCCATATAAGTGCACTCCTCAGATAGACACTCATTATAAAACAGGCTGTTCTGATCACAATACAGAAGATGAACAAAACAATGGAACTGTTGCTTCCAGAGTTAAGCTATCTGACCGTGTGAGACAATTACCACAAAAATGTAATGATTTTGTATAAGTTATACATTTACTGTGTTTAAGCTTTTTATTAACAAAAGGGATATGTTACATTTCCCTTTCTGCTTTTATTTCTCTCTCTCTCCTTTCTTTATTTCTATCAGTCTTTCACCCTTTTCTGTCTATTATGGCATGCGCTATGTTTATCCTCAAATGACATTCTAGATTCTGGTGACTGTGTAATCCTGATGATTCTGTTGAGCTGCCAGTTGCATCTGGAGCTGGATCTGTATGGACTGGTTTGCGGTGCTGAAATAAACCTACTTTAAACTTATTCCTTGGAAGTGGAATCATTTTAATAGCCCATTATTAACATCGGTCTTGAAAGCCTGTTGAAATGAAATGAAAAGGAGATTTATAGAGCGCGAAACATTAACCCAAGGGTGTCAAGGCGCTTGCTCATCAAAACAGGATTAAACTAGGTGGTTCAAAGGCACCTTAGAGACTGAACAGCCATGTCTTCAAAGCCTTCCTAAAAGCCAATAGATGTGTTTCTTGTTTCAACCTCATTGGAAGAGCATTCCATAATTTAGTCGTGCCCACCAGAAAACTTCTTCCCCCCCAGGAACATTTTTTGACCCTGGGAACAATCAAATCATGGGCAAAGGACGAACGAAGACGACGTACTGGAATATAGGGTAGTAAATGCAAACAAGGTTTTATCCCATCCTGGTCAGAATCGATTCTGGACCCCATTTTTAAAAAGGGAGACTGTAACAATCCCACATGCTATCGACCGATTTCACTTTTAGATTCATTTGTAAAAGCAGCCGGTCTAATTTTACTAAATAGATTACAGACGTGGGCTGAGGACCTCGGCATAATCTTGAAGCTGCAATATGGCTTCCGACAAGGCCTTTGTACTATTGAACGAGGGCTAAACCTAAACATCATCTGGGGCAAATATACACGAGCTAAACGTGGGAACCTTTTCCTGGCATTTGTCGATCTCAGTTCGGCGTTTGATTGTGTTAGTCATCATAAACTTTGGAACATCTTAGAAGACATGAGTGTGGAAATACAACTTATAAACTTCTAAGCTCCCAGTCAGGAAGGGGGTGAGGCACGGGTGTGTGCTATCCCCCTTTCTTTTTACTTTGTATATAAATGGCCTAGGTCCAGTTTTAACTAGCGAATGCCAGAATTTCCCTTACATTGGCAATCGTCCAATCCCAGCATTGTTGTACGTGGACGATGCTGTTTTAATGTCCCGTACACAACTAGGGCTGCAGAAAGTCATCTCCAGCTTCTCAACCTTTATGTATAATTTAGGTCTTCATGTAAACATCACTAAAACATACGTCATGAAATGTGGAAGCAATAGTGTAAAATGTCGAGATATTTTCATCAACAACAAGAAGGTTGAATTTATCAATTGCTTTTCATATTTGGGGATACTCTTTGAAAAAAAGGGCTCCTGGTCACATGCTATTTTATCCAGAAAATTGTTATTTGCAAAAGCAACGGCAGCATTGGCGAACTTTGCCAGAAAACTGGGTAAATGACCAATTGCGGAACTAATAAAGATTTATAAACCAAAATGTGTCTCAACTGCCATGTATGGAGCCGGCATTTGGGGCTATGCCGACCCACAAACTTTACAGCTAATCGAGAATGTTTTCTTCAGATATTTATTAGCGGTCCCAAACAGTACTGCTACTTGCATCTGTCATACGGAACTTGGGTTGCCATACATATCAGACCTAATTAAGATCCAACCGGTTCTGTTATGGCACAAGATTTGGTCAACTACTGCTACTGGCTTTAATCGGGACGTGCTAAATGACTGTCTTAAGTTACAAAGGGTGTTTCATATTCCCTGGATTAAATACATTAAGAAATTTATGGCCGATCTTGGGCACCCGGAATATTTCTATGACCCGGCTAGTATAACCACAATCTCAAGGAAATCATTAAAGATAGATTGTTTAGAGATTGTGGAGACCAATAGATTTTCCATCGTAATATTAAAACCCACAGTTAGAGAAAATCAATGGTTATTATTACAATCAGGAGTGTAACCGTTAAAGGGGAATATGATAGGATGCTGTTGACCCGTTTTCGTTTAGGCAATTTATACAGATTAATATCTTTTCCAAACATGAATGATTGGTCGAGATCTCTATGTCCATGCCCATGTGATGATATATCTACTCAATCCACAATGCATATGTTGTTTTTTTGTAAATTTTATACTTTGTTAAGAAAAAGATGGATAGTACCAATACTAAGGGCACTAGGACTGAGACAATGCTGCCCAGCTTTCCTCACATTACAACTTTTAGAACATGACTTGTTTACTAGCCACCTAACTAAATATCTGAAGGGTGTGATCAGAACCAGGAAAACAATGTGATTGATGGAACTGGCCTTTTATTAATCTAATCTGATTGTTTTAGATTATCGATGATAAAGTATTTGTAAGAAATTGTGATTGTTTTTATGTATTGTGCTTTTATGATTTAATCTTTTAAATTGAATAAAGCTTATTTTGAATTGAATTTGAAGTGTATGCACTTGTTTTATATGTGTGACTGAGTGGGCACACTTCCTGGGATGACTTGGGGACTAACATATAGATTCAACTCTATTTATTCAATTGAATGAAGATCCCTTGTAAGGAATGTGACATAGGTTCTCTTGGTACTCTCAGGCAGGATCCAGGGTTGTGTTTCATTTGCTCACATCAAAGTGGAAGACTAATGATTACTTTTTTCCTTATATGGTAAGGATTGGAGCACTGCAGGTGTCCAGAGCCTGTGGTGTTTGGGCCATCTACTAAACACACAAACTAATCACTACACACTCTGGCATATGTTTGGTGGTACTATCACATGATTACATATGCAGGTGACCCTTATTGCTTCTGCCCTCGTGGCAAAGAGAACTACAGCCATAGCACATAAAATGGCTGCACTACATCTAACCAGAGATAATAACTTTCAACTATGTTTCTTGACTTTAATAGTCCTTCCTCTCTTTCTGGTCCTCTAATGCATTGTGGAACTTGCAGTTCTATGATGTTGCAGTTAATTTGCAACAACACAATTGCATCCATTCCTTGGTTTAATAGCCCGTACACTCAAGTTCTTCTTCAGTATGGTTATTTTAGTTGTTCATGTGGTAATGCACTTTGTTGCATTTTGTGTCAGTGCAGCTCTTTGCTATCATTGTTGTTATTCATGACGTAATACATTTTACTACTGACATTTCTCTGCGTCGCGTTTGTCATTTCGGAGCACATCCGTAGCAAGGGCTATACGTCCAGTCCATCTCATTCCTGTCCTGCAACACTCCTGCAATTTAGGGGCTGAGGCCCACACACAGCTCTGTCAATGCATCTTAACCCTGTTTTGCACCTTCATGCTATTCCAGCACAGGGAACACAGCTCTATAAATTCGCCTAACTCATTCCTGACTTGCAGCACATATTATCACCCCAGAGATAATACCTGGACACAGCTCTGTTAATGCACCTCTGCCCTGACTTTTAGACAGTGATGACTGGCAATTTTGGCTTTTGGGTGTTGCTCCACCCACCTTTCCCCCTTGCAGTCTTAGAATCTAAAGCTATTCTCTAGCAGCCTGAGGGTGTGCATGCCTTAGCCAGGGAGGAAAACGCATCCAAGCTGATATGTGCTGTTTGCATATGGAGCACTGAAAGGCAACACTCTGGCCCAGATTCACAAAGGTGTCACGCAACACAGCACAGCACCTAAAGAGGCTGCGCTGCATTGCGTGACAGGGAGAAAGCAGGAGAGCACCATATTCACAGAAATATGGCACTCTCCGCCTCTCTCCCTAGCGCCGGTGCTGATTTGTGCTGCCATGTGCCAGGCACACACCTTAGCGCCATAGTGCTAGTGTGGGTGCCTGAGTCTACCATAGGTTTTGTATAAGAAGGGTACCCTTTCTGTACAAAATACTATGGCCAGACAAGTGTAAAACCTTGTCCTTCTTTGTATGTGGGCTGTACAGTGCAGCACACATGCAAAGTCGGAAAAGCAAGGAGAAATGAAAACATTTCTCCTTTTAACGGCTGCTTTTCACCTGTGTTAATTCTTGGCACTAAACCCTGTCTACTAATGTTAGTAGATCGGATTTCAGCATCAAAAAGCATGGGTGGTTGCATGGGAACGACCGTGTACCACCCATGCAACGCCCCTTTGACGCAAACTAATGCAAAACAGTGTTTCTCGCTGCTTTGCGTTACTTTTCCATACAAACTAACGCTAATTTCAATTTGAGTTGGTTTGGCAATCCCCAAAAAGGTTTAGAGTCAGGTGTGCATTAAAAAAGCAACGCTAACCCGACACTAAACCTTTGTGAATCTGGCCTAAGTTTGAGAGGATGGGGCACCTCGAATTGGCCTCATAACTCTGAAAGTGTCAGTGCACTTACGAATGGGAAAGTCCAGGGTCAAACTGGCCTTTTATTCCACTGGGCATTTCGTCCGTGGGCAGGGACCATCGGAGGCCAGTTTTGAGAGCTTATTGCTATGGGTGGTACGACTGTTACTTTCCACAGCTCCCAGTGGTTAATTGCAGCTTTCAAAGGGGGGCTTCGAGAGAGCGGATGGGAGGGAGATGGAGAGAAAGATCAGTGACGGGGAACATGGAGAGAGGGGAGAGAGGGGAGAGAGGAGAGAGGGAGGAGAGAAGAGAGAGGAGAGAAGAGAGGAGAGAGGAGAGAGAGGAGAGGAGAGAGAGGAGAGGAGATAGGAGAGAGGAGAGAAAGGAGAGAGAGAGGATAGAAGGGAGAGGAGAGAGGAGAGAAGAGAGGAGAAAGGAGAGAGAGGAGAGGAGAGAGAGAGGATAGAAGGGAGAGGCGAGAGGAGAGAGAAGAGAGGAGAGAAGAGAGGAGAGAGGAGAGGAGAGAGGAGAGAAGAGAGGAGAGAAGAGAGGAGAGGAGAGAGGAGAGAGAGGAGAGAGAGGAGAGAAAGGAGAGAGAGAGGATAGAAGGGAGAGGAGAGAGTAGAGAGAGAGGAGAGAGAGAGGAGAGAGGAGAGAAAGGAGAGAGAGAGGATAGAAGGGAGGGGTGAGAGGAGAGAAGAGAGGAGAGAAGAGAGGAGAGAAGAGAGGAGAGAAGAGAGGAGAGAGAGAAGAGAGGAGAGAGAGAAGAGAGGAGAGAGAGAGAGGAGAGGAGAGAAATGAGAGATAGAGGATAGAAGGGAGAGGAGAGGAGAGAACAGAGGAGAGGAGAGAGGAGAGAGAGAGAGGAGAGAGGAGTGAAAGGAGAGAGAGAGGATAGAAGGGAGAGGAGAGAAGAGAGGAGAGAAGAGAGGAGATAGGAGAGGAGAGAGGGGAGAGAGATGAGAGAGAGAGGAGAGGAGAGGAGACAGGAGAGAGAGGAGAGGAGAGAGGAGAGAGAGAGGAGAGGGAGAGAGGAAAGAAGGGAGAGGAGAGAGGAAAGAAGAGAGGAAAGAAGAGAGGAGAGAAGAGAGGAAAGAAGAGAGGAGAGAAGAGAGGAGAGAGGAGAGAGGAGAGAGGAGAGAGGAGAGAGAGGAGAGAGAGAGGATATTGGGGAGAGGAGAGAAAGGAGAGAGAAAGGATAGAAGGGAGAGGAGAGAGGAGAGAGAGAGAGGAGAGAGAGAGGAGAGAGGAGAGAAAGGAGAGAGAGAGGATAGAAGGGAGAGGAGAGAGGAGAGAAAGGAGAGAGAGAGGAGAGAAGGGAGAGGAGAGAAAGAGAGAGAGAGAGGATAGAAGGGAGAGGAGAGAGGAGGGGAGGAAGAATAACAGATGAAAAGAGAGATAGAACTAGGAGTAGAAGGGAGCAGGGCTGGTTTCATTATTTTTGCCAGGCTCCTTTTGGGTCCGCAGTCTGGCCCTGCAAAGACCCTGTATCACTTTCAGGATCCCTGGCAATTGTGGGAGGTGTGATTAAGATTGAACTTTGTTCTGCATTCCCACAGACATACTGCAGAACGAGCTTGAAGGTAATTCATAACAAAAAGCTCTCAAAACAATGTGTGATTGTGTGCAGGTGACAGTGTGTTGAGCTGCAGGAGGTTAGTATTAGAGTGACTGTGTATGTGGGGTTGGGGGTGATTTTGTGTGTGTGGGGGGGTGCTCTCATGTGTATATGTGCTGGCTGGCTATTTTTTGACACTTTAGTGGTAAGAAATACTGTGGAAATTACAGGCAATTTGGGGCATTGATTGCAGGACAATGCCCTCCCTGCACAAAATGCAGGTCCTGAATATTGTTGACAATTCATAGAATTGTGGCCTCACCCATTGCATATTAGTAGCAATTCTTAACAATTTGGGGCAAATGATGGCCATGTCATTATTGGTGGTTATTTTTGGCATACTGGGGTCCTCCGTGGCATGATGATTCTCAGTGCCACTCTTGGTAAACTACTGGCCCTGTCATAATAGTGGTATTTCTGGTTTATTGGGACAGCTATGGCAAGAGACAATGATATATGAGGCAGAGTTTAGCCATTTGTGCCTGTAGTGCATATGAGTACTAAATTGAAGTAGCAAATTGTAATATTGTTTTCTGCAACTGTCCTTACCAAGGATATCACCGGTTACAACTTGCAATGGAGAATTTACTTCAAAGGAGCAGGATGGGAAAACGAAAAGAAACTAAAGGTAGAGTTGTAGATTGATGCTTTGATAAATTAAAGCCCACGGCCTTGTTCCTCTATATGGTTATGGAGCTCCTCGGTGACTTGCAATATCCTTATAATGCACGGCAGGGAGTACTTTATACCTTATATAAATATGTTGTAAAATGCACCGTTCTCTCCTATTTGTCATGCCTGATCATGTTTGGACAACACCTGCTGCCACTGCAGTAGTTCTCATTACTATTCCAGTACTGATACCCAGACAAGGTTCTGCTAATGTATCTCAAACCTATTTCACACACCATTGCTACTCCAGAAAAGGCAATAACACAGAGGTCTATCAATGTACCTCTGTCCTGATCTGCAGCACCCACTACCATTCCATTAATAACACCCAATCAAGCGCAGCTAAAGCACATCAGTTCTGACTTCTAGCTTTGAAGAACTCTCACAAAGGGTTTGGCACTAGTCTTTTGTGCCCCCAGACAAGCTGGGGCCAGGGCAGGTAGGCAGGAAATTCCAAGCTCCTGTGGGGGTTGAAACCTCCAGAACCTTCCCTTATTTCATAGCTGGCACCAGGTATAAATAGTGGACCCTCTGACCTAACTATTTAGTACACCTCTGAACCTGTGGAAGACTCAGAAAGACTGCTGTGCTGCTCAGCTGCAAGAAGAACTGCCTCTGCTGCCCTGTTACTCTGCTGTCCTTCTGCCTGCTGTCCTGCTGCCTGAAATAAAAAGTACTGAACCCGCATCTTGAACCAAGGACCACTAGAGGGCCTTCAATGTCTATTGTCTGGCCTCATGATCAGAGCCTCAGGGACAGAAACAGCTCGAACCACCTTGAACCCACCACCTGGACTCTGCTGTGAGTCCTACCAACCAAGTGGTGCCTTCCCAGTCCTGGACCCTTAGAAATGGACCTGTAGGTGCCCTGCCAGCCCAGCTGTGACTCCTGCAAGCAGAACCGATGCAGAGTGACACATATCCTCGTAACCCCGCATCGGAACCGCCGCTGGGCAATGCATCCCTGACACAGAACCTCGCATCCCAGCCCACACCCTTCGGAACCACCAGTGCAAGGCATCCTCGATTCCAGACTGTGCATCGCAAGCCCCTTGTCAACGACATCCTCGATGATGACACAGGACATCGCCTTGCAACTTGCAACTCCTTGGAACCGACGCTGTGTGATGCATCCCTAACGCAGCACTTCACATTGTAAGCCTCCTCCGTCGATGGCATCTTCGATGATGACACAGGACCTCGCTGGGCACTCCCGCCAAATTTGTCGATCTACCCCTGCACAACGCATCTTCGACATGGGATTTCGCAACACTCCACAACCTGGATTTAAGGTACTTTGTTCAGCAGGCATAAGTTGGTCTCTGTATCCGGCCCACGCCCCATCATGGTCAGCCTGAACTTGTAATGTCTTGGTCCAGCACGGCCAGATACCCACAGTTGGTGCTTTGTGCTCTTAGGCACTATTTTCATTTAAATCTTTAAAACTGCATATTTCTAGTTCTATTGATTGGATTTTTGTCTTTATGGTCTCAAATAATTTATCAAAATGTACTCTATTTTTCTAAATTTGTGTGAGATTTGTCTTGTGTTGTGTTTTCACTTTATTACTGTTTGAAGTGCTGCATTAATACTTTTCACATTGCCTCTAAGTTAAGCCTGACTGCTCTGTGCCATGCTACCAGAGTGTGAGCACAGGTTAATTTGGGGTTTGCTTGTGTCTCACCCTGACAAGAATCGTTGTTGCTGCTTGAGTAGGATTTCACATGCCTCAACTAGTGACTCAATTTCCTACAAACAGTTATTTTATTATAGATCAAATTGGACTTCAGGGCTTTGGCTAGTAAGACGCAGTTCCTGCTATACCCTAGCAGGAACTGCACCTCACTCGCCAAAGCTCTGAAGTCCAATTCAATTTTGTTTGCTAATGGATTTCCTGAAAAGGAAAACATGCAGAATTGCCTGTCTGTGCAAAGCCCATTAAGTAGCTTATACTTTTCCACTGAATGTAAGGTACATCACAAAAAATACACAATATAGTCTCTGCTCAAGTTAATTTAGGATATGTAGATGTAGAGCGTGTATGAAGTTTTAAAGTACTGGTCCTTTTGGTTTCAGATTGGATGAAGGGCACAGAGGGAAGGGTGCCAGAGAGTGGGTGTTGCCATGTGTTTTAAGGCAGGAATCAAGTTTTCATATCATAGGCTAACATATAAAAATACATTTTCAAGGAAGCTTATCTCACAATTCGTTTTTGTAATAGAAGAAACCAATTTACTGAGGATGTCAAACAAAAAATTGCCCTGAAAGTCAATAAATCAGGTAACCTGTGAACCTACATCAAATGGGGTCACAACAGATGGACACATACGCCTTCGTAAAGAAAGAGATGCCCCATGTTCAGTGGCGACTCCTCCACTAAAGAGGAGGAGCGTCGCCCTACTGCTTTTCAGCAGTGTAAATAATGGAAAAATAAAATGATAATAGCTCATTGTTATTATCATTTTATTTGTTCCTGCTGTAGCAGCTTTGCGGGGCGGGCTGTTCTGCTCTCAGAGCAGGGGGAGGAGTGGTGGGCACTCTGAAAGTGTGCATGAATGTTTGGCTGGCCGTCTTGGGCCTTGCAGCCTGGGTGGAGAGCATGCCCAGGCTCCCAGTCCCTGCCTGAGTGCTGAACCATGGCGCTCAGACCAATCATGAGTGGTTTAGGGGAGCCTGGGTGCTTCTTGTTTCGGCCGGCAGAGAAGCGGAGAGATGACGACAGAGGAGGGACTTGCCGAGCCCCCCTCCTCCCTGTCCTCCGCCGCGCCACCCCCGATCCGTGCCAGCCGCCACTGCCCATGTCCCCTGCTATTAAAGGTCTTTGCTTGCACCTTGCATGAGGCTGGATCGCCTGCTAAATCTGTTGTGGTTCTCCCCCACTGCAGAACCAAGAGCAGCATTTCCAGTCCCAGGAGACACTATTTTCTCTTGTTCGCTACACTTGGAACATACAACTCTTCAAAGGTGTAACTCATCGACCTGTTTACGTAATCCTATTCCACCTGGGATCATGGCTTAACTACTTATTATCAGTCTTCATTGCTTTGATATACTTTCCTCGTTCCAGTAGCGGCATCCTCCCTCCTAGCTGCATTTGAGTGTGACAGGATGGTATGTGGGACTGCCTCCCCTTTATGGCAACAGCTGTTGTTATGGGATGGGCCTGAAGAGCCACAGGAGGGAGAGGAGAAAAGAGGTTAAAAGAAAAAGTTGGATTTTACCTCCGATCGCGTGATATCTGTGGGAGATGGCCACACTTCACATATGCAAAACCAACGATTGATGGACAGAATGCAGAACAATGTCGTACATTCACCCCAGTACAGAGATCTGGGCCTAAATTCATCGTTTTTTTCCTCACCATGCCATTCCAGTTTGGACCCAGCCATATGCAAATCAGTCTTGACCCTGCGCCCAATGGGAACAGTCCAGCCCGAACTGCCAGGCCAGGTCCTCCCTGGACTGGAAACAAGCATCCTAGGACCGGTTTCGGGCTTTCAGCCCTCATCAGCCAGGATAGCTTGACTCCAGTGGCATGGAGAGCACGGGACCCACGTCTGGGCATACCCGTCCCACTCGGGGTGACAAATGCAAAACCAATGGTGAATGTTTGCATTGTCCAGCATTCCGTCCATCAATTGTTTCTTTTTGCAAATGTCGCCCTAAGTGGGAAGGGTATGCCCAGACATGGGTCCCATGCTCACTACACCACTGGATTCAAGCTAGCCTGGCTGATGAAGGGTGATGCCCTGAAACCTGTCCCAGGATGCTTGTTTTCTGGTCCAGGGAGGACCTGGCTTGGCAGTTCGGGCTGGACTGTTCCCACAAGGAACAGGGTCAAGACTGATTTGCATATGGCTGGGTCCAAACTGGGGTGGTGTGGTGAGCAAAAGAATGATGGATTTAACCCAGATCCTTGTGACTGGGGGTGAATGTTTGCATTGTCCAGCATTCCGTCCATCAATTGTTTCTTTTGCAAGTGTCACCCTAAGTGGGAAGGGTATGCCCAGACGTGGGTCCCGTGCTCACTACATCACTGGATTCAAGCTAGCCTGGCTGATGAAGGGTGATGCCCTGAAACCGGTCCCAGGATGCTTGTTTTCTGGTCCAGGGAGGACCTGGCTTGGCAGTTCGGGCTGGACTGTTCCCACAAGGAACAGGGTCAAGACTGATTTGCATATGGCTGGGTCCGAACTGGTGTGGTGTGGTGAGCAAAAGAATGATGGATTTAACCCAGATCCTTGTGACTGGGGGTGAATGTTTGCATTGTCCAGCATTCCGTCCATCAATTGTTTCTTTCACACTTTACATATGTCAGGACTGGTACAAGGAAGGGCTTGAAGAGGTAATGGTTCACTGCATGGATTCTTTTAGTGCATTATGACTATGCAACATTGTATATGGCTTCCCATTGCGCCCTCACTTTCCTACGTCATCATTGCATTTGCGTCTCCTCCACATGAGTTTACCTTTTATTTATTTGTTTGTTTATTTTTTTAAGCAATTTTATACATTACAAGAATAGATAATTACAAAAGGCACATAAATTACATTGCACATAGATGCTGGGAAATTTACAATAAACGAAGAGCATTAGAGTATTGTATATTGCAACAGTCATAAATATTGAGCAACAGAATGTTGACTGGTGCCAAGTGCATAGCAGTGTCCAATGAAATTGAGCTAGAGAGGTGAGTCTCAATGTATCGTCAGTGCAGAGACTAAACCAAGGACGTATAAAATACAATAGAGAAGGAAAATTAACTAAAACTGTCTTTGAAAAAGTAGGGCTTTCACCTCAGGTACAAAGATAGTCCTCAGTGTGAACGGCACCTGCACAGGAAATGGGTCAATCTTCACTGCTTCACGGCCTCTCTTTTGCTCGAAACCCTAGAAAATATGGGGGTCCTCCCATCCCCGGGCACCATGCAATATATTCCTTGGGCTGGAGCTTAGCTGACCTTGAAACCACTACTGCTCGGCACATTGCTTCTTTCTAGGGGTGGCCAAGCAATACTCCGCCCGCACGCGGAACTCCGCAGAATTCAGCAGCATTTTTCGTTAACTCAGCGGAATTCCGTGGAGTGAAACTCCACAAGCTCCACCCAGGCCTAGTAACTTGTCCCATCTTAATCCAGTCAGGAAACACTCCATGGCTGAGCAATGTTCCTAGGAACTGGGTCCAAAGAGTGATTTGAGGATTTGGTGTTCGCAATGGTTTTCAGTAATTTTGCTTGTTGGACTTGGCACTCTCTGCAGTCATCGCCATACTTTTTTCCATTCGCCCTCCTGTTTTCTGAACCCATGTTTGTTGACTTTTAGGACTGTGCACTTTACCACTGCTAACCAGTATGAAAGTCATTGTGCTTTCTTCCTAAACATGATGAAATTGGCTTATACCACCTAATTGATACATTTAATATACTTGTAAGTCCCTAGTAAAGTGGTACTACATATTACCAGGGCCTGTAAATTAAATGCTACTAGTGGGTTCTGCAGCACTAATACTGCAACCCACTAAGTAGCCTTTGAAACATGTCTCAGGCCTGCAGCCTGTGTGTGAAGTTTTAATGTACCATTTCGACCTAGCAAAATAAACCTTTTGCCAGGCCTAAACATTTCTTTTTAATACACATACGTCACCCACTGGGTTGGCCCTAAACAGCCTATAGGGCAGGGTACATTGTATTTAAAAAGTTGGACATGTACTTTTAAATTTTAGGCATCCTAGTAATGAAAAACTCTCAAATTCATTTTTCACTATTGCAAGGCCTACCTCTCCCTTAGGATAACATTGGTGTTACCTTATTACATTTAACAAGCGATGATTTCTAAATGTGAGCAGGTAACCAGTGCATGTTTGTTGTCTTTGGAACTGTAATAAAACATCCTCTCTCATGGTGAAGTCAGATTTTAAATTACAATTTTGAAAATGCCACTTTTAGAAATTTGGCATATTCCTGCCTTAGCCTTTTTATGACCTGCAGTGTGTCTCTGGTTAATATGACTTGGTGTAGCTGACATTTGGGCTTTGTGAATTCCTCCCAGACAGCATCACAATGGAGGGTCTGGTTGTTGGCAGGATGGGCCATCTCTGACTTGATAGGGGCGGGGCTGTTACCTACCACACTTGCACTTCAAAGATACTGGCTCAGCTCACACACAAAGGACTTCACACTAGCCTATTGTGCCCCCAGACAGACTGGGACCAGGGCAGGGAGACAGGAAGTTCCAAACACCTCTGTTGGGGGAAACTCAAGAAGCTCACTTCAAGCTGGCACCAGATATAAATATTGGACCCTCAGACGCAGCTCTTCAGATTACTTCTGGACCTGTGGAAGACTCAGAAGAAGGACTGCTCTGCTTCCCTGCTGCTCAGCTGCAAGTAGTACTACCCAGCTGCCCTGCTGCTCCTCTGCCCTGATGCTCTGCTGCAAGGAGGACTGCCTAGCAGCCCTTCTGCCTGAGGAAGAGGGATTGAATCTACAACTTGAACCCAGTACCACCAGAGTGTTCCCAAGGCTAGTTAGCTGGCCTCCTGTTCTGTGCTACAGGGACAAAACAGGCTTCTCTGCACCAACGCAACCCGACGC
The DNA here is from genome assembly GCA_963921515.1 of Calotriton arnoldi. NCBI lineage: Eukaryota > Metazoa > Chordata > Amphibia > Caudata > Salamandridae > Calotriton > Calotriton arnoldi. The sequence continues at coordinate 232,236 of CAWUFW010006804.1, forward strand.
ATCTTGACACAGCATCGCAGCTCCAGTTCAGCGGCCTCGCAAGCACTGACCCAGCGTGATGCATCTCGACACCGTCACCTGGCCCAGCTCAACACACCTTGGTCTAGGACCACGCATCACAGCTTCTGATTAGCAGCTTTGCAAGCACCGTCCCAGCACGATGCATCTCAACACCGACAGCCGGCCAGCTCGATTCATTTCGGTTCAGCACTGACGCATCTTGATGCAGGTCCTTTCAGTAACAGCGGCTTCATCGACCTAGATACAGTGCATCCCAGCGCCAGACTGTGAATCACAATCTCCCATTGGTTGCTCCATCGACCTCGACTCAGTGTGATGCATATTGATGCAAGACCTCACATCGCAGCTCCCGTCAATGGATCCTCAATTCCAGCACCCAGCAAGCCATTGCAAGGACTTCGCACCTCAACCCACCAGGACACTAGGTACTTTTAATAGCAGATTGAAAGCAGTCCTATGTCCGGCACACGCTCCATTGCCATCTGCATGACTTTGTGACTTGGACACAGTCTACCATAACCAGATAAGTACAATTGGCGCTTCTTGCTCTAAGTGCTATTTTTGTTCAAAATTTTTAAAATTACAAATCTCCGGTACTACTAATTAGATTTTTGTCATTTGGGTTTCAAATAATTTATTACATTTTACTCCATTTTTCCTAAATTGGTTTGGGATTTTTTCTTGTTTTGTGTTTTCACTTTATTACTGCTTAAGTGTTGCAGAAATACTTCACACATTGTCTCTAAATTAAGCCTGGCTGCTTTTGTGCTAAGCTAATAGAGGGTTAAGCACAGGTTAATTTAATGATTATTGCAGGCACCCTGACAAGGATTGTGACTGTTGCTTGAGTAGCAGGGCACAAGTCGAGGGTACATGTGGGTAGATGGCATCTTCCCACTCTTTTTACAGGGTGGACATCGTCTCCTTTGCCAAGAAGTTGGGCCACACAGAAATATGCTGAACTCGTCCCAGTATAATTTTCAGACACAGTACACATTAAGCAGCAAATGCACGTTGTCAGCTTTCATTCAGAGCAGCAAAGTGCAGGTGGCAAGGGGACTTTGTTATTTTAAATTCCAGCTGAGCCCAAAACAAAGGCCGAAGTTAAGGATCCATCAGGCTCCTTTTGATTGCGTATCCTGGCTGTGAGCCATTTGAAACCTCACACCTAGCTTCAAATGCAATGGAGGGGAAACAAAGGCTCACAGCTTGTTGTTACTTCTCAGGAAGTTAAGAGACACACATGCTTTTGACTTTGTTCAGTCCCTGTATATAAGACATATGCATGCACTGTAAGAATGTCAAATGTGTTGGTCTGTTCCAGTATTTACAGAAATAACAATTTAAATATCACTATTTTGATTTATATCTTTTATAGCGCTGCTCATCCCAATTCAGGGTGTTGGCGCGCTTTACATCACACGTACACATTATACATTGACAACAGATCATATGTGTCTAATTCAATGTACAGGATGATTACATAAGACAGTGAGGGTCACAAGGTGTAGGAATCAGATGTCCTTGTTATGTTATGTTATGTTAATGTTTCTTATTGAACGGAACTTATCAATCTAAGTAGCGTCTCTAGGAGCTATTGCAGCTTGACAGGTCCTGGGGCTGGGGTATAAAATAGATACATGAATCTAGTAAAGATTACAAAGCCAGGTTTTGGGAGATTTTTAAAATTGTTTAAAATCAGTGCAAGCCTGTAGATGTAGTGGAAGCTGATTCCAGTGCTGTGGGGCTAAGTGTGAAAAAGAACAGCCCACGTATCTGGAAGTGCGCATGCGCTGAGGATGTAACAGACGTTTCCTACTGGATCTGAAACTCTGGATGGAGACATACAACTGCAGTTTACTCTGCAGATAGAGAGGCTCATTTCCATGCAAGGATTTATGTACCAGACAAAGAAGTTTAAACAAGGAGTGCGTTTTATAAGCAGCCAATGAAGGGTTCTGAGAATGGGTTCTGAGGGCGATCGAGGTGGAAGATGACAAATTAGATGTGATGCGGTATTTTGAACCACCTCGAGTTTGGAGAACAGTCCTTCATTCATGGCGACCATTTGTGCAATGCAATAGTTCAAGTAGCTTACTATAAGGCCCTGGACTAGGGATTTTTTTGACTGGAGCGGTAACCACTGGAATGCTTTCCTGAGAAGGTGCATGATTCCAAAGTAGGAGCCCAAGATGGCATTCACTTGTTCCCTCATGGAGAGATTGATCTTCCATGATTCCCAGGTTTCTCACTACTGCTTTTGGGTGAGAACCGGACCCAGACCCTGGGGCCACCACTCCTCAGACCACACAGAGTGGGCCTTTCCAAAGAGCACAATCTCTGTTTTGCCCATTGTTGGACATGGCCTTTCTTAGGGGGATTTCCCTAAAACCTTTTGCTTTTTGTCCTCCTGGTTTTGCCAACTCTCTTTTCCTGACCTTAGGGCTCTGGGTACTTTTCCACTGTACTGCAGCAGGAAAGTGAGCGCGCCCTTCCTGCATATCTCAGAATAGGGGGCTTACTTGATTGGGTTAGGTGTTGCACTTGTGCCATGTAAAAAGATATACCACATACCCAGGGCGGCTGCAAATCTGGCTAATAGGGGGATGCGCACTGATTGTGTCGCCCACCTGAATAGCCTATCAAAAATATCTCAAACGCAGGTTGGCCTGTCTCACTCTGGAGCCAACCCTGATGTGGCTGTTTACTAGCATCAAACCGGGGTAGGTGAGTGACAAGGTAGGTCCATCTGTGCGTTTATTGCCTGGGTAGGGATGACCCCCCATGTGGGTCTTCCCTACCTAGGGGGTCGGCTCTCCCTCTGGGACACTTCCTGGGTGTGGCCGATTCTCTTGTTAAGGCCTTAGGGCCTGGGGCACTTTCCCACTGTAAGTGCGTGTGAAAGCGCCTGTGCCCTTCCTACACCCGTAAGAAAATGGTGCTCACATAAGGTTTCTAAAAACGCCGGTCAGGTCTACCATGGCTGGCCAGTGAGAGCCCACTCTCAACTATTATTTTATTTTTTTTAACAACAAATTTTATTGATTTTCTGCAGTACTAAGTGGGCAGAGCCCAACAAAAGTTATACATGTACAGGTCGGAACTCCGCAGAATTCAGCAGCATTTTTCGTTAACTCAGCGGAATTCCGTGGAGTGAAACTCCACAAGCTCCACCCAGGCCTAGTAACTTGTCCCATCTTAATCCAGTCAGGAAACACTCCATGGCTGAGCAATGTTCCTAGGAACTGGGTCCAAAGAGTGATTTGAGGATTTGGTGTTCGCAATGGTTTTCAGTAATTTTGCTTGTTGGACTTGGCACTCTCTGCAGTCATCGCCATACTTTTTTCCATTCGCCCTCCTGTTTTCTGAACCCATGTTTGTTGACTTTTAGGACTGTGCACTTTACCACTGCTAACCAGTATGAAAGTCATTGTGCTTTCTTCCTAAACATGATGAAATTGGCTTATACCACCTAATTGATACATTTAATATACTTGTAAGTCCCTAGTAAAGTGGTACTACATATTACCAGGGCCTGTAAATTAAATGCTACTAGTGGGCCTGCAGCACTAATACTGCAACCCACTAAGTAGCCTTTGAAACATGTCTCAGGCCTGCAGCCTGTGTGTGAAGTTTTAATGTACCATTTCGACCTAGCAAAATAAACCTTTTGCCAGGCCTAAACATTTCTTTTTAATACACATACGTCACCCACTGGGTTGGCCCTAAACAGACCCAGGGATCAGACATGAAAAATAGGGCGTCATCCGCATATAACGCAATCTTATCCGAGCACTCCGGCGACCAGACCAACCCGCAGAAAATCGCATCGAGGCGTACCCACGCTGCCAAGGGCTCAATAGCTAAGGCGAATAATATCGGGGAAAGGGGGCATCCCTGTCTCGTTCCCCTGCGAATAGGGAAGGGGGCAGAATGATATCCGGCAACTCGGGCCGTGGCGGTAAGGCTCGTATATAACAGCTTCACGTAGGTGCGAAAACGCGGCCCCAAATTGATAGCCTCTAGAAGTTTAAAAAGGTAGGTCCAGCTCAACGAGTCAAATGCTTTATCAATGTCTGCCAGCAAAACGGCTGCGGGGCGTCCCAGCCGATGTGCCTCCGCTGCCGCGTTGTGCGCACGTCTAATATTGTGTCTGGTGGAGCGTTGCGGCATAAAGCCCGACTGGTCTGGGTGTACCAGATCCCCGATGCATGTGCGGAGGCGGTCGGCGAGAACCTTCCCCAGCAGCTTAGGCTCGAAGTTTAACAGGGATATGGGGCGATAAGAACCTGGATCTTCCGGGGGGCGGCCTGGTTTGAGGGAGACGACTATCTCGGCGTGCCGCCAGTCCGCCGGCAGAATACCCTGCTCAGAGGCCGTGAGTAGCGCCTTGAGCAGGTGAGGGCCTAAAGTTCCCATATGTGGGCGCATGAAATCGCATGGGAACCCATTTGGGCCCGGCGCACATCCCGGGTGCGTATTGGATAGAGCTGCCTGTAGCTTGTCTAGGGAGATGGGCTGGTCCAGGGCTTCACGCTGGTCATCGGAGAGGCGCCGAGGGGGAATATCTGAGAAAAAGTCATCAATGAGATGGTCGGCAATTACCTCACGTTAGTCATATAATGCCGCATAGAAGTCGGCAAATGCCTGCACTACCGCCTCAGGGGAAGCACAGACGTCGCCATCTGGGGACCGTAATAGAGGAACCTGCGTCGGGGACGCTTTGGCCTGACACAGTCTATGGAGCATCTGGCTGGACTTGTCGCCCCATTGGTAAATCCTATGTTGGGTCGCAAGCCAAACCTCTTTAGCGCTATCAGTGAGCAGCTGGTGCAGCTGCTGCTGCACATGTAGAAGATTGCGACGGGCTCCGGTGTCGAAGCCCTCTGCCATCAGGGATTGTAAAGTGATCTGCCTATCTTCCAATTCTTGTAGCTGAGCCAGACGCCGCTGTTTCTCCCCGGTACGATAACTGATATCGGCCCCTCTAATCGTAGGCTTGAAGGCCTCCCATAAGACGGTCTGGGACGGGGAAGTCCCGGCATTAAGATTAAAATAGTCGGCTATTGCCCGATGCAGCATCTCCCTATACCCGACATCTCAGAGCAACCAGGGAGACATGCGCCACCTGTAGGGAGTACGGCGGGTCTGCAAGCGGAGCTTGAGTAGGACTGGTGAATGGCCCGACAGACCCCGAGGCAGGATGGAGGCGTGCGACACTCTGTGTACATAACTGTGAGGGAGGAACAAATAATCTAGGCGCGAGAGGGTGGGGTGGACGGATGACGCAAACGTGAACCCGGCTTCGGAGGGATGAAAGGCCCGCCACGCGTCGGCCCAGCCCAAAGTGTGTGTCAGTACGTTCAGCTTGGACCTGGGAGGGGGAGCATCTAATGGTCTGGCCCGCCACCTGTCCATGGGACCCATTACATCGTTCCAATCTCCCCCCAGAATCGTCAGACCTCCTGGGAGATCTCCCCACAACTGCGTTATTTTGTCAATGAATGTCTGGCCAAGCGGAGGGGGGGCGTAGATGCTCCCTATTGTAATCTGTTCCCCGGCTATAGTACCAGAGACGACCGCGAAGCGGCCGCCTGGGTCCAGCCACTGTCGTGTAACCTGGAGTGGAACTCTACGGTGGATTAGTACTGCTGTACCACGTGCCCCCCGTGTGAAGCCTGAATGGTACACCGTGACGAACCCATAGCGGGAGAGGCATAGGGCTTTATTGCCCAGGAGATGCGTCTCCTGTAGTAATAGAATGTCGGCTGAATAGCGCTTAGCCATATGAAGCACCGCCCCCCGTTTGACCTTGTTTAATAAACCTTGCACATTCCAGGTAAGAATGTGAAGTTCCCCCCGTGGAGGGTCACCTGCCGTGTGGGCCATGTCTGGTCCTCGAATTGGAGCGTAATAGAGGATGTGGAGATGTTAGGATACAGTGGTGCGTGGATGGTGCATGAACTGTCAAACAAATAACAAACAACCCTCCCCAACTCCCCCCCCTCTACCCGCCCCATACTTCCCGAAACACGGAGTATCTGTCGCGGTGGAATCTCGACCTAGGCCCCAAACGTGATGACCCAAGCGGTTCCCCCAATGGATCCCCCCCACCCAACATTACCCAGCATAACTCAGAACGTTGAGGGCATGTTAAGTTCAATACCTTCCAGGGCAAATACGAAGGACTTCGAACCCATGAATCAAGACACCCCAATGTGGGACCATCGCTGGGGGACTGTCTAGTCTGTGAATAGTAGAGAACAGAAAAAGTCTGGGACTCTCAGGGCTACCTCAGTCTTCCGTGCCCGTCTGACTCTGAGCACGCCAATTGGAGCGGGATTGGTGTCGCCGCCCAGCCGCGTCGCTGCCCTGTCGGCCGCTCCTGTGGGAACTTTGAGAGGAGTCTGAGTCTATGGGCGGCAGCGAGTGCGGCTTAAGATTGCGTCTTTCGTCCGTCCACACAAACACTTCCTCCGGGGTATCGAAGAAGAACGTTTTGGCATTGTAGATCACTTTCATGCGGGCCGGGAACAGTAGCGCATAGGATAAGTTCAGCTCCCTTAGTCGTCGCTTGGCCGCTACAAAGGATTGACGCTGTTGCTGGACCAGCCGGGTGTAGTCCGGAAAGACCATGATGGGCTGGGACTCAAAGGTAATTTTGTCTTTGTGTAGGCGGGCAAAGCGGAGGATGGCGTCCCGGTCTGCATAGTTAAGTAGTCGAGCAATAACAGGCCTCAGGCGCTCCCCAGGCGGCGGCTTCTTGGTCAGAGCGCAGTGGGCCCGCTCAATCACGAAGCAAGAGGACATGTCCCCGGGGGGCAGCAGTGCCCTGAGCCATCCCGAGAGGAAGGCATCCATCGAGGGTCCCTCGCAGCCCTCCGGAAAACCCACCAGGCGAATGTTGTTGCGCCGGGCCCGCCCCTCCGCGTCTTCGACCCGGGCCGCAAGTTCTTTGGAGACCACGGTCAGCCGGTCTACCTTTGTCTGGAGGGTGGAAACAGTGTCCTCAACAGTGGAGACCCTCATCTCCGCCTCGGTGATGCGGTCGACCGCTTTCCGGAGATCCTGGCGGAGGAACGACACCTCCGAGCCCACGGCCCCGATCTGGGCCTTGAGGGCAGTTCGCGACTGATTGATGGCATCTAGCAGTGTCGCTGTGTCTGACGACAGGCCTTCCGCAGTCTCCTTCCCAGCCTGGGTGGTGGTGGTGAACTTGTCCATGGTATGTTGCTTGGGGGCCGTCGCACCCTGCCCATAGCGGCCCGAGGGTCCACACCGAAGATCTACACCAATGGAGCCCCCACTGCGGTTAGAGATGATATGAAAGTCTGCAGGATAAAGGGGGGGCGGCAATCTGCGGGCTCGTCTCCCACCCCCCCCCCGGACAGGGGTACCGCAGCAGCGCCCCCGGTCGTCCCACAACCCCGGCCCCGGCAGATGCACATGTCCGGTTTCCTGATGTCTTGGTGCTGCGGGGGGCCCGCCCGAGCGCCGCCGGGCCGCCCCTGCCCAGGAAGAGGGCCTACTGCCGATAGCACGGCCCGGTCACTCCCGGGCGCCGCCGACGTGGGAGGCCCAGGACACTGCGCCGCGTCTCTCTCTTCAGGGAAATCAGCAAGAGGGGTGAGCGACAAGGTGCATCAGAGTCAGTACCAATGATGGGCCAGGCCACCCGCCGGCAAGATCTGGGTCCCCAGGCGGCGACGCTCTCCCGCAGCAGAAGGGCTCCATGGCCGGACAAGATGGCCACCGATCCAGGACTCGGTCCCCAGCAAACACCCGCCTGAGCTCACCTTCGAGGCGGACCACACAGCTCCAGACGGGCGAGTAGACAGGACTTTGCGTCCGTTAGATCAGCCAGGCCCGTGCAGGATCCAATGGGCCCCAGGCCGCCGCCGGGCCTACCCAGGCCCCAAGCCGCGGCAACCAGGTCGGCGTATGGTGAGTGGGGGACGGGCTCCTCTGTGGCGGCACCGCAGCCGCGGCGTGTCCGCTCCGATCGTGCTCCTGTCAGTCCCAAGGGGACTGGCCGCCGTCCGTATGCACTCGGGGCCGCCCAGGTCAGGATCGCGACCACCGCCGTCTCCTTGGTGTTCGCAGCGATCGGCAGTCCACAGCCGCGGCACAGCCACCGCCGCCCTCCGGCTCCGGAGCAGCCTCCGACAGATGACCGTGGAGGATGGCTATTCGGCCTCTTATCGCCGCAACAGGGCCGCCGTATGCCCCTCGGCAAGCGACCCACCGGAGCTGCTGCTGGGGTCCAGGATTATGAAGGATTGTAGCCCTGGAAGGGAGCGAACAGCGGAGCTCTACCGAGACGCGTCCGCCATGTTCGGCTCCTAAGCCACGCCCCCCAACTATTATGTTTTAAGACCTGGGTCCAGCCTGCCATTGCAGGCTGGTGTGTGCACTGGTACCGATGGTGTCTTTGAATGCATGTCCAGCCTGCCAATGCAGGCTGGCAAGCCCTTAGCGCCGAGGGTGTACTAAGCATGGGTCCAGCCTGATATGGCATGCTGGACAGCGCACCAGCACCGATGATGCTCCTGAATCCATGTCCAGCTCTTGCACCGATGGTGCTCCTAAATACGTGGCCAGCCTGCCATTGAAGGCTGGAGTGCGCAATCGCACTGATAGGGTTCTCAAAGCATGTGTCCAGCCTGCTATTGCAGGCTGGTGTGCGCACTCACACCGATGGTGCTCCTAAATACGTGTCCAGCCTGCCATTACAGGCTGGTATGCACTTTGCACCGATGGTGCTCCTAACAACATGTCCGGCCTGCCATTGCAGGCTGGTGTGTTCTTTGCCCCTATGGTGTTCTTAAATACATGTCCATCCTGCCATTGCAGGCTGATGCGCACAATTCCACATTTTCTCAGACTGGCCTATTTAAGTCACTAGCCATCCTGAGAGGACCTTTCACTTCCACCTGAGTATCCCGCGGGTACGTCCTAAGGGGTGATGTAAGTGGTAGGTGAAAGGCAGGCCAGGTGTGTCCCTGCCCCGGTAGTAAGGAACAACCATACGTGTTTTCGCTACCTATGAGGTGTGCTCTTTCCATAAGTCAACATGGAGAAATGGTTGCTATTACTACAGGCTGCATTGGTGGATTGCAGTGGAGCAGCCTCATGATGTTTCTTATCATTGGATTTGCAACGACAACCCCTGGCCAATTGTCAAGGTGCCTTTGTCATGTTTTGAATAGAAATGCCACTACTAGAAAGTGGTTTTTCTATGCTCTAAAATTCTTTATGTGCCGTGGTGCTTGGCTCCAGTCCACGCTGGACATCTGGGCATTCCCCAGCAGCAACTTTAAAACACTGGGGATTCAATTGCAATGACAGACCTCTGTCATTTGTGGGCCTGGTTGCAGAGGTTGTGGGAGGTTTTAACACTTTCCCTCCGGAGCCAGATCATGGTCCCACTAAAGATTAAGATCTGCATTCCACAGCCTCATGGCAGACAGGATTGAAATTTAGGTGAGACATCTGTGGTTCTAAGGGAGACCCTTTGAACCACCCCCAACTTCGAAGGCACATTTCAGTATAACTATTGGTGCCATTCTGCAGCACAAGGTGAGCTACGATTGTGGGGATGTGGGACCAGAGAACCTGGAACTGCGTGGTGCACATTGCCAGAGGATTCTGTTGTGCACAGTGAGGATTACTACCATTGAAAGGGACCGCATACCCTTCCTGAATAGTGGCTGGCCTGGGCAGACTACTTGCTGCTGTGTGGCACCCTGAAGTGTGCTGTCCAAGGGCTTGGTGAGCTTGCTCCCTGTTCTTTTGGAGGTCTCAGGTATATCAAGGAACTCCAGCGAGGGACACATACTGTCTACCTGTGACACCTGAAGCACGATGCCCTCTCAAGTGCCCACATCATCTGCTGGATTCCAGCTGGTAGCGCTGCGTGAGCGTGGAACTAAGACTTGTATCTGGAGACCAGGTCGCATTGTGCGTAGCCCCCAAAGTCTGACCTGCATCTAAGGTGTGTGGTGCCCGCATCATGGGGACCTTGGCATGCATAAGCATATAGTTGGTGGTGAGCGGATTCACCAGTTGTGGGACCCAGAGTGGCCCGCTCCGTCAATTGTGCTGCATCTCTCTCGTGTGACGCGCCCACTGCATGCTCATTGTGTCCGGTGTCAGATTCACAGGTTGTGACTCTCAGAGATGGGGGCTGTACCCGTAGTAGTTCCTCATTCTATCTCGTGAGGCATTGCTGAACCTCCGCCTGTGTGTGTGACCGCAACTGTCTGGTGTGACCAATATTGACTTGCACCAGACGTGCCTCATTTCCAGGGAGGTACAGATTGTACAACTCTTCATTGTGTTTGTGACCGGGAAAGTCTGGGTGCGACCTGTATCATCGCACACCTGACGTTGTGCCCGGATGTGACTTTGATCAACATGGACCTGGCAGGGTGCCTCCTCCTTCTGAGAGGCCCACCTTGCGTCATTCTCCATACATCTACTATTCCCTTGCTTGGGCCTCAGCGTGGCGGGCCAACTGCCCTTTCCTCACCTGACCTGCCCCGATGACACCATGTTGCCAGATGGTAATGCCTGGCTTGGGCCTGGGTGGTGAGAGTGACTGACTGGGCTGGAGGAACACTTCCGAGAACGATCGGAAGCAGGTCAAGAGACTGTGTGAACCCCCTGGGCTTCACAGAACTGGGCTGGTGCCAGAAGGCCTTGGGGACCCCTTTGGTGTGACCATCTATTGCTCTCGGCCCGTGTCTGCTCCGCATCCTGTGGGTGAACTTCTTGAGTGGCAGCCAAACTCCTTTTACCGACTGTCTCCTAATTTACCTTGTTGCCTACCCCCACCTGCTTCCTGAGACCCTGACTAAGAGTGACTTCAGCCGTGTGCAGCCTAGTGCCCGGGGGGAGGATGAGGGTATCTCCAATCTGTGGGTGTAAGATAGTCAGTGTGAGTTGGAGGGCATCAGGAGGCTTGGGCCACGTGGTCTGCAGGGTGTAACCAATTGACCCGCTGGGTAGCAATTGCACTGCATTAGTGTGCAGAGTGTGTAGGTGTGTAAGTCCTTCCTTATGGACTTATCTGATACCCATTGCACCGCATAGCAGTGCGGAGTGAGTGTGTGTGTGTGGGAGTGACAGTGGGGAACCGCCCGTGATTCATGACACTGGACGGTGGTTGGGCCAATAAGTTGATTCCCTGCCAGAAAAGTATTACATTTGACATTGAATTTACCCACATGGCCTCGGCCCGTGGTGCCGCTAAAGAGTGCTTTAATTTACTGTATGTACTTAGGTCTGATATCGATGTGACCTGGGGTGCACCCTATAACTGTGTGGTATTGAATTATAAGAATTGCTAGGGTGGACCTAGGGTGGACAAGTGTTTTACCGGATAAGGATGCTGGGGGGGTATAGATTAGGATCTTTCCTAAGTGGGCATATTACTGATGTTCTTTGAACACAGCTGGGCCTAGTACTGCTAGTAATAATTCCAAATGTGATTTATGCCCAGAAATACATGATGTTCATGTTGTGTTGGTTATTATGTGTGTTCAATACAAACTTTATTTACATACATCACATGTGGTCTCCTTCGTGACGCTAAGTGTATTGTTCGTGAGTGAGTGCTGTACCAATGCTTTACACATTGCCTCAGTGCCAGGCTACCCAAGGGTGAGCACAGGTTAAACAGTGTGTGTAATCACCCGCCCCTGACGGGAGTGGTAGGTTCTGTCTGGCTGGGGCATCGCCTTAGCCAACCAGAAAGTGCCTGTTCAAAAACCCGTATTCAGTTGAAGACAGTTGCGCTGCATCCAAGTGGCGATCTTTCCCATACAGTCACTGAATCTTTCTTTAGTAGAGTCCGGGTCAGGTCCCATTGTGATGACAAGTTGTCCTACTTAGCTCACTGGGCTATAAGTATTACAATTTATGAACTGCAAGTAACAAAATAATCTTTGTGTTAAAAGCAGTAACCCACTTACCCATCTACATAAAATAAAAATCTGTCATCTGTGTGTCACATGATGTGCTTTGCAGGGGACATATTAACCTTCTATGCTACTTTGATTCAAAACTGGGACTAGACAAACACAGATCTCTCCAGCACGTGCATTAACCTCCATAGTTATCTTACCATTATTATTATTCCGTGAGATTTACTGGGCACACAAAGATCTATGCAGCAGCTGCCTTAGTTCCATTGGATATTTTAAAATACAGACTTTGCAACAAATTAGGCAGAACAGATTTACTGCCACGTTTCTCCTTGTTGGCAATTTCTTTGAGGCAGAATTTTAACAAATAAATGTATAAATTGAGGCCCAGATTTTGTTTTGGGGTTGCATCACTTTTTTGGCACAACTCTGACGCAAAATCTCATTTGTTAAATATTGTAATATGCTCAAATGTACTCATTATAGACCTGCTAAACATATGTGTGAGGTATTAAGATCTGATGTCACTTCTTGCGATATCACTCCCTTTAAAGTCATGGGATGCGATGCCACTTCCTGTGATGCCACATGCGTTGTCACAGTCTGTGATGTCACGCGCATACTGCCTAACTTGGTTAGTCCCCCGCTTCTTTTTTTTAGGACTTGTGCCCTGTTGAGTAGGGTTTACCCCCCCCCTCAACCAACAACCCAAGTTCTCACACTACTTCCCCAATTAGATCAGAGTTGCCAAGTGTTCTTGGATTTGCAAGTAGTGATTGGCTTAGAATGGTCATTTGGACACATAATTAGAGAGTTCACTTCCTTTTACTTAAGAGTTCCATAACAGTGCAAATTCTTCTACGTTCATGGATGAGTCATCAAATCCGAAGCAGCTCTAACCAGAATCTAACCAGGTCATGTGATCTGATCACTTACAGAGCGGGCCTGGTTCTCTGCAGGATGCTATGAGAACAAAGAGTGTGCACTGCAGTTCCTATGTGGGGATCCAGGTGTTATAATGTGGTGAATCAAGGGGAGTGCTCCTTTTAGGAGCAAGGGCCCTCACATACCCCGTGGGGTGTCACGCTTCATCATCGGGCAGCTCCTCGTTGGGCCGGCACTGCAGTGCCCAACGGGACCCTTGAGGGGGCTCTTTACCAGAGTTCTTTTCTTTTTTGCCAATGTGGAGTGTGAGGGTGAGCAAATAGATGTGAGTAGAATGGGTAAGGAAGGTGTGTATTAAAAGTAACTAAGGAGATCCAAAGATAATTTAATTGTTGAGTCCCTTTGTCATGGTTAAAAACGCGAGTCAAGCATATAATAGATGTAATTATCTATTTTAGCTACAGTAAGTGTAAGTCAAAAGGTCAACATGTTTCATGCCTATTACTGTCCCTGAGGATCATGGCATTTCGTCAAGACCAAAAAGACCTTATTCTACTCCAACAGGGATGGACAGGTAAAGTATGTAGGTCACATCCAGAACCCCTCCCCCACGCCCCTCCACAACTCCCTCGCTAAGGAGGGGGCGTTCAGACAACAGGGAAATGCAATGCACCGATTTTGCTGCTGGTGGGCTTCTGTGCCTGTGGAGAGAGGCAACGTAGTTATAGTGCCAATATCGGCAACACTCACCACCCCTCATGCAGCATCATACCGAATAAATAAACAGACAAGACACCTTTTTCGTGGAGAGAATTGCTGCAGGTTTATTAGCATACCAACTATGCCAACATGGTGGGTTATCTTACAGGCGATCCAAAGGCAAGCCGCCCCTCGCGGCCTACCACCTGATGGGCCAACTTGCATCGTGGCCTTAGCCAATCGGTGCTTAGCGGTTATGGTGAGGGGATAGCCCCTCCCACCTCCGGTGAACCGTCGGTCCACCCCATTACTCACGCCCCCCCCTACGAGGGGCGGAGCGTTCAAGCGACCGCCGGTTGTACAGGTTTCCAACCGCCCGTAGGACAGACGGGGCGCCGTCGCACCTCAGGGTCCACTGCGAAGACTTCCTGGGGATATATGGCCTCAGCACCCTTTGTGCTCCTGAAGAGGGTACCCCTGAGTACCTTTCCGCCTCTGGATCGCCCTGTAACTCCGCCTGCAACACAAAACAACAGATTAGAAATTCCTCCCCCCCACCCTGATTACGCCGGGTAAGCGGTAGGGAGGGAACAGCGTCAGGGGTGAGGAGAAAGAGGCCGCTAAGTGGGCGGGGAGGAACTTATACCTCTCCCCTTCCCCCACCTGGGCCGGAAATGACGAGCAGGACCCCAAAGGGGTCTCGCAACGCTGGGCTGTCCCGTGTGCCATCCTGTGGCACTAAAGGGCCCGCCCTGTTAGGAGGGTCCCCTTCGTGGACGTCGGGCAGCCCACATTGTGCCAATATCGGCAACACTCACCACCCCTCATGCAGCATCATACCGAATAAATAAATAAACAGACAAGACACCTTTTTCGTGGAGAGAATTGCTGCAGGTTTATTAGCATACCAACTATGCCAACATGGTGGGTTATCTTACAGGCGATCCAAAGGCAAGCCGCCCCTCGCGGCCTACCACCTGATGGGCCAACTTGCATCGTGGCCTTAGCCAATCGGTGCTTAGTGGTTATGGTGAGGGGATAGCCCCTCCCACCTCCGGTGAACCGTCGGTCCACCCCATTACTCACGCCCCCCCCCCTACGAGGGGCGGAGTGTTCAAGCGACCCCCGGTTGTACAGGTTTCCAACCGCCCGTAGGACAGACGGGGCGCCGTCGCACCTCAGGGTCCACCGCGAAGACTTCCTGGGGATATTAGGCCTCAGCACCCTTTGTGCTCATGAAGAGGGTACCCCTGAGTATCTTTCCGCCTCAGGATCGCCCTGTAACTCCGCCACAGCCCTGGGTGTGGCGACCGTCGCCGCCAGGCCCCCCCACCAAGGCCGGCATTCCTACTTACATCCTGCTATTCACAGGGCCTCCCCCAGATCCAGCAAGAACAAGTCCATGTCCCCTGCATGAAAGCTAGGGGACCAGAATGTGAAAGCCCAAAACCGGGTCATTTATAAAATTAGAAGAAGGACTACAATTGTATTTCAACCGAGCGTAGAGAATGACAGCGCTCCTCAGCAGATAATTACAGGAGAGGCAGAAGGAACATGAATAAAAATGTTAAGGCCAGTAGCATGCAGGAGTATGCCGAACGCCGCACAGTATTCCTTATACTTGAAATTGATGCGTACTATGCTGATGGAAACCTCCCTCACAGCAGTTATGGGGATAGCAGTACGGCAGTTTAAAACCACCATAATGAATTTTGTACCCAGGTTGATTAATCAGACTGTTCTGTGCAGCAACCCATGTCTAATGAAGCCAAATCCCCTCTGCTCGGTGAATTTACGCATAGCGCTGTTTACCCTCCTTCGCGCAGCCTCCATCGCCTCCCCTGACCGAGCTCCATGCCACAGGAGCCGGGGGGTGATCTCAGACCACCAAAGTTCACATGTCCCCAACTGGTTGCTTAATTTGCACATTGTGGTCTTCATGTTTTGAAGCAATGTCCTCTTCCCCAGGGCAGTCAGGTCGTTCCCTCCCAGATGTATAACTAGAACGTTTGGAGGACGGGTGCCTCCACCCAGTCTCTGCTGCAGTTTGCCGACAACCCATTCCATCGCATGCCTGGGTGCCCCAGCCAAATTATCTCGGTGTTGGAAAAGCCATGCCTCCAATTCCTGCTTTCAGCCCACCGTGCCAGTCTCAAAACGCCAGAATGGCCAATCACCCAGACCTTTGTTCCTGGCAAATAAAGAAATGTGATATTGCCAAACGTTTATTGACACCACAGCACACCAAAATTGCAAACAGTAAAATACACTTCACAACACACTCCTGCCAGTCACCGGGACTCCGGTGAGTGAAACAAAATTAAAGTTTGTGAGCTCATGGCTGTATGTATCTCTTGAAACATTCGGACTCCCACCGCCCCACTTGTTAAATACCTTCTGCTGCCAAGCCTTCCTTAAATGCTGTTGTTGCCGCCCCTATGCGGAAAGAGTGGCTACAGAAGCGCTTGCCCGGATCCATGTTGCCTGACAGCGCCAGGCATGCGTGCATTATGTGTTCCACCTGGAACTTCGTAAGGGGCGTGCCGTCTGCATGCAAGAGGAGATAACCTTCTGCTGCCGGGCGCAGGGCCAGATAGGCGGCGAACAGGCCCACTGGGCAATACCTGCCATCACCCAGACTGAGTGGCCAGAAAACCCTTCCCTCCCCGGACTGGTCCGTCTTAGATCTTCTAGAGTTATTTTGAGGGAAGCCCCTGAGAGCACTGCATCCTGTATCTTCAAAGCCACCCCAGACCTGTCGTACTTAGATCTAGCCACTAGCTCACTAATTCTGAGGGCCCCGAAGAAAGCCCGGCTGAAGGTGGCAGCAAACAATGCCGCCTCAAAAGCTGAGTGGGTAGCCTTGTGCACCCACTCCAGCATCCTCTGCAGGGTCTTGAAGTCTATGGGGGACCTATTATCCGGTGCACTCGGTTCACTCCTGGCCCAACCTTTAACGCTGCTCTGATCAAGAAGGATTTGGTGGGGTCGGACTGGCCCCTTAGTCTAGTGTGGTGACTGATTGCCGCCAGATGGCCTGAAATCCAAGAATTACTCTTCCCATTGTCCTTGGCCCACAATATGAAAGACTGTACCCTGCTTTCTAGAGATGACCCGCCTCCCTCCCAGGATCCCATCACTGAACAAAATTTGGCAAGGCAGGACCTATATTTCTTACTGGTCCTGGGGCTAGGGACAGCTCACCCAGCCCCCTCAGTCGCTGTTCCACTTCAGAAGGAACCAGAGGTGTGGTGGGAAAGGGGTCATCTCCTCTCTCGCTCTCGGCCACGCCTCCCGGAACCGGCGCCACTGAAAACGAGAGAGAGCATCAGCCGCTGTGTTCTGCACCCCCTGAATGTGTCGCGCCCTGCATTCGACGTTATTGTACAGACACGTCCGCACCAACTCCCTCGAGGGCACAAAACCAGAGGGCAACATGCTGACTGGGAGTTGATGGCCTGCACTACTGCCAGGTTGTCAGACCAAAAGAGGACCCTCTTAGCTGCCAGAACTGCAGGCCACAGGTGGAAAGCTACCACTATTGGGAACAACTCTAACACCGTGATGTTGGCCGTGATCTTCTTCTTGTGCCAAGAGTTGGGCCATTTCTCAGCACACCATTCTCGGTCTAAGATGGCCCCGAAACCTTCTTTGCCTGACGCATCTGTAAATAGAGCTAGGTCCGGGCTGCCCGCCGAGGGAGCCCTCCAAATTACTGAGCCGTTAAAATTGGCCAGGAACTCCGCTGACATGACCAGGTCCTGTCTCATTCCTTTGCTTAGTTTCACCATGCGGTGCTTCTTTCTGACCTTGTCAGTGGCCCTGGCTATCCTTCTGGCAAACACCCTCCCCGCTGGGATGACCCTGGCCGCAAAATTCAGTTTCCGCAGGAGGCATTGGATGGATTCCAAGGTGGCCCTAACCTGCCCCACCGCTGACTGGATTTGTTGTGCTAGGTCACGGACCTTGTCTGTCGGCAGTCAGGACTCCCCTGCGATGTTATCAAGCTCAATCCCCAGAAAAGTTAAGACCTGCGCCGGAACCACCGTCTTACCTGGCGCAAGGGGGACCCCCAAGTGACTGGCCAACTTCTCGAAGTCCGCAAGGGCCTGCTTACAGTCCTGCGTGCCATCACTCCCTATGAACAGGAAGTCATCTAGGTAATGGGTCCCCTTTCCACCATGTAGGTCTCCTGGAGAGCCCACTGCAGGAAGCAACAGAACGCCTCAAAATATGCACAGGACACAGCGCAACCCATGGGCATGCATAAGTGTCTATATCATGGACCCAACGACCGATTAATGTGGTGACCGACCCCGCTAAGGTCCGCCCAGCCCAAGGACTCGTGCAAAAGGAGCATGGGGCCTAGCAATGGGTGTCTCTAAGAAAAGAAAATTAACTGGCCACGCAACGAACCCTGGCCAGACCCTAAAGTGACTCTGCGGTGAGGAGGGGGAACCCAGACAGGCAATATGCAAAAGACTAGTATGCCGTTAAGCATCAATATCCAGGGATAGTGACTTGTGTTTTCAAACATTGGAACACAGCAGCCGCTCACTGATATTACTGTAAAATAATATCTGTGACACCCGCCACTTCTCATCTTTGAGGTCCTGTTTTGGTCTAAGATACTGATTCTGTATGTTGCATGGACCAACACAATATATCTCAGCAAATAACAATATCTTCCCGCCCATCGCCCGCGTGCTTGTACACTTAACTGATCTGTAGATAAAAGCATGACCTAGTCATCCATGTACCTCACAATGTAAATCCATTACAGGGGTGCAGTTTATACCTTTACATTCCTATGAATTATGGGTGTCCACTTAGTGTTTACTTCACTACACACGTATGTCCGTACATCTATGTGAGTGAGGAGCTCCGGGTTTAGGACAACCCCACAAGTTGACCAACCCTCTATCCCAAATTGGCCTCTTTGGTGTAAACATTCTATAGAATTCTTAATGTTGTCTGCACAATGGAGCAAACTAATCTGGGGTTATGTAGGCCCGCAAAATTAAGTTCCCAGGCTGTTTGTGTTGTTCCTAGCCGCGCACCAGGAACCACCCTGCCCAATAAGCACAGGTAAAGTAGCTGCTGCATTAGCAGAGGTAGCCATTGCCGCACTTAATAAAGTCCATGGGCAACTTCCTCACAGCGTGGTATAAAACAAAGAGGCTGTAAATATAAAGCCTGGGTCGAATATGTAACATGTGCAACACTGACTTTTGTGGCAGGGTGAAATAGATATTTGTGTCCTTCCCTCTGCATATTCAATTCCCAATTGTATATCAACAAAATGATCTGAAGATGAATGAATGTGATAGTCATCCTTGTACCTCACTGCAATCCAGTTAAGGGACAGGCGACCGAGGATGCATTTTATACCTAGTCTGAGCCCTTAAAGTGCTCCTTTTCCCCCAACCGCGTCTTCCGGGAAGCTGCTGCATCCCTGCCTACCCAACAGGGTGTTGCCATGCCCTGCTGCACAACCTGGCTTGTACTGGAAAGAGGCACCCCAAACCCCCTCGTTGGTAGAGGAGTATTATATACCTTTATAATCCTATTGTTTGTGAGTCCTGAGAGGGACCCCAGGGACAGTTTGGCGCAATGCATCTGGAAAGGGTACAATCTGTTACACCCGGCTCTGGGGGAGCGGGAACGAATAATGGAGAAGGGCAAGTCAGAAAATAGGCCAAAGTCCCTTCAAAATTACAAGAAGTGTGGATTAATAAAGTATATTCCTCTAAGACCAATCACCCCCCCTCTGGCTGGCACGTGGTGGAGCGGGAGGAATTACCCATCACCAAACCACATGTGCCGTCTGTACGCTGAGACTATCATGGCATAGGGTTAAAACGTTTAAGCTGTAACATCACGTGTTACCGCCACAGCTAGGCCAAACCATTCCTTTGCCCGGCCCAGACACAAACCTGCATCGAAGATAAGCTATTGGCAGGAAATATTTAATTGTCCCCCTCCTCTCCCCAGGCCCAGCGTGGGGACGGGAGACTTAACATAACATTTGATACTTAACAAGACCAGGCTAAAAACTTAGATCGGCCTCTCAATCAAACGTCCTACATTCTAGACCTGTCTTTGCTCTGCGTTGTTTAACAATCCGCCCTTTGGAACCTGGGGCTCGAACGCACCATTCAAGCCCAGCAAAGATGCTAACTGTATCCTCCCCGTTCCAAGGGTCTCAGGAGGTGAGGTAAGTGGAGGGACAAGTTCATCTAAGAGTGATAGTATGAGGTATTTCAGGGCACGTGCACGCCAAGGGCAGCCAGGCATGATAAGCTTACTTTCAGCCCCCCACCTAGTGTACTCCCTTCACTAAGCGGCGCATTAGTGACAAAACGCTTCCAATAGTTGTGTCTGATTTTACTCATGGCAGCATTACCTTTGGGCGAGTCACCAGGGATGCCAGTTCAATACTCATGGCGAGGACCATGGGACCCTCTTAAAACTTTCACTCATGCATCCATTTTAACATGAGTGAAAGAGTTGTGTGAATTATAAGCTTCACCCGAATAGCTCGACGAATAACATACAGGGACATACCGAAATCTGATCGTCGTTGGCGAATAAGAGAATAAATCCAACGTGGGCCTGGGTAGCTGACGACCTGCGCAAATGCAAGGTCAGCAAATGCCTCCTCCGCGCTCTATGGCTGGAGGGAGGGAAACATCACCAACTGCTACCGCCCCCGTGTGTGCTTGGACACACTGGGCGGACCACGACCGCAGTCCCTGGGTTGGCCCGGTTCCCCCCACTGTCCTGACCCTGTGATCTCCTGTCCCCTTAAGTATGCATTAACTTCGGAGTTTCCCTTCCATCCTCAGCCGAGTCTTAGGTCTCTGTGTGGCGATATGGTAACAGCCCTCGACACCGTGCTCCCAGCTGCCCCGAGATCTTTGCATAGCTGTGATGACGATCCTCCAGTACCCCGGATCAGACAGCTAATCTCAAATTCGTTCTGCTTGTATGGGCCTACGACAACACAGCTGCACACCCCTTGCATTACAACCATGAAACGAGCGAGCACGAGAATAAAACAAACCCAGCAGGCAGGTCTCAGGTTTCCAGCAGCCATGCTATTCTGAAGGTCTTATCTTTATCACTGCCAGACCGGAGCACTGCTGACCATTGCTGCTCGGAAGAGGCAGCAAAAGCGTTTTCTATGGAAATTTAATCTGTACGTTTAGACGTATGCAAATCTGATCAATTACGAAGTGCCCCTGACAAGTTGAATAATAATGCCTTCACTTATGTAAAATGGAGCACAGTCTTATGCATGTCATGTACCGGCACGCGTGCCCCTCGCGGATGAGTGGGTGTGTCCTACCAGCGGGGCTTCCCGCGAGGCCAGAAGGACGCTGCCGAGTGAGTGAATAACGGTGGGGGTGGAGGGTGGTGAGGCCTGAACTGCACTCCCGGCTAAGCAAGCCGGAGGACCCAAACAAAATCAGACAGGAACTGCCGGTGCTGGGAGCTGAGCCCTGGGCTTAGCGCGTTCCTCCTGCAAGCCCCATGCGGCCCCCTGCCCCAGGACCGGGGCGGACCTCTCTCACCCGTGATCTAGCCCCGGATCACCTGCTAGAGCCGGACGCGGCGGCACACGTCTCCTTGCCCCCGGGAAGAGGTAGGTGGCGACCCTGGGCAAATCTCTATGCGAGCAAACACTGTGTGCAAAGAACAGCTTTAGTAATGGGCCACACAATGGATGGTTGCTGCATGCTGGACCATCACCCGCTGGCCCCCCCCATACCCGCGCGACCTGAAACCGGCGCGTCACGGCACACGCTAGCCCCCTACCGTCTCCGAGTCGAACTCGGGACCTACGGGGAACTGGAGGGGGGGGAGACACCCATTACACAGGCCCTGCTCGACCTGGGTGAAAGACAGGAAGGCAGCAGCTCTAGCTGCTGACCCTCCGACTCTCACCACCCGCCCCTGGGGCCTGGCATTATTAATGGCCTGCCGCGACGCACCACAGCGCATGCCCTGCTCCCCCGAGCATAGCAGAGGGGCATAGCAACTAAGGCATAAGGGCCTAATATCCCCCCCGACCCCGCCACGAGGCTCGTACCTGCTCGGACCTGGTCCGTGCAAGCGGGGTTGGGGGGGACCCCCCCAGCACCTAACTGCACTGATTACCCCTCTCCCCACCGCGACCAAGGGGGTCATGCTGGCCTGGACTCCGAAGCATTTCCAGGACCAGGCGAACCCGGTGCAGGCTGCACAACATGACTGCTCACCCCGGGCCAGTCCCCCGCCATGACCGACGTGCGCAGGACCTGGACACTTGTCCCACAGCGGCCTGCGCCGCCGCTGCACTCTCCCCAACCCTAGGTGCCTCCAGGGCAGCCGGCGGGGAGGGGAGGCTGCCGGTGGACTTGCATGTTCCAGGCACGCATCCGTTTGCCTGAAACCGTCTCCGACCCGAGCAGCTTTCGGTGCATATTATCACCAAAACACGCTCCGTGCTGTTCCCCACCCCCTCCTGCGGCGAACCAAGCATAGGCAATGGCCGAGCCCGGCCGCTTAATCTAGTAGGGGGAGGAGGGTGGCGGGGGCATACACTCACCGGAGAGTTGGATCGGTCGCGGAACTCGGAGGACGGCGTGGCAAACGGCGTCAGGGGTGAGGAGAAAGAGGCCGCTAGGTGGGCGGGGGAGGAACTTATACCTCTCCCCTTCCCCCACCTGGCCCGGAAATGACAAGCGGGACCCCAAAGGGGTCTCACGACGCTGGGCTGTCCCGTGTGCCATCATGTGGCACTAAAGGGGCCGCCCTCTTAGGAGGGTCCCCTTCGTGGACGTCGGGCAGCCCACATTCTCACCTCACCTGGGTCTGCAAATATTCCCGGACAGATCTTGCGATTTACATACAGACTTCAGGAGTGAATTAATGATACCAAGTAAAAATATGACTTAAGCCTCACATATGGGCGACGGGATAAACAGATGGCGCTAAGGGGGCATGAGATGTAGAACCCTCACCGGGTGGGTCCAATTCCACAGGCTTCGTGTTGGTCTCCGTGTTTTTCTCTCATTTTGCCACATAAAATTCGAGCGTGGCTCTTTCTGCTCAAGCCATAAACCCCCTCTCTGACTTTCAACAAACCTGAAATGTACGCAGTGCAGATTCCTTCACTTAAGCGCCCCCTAGTGGCACAACGTTCGTCTTTTCTTTAGGTGTCTAGAATCAAATTTATCTGCATCGCAGGATACCAAGCAGCAGGCTGCAATCCCCAAAAGCAAATTGAACTGACAGGTTTATTTTTTTTTGCAGTTTTATATAGCGCAATCTCCACCGAAGGCATTGTAGCACTTTACATGAACAACAGTTATATTACACGACATATTATTTTTTGTTAGGCACGGGACTACGCGATTTGCCTAGAATCACAGATTTTGAGCTGACGTCAGGACTGGAACGCGGTTCCTCCGTGCCAAAGTCGGCAGTTCTGGCCGTTACGCCACCTCCCCTCCCCTCCCACGACCCTCTCTCCCCTCTGCCTCTCAGTTTTTCGCTGTGTCAGCGACCAGGCGATACATCAACATTATGTTCGTGATGGCCTCATCGACAGCGCACGGTGACTTAGAATAACGGCTTCTTGCTTTCCCCTTTCGCTTACAGGGAAGGCGGGAAATTCATGTGCCCTTAAAAGGTGGGGAGAGTGATGGGCCCTTTCACCGATGACAAAAGGTTTTTGGCGAACACGAAGGCTGCTGAACTACTGCGCAGGCCCTGTCCTTCATCAGTGTAAGCGCCCCATGCATTCAGTCAGAAACTGCTAGCGATATTCAATGTTGTGTCTGCAGTGGCGCCAAGATTCATTCTCAAGGACACTGTGCCTAAAGCGCGCTTTGTGATTAGTTCGAATGTAAATGACTCGCCTGAATACAATTGACAAAATGGCCGCCCCGACGAGGCCCGGGCCTAATTGATGCAATATGTTTCGTGTCATGTCAGGTGATGATGAGGCGATTAGTCCCCTGTCTGTGACGGGTGATTATCGTGTTCAGTGTTCTTGGCTTGCAGCCCCCTTCCAGTTAGTCTCAAAGACGGTGGGGGG
This sequence comes from Calotriton arnoldi, assembly GCA_963921515.1. Taxonomy (NCBI): domain Eukaryota; kingdom Metazoa; phylum Chordata; class Amphibia; order Caudata; family Salamandridae; genus Calotriton; species Calotriton arnoldi. The sequence goes on from CAWUFW010006804.1 coordinate 255,855, forward strand.
CGTTTCACCTCTTCCTTTATGATGAGCAATGACAAAGGAACCCTTGTCGTCATTGGGGTCAACTGACAGCGCTTCCTCTGCAGAATTCTCTTCCCAGAATCCCGCTGTGACAAGTTGCTCCTGCTTGGAACGCGTTCATTTGCCCTGAAGGATAATTTTCCATGCGTAACCAGAGGCACCTCTCTCCGGGGGAGAAAGAAATCCTGGTTTGCTGGTGCAGCAGAATACCACGGAAGGGCATTTTTTTTTAAATACTTGGGGTGGGTGTGTGGGGGAGTTTAGGAACTTTCATCACTGTCATGAGGGAGAGGGGTATAGACTTTATGAAATATGTTATGTTATCTGTGTTTGTAAAGAGCACCAGTGCTTAATTTGAGCAGGTGGTTTCCGGTGCTCAGCACTGGCACTTGATTGGTTTCTTGTGCTCGGCACCTGCACTTAATTGTCAATACGGCCCTTATGACAGTCTGCCACATGGTGGCGCTGCTCATCTAATTTAGAGAAGAGCAGAACAACAGTTGTTTATGAATACAATATACTTTAACCCCTTTACCGCGGCGGTCATTCCACCGCGGTGCGGCGGTTTAAAGGAGTGGGCGGGGCCGCGTCGGCCAACGGACGTGCGCAGCACTACCGAGGTAGTGCTCGCGACGGCCGTTGGCCGACGAACGCAGCGAAGGGGTTAAAAATTACTAATACCTGCCTCCCCAGCCATTCCTTTAGCTTTGGGGACCTGGGATAATCTGAACTGTTGCACTTGCAGGTGAGAGAGATAGTTAGTAGTTGTTTTGCCAGCGATGACAGGGTCAATGGGTGGTGCAAGCTGCAGTGGCCTCCTGGTCAGGGCCCTGGCACTTATTATTTTACAAATTAAGCACTGATGCGCACAATCACCTCAAGGGCATCCTGGCGCTGAGAAGGTGCATGTGATTAACCCTGCCTATGGCAGATTGGTTAATTGAAAAGCCATGTCTTCAGGTTCTTGCCAGTGCTTCATTTGTAAAATATTAAGTGCCAGGGCTCTGACAAGGAGGCCACTGCAGCTTGCACCACCCATCGCCCTTGTCATCGCTGCCAAAACAACTACTAACCATCTCTCTCGCAAGTTAATGCGACAGTTCAGATTATTCCAGGTCCCCAAAGCTAAAGATATGGATGGGGAGGTAGGTCTTAGCAATTTTAATGTATATTGTTTTCCTAAACAACCCTTTTTCTGCTCATCTCTAAATTAGATGAGCAGCGCCACCATGTGGTAGACTGTTGTAAGTATGGTGTTGACAATTAGGTGCCGTGCCGAGCACCGGAAACCAATTAAGTGCCGGTGCTGAGCACCGGAAAGCACAGGCTCAAATTAAGCACTGGTTCTTGCAGAATTTAAGGATCGAGTAGGAGGCTTTGATGTGGAGTGGAAGGCTGTTCCACGCTTTAGGAGCGATGTAAGAGAACGCTCATCCTCCTGATGTCATACTATGTATGCATGGGATGTATTGTATTGTCGATGTGTGCTAGTAGGAGTCCTGCGGAGCGGAGGTGTCTGGGTGGTTAATGTAAGGAAAGGCAACTGGTCAGGTAGCTGGGATCTGAGTTGTGTTGTGCCTTGAATGTGTGTGTGAGGAGTTTGAATTGAAGCAAGACTAAATACCGGGAGCCAGTGGAGTTCCCTTAGGTGTGGAGTGATGTGAGTTCTGTGTGGGAGGTTGAGAATGAGTATGGCTGCCATGTTTTAGAAGGTTTGTAGTTTTCTAGTCAGTTGGTTGGTGATCCTGGCATAGAGTATGTTCCCAAAGTACAACTTTCTGGCGACTAGGGCCAACAAGTCCGCCTTCACCACCTGTATTTAACAAGCCTACATTCCACCTGTGCTCCGGACCCTACAGGCTCAACTGCAACATGCACCTTAACTTGTCCACACCCGCAGTCAGCACTTAGTCATCCTGCATATACCCTTACTCTCTCTTTGGTCAAACCTACCGCTCCTCTCTACCCTCCAAGGGACCAAGAGTATGCCCAGGTATGAGTCCCATGCTCAGTGTGCCACTGGAATCAAGCTATAAGCAACAATCAGGGCAAAACTGGACCTGTGTTGCTTGTGTTTTGGTTCAGGGAGGACCTGGCCCGGCAGTTCGGGCTGGACTGCTCCTATTGGAGCAAGGTGAAGACTGATTTGCATAGGGCTGTATCCAAACTGAGGTAACATGGTGGGGAAAAGAACGATGTGTTGGAATGCTACCTTAGCTATTGCCAGATGTTAGACTTTTTAAAAGCATTCCTCCCGTCGTCTTTTGTGTGTCTAATGTAAGGCCATAAGAGACCAAGGGTATTCCCATACGTGAGTCTCATTCCCACTGTGCTACAGATTGACTGATGAGCCTCAATCAGGGTGAAACTGGTCTTGGGTTGCTTGTGTTCTGGTTCAGGGGGGACCTGACTGGCAGCTCAGGCTTGTGAGAAGCTGGCTTAGTGTATGTTGCACACTTATGTAAGTGGACACCCTGCACTAATCCAGACAACCCTTGTGGTGATTTTAGTGGTCTTAGACAACCTTAGAAAGCTCTCTAAGTGGTAGCTGTGGAGAGCAGCCTTCAGGCTTAGTCCAGAAGGCGTAAAAAAAAAGCAGCTTGTTTTACCAGAACATAATCTTATAGATATAGATTAAGTGAAAAAGAACCACACAGTGTATTTATAAAATATGTATTTATTATAAGACACTCACTAACACATACAGATATCTCCTAGCCGGAGATGTACACAATGCACACAATACTTTTCAATAGAAACAGGTAAGTAGCATGAAATACACAGTGGTCACCAGGGGGAGACCAAACCATATACTAAAATAGTGGTATGCGAACCATGACTCAAGTCAAGACTATACCCAGAAGACGTAGAAGTTCTGGGGACCCAAGGAACCACCAGAGGTAAGTAACCAGGAGCCCCACGGAGGCCGTGTGCAGAGTGGGAACACGAACACGGGTTCAATGCAAGTCAATGGGTAAGTCGCAGTTGCAATTTTAAAGAAGAAGGACCCTTCCCAGTGGACCCTGAAGAAACCGCGTGGAAGACAGAAGGTTGGAGAGCCACCCCACCCATGGATACCTTAGGAACCAGGATACCTGGCCCAGGGAAGCCGGATGCATAAGTGTGAAGTGGCATCGGAAACCGCCGTCGAACCCAATGGAGGACTTCAGGAAGATGCCGCTGCTGGAGAAGGTGAAAGTGTCCTGTGGAACCCAAAGGTGGATTCAAGCTGATAAGTACCTGCAAGCAGAGGGGACAGAGTCTGTCTCACTCAGGAGTGACCAGGAGGCCCGGAAGACGGATGCCCACCGATGTCGAGTGTTGCAGGAGAGATGATGGTGACCTTGGAGCTGCAGCTGTGAGGACCAGGCGACACGGTGGAGCCATTCAAGAGCTGCCCCACGTTGGATGTCGAGAGTTGAGGGGTCGGTGTCCGTCGGGAGCACCAACAAGCCTTGGCAACTACAAACAACGTGGAAAGTGAAGAAGGTGCAGTGTTGGGACCAGCAAGGTCCAGGGGACTCATCACAAGCAGGGGAGTCAGGACAGGTGCGAGCAATCAGGGGAGCCCATAGAATTAAAAGATGACCCTCAAGAGGTCCTACAGGCCGGAGGCACTGAAGTCGCAAGAGGACCTCGAGCAGCTCACCAAAGATGCAGGCCCACGATGCAAGTGATGCGGTGAGGATGAAGATCTTGATCACAGGAGATGCTTAAGGTGGTGGCTACTTGGAGCTCGAAGATCTTGATGGAAGGAAGCCAACAAGCCTTTGCAACAGCAAGTCGACGCGGTGCACAGGGGTTCGGTCCCTGCGGCTCCGACGAGGGATACTGGTCTCAAACTTGGTGAGAGGACAGGGCATCCCTCGAGGGATGTAAAGAACTACCACCTGTGTTGCTAAACCTTTTCGGAGTTATTGGGAGCTCAGGATCAGCAGACCGGTCAGCTTAGTTGCGGTGCCTGCAGATGCAGGGAAGTGAGTCCTTCACTTCAAGGGAAATTCCTTCAGGTGTCTCGGATGCCCACCGGCCTTATAAGGTTCCTGTATGGTGCACAGGCACGGGCTTTGCAGCAGACGAGCAGGATGAGGAGATAAGGAGCAGCAGAAGTCTTCCCTGTTGCAGCCTTGATGCCCAGCACGAAGTCCAGTGAAGTCCAGAGTGCCCAGACGGTTGAAGAAGAAATGGTGTATTGAAATGAATCGTGTCCCACGACGAATCTAGGGGCCCACCCTTAGGTAAGCTCTTAAGTACCCTAAGGAAAGGGTTGGGACAATTCAGGGTTCCCTCCCAGGGGAGGGATCGGACAGTGGGGAGGATACTCCCATGTCCTTTGTCCAGTTTCGCGCCAGAGCAGGAGCCAACGGTTCCCTGAGCTGGTTAGGACTGGACTATGCAAGGAGGGCACCAAGTGTGCCCTTCAAGCAGACTGAGTGGCGCTGGCAAGCGCTCCCACCCGGCCCCAATACACAAAACCCTGTCTGGGAGGTGGTCACACCTCCCTGTGACAGGATACCTATTGTTCTGCCTTCCGCTGCTCGAGCTTGGCTCAGCAGCAGGACGGCAGAGTCATGTCTCTGGTCAGCAGTAGCCATGTTGTGCTGTCCGGGTACCGGGAGCACTGAGGGACTCCCGGAGGAGCTTTACAGTGCATGGAATCATACCTCCCACACCATTTACGGTGTGGGGGTATGATTCCAACATGTTTGATACCAAACATGATATGGTTCCTTACAGCCAGTTTTGAGATGGTCATCGCGTAATGACGCGATGCCTCTATATATGTTATACGCTGTCGCACTTACAACCCAGGAGAATGGACTCCATGGGCTGTAGGGGTGTCCTGCTCATACAGGGGCACCCTCACAGTTAGAACCGAGCATTCTGCCTTCAGGATTGAAAGACCTGCTTTAGGGGTGACTTATAGGTTTTAAGTACAGTGACCTTAGATATAGGGCATAGGGGCCGTTGGAGGATGGACATTGCACCTCTGACCCTATTTAGGGTGGGTGCTGTCATGTCTTTTTTTACCTGTCTTTCTCTCCCAGAAAAAAAAAACATGCAGTGAAGAACAGGAAAACACTGTACTAACCCCCCCCCCCCCTCCCCCCCCGGCAGAAAACTCACAGGGTGTGGGGTCAATGACCGACAACAGCCATCTACCAAACTTTTAGTACATTAAAATGAGCTGCCATGATGATGGTTCTCTTGAATGTACAGAGATGACCACTGGACCGGTATCCTCTCTAAATTTGGTGAGCGGTAGACCGTCAGGGTGGTGTAGGTAATGTTTTTCATCACCCTGACAGACTGCACTCTGCCACCAAACTAATAAATCAGGCACTTAATCATTTGCTTAGTATGAAATTATGGACTTCTGTATATAGTTGGCATATAAATAAAAATGAATACAGATAAGGATTAGGAAGGTACACGCTGTTTTGTTTTTCATGTCTGTTTAGAGCTAATGAAGTTGGTTACAGGAATGATATGAGGGGTGGGTGGAATGTTTCATTTCGCCTGCGGAAATGGCAGAATTTGGCAACTCCGCGCTCTCTTGTAACACGGAGTTCCGGCCAAATTCCACTATGCGCCGCGTCAGGGACATTTTTTCCCATGAGGCTTCACAAATGTGAGCACGAGCGAGATCTGGCATCCCTCAGCGTTATTTTCTAATGCAGGCGGTCGCAAGCAGTCGCGGTCAGAGGGCTGCTTCTCGAGTAGATTTGCTGCAGCTCGAGTAGATTTTCTACTCAAGAGGAAGCGCAATCAACTTGAATGTCCTTGTGCACCACATGATGCAATTTGTGCTGATTTTTCAGCATTGCTCGCACCACTGTCACTAAATTTCAACACGAGCAGTGCGACATGGATAATTTTTCACCCATTTGCAGAACTCCACAGAATCTAGCGGAGTGTATATGTAACTCCGCGGAATTCCACGGAGTGAAACTCAGCGAGTTCCTCCCACCCTTAGATGGTCTATGACGTTAAATCAGTACTCTATTTTTGCAGGTGGCAACCACCAGCTCTTTTTCCTCGGGACCGGGACTCTTGCAGGTACGTCCCAAAAGGAGTCTCAATCATAAGTAAACATTGATCTGGCATTGCCTGTCTTTTACCCATTAGAGTCCTGTCCAGGCCCAAGAATTAAGTGGACTTTGTGGACAATCTGCCACCTGGAAAGCCTGGAATGGAAGTGGTTGAATTACACAGACCCAACATGGAAGGAGGAGAGAGGAGAGAAAGCTGGTTGATTCACGACTAATCCCTCTTGGGTTTACCTGTGGAAGAGTGAGGTGAGGGAAGGTTATTATGCATGGATTCTTAGTGCTGTGAGCGTGTATTATACAGCAGGCCACACTGCAGAGTGGGATGTGTATTGTGCAGTGTGGTAAATGAAGCATACACAGTATAGGGACCAGAGTATAAGGGGCTTATACTGCACAGGGGTTTATACAGAAGAGGGACTATCACAATGTTGGGGGTATATGCATAGAGGGCTTTATTGAGTGCAACAATTTATATGACATAATACATATACTAGACAATAGCTCATACAATACAGGGGATTACACTCTACAGAAGTTCAATATTATGTATGGGATTAAACCTCCACCTTGGTTAGTATACACCTGCATTGCTCCCTGCACTCCTTACCAACCTCTCGTGCACCAGACCCGTTACAAAAATGGGTGTGGGTCAGCAAACCAGCACTGCACAGCGTGCCAGAACTGGGAGACAGACGTTTGGTGAGACAGAGAGTACAGATCTAAAGTTTAAAGCTGTGCTCTTTCTGACACCACCCTGACCAAATGCTTACATAGTGCTGGATGGAGCTGTTTCTTTCACCCCCTGCCCTCGTCCCACCTTAAATTATAGTGTGAGGAGGGTGGAGGGGGCTAAAGGTAGAGATCCCTGCCAGCACAATGTATTTCACGCTAATTGTGCATGATGGGTGCTTGGAGAAGGGTGAGGTTAGGGCATCAGGATGGGGAGGGAGTTGTTATTAAGGGGTGGGACTGGCTGTAGATAAGTGCCAGGGTAGGCGGGGGGTGTAGGGGGTAAAGACTGGCAAAGGTGGCTGGGACATTAACATACTTGTTTAGTCCTGGTCTTCTGCAGTCTTTTGTTTTGGTCCTGGCTGGGGAAGCAGAGAGTGTAGGAAAACACCTCTCACCTGCCAAGCCTCATTTCATTAGCCCAGCACCCCAAATGTAAGGTTAAGCAAAGGGTTTAATTTAAATTTTGCGGGGACTTTTGTAAAAATTGCAGCAATTTAACAAAAGTCACGATTTTGCGATTTTTTTTGCAAATCGCAAAATCCTGGAGTGTCTGGTTATAGGGAAACACTGATTTACTAGGATGGGGTAAGCTGAAGGGATGAAGGCACAAGACGCCATCATGGGTGCCCCTATTGTAAATATGAACATTACAAAAGCTGATATTGAGACAGCCAGAGTACTTTCCATACAAGCCTGGAATGGAAACATAGCGATACCAAAGGGGATGATGAGCGCTAGAGCAAATCAAACACTCACCCCCAGTCAACTGATCTGGGTTTAATCCATCATCATTCTTTAGCTCACTCCACCACCCCAGTTCAGACATGGCCATATGCAAATCAGTCTGACCCTGTGCCTCATGGGAACAGTCCAGCCCGAACTGCCAAGCCATGTCTTCCCTGGACCGGAAACAAGCATCCTGGGACCGGTTTCGGGTTCAAAACCCTCATCAGCCAGGCTAGCTTGAATCCAGTGGCAAAGTGAGCAAGGGACCCACGTCTGGGCATACCCTGCCAACTTAGGGCGAACAAAGCGATACCAAAGGGGATGATGGACGGAGCGCTAGAGCAAATCAAACACTCACCCCCAGTCAACTGATCTGGGTTTAATCCATCATCATTCTTTAGCTCACTCCACCACCCCAGTTCAGACATGGCCATATGCAAATCAGTCTGACCCTGTGCCTCATGGGAACAGTCCAGCCCGAACTGCCAAGCCATGTCTTCCCTGGACCGGAAACAAGCATCCTGGGACCGGTTTCGGGTTCAAAACCCTCATCAGCCAGGCTATCTTGAATCCAGTGGAAACATATCAGGGTGGGACCAAGGGAGACGAGAGAGAGAGAGAGAGGGTGAGCAAATCAAAGATTAGAGAAGGCAGGACAGTGGTAACAAGCATTGGAAAAGCCAATCTGTCTGGCCTTTCACATATATATTCACAAACCTGCAATCCCTTAAGTGGTTACTAGAGGTCCCCCTTAAGTCAGATGCAAAATCTTCAAAATTCTTTCCCAGAGCTGCAGTTCGTCAAGACATTACTAGAGGTCGCTTTCAAACCTGATGCAAAACTACAGAAATTCGTTCATAAACTTGCAGTTCCACAAGTCGTTACTGGAGGTCCCGCTCAGGTCTAAATATAATATCCATGGAGTACTATTTTGTTTTTAGTATAGGTATACATGTGCGAGGGGAAAATGCAGTCACTCAAAGTGAAAGCATCCAGTGGCTGGAGTAGGCTGATCTACTGGTCTACACTTTGTGCTGTGGTGGGAGAGATCATATTTTGAGTGACATCTCAACAGACCAATGGTGAAAGAGTGTTGATTTGGAGCCCCTATATATGTATGCATTTTGTATGGTATTTTTTGGAAAATATGAGGCTAGCAAGTCAGTTAAAGTTGCCTTTAGGCCAGACCTAAAATGAGAAGGAGAGAGACCAGAACTAAAGAGAGATGAGAGGGACAAGGGCATAAGGATGGGAAAAGAGCTTGAGAAGGAGATGCACACATGGGTAAATGAAGGGAGAGTGAGGGGGCGCAAGGGGAAAAGAGAAGATGAAAGAAATAGCGATAGAGGATAACAGAAAGATGGAAAGAGGGGTTCAGGTGGAAAAAGAGAATGACAAACGGGTAGAAGCAGAAGAGAAAAGCGAAGGAGTATGATATAGGGGATCAAACCAGGGTTCAAAACAGGGTCAATGGGAGACCTCGTGGGGGGAACTCCCAATAACCCTAGTTTGATCCATTCCATTGGCAGGCACTCGGCCCAGGCACACAAATGGGGTAGCATTTTTATCGGGATTAGTAGGGGAATGATGGGTGGTAGGAATTTTGTGGATCCTTCCAAATTCCAGAAGTTGACATCACAAAAATGCAAGGAAAATGAGCGATTTTAGGAAAAGTTTGAGGTTTGCAGGGCATTGTGGTAGGAAACCTTTGTGGGATCCACACGAGGTACAGAACCATGGACTCCTCCAAGTCTCTAGTTTTCAGAAATGTCTGGGTTTGTTAGGTTTCTCTAGAAGGATGCCGATCCCGGGCCTAAATACCACAGCGATCCCCTTTGCCAAACAAGGTAATTTTTTCACAGGAAATGTTTCTACATAGCGTTTTGGGCCCTTTCCTGTAGCGGTCACTAGGCCGACCCACACAAGTGAGGTACCATTTTTATCTGGAGTCTTGGGGGGAACGCTGGGTGGTAGAAAATGTGTGCCTCCTCACAGATTCCCGAACTTTACGTCACAAAAATATGACAATAATGTGTGGTTTTGTCCAAAGTTTGAGGCTTGCAAGAGCTTCTGGGTAAAATTACCCGGTAAGAGCCACCCAAGTTATGCCACCCTGGACTCTGCTGAATGTCCAGTTTTCAGCAATGTGCAGGCTTGGTAGGTTTCCATATGCCCTGGGTGAGCTAGGGCTCAAAATCCACAGCTACCCAAATAGAAAAAGAGGGGCGGTTTTCAGGGGAAATATGTGACATGTCCATATTGCTTTTTGGGCAGTTTCCTGTTGCAGGGGCAAGGCACTCGTACACAAGTGAGATACCATTTTTATCAGGAGACTTGGAGGAATGTGGGGTGGTAGGAAATTTGTGGCTCTCCACAGATTCCAGAACTCTCTGTCACAGAAATATGAGGAAAATGTGTGTTTTAGCAAAAGTTTGAGGTTTGCAATGGCTTCTGGGTAAAATTATCTGGGGAGCACCATGCAAGTCATGACATGCTGAACTCTGCTGGGTGTCTAGTTGTCAGGAATGTGCAGGTTTGGTAGATTTCTCCAGGTCCTGGGTAAGCTAGGTCCTGAAATCCACAGCTACCCAAACTGCAAAAGAAGGGACTAGTTTCAGTGGAAAAAGCTGACGTGGCCATGTTTTGCTTTTTAGGCCCTTTCCTTTCACGGGGGCAATGCCCACACAAGTGAGGTACTTTTTTTATTGGGAGACTTGGTGGAATGCTGGGTAGTAGGAAATTTGCAGCCCCACACAGATTCCAGAACTTTCCATCTTAGAAATATGAGGAGAATGTATATTTTTAGCTACAATTTGAGGTTTGCAAGGGCTTCTGGGTAAGTTTACCTGGTGAGAGCCATTCAAGTCGTGCCACTCTGGACTCTTCTATGTGTATACTTTTCAGAAATGTCTGGGTCTGGTAGGTTTTCCCCAGTGTCGGCTAAACAAAAGCCCAAAATCTGCAGCTACCTACGCTGTAAAAAAGCATGGAATCTTCTGGGTAAAATATGATGCCTCCTGGTCATGTTTTGGGGTGTATTGTGTCACAGGTGCTAGGCCCACCCACACAAGTGGGGTATCACTCTTATTGGAAGACATGTGGAACTACAGAATAGTAGGACATTTGTTATTACCAAAACAATGTAATTGGCTTTGTGTCTTCCTAATGAAAGCCAGTGAGTAAGGAAGAAGGCATTTAGCAAAATGTCCTCTGAATCATATGCTAGTATAGCTACCCACAAATTCAGAGATATACAAATAACCATTGATCCTCAACTCAGCATCTGGTGTACATTTCAGAAATACAGAGGTTTCCTTCATGCCCATTTTTCACACTTAGGGGCAGATTTACAAGCCCCTTGCGACAACTTTACGCCGCCGTTGCGTCACTTCTGTGACGCAGTGGCGTCGTAACCAATGCGCCATGTTGCAACATATTTACAACGTGACGCATCTAGGGAGATGCGTCACGTTGTAAAGCCCTGCGCTACATTATATCTGCGTCAGGTATAATGTATGCAGGGTGGGCGTTCCCACGCAGGAAAGCCTCGTAAAAGTGACGCAGTTAAATCTACAGGATTTCACTGAATCACTTTTACGACGCCACTGCGTCAAAACCTTGCGCCTGCTTGAAGCAGGCGTAAGGAGTGATGCAGCATGTTAGGAATAGGCATTCCTAACCATTGCTGGAGTTGCGTCGTACTTGCGACACGACTCCAGCAATGCGCTGCCCTTACGCCGGCAAGATGCGTCACGCATCTGTCTATCCTTGTGCCACAGTGCGCCGCATTGTAAATGCGGCGCATCCATGGTGGCGCAAGGGCTTTTTTCCGTGTCGCACTTAAACTGGCGCATCCCTGCTAATATGCAGGGATGCGCCAGTTCTTGTAAATCTGCCCCTTAATATCTTACTATATGAAATGCTTCATGCTTGGTTCACAATGAAAAACTATTATACGGTGCAGCTCAGTTGTTGGCTCTGGGTACCTCGCGTTGTCAAGAAACTACAATCCCTATATATCCCTGTGAGCAGAAAACTAGCAAACCTGCTGGTGTATTTTATTTGTTAATCGGCTATCATGACAAGAAGTTACAGATGAAAATGTTATCACAAATGAGTTTTTTATTACCCATTCATCATATATTTATTTTTTATTTCAAGTTACTTTCTATGACAAAACCTTGAGGGATCTACACAAAGGACCCCTTGCTGAATTCAGAATTTTGTCTACCTTTCAGAAATATATTGGTTTCTAGCATCACCCATGTGTTTTCCACCTGTTTCCACCACAAACTGGAAATAGGTTGAAACTACAAAAATTCGGAAAAATGAGCTACCTCTTTTTCCCATACAGCTCTGCATGTTCCTGCAAGCTGAGAAGATGGTGATTTTAGCACAACAAACCTTTTATTGGTGCTGTTTTGAGGAAACAAACCAGATACTTTTCTGTAGAGCACTTATTTCCAATATTTCCTAAAAACCCCAACATTTAGCTTTATTTTAGCTATTTTCTTGATCCCATCCAAGGCAATCTGCAAACCCTGGGTACATTTAAAACCCCCAAAATGTTGGGAAAAAAGGATGCATATTTTTCGTGTATACCTTATGTGAAAAAAAAGTTATGGAGCGCTAAATGCAAGCTATCCCAAATTGCCAAAAAAGGTCTCAGCACTTGGATCTAAACGCCTCAGGAGTAAGGTTTAACAGTTTGTTGTAATGTGGACATGGAGTGACACATCCAATGACAATGACTTGTAATGGAAAAGTCCAGAACTGAAATCTTGGTCCCCTAACACCACAGAGGTAGGTGGCAACTTAATTGTGAATTAGAAAAAAGTTGAAGCTCAGCACAACATGGACGCAAGAAATACCGAAGCGGTGAAAAGACAAGGGCAAGGAAACCTGGGAATGCAGACTAGAAGCGCTAACTGCAATCTGCATGCATGGGCAATAAAAGATTCAAGGAGAAGTCACTGCACAGCAGCATGCAGCAGTAAATAATAGGTACATCAACCCTTTCTCTGCTTAAATACAAGGGAACTCTGATGCCCTATCTCCAGTGGTGCAAGAACCAAACAGCAGGATCATTTGTGAGCTGTAAACACAACTATGGGTTAGTATTAGAGTGATGAAGGATGTCTGCTGAGAGCTGATGTCATTGACTAGAGTGCCCAAAGACATCAGGAAAACAGCTACTAGATAATATTCTTCTAATGCTCGGCAACAAGTCGATGTAAATTACCAGCATGACTTAGAAGTCCTAGCGATGCACCAATATGGGCACGCACCTCGACTGGTCCACTGAAACCTTCCATTCAAAATAGCCATTGATGCATACAATTGTCAAGGATATAAGATGATATGGTATATATGGCTAATGTATAACCAACTGCTAATGACTATAATCACTTCCCACAGCCCCAACATAAATGGGGACTAACACAACCACATACAAGAAAAACACGTAGACAAATCACTTATCTGGCAAGGGTAGTGCACAACTAAGGCCAAGAGCAGGATGTTCAGGGCTAGCAGTACTGAGGGACTGAAGTGAATGACCAAGTGGTGGCCAGAAGGCAGAGAACTGTTCAGTAATTAAACGCATACTCTGCCACATTAATCCTGCCAGACAAACATTCCCTGGCCTTTTGTGTGGCACCTCGCCCACAATCACATGCAAAACAATGTGGGAGAGAGGTGCCAATGCATGTCAATATACAGCCTGCATCTTCTGGTTTCCCTCACTATGTGCAAGGATGAAATCCACAACAAGCAACATCCCCAATGTTCTTCACAGCATTTGGAATTCCAAACTGCAGATTAAGCACCTTGAGGTCCTCCCTCATGGGGTGTTATGCACCAATAAAATGCCTCAGGGTCCTCCTTCATGGAGGATTACGCACCAATTGAATGCCCAGGGTCCCCCCTGTGGGGTGTTGTGCACCAACTGAATGCTACATCTTTTTTTCCTGAACCCAACAGTACAGATTGCCTACTGACACTCCCTGATAAATCTGACTAAGATGTCATGACTGGACCACTCATTCTCCCTGAATGTAAGTGGGGTGTGGATGTATGTGCTTGAGTGCAGGTGAAGTGTGGCTCCTTTGTTGAGGTCTACACACCATGTTTGTGTCTATCCCCAACATTTAAAGGGTGCTCCATAGGATTAGTGACAGCCAGACCTAGCTGTCTCCCTTCCCCCTGCACAGCACATAATGTTATCCCATTCCACTGGAATTCATTGTGAAGCCAAGTGCAGTGCTTGGCTCTGAATCATTATGTAGAGGAAGGAGCTTTTTTTAAAAAAAAAAAGGGACAGAAACCCAAGGAAGAGGTCAATTTGTGTGTGACTGGTCAGAAAGCAACACTGGGGCAACACTTGGGTAATTACTGTGGCCTGGAAGCCTGGTCTGGTGCATACCATGATAGGAATACTTCACTGTCCATCCCCAGATCATGTGCTTTGGACTGAGGGCAAGAACTGCCTACCTGGAAATCTACAAAAGCTATTTTTGCAATTGAGATGTGCCCATGAAAAGTCAAATGCCCTTCGCTCAGATTTTTACCCATCAAAGGTTTTGTGTAAATAATGAAAGTGATTGGAAATCTGGGTCCCTATCATGTACTGGGTGCGCTGTTCCTGTTTATGCCACAGTGCACCTTTAAGCAGGTGTGCCAGGGGGCAACAGTGCACCCAAATACAAGCAATACGCTGCCACCAAAGCAGTTGTGAACTTGTGCCTGCCCTGGGGTTAGGTTATTAGTGAAAAATGGAAGCAGCCGGTCTGTCTTTTACCATTGAGGGAGCACCTACATGCACTTCAAAGGGTGGCAGAGATCACCCTGCAGGCGAGTGCAGTGACTGACTACATCCACCTGTATGAGGATATCTATGGAGTCCATAGGCTCCCTTGTCCCTCCTCCAGAGGGGTGCCTTCTGGGGCACATTGAGAGTGTGCGACCTTGTTTGTGGAGCACTGTTAGTGCACCTTCTGAAGGTGTCTTTGACTCTGCACCTGCATCCACCATACAGTGTGGGCACAGGGGCAACGTGTTCCCTTCATTTGCATGGGGCCACACACCAAGGCAGCACCAGTATGACAGAAGGGGCACACAAACATCTGTGTCCCCTTCTACAATATAACAGTGAACTGTGGGCACAAAAAACAGGCACACATGTCCGTTTGCACCCACAGTGCACTGTCTGTAATACAGGCCCTGGGCTGAGACAACTGTCTCCAGAACTGTTAGACCTAGTCATCTTTGCAAGGTTACCCCCAAACATTTTGCCTTCACCACTCCAGTTTTGCTGAATCTTTTACCACTGCTGACCAGTGCTAAAGTGCTTGTGCTCGCTCCTTTAAACATGGTGAAATTGACTTACACCCAATTGGCACATCAAATTTACTTGTAAGTCCCTAGTAAAGAGGCACTACATGTACCGAGGGATGATAAATTAAATGTTACCAGTGGGCCTGCAGCACTCCCTGTGCCACCCACGTGTATAGTCTTTTAAAAGCTGTCTCAGGCCTGCCATTGCAGCTTGTGTGTGCAGCTTTAAACTGCCTTTGCCAGGCCTAAACATTCCTTTTTAATACATATAAGTCGCCAAACAGGGTAGGACCTAAACAACCAAAGGGGCAGGGTGTGTTGTATTTAAAAAGTTGAACATTTGCTTTTAAGTTTTATATGTCCTGGTAGTGAAAAGCTCTCAAATTTGTCTTTCACTATTGCAAGCCTACCACTCCCATACTCTCCCATAGGATAGTATTGGGTTACCTTATTCCATCAATAAGTGATACCTTTTGTTTGGGAGCATGTAGGAATATCACGTTTGGTGTCTGAGGAATTGTGATTTAAAACCCTCTTTAATGGTAGATTCAGATTTTAAGCCACAATTCTGAAAAAGCCATTTTTAGAAAGTTACCATTTTCTTGCCCAAAACATTTGTTGCCTGCAGCCTGTTCCTGGATCACATAATTGGCAGTTGGTCTTTGTGTATTCCTCCCAGACACCCTCAAAATAGAGGGTCTGGGTGTTGGCAGGATGGGCCATTTTGACTTGATGAGGGTGTGGAGGTGTCACCTGCCACACTTTCACTTTAAAGACTGCCTCAGCTCACACACAAAGGACTTCACACTAGCCTATTGTGCCTGCATACAGACTGGGACCAGGACAGGGAGGCAGGAAATTCTAGACACTTCTGCAGGAGGAAGACTCCAGACGTTTCATCAACTTGCCAAAAGTGGGCACCAAGTATAAAAAGGGGACCTTCAGACCCACTCTTCATTACACTCCTGGAATTGTGCATACTACAGAATGAGAACTGCCCTGCTACCAGAGGACTACCCTGCTGCTGAGGCCTGCCCTGCTGCCTAAGAAGGAAGACTGGACCTGCACCCTACATCCCAGGGAGAAGTGACTCTAAGGGTCAGCTTACTGGCTTACTGTTCTGACCTACAGGGACAAAACAAGTTCCAGAGGCCTCTCTGCAATTGTACAGTTGAGCTGTTGTATTTGACCTGTCTGTACCTGCTGCTGGATCTACCTGAGTCCTGCTGGCCTCTGCTGGAGTGAGTTCCTGATCTTCCAGAGGTTCCCCTCAGGTCCTGGACCCTTGGTTTGGCATCAGTTAAGATCATCCTACAAGAAAAGGAGAAATCCTGAAGTTTTGGGCTCTTCTCAACTGAGAAGGGGCCTGTTTGTGTGAAGATCTTGCCGCCCATGCAGATCGCCAATGCGAAGCTCCGGTGAACCCAACTATTTGCACTTCAGCGACTGCCAGCGACGACAATGTGAGATCTGCACTCCGCACTACAACTTCAACAGCCCACGGAGACCACCAAAGCGAATCTCCAGCAATGACTGTCAGCGACGTCTGACAGAATTTCCACACTACACTGACAACCATCCACGACGGCTGTCCTGCTGTTGACTCTATAGCGACGACCATCTGTGACTCTCTTCCTGCTCCCTATAGTCTCCTCCACCATGAATGGAACTTTAGGACCTGGACTTTAGATGGTAACTTTTTCAGCAGTGCCTGTACCCGGCCCTCGCTCCATTGTGATAGGCCTGAACATCTGACTTTCACCCGGTCTTGAAAGACCAGATACCCGCGAATGGCGCTTTGTGCTTTTAGGCACTATACTTACCTCAAATCTTGCATATCTCTGGTTCTACTAATTGGATTTTTGTTGTCACATAATTGATTACATTTTACATGATTTTTCTAAATTGGTGTGGGATTTTTCTTGTGTCGTGTTTTCACTTTAGTACTGTTTGGGTGCTGCATAAATACTTTACACATTGCCTCTAAATTAATAATGACTGCTTAGGTTCCAAGCTTCTAGAGGGTTAAGCATAGGTTAATCTAGTGATTTTTTGTGATTTACCCTGACATGGATTATAGCTCTGGCCTGGATAGGGTTTCACCCCTCCTCAACCGACAACCCAATTACTCACAAGGACTGATTATTAGCACCGCCCTCCAGCTTATCCAGATTTCATCCTTTACATCTAAGATTTCTGCATACCATTTGCAGTAGAAGGCGAGGGTGAAAGTCAAAAACTTTGTTTCCTATCCATGGTTAAGAACTATACCCTGAACAATGAGAAGAAACTCTACGATGTGCTTCGTCCTGTGACCTGAGTGAGAACATCATCACCTGCACCATATGATAATGAGAGGCCTGTGTTCTTGAATCCTGTATCACTGCATTTTTACCCACATCCATTGGCCATGACAGTTCCATGTGGCTGCACTCTGCAATCCTGCATCTTCACCAGCACCTGAAGATCGTGAAAGGTCCATGTGCCTCAACCCCACATTTTCGGGTCTTCAACAGTGCCCGATTACTACTCATATGTCTGAATCGTGCATCACCACATAATTTCTTTACACAAGTGATGACCACTTGTGGCCAGTGTATCAGATCTTACAACACTGCTTCATTTGTTTAAGCATAACATGACAAGTGTGTCATTGTTACTGCATCATTTTTTGAAGAGAAAGATGAAAGTACGAGGCCCATGTGGCGGGTGTAGTCTGGTCGCTGTGCACCTTCTCCTCTGAAACTGCTGCACGCCCCTTCTTCCACTCATGGGAGCAGGCTCACAAGTGAGATCTGGGTCTGGCCTGTTCTCCCACGTGGCCCAGACTGTGCTCCTGCCTCTAACCATAGTTTTCAAAAACCGTGTGACCCTTGCCTGATGGCATAGCCTTAATGTGCAGCCCCACCACCCCACCCTGCAACAAGAACAAGCACAGTCTGCTATCAAACTGAGATCATTTAAACACTTGTAACTATGAGCTGCACTTGGGCATTCATTGGAGATTATCCTTGTGAATGTGCGTAAACCCAGGACACAGTCCAGTTACAAACTAACTTAGAATGGTCAGATGATAATGTTAATACTATGAAACATTGTAAAGTTACTAGTCTGGCCACTTTAATCATACTGAAGTTATTTTTCTAAATAATAACATTGCTCGGACATTAGAATGAACGCAAGTGATGCTTGAGCGACCTGACCTAGATGTTCTACCCCACAACTCCCTCGAAGATTAAGCCTTGATCGTCTGACCTTGCTACCCCATGAAAGTCAAAGCCTAGAAGGTAGGTGCTTTGCATTTCAGTGAGCTTGTAGCATGTCCAGCCTCCGCCTTTCCTGGGACAGAAGTAATACTTAACACAGCGGTTGTCTCACTGCCATGGGCGTCCATTCACTGAAATGCCTGGGGTAGCGGAAGTGACATCACACGCCCTTTGACCTCCACTTTCACTCACACACACATACTTACACTAGGCGCAGCCGGTGCAGGTAAGGGCGATGGGGCGGGCAGGCAGGGGCATGGGGGGGGAGTCGACAGACGACAGGATAGGGAAAATAAAATAAAGAAATTAATACAACCACTTACCTTGCACTCGCCGCATCGTCAAGTCGGCGATGCGGCTAGCGCAAGGTAATTGTTTTTCTTTTTTTTCTTTTCTTTTCCCTATCCCATCGTCTGTCGACTCCCCCACTGCCTGCCCCGCCGCCCCAACCCACCGCTCTTACCTGCACCGGCCACGCCTGACTTACACATATACACACATTCACACATATACACTCTCTCACATATAAACACACTCTCGCCCGCAAGCACGCACACAACATACATTTAAAAGCATTTTTTTATTACCACAGCAGCCATGAAAGGGCATATTCCATCCTATTGTACTCCATTTTTATTACACTATTAGTGAATAATATATTTTATTTATTCACTAAAAATGTGATAAAAAATTGACAGAAAGTAAAGAGAGTGGAGGCCCAGCTGCCCCTGTGTTCCTTGCACTGAATTTGCCACCTCTGAGGCCAAGGGTCGCAAAGGCAGTGCTAAGGGTAGCAAAGGGCAGGCCAGGGGTCTCAGCTGCGACCTCTGACGACCCCTAAATGACTGTCCATGCACACTGCCCTTGAGATGGGCAGACCCCGGAGAACTGAGCTGACAGGGTGGAGATGGTGGTCAGATCCTTCTGCTGATGATAATAGCCTGGCCGTGGAGTGAGTGACAGCTGCTTTCAGTGATGGAGTGAGCACTGCAGCAATCCTGGCCTCTCTGTGGTCTTCCTTGATGGCCAGGGGTCCACTTCCCTGATCCTACGTGCAGTGCCACTGTGCCACGTCTACGGCTGCAATGGGTTTAAATCACACTTGGTCGCAAGAATTAGGAAGCCGAGCCAGGTGCAACAGGAATTGTAAAATCAGCGTTTCTAAAGCACAGTACGATAAATTCAAGCTGAGGTCACACGGCGACACCTGTAGCCGCAGAATGCTATTCTGCAGAGTGCAGCTGCCTACCTAGCAGTCAGTCAGCAAGACTGACAGGCCTATTATGTTTATTTATATTGACGATGTCATGCGGGGGATTTAATTAGGAAAGGCAGTCGAGGAAATTGTGCTGACTTCTGGAGCCAATGTACGGTCACTTGCGTTAGCTATTTGTCTTGCAAGTGGTACTGATGGCTTTGCTCAGTTCAAGTTCTGTGTGGTGGGCTCTATCTATCTATCTATCTATCTATCTATCTATCTATCTATCTATCTATCTAGCCGTTCAGCCGTCTGTATGTCTGTCTGTCCTTCTATTTCTGTATTTCGCCTGCTCCTCAATTGTCTGCCACTTGCACAGTTTATATACACCTAAGGGGTTCTATGGCAGGAGCAGTCTACGACACTGACTTTTTAAGATTTACAGAAATTAGTACTCTTTTAACCCTGCCCTGAGTAAAACATGAGGGAGTCAAACTGTCAACAAATAATTGTTAGCACTAGTGCTGTGTAAACATTTTATGGTCACAACAGTTCAACACAGGTCCCAATTTTCACCTACTTGCAAAGTTTCCGGTTTCACCTTAACAGAGCAAAGTTTTTTGAGCCCTTCAAGATCATTTTCACCACATCATTTTCCTTTTATTCAGTGCTAGCAGGACACTTTTCTGCAAGTTTACCTTATACATAGTTTCTCTCTTCCCAAGTGGTAACAAGAAAAAGTTTTCAACATTTGCAAAGTTGCGAAGCTTTTCATAGCGCTTAACTAAAAAAATATAAAGAAACCTAAATTAACAACACTTCGCTACCACACAAACACCCCTCTGGAACTTACAAGGATAGGTGTCTTTTATATGATTTAAAAAATAAAGAATACTTAAAATATTCTGATCTGTCCAGCAGACAGCACGGGTAGAGATGCCGGATAAAATGGTGTCTTTTTCAAAAATTAGGCAGGCTCCAAAATAGAACAACATACAAAGCTCAGAACTTTGAAATAAATACAACCCTCCACAGGATGGAAATTGTTGAGATGGCCAGAGACCTGTTCAAATTACTAATTAGTAACTGAGAGGCTGCATCCTGGACCAATTGCAGGGGCGGGAGTCTCAGTGTAAAGCATTGATAAATTCAAGTCATTCATAATCTCTGTAACCACAGACGTGCAGTCACTTCTACAGGAGGATGATAAACCTTATCTTAATATCTTATGTTTATAGAAGCAGAAGGAATGCATTGGCCTATGGGAGAAAACTCAATGTGTGATGCCAAGGTTTTTGATTGGCCATACTCAAATGAAACAGGCGTCCATTTTAGGAAGGCAGGAGGAGGTGGCCATCTTCTTGGCCTTTGTCACTGGATATGGCACTTCGAATAAGCGTGAGTGGAATTAAAAGTTGGTCCAAATAATCAGGAAGTTTCATCCTTCGCTAAGATAGGAAAAACTTTCTAGCTTTGCCACACTTCGCACCAGCCTATTTTTTGCTTTACCAGACCGCTATTCCCCTCAGCCAGATGTGGGTTGCAAGGGAGTCATTTATTCACGGTCACTCAGGACTATTCTTAGCCTGGAGTGGCAATGGTGAAATCGAATAGAGTCCCATCGTCAGCCTTGTCATCTCATTCGCTGGCGTCGGCCTTGGGAATGGGGAGTATATGACTCTGGACCACTACTTAGTTTATAAACAAATAAGTGCCAGGGCCCGGGTCAGGAGGCCACTGCAGCTTGCACCACCCATTGCCCTGCCAGCACTGCCAATGACAGTACAAGCACAACCACTAACCACCACACTCCTACAAGTTTGACGATTCAGACTATTCCAGGCCCTCAAAGCTATAAGAATGGCTTGGGAGGCAGGTGTTAGTCATTTTTAATGTATGTTGAATTAAACAACTGTTGTTGTGTTCCTCTTTAAATGACAGATAGCGCCACCATGTGGTAGACTGTCATAAGTGCCGGTGTTGACAATTATTTAACGGTGCTGAGCACCGGAAACCACCGGCTCAAATTAAGCATTACTCTGGACCCTTGAAGATAGTAATTGACTGACAATTGTTATGCTTACGCCCAGGGCTGCAGAACATACCTACTATTGCAATGGGGCCCCTTTTATGCACACATTTGCATTTTTTAAACTATATCACCTTTGTGCTTTATGAACTTGCCAAAGTTTAAAAGAAAACCAGGCAAAAGTGCGAAGTGATCAAGAGGTGAAACAGCCAGCTGCAGCAAAGGGTGATAATGAACACTCTCCCATGAACGAAGGCTTTTGTGTGTATGTAGGCAGAGGTTTAAGGGCGCTGGGTCCCGCCAGGTTCCGGGACCAGTAGTAATTAAAACCAGATATTGAAATGGGTCCCTATCAGTCAAATATTCATGTCCTTAACTTTAATGTAAAAATCCAATCGATTGTTGAACGATGAATGTATAAAAAGTTAAGGTAATCCATGTCAGCAATTTTGTTTCTGTTTATATTCCACATCTTTGACTTAATCTTCCATTACCTAAGAGTGTTGCATATTTCTCTTGTACAGTGCATACTTTTACCTGTCTCACCTCTAGGTGTTTATAACGGGCCATGATTGAGAGCTCTTGAGTTGAGGCTGAAGGTACTGCGAGTTTCTCACTGTGCCTGTCAGAGCGTAGAAAGGTGTTCGGAATACATGGCTATCCAGTCCTTGGCCTCTCTGCAGAGTGCACAGACCAATGGTCATGAATTCCAGTTGCAATTGTGGTTCTGTGCAAAAAAGGTATACAGTTGTCAAAATATTGGCAAGGCGAACGTAAATGAAAAGGCAGTGCTTACAGGTGAGTGGATGCGTTGTCTGTTCGGGGGCGGTGAAATGGAGGAGAGGCAAATAAATGCATTCAGGAGAGAGTGAAAATAGGGCACTGAAGAGGAACGAGATGAGCTGTAAGGGTATAAGTCCTGCAGATGGATGAGATGTGGAGAGAAAAGGGGAATACATGTCTAACGCAGAGTGAACGTAACAGGAGCGATTGAGACACTCTGGAACCCACTACCCTTTCCACAAGCCTCAGTAATGTTTAATTCACAGTCTCACAATTTCAGAATTGAAAATTTTTCAATATTAATTATTTACAACACAATCATTTTTATTACTCATTTATCTTAAGCAACTAACAACCACTGACAAAGCCAAAAGGCCTACCTAGTTTTAGGTGTATGTCAGTTGTTGAGGTAGGTATTTGGATGCAATAACAGAAAACTCAGAGAGTAAAGAATATACCTGTAGGTTGATACACTATAGGGCTCACATTATTTCAGTTTATGTGTTTAAGCCACACCTGTAAATTACATAGGCCATGCCCCTTTAGAGACCTCCCTGCAAACACTTTTTTTCATCTCACTTAAAGCCTTGTATATAGGTCATGCCTAGGTGTAGGTCAGCAGAGCCCTGTACACCAACGGTGAGGCATGAATTTAAGATTTGTACATCAAGTAGGATTTTACTTACTAGCATTGCACTTTTTTACATCACGCAAATACACTGAGCATTTTTGCAATTTGAGGCAAAGAGACATTCACGCCATATTACAGTTGCACAGAATCACCATATAGTAAAATAACCACAGAAAAGTTCACCACAGACTATTTTTTTCACCCTAGTTTACGATGAGATCAGAATGTGGGAATAACTGGTCATAATAAGGTGTTAACCGACCCAAATTCTGAAAAGGTTCCCAATTACGAGCCTCCATTCCTCATATGTACATTCCTCCATGTAGTACCTTGAGAATTTAGTGTAGATAAAAGTCAAAGCAACTCAGTGCTACCTCATGAAACAACATTGTTGGCACCTATTCCCAGTTCTTTACACACATTTCTAGTGAAGGCCTACTGGACTTGCTCAGAATGAAGCAATGTTTGGTCAACAGCTGAAGCTAAGCATCAATATCCAGGTCACCAGGCACCAAGGTCAGCAATTTAGCCAATGGACTACATAACCTCCTAATTAAATCTGAGTTTGGCATTGCAGTGGCTGGTCAAATAGGGGCTCTAATGTTGGACGCGTTCTCTACTGGAACCGTTAAAGCTGCAGATGTTATGAAAGCAGCATCCATGTGTATTAAACGAAACATCTTCACATATGAAGATTCAGACCATAACTGTGTAAGGGTTCCTAACTTTAAACTACTCAAGGGATTGTTGTGTCGAAGACTCACTGTTAATCTGATCATTCCAGCAAAAGAGAATGAAGAAGGAACAGTAAAATATCACCAAAAAATCCTTGAAACCCACCTTAATAGTTTTTCTGAATCTCTATTTTTGTTACATGACTGCCCATCTCACTTGAAAGGTGACTGAGTCTGTGGATGGTGTGCGAAAGTTAGAAATCCATCTGGAATCTGGCTTGCACAAAAAGATCTCCGGCAAAGAGCCCCCTTGAGGGTCTATTGGGCATTGCAGTGCCAGTCCAACCAGGAGCAGGCCCAGTGATGAAGCATGCCACCCTAGGGTGGGTGAGCTCTTGTGCTCTGATGTGCAGATGCTCCTAGTGACTGAGTGGGTACCTGGTATTTAATATGCTACCTTCAAGCAATATCAGAACAGTATACCTCATTGAATTTCCAGTTTAAGTGGTGTCAGTGCTTTAAGATGGGGACAACTCTTAACCTGGGGCGTTTGAGGTATCGAGTCATCAACAGCATATTCTTTATGATGAGCGGTGGACAACAGGCCGCAAAGGGCACACACGGGACCACTTAGGCCATTCTCTGTCTAAATAGAACTCATGGCAGCTGTGTGCTGCACCTCTGCACGGATAGCATCATCAAAGACATAAGAAAAGGTGGTACGTAGGGTCACCACACAACTCACCTACACTTCTAGGAACTGAGCAGCACCCAGTGGCAGAGCTGAGGTACGCCACAGCAGAAGGCTTAATACAGGCATGCCAAATAAGGTGTTCAGTGAGCTGGGTCATAGCTCCAGTTCACAGTTTCAAGTCCAGGCATCTGGGCTGGAGCCGCTTGTCCACCTAACTGGAGCAAAGTTTCCCGCCTCGGAGGGGCTTCTGGGAAGGAAGTCACTTGCCCTCTTCCTAGAATGCACCGTAGTAGCCACCACCTGCGCACAGCTGGCCAAGTAGAACCTGTCAGGTCGATTTCAGAGCGAAGCAAGGAACATAGGGTTACATACATTACACCAACAGTTAAAGCATCACAAAATCTTATACACCGCACATTCCATCCAGTCAATGACGCGTTACACTCGCATTGCGTCTAAAGTTGACAGTTCAGAACCATGAAGATTGTGGAGAATGGCCCTGTGGTGGCTGGACCATCAGAGAACATGTGGCAGGACCTCTGTGTCACACTGGTTCACTTCCAGAGCAATGTGGTCAGAGTCAGCA
The DNA here is from genome assembly GCA_963921515.1 of Calotriton arnoldi. Lineage (NCBI taxonomy): Eukaryota > Metazoa > Chordata > Amphibia > Caudata > Salamandridae > Calotriton > Calotriton arnoldi. The sequence continues at coordinate 280,580 of CAWUFW010006804.1, forward strand.
CAAAAGGGAGTTCGCTCAGTGCACCTTTGCCTGGAAACGCTTTGTGAGTTGCTGTCGGCTTCTCACTCCTACAAGTACAGCACCCCCTCCCATTTATTCTCTTCTCCCATCTTTTGTTCCCTTGTGTGCAGGTTCCCAGGTAGGTAGTTCTGCTGTGCTGTTGTGCCTTTCTCTTGGTGTTTTGCCCACTTCCCTCCTTAGCTGCAGTACCTCAAGACCCCAGGGTTTCTGGGGTTCCATGGATGTCTCCTTGCCGTTGCATGGAGAGTGGTGACTTATTCTGTCACCCACCGGCTAAAACTCGATGTTCACTGCTAAACCTCTTTCCTGCATGTGTAAAGTCTCTAATGTGCCTGTATCCTGCCATCTACTCACCAGACGAGGTGGAGCCCTGCTCCGACTACCCACATGGGTTCCTGTGTGTGTGCATCTCTCTCTGTACCCTTTAACCTATTGTCCCCAAACTCCGGAAATGGATTGTTGCCCATTGCCTGATTAACAGGGACTATTGTTAAGTTCACTCTATAATTTCGTAAGTCTGATGTTTCCAGGGCCTGCTCTGAGATGACACCTTGTGTAGGCCCTTGAGGCAAAATGGCAGGAGTAGTAGAGGTTGAGGGTGAAACGGCCCTCATTGTCTAAATGGCCGCCTCAACCCTCCATCCTGTAAATGGTATCCTCAGAAACATAAAGCTATCTGCGATCAGATAAAAAGAAATCCTAATGAGCCGTGTGCCTCCTGTGCTTGGACGTGTGTCCACTGTATGCTCGTTCACTGTTGGCAATCATTGCAAAACCAAATCCACATTATGGGGCAAATTTACAAGAAAGTGACGCATCTGTAGAAATGCGTCACTTTCCCTGCGCCACCCTGAGTAACCCTTGCGCCACCATGGATGCGCTGTATTTACAATACGGCGCACCATGGCGCAAGGATTGACAGATGCGTCAGAAATTCTGACGCATCTGTTGGGGCAAAAGTCACGCATTGCTGGAGTCGTGTCTCAAGCACGACGCAACACCAGCAATGCATTTTGAGGCCTATTCCCACTACACTGCGTCACTCCTTACGCCTGCTTCAAGCAGGCGTAAGGTTTTGACGCTGTGGCGTCCTAGAAGTGACGCAGTGAAATCTTGTAGATTTCACTGCATCACTTTTACGAGGCTTTCCTGCGTGGGAACGCCCACCCTGCATACATTATATGACTCATGCATAATGTGACACAGGGCTTTACAAAGTGGCGCATCTCCCTAGATGCGTCACGTTGTAAAATGGCTGCATATTTGTTACGCTACCGCTGCGTCACAAAAGTGACGCAACGGCGGTGCAAAAGTGTCGCAAGGGGCTTGTAAATCTGCCCCAATGTTTGCAAACATTTCCAAACATGCAAAACAAACAAACAAGAAGTGGCAGCCATCTTCCCCAAGCAATTCCCCTAAGTATCTGGGAAAGCCAGTAGGGGTCACATCTTACTGATGGTGTTTGCATCCAAAAACCTAACATTGGTGCCAACAGCCAGGGCCTATGCATAAGGGTCTGAGGAAGTTACTTCTTCGAAAGTATAGGGTGGGCAACCCAGTGGAGGTCTCCTCAGCCCCAACGCACTCCAAGGGAGTTCCTGAAGAGCACCATATTTGCCCCACTACTGGTACCGAAACCAGAAAGACAGGGGAGCAATCTAGACACAGGAAAGAAATAACTGAATGGTAAAACTGCACACGTGGCCAGGGGCTTTCGTCATTACAACATGTTTCAAATTGTAAATGCAGAAAAGGTGGTCCTTTGTTCCCTTGCACAGCACTGTTGATGCATTTACCGCTGGTTGCAGGGACGCTCACGAATACTGACGAGGTAGGATTTCTGCAAATCTGTGAGGCCTCTCCCTTTGCGCGGGCGGGGCCACACTGTCCCATCCTACAGAGCCAAAGAAACGCCAAGGTTGCACTTTAGACACTACTCACACACAGTCCAACAAAGTGACCCTGCCATATATTTGGACCCTCTTATTTTGGCCAACAGCCTCCAAGGGCTTGTAGGGCCCTACCCTTAAGGGGAACCGTGAAATTGTGAGCAGGGTCAGTGCCTTCGCCAGAAAAAGACTCAAACTCATGGCTTTGGGCCAGTAGACAGCAAGAATGGCATAGGCCCCAATGTAAGCAAGGTAGGCACCCCCCCCATTCAATCAAGGTAAATGGGCCCCCACTCATTCAAGGTAAGCGGGCCCCCCGTTCATTCAAGGTAAGCGCCTCCCGTTCATTCAAGGTAAGCAGGCCCCCCATTCATTCAAGGTATGCGGGCCCCAATGTAAGCAAGGTAAGCGGGCCCCCTGTTCATTCAAGGTAAGCGAGTCCCCTGTGCATTCAAGGTAACCTGGCACCCCATTCATTCAAGGTAAGCAGGCCCCCCATTCATACAAGGTAAGTGGGCCCCCCATTCATTCAAGGTAAGCAGGCCCCCCATTCATTCTAGGTAAGCGGGCCCCCCCATTCATTCAAGGTAAGGGGGCCGCAATGTAAGCAGGGTAAGCGGGCCCCCTATTCATTCAAGGTAAGCGGGCCCCCCATTTATTCAAGGTAAGCGGGCCCCCAATTCATTCGTTTCATAGTAAAAAACAGTCACTAATTGTTGTGAAATTGGAACTTTGCTCCTCGGGGCCCTGGTTCCACTGAGCCTGCTGCACTCTTGAAACAATACCCTTTGGACAGCTGTGAAAACAGCAGACATCTTGCCCTCTCCTCCACTCATACAGGGATGACTCTCATTGCTACATGACCCCTGCCTTCCACCCATTCGAAACACCTTCAGTGAACATGCATTTTGCTGAGAAAGCCTCTGCCGCTCCAGATTAGAGAAAGGAATACAAATGAATCGACCTCTTGAAATGTGTGCACAAACAGATTTTAAATATATATATATATATATATATTTGTTCCGCACTCTGCCTTTCTAATCCCTTGAGGCAGAAATGCCAATTTTCTGGTATTTTGGCATGACTGCATAAGAATTGCTTCTGCTAATAAACTGCAGACGGTAGCTCAGCAATTAAGCAATTATAGCGTTTCAAATTTAATTTAAGGCACTGGCATTTTGCTTTTGTTTTTCTTCATTTTTTGCGATGTGTTCAGTGCAGCATGAGATGCCACACTGACAGAGGGAACAGTATGCCTGCTATGAGAAGAGTACACTGGGTTGTAAATAAATTACATTCTTAAAATCCTGAGCTGCACAGAAGAAAAGGCAGGGTGTTCTGATAAATGTCTGTATTGCTGATGTTCTCCAGAATGAGACTAATAATAACTTGTATTTTATCTAGTGGATCATAACACCCTTTGGCGTTTCTAGGCGCTGTAATTGTGCAAATACTGCATGTTACGTGTTCCGTGTTTTAAATTACTAGCTGAAGGCCAATAACAAGTGCTCTTTTGCATTACTTTATGGCTACTTTTTAGTGCAAATAAAGTTTTGCGCTAGGAAGCAAATCCAACATCAAAACTTTTGGGCCCTTTGCGTGACTTTGCGCAGCACAACGTTTTAGTAAATCTGCCCCGTAATCAGTGGCGGCCGGCACAGGTAAGAGCGGTGAGGCGGGGTGGAGGCGGGCGGGGTGGGGGTCGGGGAAGTCGACATACAACAGGTTAAGTTAAATGACATTTAAAAAAAAAAAAAAACACTTATCTTGCGCTCACCGCATCGCCGACTCGGTGATGCGGCGAGCGCAAGGTAAGTGGTTTTATTTTTTTTAATTTAACTTATTCCCGTCACATGTCGAATTCTCCGACCCCCACCCCACCCCGCCCCACCGCTCTTACCTGTGCCGGCCGCGACTGCCCATAATGTGTCTGCCCTACACAACCGACAAGATACCGTTATGACAAATACATAATGGGCTGCCTACTCTGCACATGGGATTATGCTACGGCTTTGGAGGCAAGAGTTCTATGGCTGATTGCATGATGACCCATTAAACTATCAACTTTATTTGGGACATGCCTGTAATTATGCCAGATACAAAGGCAGCTGGTCAGACTTACTAATATATCGTGCAACACAGTCCAGCAACAAAGGTTGCTTCGCCTTGTGAGAGTGAGAAGGCAGGACAGTGACCTATCTATCAAGACAGGGCACTGTTGCTAACACTTTCTGGAGGCCTAGTGCCATTGTATGTCTAGCATCTAGCATAGGTTTGTACTGGAAAGCTTTCCTCCCAGTTTAACATATTAGGCTCAGACATACTTTAAAACGTTTCCCACTTTGTATATGTGATGCACAGTGGAACACGCAGGCAAAGTTGGAAAAGTTTGTGAAAATAAAACTTTTCTCCTACTTTGCGCCTGCCTCAAGGAGGTATCCTTTTTGGCAAAAAACTCTGTCTACAAGTGTTAGACAATAGGGCTTTGTGTAAAAAACCATAGGTATTTGGATGGGAAGGCCCATGTCCCACCCATGGGAAGAACACGCACTTGATGCAAAGTAGCACCAATCAGGGCAGAGTGCTATTTTGCAATGCTTTATTATTACTTCCCAGTGCAACACAAGTCTTGCACTACAAAGGAAATGCCAAATCAACACTTTGGGACAGTGTACATCACTTTGGTGACTTTGCACCAGCACAAATTGTTGATGAATTTGGCCCAGCATGTAGCACAGAGGTGACTGTGAACCTTGCTTGGTTGTGCTGAAAAGTTCAGGACTCTCCAGATTTTGCTCAAAAGAATGTATACTCAACTTCACCTCTTTTTTTTACCACTGAGCACGTCTTCTGACTCCGGCTCTAGTGCCATTGGTAGCCCCAGAGCCTCAAGGCGCACCCTGAGAGCTGCTGCCTGAGCACATACCAAGAATATGCCTATAGCAAAGCTCAGGAAGCAACAAAGGTAATCAACAGCAACCCTGGTAGCATCGCCCAACAAGACTAGAGTTTTCAGTGCATGTGAAGATGATAGTGCCACTAATGTCACTACCAGCAAGATCCTGTACCTAATGTCCAAAGTTGAGTACTGTGCAAGCAAATCTTGCCACAATCATGTCTGCTAGGGGTGGAATAACTAAATGGTGACCCAGATGTGGAGGATTACTTCCAAGAGATATTTAAGTTGGCTTTTCACCCAGACCCATTGTCCAGTAGCCTTGAGAAGAGAGGCATTGTTTAGGAGGAAGAGGTTCACTGACCTTGGTATGTGGATCCACAGATCAACATCGTACTTCCCAATGCATTTTGAATATCGACTTACTTACATGTTTTCATTCAAGCACTGACTCCCTAGAGAAAGAAATTATAAACTAAGGAATATGGCAGAGGTTTGGATTCCACCATGGGTGGCATCCTTGTTCCACTGTCCACCATGCCCGGCCGTTGTGGCCACCATTTAGCCAATAATCTGATATGATCCAAAAATAGTTCCGCAATCCACAACAATCTCCTCACCTCACCCCTCGACCTCCACGGATTGACCTAGACACCACTGAGTTAGGAACCCTGCTTAATTTACTGTTGCACAGTCAGTTCTGTTCTTTCCAGCACTGTGGCCTTATTCAAAGAGTTTCAAAGTCTCCTCATCTAAATATCTATATTCTAAGGAGGACACTGAGATCAGGGGAAGCTTTACTCCTCACCACTCACAAATTTAAACTAAAAACGAAAGGTGGCAGAGCTTTTTCTGCACTGGCTCCAAAGTTATGGAACCGTCTCACTCAGGGCTGAAGGAAATCACTGGATTACTGACTAGAAACGTATCTGTTTCAAAGGGCATAGCTTCAGTTCTTTCAGTAATTAGCGCCAAGACAACCTGTTTAGGTTATAAAGTTTGCGCTTTATAAATATTTGTCATCATGGTCACCAATCCCCTTTAACATTCCAAAAATTACCTAAGGTTTGGGCTCTGTGGAGATTTGATATGATGGGTGTTGAAAGTAGTTACGGACACTTCAATAGTTGAGTTGAAGATGTTTATTCTGGAGCACAGCTAAAGGCAACACAATGCCTGCTGACCAAACCACCAACTGACTCCCATAGAACACAAACATGGAATGAAGAATACACGCAGGTATTCTGGAAGGGTGAATGAGAGGAAACATAAAGGAAGGCATAATAATGAAGAGTGGCCATGTTGTGAGAAGTAATAATATACAACACACCTTCCTCCTTTATGGGGAAAGGAAAAACTAATACAACAAAAGACCGAAAACGCGTTCCTGTTTGTACAATTAACAACAATAATCATTGAGGTAAGCTGGTGGTCTGCGACACCTTGTAATTCTGGTGTTCACAGACAAAGGAGTGTCTTGAAGGTTAAGGGAGTTGTCAGGAGAGTAGTTAGAAGTACTGCCTGAGTCACAAGCATCACCTCCACCTACACTCCTTCTACTAATAGGAACAGAAAACAAGGGAACGTCTTCCATTGTAGACAACATGTAACCACTGTTACCTGAAGAGGCATGAGTGTCTTGACCAGTAGTATCATTAAAAGCAGGAGATTTTTTTGATACAGAGCAACTCGGCGAAGATTCCATTTTTCACCATTGGTCAAAACGACATAATGAGGAAACACTTCTTTGACACTGAACGGACCTTTAAACTTAGATAAACCTTTTGAAATTCTTCCAGGTTTTACTTTGACAAGGTCACCTTTGGAAATATGAGAAGCGAATGTCCTTTTGGAACAAATGATAGGTGTGGGTTCAGAATGACCACCTTTAGAAACCCATTCCTTAATCCAGGAAGGAGTAAGTTTTGTACCAGGAAATCTGCCACGCATTAGTTCAAAAGGTGACTTTTCATTAGAACCATGTATTGTAGTGCGATAGGCCCAGACCATATCTTGAACCATATCATGAGCAAAAACACCACTGGAGCAAGCCATCTGAATTATACCTTTGACTAGTCTGTTAGCCCTTTCACACAAACCATTACCCTGTGGGTTATACAAGGATGTGCGATGATGTGTGATACCACAACTAGATAAGAAAGAACACATATTGTGGGAGACCAGCTGTGTACCATTATCTGTGATAAGGATATTGGGATAGCCCTCTTCTTGAAAGAGTGTTTTCAGAAAATTAATGGTGCTCTCCGTGGTAATGTCTTTGACAAAACTAACTGTAAGCCATTTGGAGAAAACATCATGGACACAATGGCAAAACGTTGACACAAAGGTAACTCCTCCATTGGCCCAATAAAATCTAGACAAATGCTGTGCCACGGACCACTAGGACTTACTAGCTGACCCATAGATGAACCAACTGCAACTTTAAGTCTCTTCTCACCCTCTTTACATGCTGAACATTTCTCAATCCATGAAGACACTTGAGAATCCATGCCCGGCCACCAAAAATTGGCTTTGAGCCTGCGCTGGGTCAAAGTTTGTCCCAAATGTCCTTCATGGGCAATATTAAGTAATTTTGATCTTAAGTTAGAAGGGGGAATAAATTTGTCACCTCGCATGAGAATATTATCTCCGCAAGTTGATAACTCATCTAGTACTTTTAGAAAAGGACGAGCAGAGATGTGTACGCAACTCTCTCGTCTGGAACCCAATCTTATAAGAAGGATAACCTGTTTAAGAACATGGTCATTGGCCATAGCTTTACACCATTCTTCGTGTGTGAAAGTGCCTTCACTGACTGCAAGAACGTCTTGAACCGAAGCAACAGCCCACTCTTCATTCTCAACATTGAGAGATGCATCATCAAGATCCTCCCACTTGATAGACATTCTAGACAGACAATCGGCTTGAAAATTACGCCAACCCTGGACGTGGGAGATATCATATTGATATTCTTGAAGTTTGGCAGCTAACCTAGCTAACCTGGGAGAACCCTTGCCCGCACCACCAGGAGACAATATGCGAACTAAGGGTTTGTGATCTGTTTTGAGTAGAAATTTGGTGCCCCACAGATAAGTACGGAAGTACTGGACACCCCAAGCAGCAGCAAGTGCCTCTTTCTCAATTACAGAGTAGTTTTGTTCTGAAGAAGTGAGAGTACGAGAGGCAAAAGCAATTGCTCTCTCTCCTTCAGAATATTTCTGTAAAAGAACAGCACCTAATCCAGTGGCACTTGCATCAACCATGACAACTGAAGTACGCTTTGTGTCAAATGGAGCTAAAACATTGGCTTCACATATTTCTTTTTGATGAAACTAAAACAAGTATTCTGATCATTCCCCCACACAAATTTTACACCTTTTTTGAGTAAGAGTCTCAACGGCAATGTCTTGTCAGAAAAGTTTTTCACAAATTTAGAATAGTACTCAATCAACCCCATGAAGGATCTGAGCTGGTCTTTGTCAGAAGGACATGGGGCCGACTGAATTGCTTCCAAAAGATTTTTCTTGGGTTTAACTCCTAGAGCTGATATTTCATAACCAAGATACTCTATCTGTTGCACAAGAAAGGAGCATTTCTCTTTTCGAAGGGTAAGGCCGGCTTCCAAAATTCTGTGCAAAACGTCCTTGAGTACAAGGTTGTGGTCAGCAATAGAGTCCCCAAACACAAGAATATCATCTTGGAAGAACACTGCTTTCTGAACACCCTTGAAAATTTCCGTAACCATGCGTTGAAACACGCTGGCTGCTGAAATTAGACCAAACGGAAGCCGTGTGAACTGAAATGTTCCCTCCGTAGTTATGAACGCGGTCAGATGTTTTGAATCATCATGGAGCCTTATCTGATGGTACGCGCTCTTAAGGTCTAATTTCGAGAAGAACTTAGCTCCCTGCAAGGTAGATACCAATTCTCCAATGTTTGGTAGGGGAAAGGTGTCTGCAACAACACATTTATTTAGTGACCTTAAGTCCACACAGAACCTCAATTTTCCGTCCGATTTCTTAGTAATAACAACCGGAGACACCCATCAGGATGCCTCAACAGGCTCAATTACACCACTTTGCAGCATTTCATTCAACAAGGATTTGACCTCATCTCTAACTGATAAAGGAATTCTTCTTAATTTATGTTGGATGGGTATACTATTTTTTTTCAATTGGATCAAATGAGAGTAACCTTTCAATTCACCCAGCTCATCCTTGAATGTAGCATTAGCTCCTTGTAGTATATCATCTAAGGAATAGTCATCCACCACCATGACTTGAGAGGGTGCCCTTGGGTTGATAATGATATGGAGATCATATTGATGAACCCATCCAAGTATAGGAGGACCATCAACAGAGACATAGATTTTGCCATTGATAGATCTATTTTTAAAGGAAATATCCGATTCAAAACAGCCTAAAATATCGATCGTGTCCCCTTGATACCCTGTTGGAGATATGTCGCTTTTACATAGGGGTTTGATTTCCCATTGACTTTTCAGCAAGGATTCTGGAATAATAGTGTATCTGGAGCCTGTATCTACCATGAGAGACACTTCACGACTATCAATAGTAAAAAGAGCTTTTGGTCTATTTTGTCTCTTATCATCATCAGTAACGACATCAATGTCACCAACTGCTAACAATCTTTCCCTCTCTTTTCTGAATTCTTCTGTGGGATCTTGGATGACTGCTACTTTCGGACGATTCTTTGTTTTGCACATCTTTGAGAAATGACCAAGCCTCCCACATTTTAAACATTCCTTGTTCGATGCAAAGCAGAATCTAGATTCAGACGTGTGTCCATTGCTGCCACATCATGAACAAAACTTGGATGGAAACTTAGTAAAAGAATACTTTTGTTGCTTGGCCTATTTTTATTTCTTACTAAAGCAACTGATTCGTCATCGCCTAAATCACATTCATCACCTGGATTTTTCTCTGAGACTTCCGACACTTCTTGCTGAGAGCTGTTTTTTCTTTGTATTTCCTTCATGCAATTCTCCGATTCCTCAATCACTTTAGCCAAATCAATGGCTACTTTCAATGTAGGATTTTTCGCAGCCCATAACCTTTCCTGAATCTTTTTATTATTACATTGAACTATTAACTGATCCCTAATAAGTTCATCATTCATGGTCCCAAATTTACACTTCACAGATAATTCTCTTAGTCGAGCAACAAAGTCATCAATTGATTCATCACTCCGTTGGCGATGAGTATAGAATTTATATCGGTTCATAACTAGGTTTTCCTCTTTAGAAAATCTTACCTCTAGCCTGCATATTGCTTCTTTGTATTCATCAGGTACGGGCTGCCCATTGGCCTGAAGTGCCAGAGGAAGAAATCTGAAAATGCGCTGACCTTCCTTTCCGAGCGTGCTGAGAAGCAATGCTTTTTTTCGTTTTCCTGAAAATTCCTGACCATCCAAAGCATCTAGATAATTATCAAATATGATGATCCAATCCTCCCACGGTGTGGAGGGAGTACCCGGTTCATTTAAAAATGGTGGTGGGAGATTGACTGCTATCTGTTGAGATATGACTATAGATGAGGTACACAATCTACAATAAAAGTTTGGATGTATGATAGTAACCCAACTGACAGTAAATATGTGTACAAATAGTGAACACCAAAACTGTTATCGCATACAGAGAATAGACTGACAGTTGTTAATTACAGGGTCAAGATCAGGATGTGCGTATCATCGTACGATAAGCACTGCAGAACAATGAATGGTACCTGAAGCACGCTAAAGAGGAGCGTATCACGAAGATAATGAACAGGTGTGCGTATCACCGCAGATAAAGCATGTGACACGATGCAAAGTGTTGATTGAGGATCAGAAACACATGAGAAGGCTTCCCAAGACGGATCGTTGTGGTTGCATAGCAACGCGCTGAAGTGTACACTTTACACTTAAAATGGCCGCTTTGCGTGGTGACGCGGTGCGCTGAGTTGGAAGGAACGAGGCGTGAAACGCAGCGTTTAGATTCCTTGTGCGCTTACTGACGCTGCTTCAGGAAACGTAATAGTGCCCATTGGTTACCTAGTCTCTTGGCAACTTGGATCTGACGTTGCGGTTAGCAACGGAATTGTGTTGCTTGATGACGCGGTAACCCAGGAGACGCGCTGAAGTAGGGAGACGCGCAATGGGGTACACGCGCATACAGACTCACGGTTAAGTAGGATGACGTCAGTAAGGTTTTTCTTCTTTCCCTTTAGGGTTGTTTCTCTTGTGCACTTCTAGTTGTGTCCTTGTCTTGTCCCGTTGAGAGTTGCTAGCTCGTTGGACGAAGATCACAGGATCTCGTGGATTCGTTTGGCGAAGTGTCGCTTATTAGCCGTAGCTGAAAATGAATGTCAGCACCCTCCTGCGATCTGGTCAGCTGCAGTATCCAAAATCGTCGCCAAATTGTTGAAAGTAGTTACGGACACTTCAATAGTTGAGTTGAAGATGTTTATTCTGGAGCACAGCTAAAGGCAACACAACGCCTGCTGACCAAACCACCAACTGACTCCCATAGAACACAAACATGGAATGAAGAATACACGCAGGTATTCTGGAAGGGTGAATGAGAGGAAACATAAAGGAAGGCATAATAATGAAGAGTGGCCATGTTGTGAGAAGTAATAATATACAACAATGGGACACTCACCGTCTCCCCATCTGCTGCCTGGGAGAGTTCTGCATTATAAAGTATCAGCATTAGGGGAGAGGGAACTGTTGTGGCGCTGTGAACAGCTGGCACTGAGTCCAACTTGTCTAATAAAATGTTCACCACTTGGCTATAGTAAAGGTTTCCCTGTCTGATCTTCCCGTGGAGCCATATTTCAACCCAAAGTGAGCGTCCCACTATCAAATAGGCTCAATGTTTACTATGATGAGCATTCGACCACTCCCCTACAATCCTCAATTGTGCAGTCCTATAGTATTCTCTCACATCTTGGAATCTCCCCCCACTTCTCTTGGGACCTTCAGAACTTCAGCCAGAAAAATTTACCAATCCAGCCAAAGTTTAAGAAGCCTCACTGAAATCCTAGAGAGACATTCCTCTCAATGTGTATTGGCACCACCTGGAAAACAGAGAGAAGTCTAGAGCTAATGTTCATTGTAACCACTGCAATACACCCTAGCTCTCATAAATATATACTTCCTCTAATGCAGGTCCTAACAGCCAGCATGAGACCAGGAATGCTAACTCTACACTTCTTGATCATTTTAGGTGTCAGGTTTATCCCCTAAAATCTCACTGTACTCTCCAACTTCCTAATTGGTACTCCTTGTTCCATCGGCCTTGTCATCATATATCCCAAGGAGAACTGATTTGTTGAGGTTTACCTCGGGAGCTGACACTGTTCCCAATCCCTTTGGTGCTTTCAACAGGGGTGGGAGTGATGTCAGTAGGTCTGTTCAATAAAAATCTCTCTCTTAGCTTATTTGAAGTCTAGAATACATTTATTAACCAAAAGCAAAGGAGTTAGTAATCGCGAAACAAGCCAACGTAGGTTCGCCCTCACAATATTATTATTCAGGTAAAGCTGGTACATCTCAAAATTGCATTAGTTTCGTACATTTGTTGCACCTATGCAATTGAAAGAGTCACATCAAAGACAGCAAAACTACTGTTTATAGGAGATGGAGCAGGTGCCTCTCATTCAGACGAGAAGCAATCGCAAGAACTTGAAACTGAAATACACGAGAGAAGCTTACCTGCTGAGCTAGCAGGACTCTAACTTACGAGTTTCAAGGTGAAAATGAGGCATAGACCCTCGCAGATGAGGACTGCACATCTTGGTACAACATAGGAGTACATCGCAAATGCGGGTTCAAAGCAACATGGCTGATGGAAATCAGCATTCTAATAAATGTAGTACTATTTGCATGTTTACCCGTCTGCTATGGACACCTTCATGTATTCTGCAAATAGTGAGACTTTATGGCCTACAAAGCAAACACAAGGAGATGATGGACGGAGTGCTGAAACTTTTCAAACACTCACCCCCACACAGATCTGGGTTTAATCCATCATCATTCTTTAGCTCACTCCACCACCCCAGTTCAGACACAGCTATATGCAAATCAGTCTTGACCCTGTGCCTCATGGGAACAGTCCAGACCGAACTGCCAAACCATGTCTTCCCTGGACCGGAATCAAGCATCCTGGGACCGATTTCGGGCTAACAGCCCTCATCAGCCAGGCTATCTTGAATCCAGTGGCAAAGTGAGCAAGGGACCCACGTCTGGGCATACCCTGCCAACTTAGGGCGAACAAAGCAAACACAAGGAGAAGATGGACGGAGCGCTGAAACTTTTCAAACACTCACCCCCAGTCACAGATCTGGGTTGAATCCATCATCATTCTTTAGCTCACTTTGCCACCCCAGTTCAGACACAGCTATATGCAAATCAGTCTTGACCCTGTGCCTCATGAGAACAGTCCAGACCGAACTGCCAAACCATGTCTTCCCTGGACCGGAATCAAGCATCCTGGCCTACCCCAGGGTTAACACAATAAGATGATTAAGATAGCTGCATTTATCTAAATGGGGATGTGCTTAAAATATGGCATGGATCCAGCCCTTCAGGACCGACTTTGGAGAACCGCAGTCTACCCCACCAGCTCTAATTCCTTTAATAAAGGCATGTGTCCGCACCATAAGCACCAATAGTTTCACTGACAGAATGAAGAGGGCGACATCAGCTGCGCTGTCTCTTCTTTCTTTCCCCCAAATATTTAATGAAAACTAGCCCGTACACTCCCACTAGTCCCCGAGGTAATCTTTATCCATCCATTACCATATCAAATAATTTGGTTTCTATTATTATTTCAGTCATCACAGCCCCGAAGGAAGGACCAGCTCACACTGTTGTAAGCTTCCTCCGCGTCTATGTCACCAACACAGTCATAATCTTCTTATTGGCCTTTTCCACAAAGTGAGATAGTCTGCCATAAATTGCCAAATATCTGTGTCCACTCCTTTAACCTCAATGAATCTTCATGTGTTACGACTGGAGCATTGGTGACATTCAGAAGCGCTATAGGCCTGTATGAGGAACATTGTTGAATGTCTCCTCCAGGCTTAGGAAGGACCAGCATATCTGCCTCTATCATCGTCAGTGTAAATACTCCCTTTGAGATGCAGTCGCTAAACACTTTGTTGAAAATCATTAGGTCCTTGCGGTTGTGACCAGGTGTCTACACAAGACACAATTCCATTGTACAATGTTTTGTAGGTTTTATGATGAGCCCAGGAATGTTTTGTATTATTCCCTTACTGAAGGCCATGAAATGTATTCAAGTTTTACCCCCTTTCATGTTTTTACAATTGCTGTCTGGTGAATTCCTTATTTTTAATGTTGCCTGTTTTTAAAAAACTACAATGAGATTGAGGCGTATCCGGGAAGATTGACTGTGGTATGCATTTTTAATTGTATTTTAATGATTATGGTTTGTTGTATTTATTGTTGTGCCTTCATGGGTTTAGATGAAACTGAATAAAGCTTGATTTGATTTGATTCTTTGAGAATCTGGGTAAGAAGACACACTAATGTTTTATAAAATTCCCTCGAATAGCCATCAGGATCTGAAGCCCTGCTAGACTTCATATTCTAATCACCTGTAATATCTCCTTTGTGACTATCAGGCTGTCCAGTTCTTCCCTCTGCTCCTGGGTTAGTACTGGGAATTGGATCTTATCCACTCCCCATGAATAATACAGTGTCTTTTGTATGTTCTTGACTTTCACTTCTTATTGCTTGTTGCTCAGACATTTGATTTTTTTCTCTATTTATTTAGCCTTCAATTGGTTTATGAGACCATTATGGACCTTATAGTCTTTTTCTTATACTTTCCTTATAAACCCAAAAGCGCCCTCTCTGATTAGTTGCCTTGCATCACTTCAAGTATTACACTTAGGGGCATATTAGCAAGGGCAATTACGCCGCTTTAGCGGCACTTTCTGCCGCTAAAGCGGCGTTATTTCTATCGCCCAATCAACAAGCTGTCGCTAACAGCTGTTAGCGACAGCTTACTGCCAATAGCGCCCGTTTCCTTACCGCTTTGCATGTCAGTGATAAACATCACTAATGACATGCAAAGTGGGCGTTCCCAACATCAAAGCGACTGAAAGCAGTCGCTAACCCACATACCCCCTATTACCAAGTCCCGCGGAGCGAAACAATAACTCACGCTAACCGCGAATATCGCCTGAAAGTTACACCTGCTAAAATCCCTACTTAGGCATGCATATAATGGGAGGTGGATTATGGGGTTACGGCCACATGGCCGTATCAGCAAGCATTTCGCCTTATTGCCAGGATGTTCGCTGGTTTTTCAGCGATGTCTGGCCGTTTTTCACGCTATTGCTGGAATATTTATCGCCATAGCGCTATTCGTTGCTAATACAGCGTTAGCGTGGCAAAATATTCCAGCGATAGCCGGCGATAAAACTATTCGCGCTAAGCGCGCTCTGCGATATTTATTGCAGTTTGTTGCTAATATGGCCCTTAGTTCCATAATTTCCCTGATGGACTTCATGTGTGCCACCCTCGCTTACTTCAATGCTGAATCCAGCTTTTCATTCCCTTTTACCCCCCACTGGCCTCACTATGAGCTTCCCTCTGAGAACCATTTTAAGGGAATCCCACAGTACCTGCCTAGATACACTGGGGGGATCAGTCTGTGTCATATATAATAAGATGGTTTTCATTCCTATTTAATACACACTGAAACATATATGAACTAAGCCTCCATTTTCTGTTCTCTGGGGCCCCTTCCGGCACCTCAGAGGAATGATATGTATAATTTATCCTCACATATATTTCACTTCTCCCCTGGATGTAGCTCCTCTAACATATCCGATAAACCCGTCTCTTGCCTGCTCTCTACAGAAGCTTTGGATGCCACGCGGCAAATACTTATCCTAATCTAAACATCTCCATCAGCTCTACTTGAGTAGAGTCCTCAGCCAATTCCACATGGCCTTTAGCAAACTTTGCATGCTTGTGCATTACATTTCTAATAATTTTTTTCCTGTGTTGGTTAGGGGCATACTTCGAGCACATAATAAGTATGTCTAGTCACGGCATGTCAGTAAAGGCTTTTTCTGATGCAGGAAGAGTGCCAGTCAGGCTGACTAAAGGTCAGCCTGACTGACACTCTTCATGGTCTGGTGATGCAGCCAGGCGCTGGTCAGATGCTAAAATGCGCATGCACCTGGCTGCCTGAGCCGAAATTCGCCGGGCTGAAGATTTCACAGCCCAGTGTGAGTGACCTCCTCAAGCTGGCAAAGTCTTCTTTGAGCCTCCCACTCATGATGAGGGGAGCATCACTGATAGACTCAGACCTGGATGCTTCATTTTTAAACTCTGAAGTGCCCAAGGGGCTTGGGTCCCTCAGTGACTCTCGTCACAGAGTGTGTGGGGGGGCAGCAACTCACAGACCCCATCTTACTCTGTGAAAAGGCAAGGAAACAACTGAGGGTTCCCTAAGGCAACCAAGATCACCGTCATGGTCCAGTATGTTTTTTTTAATCTTAGTTGTGTGCGTGCATCTATGTATGTATGAATGTTTGTGTATTTGTGAATGAGTGTGTGCATGTGTATGTGCTGGCTTGAGTAGGTGTACTCGTGTGTGAAAGAGAGTGTGCATGTGCTCACCCGACCCTTGCTGCACATTATGTGCTGCCACTGAATGTGTTTTCTCTCATCTCCCCTTTACCCATTAGGTATCTCCCTTCTTTGTGTGGGATTACTTCCCCGGCTCTCAATAGCATGTCTTAGGCAATAAAATAGAGACTCCTCACACTTTGGTTGGACAATTGGCATGATCCTTTTTGGTATGCCTTTTGGGGTGTCAATATGTGAGTCTCCCCTTTCACTTGTGCATTTCTTGTAGGACCATTATGTCTGCCTTTTCCATATTCACATAGATACACCTTTCTTCCTAAGGAATTCAGCACCCTAATGTTCCATGTTAGGACTTCTAATGCTGCACATTGTAGTATAGCCCTTCCCAAATACCTCATCTCCCCCATGACCCACCATCTCCAGTCAGAACAATAAAGAATGCAACATCCAAAATAAATATAATTTCATCAATCAATTGTTTTGCAATGTCTTGAATATGTGAAAGCCCTCCAATAAGGGTCTTTACTTTGTAGCTGATTGCTACTGCCATCAATCCATATGGGTCTGCATCTTTCTCAACTGAGCCCCTCTTTCCAGTAGTGAGAATTGGTATTGTGCATAGTCACTAGATTCTATGAACTGATCTTCTGCACCTGTTATTGTTAAGTGTGATGGTGCATAGTCCATCTGTCAAACTCTGGGATGTCCCAGGTCCAAGCCACTTCACCAAGGCTACTTCACAGATATCACTTCCTCACTTCCACAGCTTTTGTCCTCTGCATCAGTTAGGATTTTTCCTTCTCTTTGACCTTTGACTTTGTTTTCGGCATATCAATTGCGCATCGAACAGTCTGGTTCCAGTTTCTTGGCTAGGTCCTTAGGGATCATCTTCCTCAAATGAGAAGTTCCAGGGCCTCAGGCCTTCCTTTATCATGGCAGAATTGACACAATCATTCATTTGGAATTGAAAACTACATGGGAAAGTCCATCAAGATCTAAGTCTCTCTAGGTCAGAACTTCGACAAGTGAATGTAATGCCTTTCTATTAACCAACTTGACTTAAGACAGGCCTTGCAATAACAGTACTCTGCCTCCATTGATGTTAACTGGGTTTTGATTTGTCTCTTTTATTATATTTTCCTTCAGTAGGAACAAAGATATTTTATGTGATGCTGTTTCAGCCCCCTTAGGAGCAAACTTTGTCAGCTTACTTGATAGGGGCTGTTTCACATTCTGTTTCTTTAAGGCCAAGAATTTGAACAAAGAGTAGCTTCATGTATTCCTCCAGGTCAGGTCCCTCTGACCCCTCTTCCACATTCCACAGTTATATATTATCAGGCTTAGTCCTGTTCTTGAGGTCTTAACTAGGGGTGGGCAATATATTCTGCTCTGCCAGCGGAATTGGCAGAGTTTTGGCTACTCCATGTTACTATACAGTACACAGTACCATGGAGTTTAATAGAGGTAGAGATCTGATTTGGAAAGGTTTTTTGTAAGTCACCTATGGTAGGAACACTGTCCTTTGGAAGACCAGTAGATACATAACATTGTGTAGGAATCAAGTAAAGCAGTGGGAGCTATTTTTTGGTGGAATTGTGACTTTTGTCTTGAATATGGTGCGGGAATTAGTACTGTGACCTTCCAAGCACGACTGTGGGGCGGCCAGACATCCTCAGCAGGGAGATAATCCCATGAATGAAGCTGAAGTCGAGGAAGAAGGGCACGAAGAATATCAACTCATATAGGGCATGCTACAGCGGAGAAAGATTCTGGTTGAGGGAGAGGACGCTAAAGGTTGGACCTGGTGGGAGATGGTGTATGGACAAAATGTAGCACACCTGACTAAAGAGAATCTTATAGCATGTGTACAGGATGTGCAGAAAGAGTGGAGGGAAGACCTGAAACAAGAAATGGAGCATGCATTAACTGACTTCACTGAAGCACTGGCTACCTGACCACGTGGCAAGTAGGGTGGTTGGAGTAGAACATACAGTAGCAGGGCTGGACTTGGTGAAAGTGTTCAAGCCAGCCTTGCTTCCTTCTTCCACCCTCACTCAGTCTTCTTCTATCCCTTCTTAGTCTTTCTTCTTCTCTCCTCTCCCTTTTCAGCCTCTCGCTGATCTCTTTCCATCCACTCTATTTCATTCACCCCTCTCTCTCACACTTTCTCCCTCTTTCGCTTTTTCCCCTTATCCCTCCCTCTTCCAGAGGTGGGTGTGGACTGTTAAAAAATGGCCTCCAATGGCTTAAGAGCCCAAAGCTACCAGCAAGTCCACAATGATATAATTGACCTGCCTGTGCAGTAGATGAAGTTGCTACAAGATAAGCATCAGTTGAGGCGAGACTCAAAGTATCTGCCAGTCCCTCTTGCAGTACATTCTGAGTGCGGTGAAATCATGTGCACAGGGTAACGTGTGGCACGTCTTTCCTTGTATGTCACCATAGCGGCTAAAATTGTGCAGTTTCACAGAATTTCCTGCCATCTCAAGGCCTCTTTATTCCCCAGGTTTAAGGGTCCACCACTTTTGAGACTGAGTCTCCTCTTATCGGAACCCAGGTTCTTGGGTTCTGCTTCCACTAAGGCAATGCCTGGTGGGTTCTACCCATTCAAGACCTCCATGGCACTTTGTCTGACTCCAACAACTTTTCAGTGCTTACAGGACTCTCACTCAGGCTGGCTGCCTCCATACCAGTACCTTACATCTGGCCCAGCGCTTTTATTGGAGATCATAAAGTGGCAAACGTCCCTTGCTGTGCCAACCTCTTGAGTCTCATCACTAATTCTCAGCCCACGCTCAGCTCCCACACAATCTCTCTCTCTCTCTCTCTCTCTCTCTCTCTCTCTCTCTCTCTCTCTCAGAAACATCATGGGTCCCATATCTCCATCAGTACCATATTTTCTGGGTGCGCTCAGGAGCAAAGGTCGCACATTCTCAATTGAATTCTTCGTTTGGATGATCTCCTGCAGATCTCAGCATCATCCCGGTTTGGTACAGCATCTTCCACCCTCACTTCTCCCCTGTTCCCCATTGCAGCCCTCAGATGTTCCTGTGACAGTCCTGTCTGACAAAACAACTGGGAATCTTCTGCAGCCGCCACAGTCAGCCTCGCATCCCTGACCATATTCATCTCCATGACCTTTATAAAGATTTTGCTCTGTGATTTCGACATTTTCTGCTGAAGTATTCCTCATCATCATCATCCTCTTAATTTATCACTGGAGCGCTCATTGTCCTTACCATGGTCATCTGGCAAAGCAGACTGATGTGTGAACTCTTGTAGAGAATTAGGTCATCATTCCCTTGTAAGAACCCTTATTCCAGTTGATGGACCCTCTGTTCCCTTATTTAGTGCAGGATAGTTTGCTGTAATTCCAAAAGCCTGCCTGCTCCTGGGATACTTTCCTAAATGGCTGTAGATGAGCTGCCAGCCACTCCCAGGACTCGCTTAAGCATGCTTCCAATGTGAATGGGTACCCGCCAGCTGCATCCAGGAGAGCTCAGACCCAACCATTGTTGTATGCACAGGAGTAACTCCACAGTCACCATTGAAGAGGGAGCACAATATCACAGCCATCAACCATTTTGCACGTGCATCCTGTAGCCGCATCTCATGGTATCAATCTCCTGACATTTTGCAAAAGTGTGCCCCACAGCTATTAGTCAGCAGGACCTGCCAATGGCTAGTTTAACTCTGACTCTTATCAAAGAGGAAGGGATAAACTTACTACAAGCTAACAAAACCTCAGCATCCCTTTCTCAAAATTATACTAACAGAGAGGTCTGACCCTAAGAGAAGTCATGAAATACCTTTTCCTGACCCACACATAGGGATGAAGTGGGAGTTTCTCTCTCTGTTAGCATGATTATTTACCTCTCAGACATGCTCAACAGGCACACGATGGTTGAACATACAGGATCATCAACAAACACAGTTTTGAAAGATAACCCCAAGACAATCATACTGACTCTACCAGTTGAATTATCCAGATAGATCTATTCTATAAACACTCACAGCCCCTGGATACCCTTACTGGAACAAGAAGCCACCAACATTGTTTGGGTTCTTATTTTATGGGTAAACCTGAGTAGTTCAATCGTGCCTTCTCAGAGGCTCCTACAAACCTGAGACGTCCGTGGTGGTAGGGAAATCCACCTCACCTGAGTAGGTATACTCTATGTATTGGCTGCAAGTTATTCAAGCTTGTAGGATAAAACTTCCCACATTGTGTTACCCTATCTCCATAATTCATTTTCTAATTTCCTTTTTCTTCCAAACATTTTTAAACAATGGCTGATGAGGAAAAAGAAGGGGAATTAAACAAATCAGAGAACTGAAGACATGCAGTTACTCTCAAATTATTCAACTTTGGTCTCCCGGCTACAGGTGGAGACTTTACCTTCATGGTTGAGGCACACAAAGCATTCAAGACAGAGGTATTCTATTCCTGGGTTAAATTCCCAGCTGCAATGCTCGTATACAAATGTTTCATACCTACTTTCAGAATGAGACACCAGAGGAGACACTTCCGCTGATACCAAAAGGTCCTGCATGCTGAGGCTTTGCCAAGCAGCTGTCTGACATCTCCTCGAGGGGTGTCCAACTCGTGATCAAGACGGGGTCCTACATTCTTTTCTGCCAGGTAATGAGGTTGGATCATCCCGTGGGGGGCTTCTTGGCTCTACACATACCTACACTCTCGACATACACAGAGTAGGGATTGCATAATAGGAGTATGTCTGATTGCTACTGTCTTAGCACCATGGTGGAACTATATCTGCTATTTACTGCGCCTCTACAAATCTCCTGATTGATCTACTGCTTGACCTCACACTCTTTTTGCCTCAGAAACTTCCACCATTATGCAGCTACCAGCACTTACCTATTGCTTTCTTATGACAACAACACATGTCCTGCTGTTACTTGTTAGTCTTTCTGACTTACCTGTTTTTACTTTCATTATGCTGTGTTCCAAAAACAGAAGGCGGGGTCTCATTCTCTTAGAATAGCTGGACCTAAATGTACCGGAAACTTGATCCCAACAACCAAAGCAAATGTAAGTAAGGTGCCCCTTAAATATGGAATGACCTTTTAATTCACACATTTATTTACAATATCGCCTTCACCTCGCTTAATGTTTAATATGGTCTAATAATTCACCGATGGACAAAGATCATTACAAAGTAGTACTTCTCCCTGCAGTCAGAGAGTAAAAAGACAGTCCACACATGAATGAGTGTGTTATATTTTATTTAATTCATATTTCAACATGCCTACGTTCATAAATAATGTAATGCTCTGTCTGGGCCTTACCTTGCATCAAAACCCTGTGACAAATGGAACTCAGACCAGCCACAGACCTTGAGTGAGATTCCATCTTCAGATTGTTATCCTTTTGAATAAGGTAGTATAACTTTTACTTTTAACATTGCATTTTATTCCTTTTTCCATTTCACTTTCGTACCCTATACAATGGCAGACATCCTGCTTACCCATGTGAAAGAAAATGCTTCTTCTAGTTGAGTGCAGAAAACTGCAGTATTAGAATAAATAGGCATGGTCATACAGAGGAGTAAAAATTCATTTATCAACATAAAAAATATTTCTAAAACTGCCTTGTACACAACTTAAAATGCACTAGAACGCATCTCTTCTTGTTGTGAGTTTCAAAATCCATCTCGGCTTAGTTACCTTCCTCTAACATTTGGGTGAGCTTAAAACACTATGATTAAAGCATTTGTCACCACATCCTTAGTGAAATCGCCCAGTCTGACCAGAAATAAGTCTGACCACTGAAAATACATGTACTGCTCTGTCGTCCTAACAAGGGTTGGCACTTCCATTAGGAAGGGGTGCTGCTAAATTACTGCAAAGCGGGAGTCAAAATGTCCGGATGGATATGGGGAGCATTTTAGTAGGACTATTTCTATTCAGTGCTGAGCACTGAAAGTTCTTCCACAGTTCCTACGGAAACCACCCAATCCATCCATCAATTCATCTATTCGTCTGTCTGTCCATCCATCCATCCATCTACCCACCTCAATAGAGATCTCTTGCTGCTATAGTAAAAGCATCCTTAGCTAAATCAAGGCATACCTACAGTCTATGATAAAAAGTGTCAAGACACAGATCACCAACCTACTGCTTCTCCTAAGTGGAGCAGGCGCTGACGAGATGCTGATCCGCAATGCCACTTCCAAACTGGCCACAACCGGTGATGAACACACACTGAGGTGTAACACTGTATAGTAGGGAAAAGCGGGTGTGGATGAGAGAAGAAAGGAGGTTGTGGGTTCACCACAGACTCCTGTCCTCTAGTACATTGTCAGGCTTGGACCTCCACATCAGTGCTCTCAGTATTAGCTGAACACCTGGAACACTCACTGTGGTAACAAGTGTGAAAACAGTTTAGTGTATTCTAAGGTTCTCCACCTAGCCGGAATTTCCTTCAAAATCAACTTCCTACCTGACGCCCCCATGTTCTTCACCGACTGAATGTCCTCTTGCTTTTCAACAAATAAATGTAAAAACATGGGGGCATATTTACTAAGAAGTGACGGAGCGCGGCGTTAGCCGCCACTTCAGAAACGCAGGGCTGCACGATATTTACAAGAATATGGTGCAGCCCTGCATTTCCCCCGCGCTGGCGCTAAATTTAACTGCCTAGCACCAATGCAGGCACCCTTGCACCACAGTGCAAGGGTGCCTGTGTTGAGGGGAAGATTGTTTATGTGCAGGAAGGTGTCCCTTCCTGCACATAAACCATCTTTAAATGGTGTTTTGAAACTTCTATGTGTGCTGCTCAATGCAGCAGACATAGAAAGTTGCAAAACGTCATTTTTTTAAAATGCTTGTTTATGTGCAGAAAGGGACACCTTCCTGCACATAAACAATCAATGGCGTTTTGCTGTTTCCATGTGTGCTGCACAACGCAGCACACATGGAAACAGCAAAACGAGGAGAAATTAAACATTTCTCCTCATTTCGCCAGGGTAAGACCAGGTTTTCCCAGGTCTTAATTTTGGCGCTGCCTTCTATTTACGCCACCCTTGTAAATAGGGGGCAGTGTCAAAATCAATGGGTGCTGCGGTGGAACTGTTATGTCCCGTATAGAGGCCCTAATGTAGACCTGTTCATACATGCCCTAAAATGGACGTATTCGTATTTGCCCTAATACGGTCATATTCATACTTGCCCTATTATGGTCAAAGCCGCATATGCCCTATTACGGTCATAACTGTACATGTCCTATTATAGTCATGATTCCTTATATAGGCATGATCTTTCACCTACATTAGTCCCCGCTAGTACACAACGAGCTCTGAGGGCTGAACGTTATCTAGCCTGTGGTTTTGAATACAGCAGGGTTTTTCCCAAACACAGGCCCACACTGTACTCATCAATTATGCATGACTCTCTAGGAATACACCACCTGCATAATATGTATGTACAAAGTTCACCCCTGACGTCTTCCTCAAGTCTAACAAGGCCCAATACAAACCATACGAAGCAACTAGAGTCTTCAGGGTATAAATACACCGTATCTTACCCCAGTAAGACAGAGGGAACGGAGACTTCCATGCTGACACACTGACCAGAGACGCTGAGGCTCCTGCATGCAGTCGCTCCAGCTGACAGCGGTCTAACACAGCCCTTGCGGGGTGTCCAACTCGAGACCAGGACGGGGTCCCACACTCTCTCTATTCAGGTATGGGGGTTCGACTAAATCCTAGAAGGATTCTTGGCTCTTAGGCTTTTAAACCTACACATATGCTAGGTACACTCAGGTACATCTAGTTAGGCATCGTAGGAGTACGCGCACTTTTATAATGCTTTTATATTCATGTATGTATTCATGATTATTGCAACATGGTAGAACTGTTCTATCTATTCACTTTTATCGTACTGCTGATAATATATCTCTGCTATTGTCTGCTGGTTACTGCAGCACATATATTTTACACTAGAATAACAACTGTTCAATAAATACTTATTGAAACGCCCAGACTGTTTATTCTGTGTAACTCTCTGAGACAAACCGAATAAGTAAGCACGAGTGACTGAGCGAAAAGTAGTACATTGTTTCCACGATTCTGAGGGATCAGGGTTGTCATGATCTAAGGTTGCCAGAAACTAATCTCTCCCCGATAAGAGGAGATTCTAGTGGCACTGTGAGCTAGCTAATGCAAATCCGGCTAACATACGTGGTGGGGGTGCACAGAATCAGTCTAACACCAAGCCCACTGTTTATGTTATCCAAACGCGCAGGTCCTGCAGGGGTACTATAGGAACTACACGACATGGCACCACCAACGTTGGTTGGGTACTTATTTAACAGTAGAATCTGAGTAGTTCAGTCGTGCTATTCTCAGAGAACCTACTCACAAAACCCCAGAGAAGTCTGGAGTGGGTGGGCACAAAATCCGCCGCAGCTGAGTAGTATGAAAATACTATTTATTGTCTGTTGGTTAATCAAGCTTGAAGGACATTTAGTTCCTAAATTGTGCATAAAACCTTTATCTTAGTTCTCTTGGAAAAGCTTTCTTTTCAAAATGACTGAGAGCGATGAAGAAAGAGTAGATCTGCAGGTCTCAGCAGGAGAACAACCCGAAAATGCAATTGAAATTGCACCCAAATTCAGACATACGCTCAACATGAAACTATTAAAAAATGGTTTACCACCAAGGGGTGGCGTAGTAGCTTTCCTGATTGAGGCACACGAATCAAATAAAACAGAGGTATTCTATTCATGGGTTACATTCCCAGCAGCAGATGCTGTAACAAAGACATTTCACTACTACAAAGAAGGAGATGCACTAGAGGAATATTGTCCATTCGACATAGAGATTCCACTCACTTACCAGGAACACTTATACTGGTTTAAAGGCGCCCTACCCCACTTAAGAGCAAGAGTAAGATTAGGCCCACTCGGAGGAGACGGAGCCACATGGCTGATACTAGTGGCTTATACACCGCATGCTGACATTGGCACAATGCCACAGCCAGAATTACTCATACAACACAGAGATTTAATCAAAATCTACAGAAACATGACGCAATTCGTCATGAGAACTCTCACATCAGAGAACTGAAGACATGCAGTGAACAGTTGCAACAAACGGGACCCAATTCCAGGGTACAGCAACAAAAATTACTCCTCAAACATTACACGTGGTAATGGGCAAAATGCCTGCAAAACACAAACAAATACCATTCTGGATAGCTCAGAAAATAACTCAGCTTGAGGCAGTATTCCCGAATACTACCACCTGTGATAAACACAGAATACTAACAATCTGCATGCCCATGGGGATCACACCACAAATGGAGGACTGCACCTCCTGGGGTTCAGTCTTTGCTGCCATATATACCAGAACACATGGTATCCCGTCATTAGCAGTAGTACCTGACGTATTGAGACAGATACAAAATGAGTACGGAGCAGAACCTGCCCTAAACTTAGGGATGAAGTTACTAAATAACTTTGACCAGGTATCAGCCATAATACTAGCTAACATTAAGGGGGAAGCAGCTTCAGTGGCGATCCGCCAACGCCTAAGGAAGTTCAGTCCAGTAGATCAACAACACGAACTACCCAAAATAATTGAAACTGCATATGCAGAACTAGGCAGAGATAGTCTAGGTAGGAAAGCATTAAAACCACAAGTGGTAGGCAGTCCTGAAAAGGATACTACAAAGCAGACACCAACTTCTTCTAAAAAGAAGTGGGAAAATAAAAAACAACAAAAGTCTAAAGACAGCAGATCTCAATCCAGAGGTAGGTCTCCTCAACAGGAGCCCTTTGAAAGGAGGTATAACCTCAGGAATAGGGATAATATTAAAAAACCTGACAGGTATCAGGATACTGATACTCATTCCTTTCGTTCCTTTCAGGGTTCATCAAAAAACTCAGAGAGGGAAGGATGGTCAGAACACAGACAAGAGGAGCGTACAAAGTCCAGAGACACGCAACGCGCTGCGGACTACGCAACCTAAAAAAGAAGATAAACAAAAATCAAAACCTCAGTTCAAAAAGAAGAAGGTAGCAGGTCTTAAGATCAGACATGCCCAGAATTCTGAGGACACCGCTTCTGAATGGGAAATGGGCTCTGACGATGCTAGACAGCGCGGCAGAAGTAACAATAGCTCGCCAGAACCTGTAGGAATTTCTGGTGACAGCGGAGTTGAGTGAGTATATCACGGTGGAAACACCTGATACTCGGGTAAGTGTCCCACATAAGTTACATGAGATAACACTCAGGAGGGGGACAAGCCCAGGAAAGTTAAGGGTCTATTTTGGAAAAATCTGTCATCTGGATATGACATCCTATTAGCAGAGCAAGACTGGCCGCCAGCATTCTTCATGGAGTGCCCTAGGGGAGAAACTATAATTTTTCCAGCTTTTTCCGACCTCGTTCCCATACATTTAAAACTTGCATATGCGCAGGAGTGGGCGGTTGCCCTAGCTCAAGCATTGTACAAAAATCATGCTGGTTGGGATGAGGATTCAACCCACCACGTGATCCCATTAAAAGTTTCACCAAATGCTCAAAGGCAATACCCTATAAAGCAGAAAGCTAAAAAACAAGTCAGGGAGATCCTAGATCAGCTTGAATACCAGGGGTTGATTGAAAATTGCACTTCACCTATGAACAATGCTTTGTTCCCCGTATCAAAACCTGACAACACATATCGTTTAGTTATAGGATTACAGACATTTAAACACTTGCACAAAGAGATTTGCAGTTCAAAATGCACACAGTGCCGCATTAATGAGTAACATTGTGCGAAAAAAATACAAAACAACACTTGATATCTCAAATGGATTTTTCTGCCAAAATATAGCGCCTGAAAGCAGGTATCTGACCGCATTCTCAGCGCTAGGGTCCCAACGGCAATTTTGTTGACTCCCCCAAGGGTATAAGAACAGCCCGGGGGTATTTTCAGCAAGGGTAACAGAGTTACTACAAAATTTGGATGAAGAAGCATTGTCCTATGTAGATGATATTTATCTGACGGACGATGACTTACCGAGGCACTTGACCAGGGTGAGCACCATTATTATGGGATTCGCCTCTGAGGGCTATAAATTTAATTTCAAAAATCAAAAATTGCCCACCTCAGTCTCCTATTTTTAGGATACGAGCTGTCACGTGAAGGGAAAATCCTAGCAGCTAACTTTTAGAAAACTGTGCGCTGCTCCAACCTCCAAAATCATTAAAGAATTTACAATCAATACTGGGATTCCTAAATTTTGGTCGAACATATATTTTGGATTACGCAGAAAGAGTAAAACCTTTCTACGACTTAATAAAACCTGACTTTTCAGTTAGACATTGGACCCAGGAACATACAAACATCCTACGTTCACTACAAGAAGACATGATAGCTTCAAAACATTTACAGACACACGTAAACGCACACAATTTGGTGATCCGAGTAATAGCGGGTCAATGCGGGTACACTTATTTGACCTTCAATGAAGGAGAAACAGTACCAATTGCATACAAATCACACCTGTACACGAACGCAGAGATGCGCTTCACTTCAACAGAAAAAATCCTGACAGCAGTGCAGACCGCTGTAGCAAGAGAAAGAGCTCTGGCTCAGGGGAAACACATAATTGTCGTAACCCCGGTACCGGCTTTAGAGGCTGTTACAAAGGCTAGCATTCCAAATGCGAAAGCATTACATCCAAGATGGATACAATGGGCTAATTCTCTTACTGCAACGGATGTTGAATACAGATTTGATCCAAGTTTAAAAACACAAGCATTTCTGCAATACGAACAAGAATATCCTCTACCAAATGCGATTTTGCCTCTAGATCAGTATGAATACATTATTTACACTGACGGATCTGCTCAACCAGCCATAGGGAGTAAGCAAGCTTACAGCGCAGCGTGTGCAATCGTTAAAGGTCGCATGCGCGATGGAAAGTTCCATTCAAGTTGCACCAAAACGCAATCTCTAGAAGACTGCACAGCTCAGTTAGCAGAACTAAAAGCACTGATACTGGCACTTGTAAATACGGAACACGAATTCCCCACACTGATTGTGTGTGATTCCTTTTACTGTTTACAGTCGTACAATGAATATTTACATCATTGGGAACAAAACGGGTTTAAAGACGCAAAAGGTGGCACAATTAAGCATAAAATGCTATGGGAACAGGTAGTGGAGTTGAGAAACGAACTACCAAGGGCTCACATGATACATACACTGAGTCATCAGCGTGATGGCGTTCACGTTGAAGGGAATTCATTGGCTGATGAAGCCGCAAAGGGGGCTGTACGCACAGCGTCCGTAGCTGCAGTCACTCGTTCAAAAACGAGAATAGACAGCGAGATTATGGTAGCTGTCAATGCATCACGCAAAGGCAGCACAGCAGTACCAAAGAAATTTCCACTCAAGTACTCCTACAAGTTAGATGCACAAAACATTCCATATGCTCAGATTCCTGGAGTGGGGGATAGAGTAATACCAAATATGGATCGTAGGCAAGGCTTCATTCTAGCAGCACACGAGGGTTTGGGTTCTGCGCATACAGGCGTTACAGCGACTATTTCTTTACTGCAACAGCGCTACTGGTGGCCAGGGTTAACAAAGCAGACCATAGACTACGTCTTAAAGTGCGACATCTGCCAGCAGATGAAAGGCTCCACCGTGGCACGCCCAGCGCAGACACCATTACTAAAATCAGACAAACCTCTCGCATGTGTATATTTGGACCATTGCGGACCCCTACAATCTGATGGGGCCAAGAAATATATCATGGTTGCAGTGGATTCCTGCTCTAGATTCCTATGGGTTTGGCCTCAGCGCTCGGCTGACGCTCGAACTGTTATAAAAGATTTGCGAGTCTTTAACGGCACATACGCAGTTGGCATGTTACATTCTGACCGTGGCCCGGTGTTTAGCTCTCGGGCTTACAAAGAGGCCATGGAAGGAATGGGCGTAGCATTGCGGTACTCCTCTCTGTACCATCCTGAGGGTAATTCGGTCGTGGAGAGGAAAAACCGTGACTTAAAGCAATCTTTAACAGCTAGGGTATTAGGAAAGGGCGGTAGATGGGTCGATCACTTATATGGGGTACAAAGGGCAATAAACAATCAGCCAAGAAGCTCTCTAGGGGGTGTCACTCCTTACGAGTTCCTATTTGGGACAAGAATGTGGGTACCTGATCTTGATTGTGAAGGCACAGTGGCGGATGAAAAACCATTTGATATCCATGATCGTTTGGCTGTTTTACAGGATCTAAATGAATCCAGGACACAACAAAGCAACGTCCACTTAAAACAGACTGCCACTGAGGAAGTCAAGGCAGTAACGGCAAGACCTGTCTGGATCCCAAAAGTCAGGGATCTGGTCAGAGAAAAGATTGCAGACAAGAAAGAATTTGGGCCATCATACAGAACAGCTGTACCGGTCCTAGCAATCCAAGGCAAAAGAACAGTACTTCTGCCCCCTCTTGCCGGAAAAAAGGAGAAAAGATTTGTCTCAATTGACTTAATCAAACCACACTATGTGGCCAATACTAAACAGTAGGCCTCGTGGACTCCACAGTAGCAGACGCCCTCCTCTTGCTACAATCCAAGAAGTTCAAACAGAAAGACTCATCACGTTTGAAGAGCCACCTGTACGGAATGAAGGAATAAGCAACAATGCTATGGAACTCGTTCCACTTCCACAAGAAGAAAATCAACTTCACAACGAAGTTGCATTAAGACCGACTACTGACATCTACGTCAACATTCCTCGTCAAGAGTAAAATCCGATTTCAACAAATCCCGATGCAATTCCAACAATTGATCGAACTGCTTCTGGCTATTTCATGAACTTTGATACGTTTTCACTGGGTCCAAGCGAGCCGGAAACGACGCCAGCCAAAAAATCACACAAACAGATACTCATTGACTTTTTGAACTTTTTTAGAAAGACTTACCTGGTGTCACCTTGGATAGAACTATGGTATATCACTGGGATTCTATTTTTTCTTTTCTGGCTAGGTTTAATTATAACTTTTAGTATGCGTATTAATGGATGATATATTCAGCAGAGCTCTACAGCACAAAGAGTCAATTTGATTTTAAAACCACACCAGTCTTCACATCGTGAACCAAGAGACTTGTCTTCAGTGATCATCACAGCAGTTCCTATACCGGACGGTATAGTATGGGACAAGATTGATTTTGATATATTCGGTCCGACTGAACTTTTAAAGATTAAACATGTATTTAAAATTTCTTTAAGTGATATCATTACCTCTAGTACATTATCTGATGATTGGGACACTGAAACTGTAAATGCTATGATGTCTGATTTAGAAAAAACTGCAGCATTTCCGAACAATGAAATGTTAGAAGGTACTTCAGACTATGATACATTGTGCTGTTACCAACATTATGGTCATCATTTCTTGCACAAATCTATAACACCTAGAAATGTATTTGAATACCACCAATGGGGACACTGCCCAACTCCTCCAAAGGTAGTTCGCAAACTTTTGCACAGAAATTCACATACTTTTCAGGGTTTAATACATCTGACCCGAAGTCATTTTATTACAAAGTGGCAAAGACATCAGCACAGAAAATTATGTTGACTAACACCAAACAGATTTCCTTTTTGGCCCAGTTGTCTACACAGGGTTTCGACCTATGGAAGGACACTATAGATTTAAAATCAATCTGGGGTTCTAGGGACTGGCAAATCCAGGGAACAGAAGCGCTTTTTAGAGCATGCCTCATTCCACAGCAGATGGTATTTCTTAATGACACTGTGCAACAGACATCCTGTCTTGGACTAGCCAAGAACAAGGAACTGAACTCACCCGGGTTTCCAACACCATCACAGATGGGTCGGGGGCAGAATTCAACTACACATGGGGTAGGATTAGATTACATTCTCCAGTACAACAGATCAGATCCTGATTGGACGAACTGGCTGATTTGGCCCATTGACACAAACACCTGTCAACAGAGATTTATGAATACTACCGAAGGGTTTAGTATCCATAGGCCAGATACACGCTATGTACAAAGACAACACCCAGGGGTAGTGACATCCTATAGTGTTGGGAAGTTGTGCCTTGACTGGCTAGAGACCTCAACACTCACAGAAGTAAAAATACACTTGACCTTACTCACACCTGATGTAGACCTTAGGGATTTTTTACTAGGCCCAAGGAAAACACGTCAGAAACGTTTCATATATGCCGGCATTTATGCCTATTATAATGAAAACTGGAAAATATCCCAACAGGAGGCCGCAGAAAGAATACGGGAAATAGACCGTATTAACCTAGAGAAGGCATTAGCTGTAGTGGATAATGGGTTAACAACTTTGACCTCCAGGATTTACTCCTTAGGCAACATTGTGTCTTCGGCAATCGACATATTGGAACAAGATGTGGCCTTGTTACAACACGGGCAATCACAGTTACGTTCTATTATGATGCTAAGCTGGACGCTACAATCTTTGCGTGCAGGCTATGTGCCCTGGCGTTTTATAAACACCACGTCTCTGTTTTCAGAGTACAATCTAACTGATAAACAGACAGAAATGGCACAAAGGGGAGCCAAATATACAATGCTGCGTATTGAGAAATTGGAAAGGTTACCATTTACTGTAGCCGAATTACCATCAACTGAATGGCTAATTCATGGCCAAATCACTCTGCCGGTCACTACTTTTCAGTTTCAATATTGCCTTGAGCAAAGGCAGGCAAATATGAAAAAATGGGTAAGGGATACATTAAGGAAACTTGGGAGTTACCATATAGATATCGATGCCGAAATGGGGATCGAGAAGTATTTCTGAGCGATGTAAACTGCAAGAACGCTTTAAGCGGTTCTCTCATGTGTCAGGATATTTCTCTGCACGGAGCCTGTAGCGGTTCAGTAGCGAACCTATCTTGTCACATGACTGGGACCCCAGCTGCAGTGATCACGCCGGTTTTCGAGCTGCTCTCGAATGGGAGTTACTTGATGCTTAATGCTCAAGGTTGCTGTGGGATGCTTCCGGGCGTCGCCTATCTGGTCACCGTTAACTCCAGGGTTACTTGCTGTATGCAAGTATTGTTTCCGCCACTGAACACAGTCAGGGAGGCGCCGCTATGGCCTTCACTGAACTTTTCTTTCATACAATTTGATACTCTGAGCAGACTGCAAGCCATGCTTTTACAGCAACCCGTACCCTTAACCTCCGCTCGAGAAACCTATGAACTTCAAGTTGCAAGGACCTCGAGTGAGTTACAGGCGCTCATACGTACAAACTGCCCCATTCATTTAGCAGAAATGGTTGGTCGTATCTTCAATATGTCTGATACGAGCGGTATTGTACACCTATTTAAGACCATAGGGTCAGGACTGTTAAGCACCTTTCAGACAGTCCTCGGAGTAATCCCAAATTTTATACGCTCCGTATTGGGAAGCGTATTTGAAGGACTCCCGCTTATCCTATTGCCGATTGCAGGGGTCCTATTTATAATACTACTGCTATGCAATGGACAGCCCAATTCCCGAGGGAATGGCGAACGTACTCATGGAGCGGAAGTACCGTGAACGCATGGTACAGCTTCTGGGAATACCTTGCCTAAGAGAACTGAACGCCTCTTGGTTTCTATCGTTTAGACCAGTCTGGGTGGACTGCATCTTACCTGTTCTTCGATGCCTGTTTTGCGGAGAAGAATACACGTTGGATCTCTGTCTAACGTTTTCATCAGATGCGCCTCCAGACACGGATGCAATGCTGCACCCCATAAAGGCCCACGCTCTGTGTTGTCCCCAGCGGCTTCCGATTCTGATGAACGCATTCCTGGAGAATCCACAGGTGCCGTTTGCTCCTGCTGGGTTAGGTGACTCCTTCTCAGGCACCCAGGTAACAACTGCCGCACAAGCTGCCGGAGCACCAACTGTTGGCAGTGCTACATACCATCTATGTGCGATTGACATTCTCTGTGAGGTATTGGATTTGTCGTCTGCAGTAGCTCACACTGATAATGTTGTGCTTCCCAGCCAGGACACCTAATCTCGATTTGGCTCATCGCGTCCTGGGAAAGAATTCGGCTTCTCCACTCGTTTTCATAATAACAGAGTAAATTTGGGACATTTCCTAAATTGACACTTTTGCTTGTGAAAAGCTTGGTCTTCTTCCGCTTTGAGTGAAGCAACTTATATAGAGAAACAAAATAGACATTCTTTTAGTGGCAATTGGAAATAGCTGTATTATTAACATTTTAGGAAGAATTTTTTTTTAACGATTTTAAAACCATGGGCCCGATTCACAGAACTAACTTAAGACAAAATCCTAAACTTACTACCATTTTGGTATTCACAGAAGGCACTTACTCATTTTGGTATTCACAGAAGGCACTTACTTACTCATTTTGAGTAAGTTACTCATTTTGTGTAACTTACTCATTTTGGTATTCACAGAAGGCACTTACTCATAAATGAGTAAGTGCCTTCTGTGAATACCAAAATGAGTAACTTACTCATTTTGTGTAACTTACTCATTTTGTGTAACTTACTCATTTTGGTATTCACAGAAGGCACTTACTCATAAATGAGTAAATGAGTAAGTGCCTTCTGTGAATACAAAATGAGTAACTTACTAATTTTGAGTAACTTACTCATTTTGTGTAACTTACTCATTTTGGTATTCACAGAAGGCACTTACTCATCAATGAGTAGGTGCCTTCTGTGAATACCAAAATGAGTAAGTTACACAAAATGAGTAAGTTACTCATTTTGGTATTCACAGAAGGCACTTACTCATTTATGAGTAAGTGCCTTCTGTGAATACCAAAATGAGTAAGTTACACAAAATGAGTAAGTTACTCAAAATGAGTAAGTAAGTGCCTTCTGTGAATACCAAAATGAGTAAGTGCCTTCTGTGAATACCAAAATGGTAGTAAGTTTACGATTTTGTCTTAAGTTAGTTCTGTGAATCGGGCCCCATGTTTTTACTTGCTTTTAAAATGTTTTTAAATTGTCCGGATTTTAAGTATGGTCATTGTCATCCTATTCGGAAGAGGAGTGGGTGTTATGTCCCGTATAGAGGCCCTAATGTAGACCCGTTCAAACATGCCCTAAAATGGACGTATTCGTATTTGCCCTAATACGGTCATATTCGTACTTGCCCTATTATGGTCAAAGCCGCATATGCCCTAATACGGTCATAACTGTACATGTCCTATTATAGTCATGATTCCTTATATAGGCATGATCTTTCACCTACATTGGTCCCCGCTAGTACACAACGAGCTCTGAGGGCTGAACGTTATCTAGCCTGTGGTTTTGAATACAGCAGGGTTTTTCCCAAACGCAGGCCCACACTGTACTCATCAATTATGCATGACACTCTAGGAATACACCACCTGCATAATATGTATGTACAAAGTTCACCCCTGACGTCTTCCTCAAGTCTAACAAGGCCCAATACAAACCATACGAAGCAACTAGAGTCTTCAGGGTATAAATACACCACATTTTACCCAGGTAAGACAGAGGGAACCGAGACTTCCATGCTGACACACTTACCAGAGACGCTGAGGCTCCTGCATGCAGTCGCTCCAGCTGACAGCGGTCTAACACTGCCCTTGCGGGGTGTTCAACTCGAGACCAGGACGGGGTCCCACACTCTCTCTATTCAGGTATGGGGGTTCGACTAAATCCTAGAAGGATTCTTGGCTCTTAGGCTTTTAAACCTACACATATGCTAGGTACACTCAGGTACATCTAGTTAGGCATCGTAGGAGTACGCGCACTTTTATAATGCTTTTATATTCATGTATGTATTCATGATTATTACAACATGGTAGAAGTTTTCTATCCATTCACTTTTATCGTACTGCTGATAATATATCTCTGCTATTGTCTGCTGGTTACTGCAACACATATATTTTACACTAGAATAACAACTGTTCCATAAATACTTATTGAAACGCCCAGACTGTTTATTCTGTGTAACTCTCTGAGACAAACCGAATAAGGGGCATATTATCAAGGGCTGGCGATAACATTATCGCCGCTTTAGCGTCCGTTTTTGGGCGAAAAGCGGCGATAATATTATCGCTTTATTAACAAGGACACGCTAGCGCGTGTTTCCTTGCCTTAGCGCCCGTTGTCAGCACGCCTCGCATCGCATCGTTAATGAGATGCAAAGGAGGCGTGCCTGACAAAACTCCATGGGAAAATATCGCTAACCCAGCTTCGCGATATCATCGACGAGGGGTAGCGATATTTGAAATCGCGTTAACTATGCCTTAACGCTGGAATTTAACGTCTGTTAAATTCCAGACTAAGGCATACCTAACATGGGGGGTGGATTGTGTGGCTAAGACCACAGGCCCTATCATCAAGGATATCGCTGTTTTCCATGGAACATCGCTGGAAAACCAGCGATGTTCCATGGAAAACACCGCTATCGCTGGAATAATTATCGCCATTGCGCTAAGCGTTGTTAATACAGCGCTAGCATGGCGATAATTTCCAGCAATAACAAATCTCACGCTAAGCGCGGCCAGCGATAATTATCGCTGCCGCTTGATAATATGCCCCTTAGTAAGCACGAGTGACTGAGCGAAAAGTAGTACATTGTTTCCACGATTCTGAGGGATCAGGGTTGTCATGATCTAAGGTTGCCAGAAACTAATCTCTCCCCGATAAGAGGAGATTCTAGTGGCACTGTGAGCTAGCTAATGCAAACCCGGCTAACATACGCGGTGGGGGTGCACAGAATCAGTCTAACACCAAGCCCACGGTTTATGTTATCCAAACGCGCAGGTCCTGCAGGGGTACTATAGGAACTACACGACAGAACGCCCACCACAACACTCACTGCCCACCTCTTTCACGCTAAGTATAGCTTCAAAGGGTGCCTTATTTACATGGCAGCGTTAAGCCATGTTAAGTGGCTTAATGCTGCCTTGTAAATGAGGCGAAGCCCCTATCACCACCACAACGTCCTGAAAAGTGACGTTCCTGTGGCGATAGGGGCTTGTAAATATGCCGCATGATGTACCATTCATTTTCTGTGCGCACTTCAAGTAAAACTCTCTCAAATGTTCTTTTGGCCTTCTTTCAGGTCTTTGGCTTGTCGTTCAAAGATGGCCAATGTCAACACGTAAACAATTAGGTTAGTATTCAGATTACATTTGTAACGGTGCTTGCGCCGTACCTCATTCTCGATCTAATGTTACAAATTCATTTTACTTTTTTTGCGGGTCGTGTGAGTCAGCTGCTAAGAGCTGCTTAAGTTTGACACTACATAAAAAGAAAACAGATAAGGGCAAGGAGCTCCTCCTTCCTAGCAATGCTGCATAACAAGTAAGGCAGGTGGCTGTGGAGGTGGCTTAAACATTCTAGCCACGCTCAACATGGACGCCAGTCCCAGGAGAGGCTAAGATCTCACAAGTGTCTCTGCCTCCCAGTCTGGATGCATATAGTCTGATCATGCACATCGCCAATAAGCGCTCCCCAGCACCCAAGACTCACACGGCGCTACACCAATGCACCACTCAACTACAATGTTCAGAACACTAAAGCCAACACACCAAGGGGCATTACCTCGCTATGCATTGACACCTGCTGTAATGCACGTTAACACACCCTTGGAAAATGCATCAGAATTGCACAAAAGCTCTAGAATGCCCCCACACAAAGCAGACTTGGGGCCAGATTTATGATAGGACTGTGTGGCCCTTGCATCATGCAAGTTGACGCAAGGGCGATGCAAGCCTTCAGTGAGATTTACTATGCCACACAGAGTCACCTTGCGTGATCCTGTGTGGCATAGTAAATCTGGGGTAACGCAACGCAGCGCAAGTCACTGGCTTGTGATACTCTGCCCTGGGTAGACATTCCAAGGATGAAGCTTGGGTTTTCCCACGCATCCACCCATGGATTTAATACATTCCCAGATTTACTACCAGTACTAAACCCGAGAATGTCAAAAAGGTATGCCATCCCAGGGGAGGCTCAACAAGGAGAACTAACTTTATTTCTCATCGTTTTTTCCTCTTTCTACATGTGCTGCATCCTGCAGCACACATACAAAGAAGTAAAAGCCTCAAAGGATTGTTTTTTTTTGCAGGAGGCGGTCCCTTCCTGCACAAAAAGAATCCTGCCTGTAACGCAGGCACCCTTGTACCATTGTGCAAGGGTGCCTTCATTGGGGCTAGGCTGCACAGTGTGCGCCAGCACAGGGAGAGAGCAGGTCTTTGCCATATCTTAGTAGATATGGCGCATTCCTGACCTCTCAGTGAGATGCAGTTCAGCAAGTTGTCTTCCTGCTTTTCTCTGCGTCCCATCTTCGTAAATCTGGCCCTTGGTGTGTACACTAGGATCTCGACAAAAAGCCATGGGGCTTATTTACAAGCCCCTTGCGCCACCAGTGCGTCACTTTTTCCCATATTAAAAGTGACGCACCGGCAGCGCAAGAGGCTTGTAAATAAGCCCCCATGTTTAAGAATTACTGAACTTAAGTTAATTGTGTTCATTATTTAGAAACAAGGGAAGGTTACTCCACCATTTTGAGACCAGCACTAGTTTGACCAGTGTAAATTTGGGGACTATAAACAGTTTGCTCGAGGCTGTGCGAAGTTTTGGAGCAAGCTTGTATTTGAAAAATGTTTAAGCCAAATTCTGTACGTTACACAAAGAACTTTAAACAGTGTGCACTTTTTAGAAGTCAACCAATGTAAGGCTCTAATTTTGCCTGAGATGGAGTTAGATTTGCTCAGCACAAATTTAGTATGACAGTTATATAATTAAATTAGTTGCTGAGTGGTGATGGTGATGGGATAAATTCCACCTGCTGACCTGATGATAACAGAAGGTATGCAGGGAAAGTCATGTAAGTTAGAAGGCTGACAATATTTAGACAAATTGGATAGGGAATAAACTAATAAGGAAGGGTGATGAAATATGACTGCGGCTTATGTAACATTCGCCTTAATTGTGTATTATTTATTGAGTTGCTTCACAATCACAATCATTCTGATACCTATGATCTGAAAGCGCCTGCAATTGAATAGCTCGTAGAATAGTGAAATGCCAATAAATATGTATGCATACTGATTTTTGGGAACAAGGGTGGAGCTCCATTTGCAGTTGCCATTCAACCATGGTCAGAGCCAAGGGCAGCTGGCCATGCTCAGCAGGTGTTGGACGTCAACATCACACTTGCAAAGGCGCAAAACCATTTCCTTCTTTCATTGAACAGAAAACTGACAGATCCGTTTAGCCAATTGAAGCAAATCTACACCATTAATTTAGTCACAAAGATGAAAATCAATCAGAAAATGCTCCTGAAAAACGAACATGACCCCGCCCATTTCTCGTTCCGCCATCTTGTTTTAACAACTTGAACTTATCATGTATTAAGTCCTCCTTTAAAGAGGGACAACCTTCTAATTTCAAACAAGGCATTGATTCCATGCCTCCTTTTAGCCATTAATTGATCATTCACCAGTGTGGCAGCAGTAGTTAGAATATGCACTGCCCTTTTTGGTTTAAGGAAAGCCTGAAAATGCGATTTTTTCACAGAATAACTGCAAATTGTTTTTCTTTTCCAGTTGCAGCTTAGCTGGGGGTCACTGAGGGTGCAAAAAAGATGGAAAAGACCTACCAGGTATTCGCTGCATTAGATGCGGGGAGAGCAGGGACACCCAGGTTCTTGGAGGTCATGAACGGGCATGGAATGCGTTTGCCTTTGCCGCGGGGTAAACAACCATTACAACACGTTACCATTACAACGCGGTTGTAACAGCGCAAGTGCTGTTACAACACATTATCATTACAATGCAAGAATTTACCACGCATATGCCTTTACAACGCATTACCTTTACAACGAATTTCGTTGTAAAGGCATGAATGGTAAGGGCACATACGCGTCTTGACTGTAAATATTAGGTAAGTATTTGTGTATAAGGGTGTTTATGGGTTTTAGGGTTTTTCGGGTGAGTATGGCGTTTTAAGTGGCAAGGGTAATTTAGGGTTTAGTTAAGGGTGAGTATGGGTTTTGGGTGGCAAGCGTAATTTTAGGGTTTAGGGTGGGTATGGGTTTTTGGGTGGCAAGGGTAATTTTAGGGTTTTGGGTGGGTTAGGGTTTTTGGGTGGCAAGGGTAATTTTAGGGTTTAGGGTGGGCATGGGTTTTTGGGTGGCAATGGTAATTTTAGGGTTTATGGTGGGTATTAGCTTTTGGGTGCAGAGGTAATTTTAGGGTTTAGGGTAGGTATGGGCTTTTGGGTGGCAAGGGTAATTTTAGGGTTTAGGATGGGTATAGGTATTGGGGTGGCAAGGGTAATTTTGGTTGAACCGAGTCACAGATACAAATGTTTAAAAAAAAGAAAAGGGGTTAGGGTAGAAGCACTCTGACCCCCTAGGCAGCTTGGTGGGGGTCCCACAGAGACCCGACAGGGCCAAAAAAGAATGAAAATAAAAACATTTTGGTGGGAGTCACACTGGATCTGCGAATTCCACCGAAACAAAATGTAAAAATGAAGCGCGGGCTCCAGCGCTTCGTTTCTTATCAGTCCCCGGGTGGGCCAGGTCCCGGTGGCATGCCCAAAATAGTAGGAGGGGGTGGACAGGGCCCCCCTTTTAGGATTCCTAAAGTCCTGGGGACCGCCACCTCCGTGGGGCAATTTTAATAATCTATGCGGGGGTTGCCCTGGGCAGCCCCTGTGCCCTGGAGACTACCACCCCCCAGGGTCGGCTCCTGCTATGTCTCGGAGTGCCCACCCCTTGGACATAGCTGTTTGCTATGGCTTTATGGGAGCTTTACCGCTCCCGCCAAGCCATAGCAAACTGTGCTCTGCTTTGAGCAAGCGAGAGCATTGATGGATGGAGTTTCCGGGGCCAAAATTGGCCTGGGAGGCGGGGCCACTCGGCGCCTCTCCCTTTAATGTAATAAACATTTTTTTTTTTAAAGGCTGGGCCCCGGGGAATGGGGTCCCCTGTTCCAAGATTGGCCTGGGGAGGTGGGGCCCCGAGCTCCAGGGGGCCCCCTCCAGCACTGTGCACAGGCGGCAGGCCCCTGGCCTGAGAGCTCCTGACTGGGTCCAGAGTGTGGAGGGCCCTGTCCGTGAATTTTTCAGGGCCCCCCCTCAAGTTTTTTTACGCCACTGGTTCAATGGCCTGCAGTCAGTTGGCTCTGCTGCTACATTTTGAGGAGGGAGAAGCTCCACCTACCTCCAGGCAGGTCAGGCAGAAAAGTACACCAAATAAAGAAAATGTCAAATAACAATACCTTAAATAAGAATGAAATCAATTAAAACAAAGGGCCAGATATAATTAAGAAATATGTCATAACTATTATGCATCCCACCCGATTGGGCACCCTGTGAATCTGCAGCTCTTAACGCGTCTACATTACACAGCATCACCCAATGAAGTTGCAGCACCAGCATATCATGGAAAACATATTGGGATACAAAAATATCTTAGCAAAAATATAGACTGCCAAAATATTATCAAGTTAAGGGTACATTGATAAGTATAGGTTTTTTAATGCTTACTTCCACATACATGTATGTTTTCTTCAAGGTAAATAGATGTAGAGCTAAGAATAGTTAACCTATACTTGCTGCCAAAATATTTCGTCATACAAAAAAAGTAAATATGATAAATAAAAACCAAATTAAAATGAAGTTAAATATACTTTGCTAAGTATAGATTTGTAATCCTTAGTTCAACATACATATATGTTATCTTCAAGGTAAATAGATGAGGAGCTAATAATAGTAATCCTTTACTTGCTGACAAAATATGTAGTCACACAAATAAAGAAAAATTACAAATAAAAAAAACAAGGGAAAATGAAAACACCCCTTAAGAGGTGGCAATAACATGTCATTGAGTGGTGACACGCCCAGGTGCTGGGAAATGTGTGAAGATGTAGCCTTCGAAGGCCTTTAATCGGCCTTGCGGCTCTGGCCATTTAAGGGCCCGCAGTCAGTCGGCTCTGTCAGGATGAAGAGACAAGCTATGCACATCTCCAGTCAGGAGGGACACAAAAGTGGAGAAGTCAAAGAAAACACCAAGGTAAAAATTGTGAAGAGGAAGAAAGACATAGAGTAAAATGACTTTTTTCAACAGTGAAAACAGCGTCTGGCCAAACTCGTCGCTGTCCAATCTAGAATATAGTCACGTGGCATCTTTAATAACTGGAAACAGAGAGTACGTGCTTCCAAACTTCATGCAGGGACATTTTCAAGCAAGAAGAAGACTTTAAACCAATAATAATGCTTAAAATAGAAAGAAAGAGCCAAGTTGCTAGGTGATCAAGTCGAAATTGCATATGCAATATATGTTTAATCACTTTCTGATACATTAAACTCATTTTGTTTTTAATCTAATCCAAGACTTCGTTTAAGCATTAAATTGGCAGGATAATTGGCAAGACAGTCAGTGCCTGTTGGATGCCTGTTCAGGCACGTATTCAGTGTCAATCAGTATTTGCGCAATTAATGACTTTCTAATTGGCTTGCTTTGACTATCTTGTTAAATACCAATTAGATTGCCAGACATTCTTCACCATTTTGGTGTGTTAATAGGAATGTAGTTACACTTGTATTGCTGGTGAATTGATCATTTCATTAGCAGGCCATGCCTACCCTCGTTAAAAGCCACGATAATTTATCCCTAATCAATCACATCATCAACAAAAGAGACAAAGTCATTGGCTTGTTTTATTCAGAATTTCAGATCAGGGACAAGAGAATCTGCATGTGAAAGGCTCAGGGAGAGATGGAGCAGATTTGGTGCTGGCCAGTGGAAAGAATACCTTGCAGGTTGTGGGCGATAATTTTGTTTTTCACGGAATTTGCTTGGTTTTGCACAAATAGCATTTGTTTGTAATTTATACAGTAGAAAGGTTCAAAAATAGAAGACGTGGTCGTGCTTTTTAACTCAGCAAAGTCTCAAACATTTAGGCCCAGATTTACAAACATTTTGCATTGGCTTTGCACCACAAAAGTGAAGCAAACCAGCGCAAAATGCTTTTTTGAAATTTACTTTTGGAAAGTTGTCAGAAAGTAACACAAAGCGCTCCTTTTCATTGCTCTTCGTCAAGGTGGTGTTCCATGGGTAGTACGAGGGTGTATCCGTGCAATCACTCATGGCTTTTGATCTACTAACAATAGTAGACAGGGTTTTGCAACAAAAAATAATGCCACTTTAAAGCAGGTGTGAAAAGGAGAAATGCTTTTATTTCTCCTAACTTTTCTCACTTTGCATGTGTGCTGCACTGCGTAGCACATATTCAAAGTGGGAAACGTTTTAAAGTTTATCTAGGCATAGTATTTTGTACTGGAAGTAAACCCTTCTAGTACAAAACCTATGCTAGACTCATGCATTCACTCTTGCATTATGGGGCAAAGATGTGTGTGTGGCGCTAGGCAGCCTAATTGTGCGCCAGTGCTAGGGAGAGAGCAGGATAGTGCCATATCTTGGCGCTTTCCATGTCACGCGACACAGTGCAGCAACTTTGGGTGCTGCGTTCCGTGACATTTATATAAATCTGGGCAACTTGCCCTATTAGTAACACTCAGCACCTTCCTAAGAGGATTGGGGATTGGGGGTCATTACAGCCTTTTATGCTGTAGGTTAACGTGTGGCACTAAAATATCTTATTTCAATTTTGGTCCTCTGAGAGATGCCACCACGTTATACTCATCCTTGAGGTCAGGAACGTTCTGAGGGTTTTTGGTGTTTCAGGCAAAATAACATTTTTGCGTTGGATTGCTCCATGTATCCTAATAAAAAGCACATTTTTCGACCTTTTCTTGCAATTTGGTGTTACTAGTGGTGGCCCTGATGATTCAGCCTTACCACGCTGTGTGGAAACCCTTACTATGGTTAATCTAATTTAAAACATGATTTTAAGAAGCTGGCGTAGTCTGCAGAGCCATTCGTTACGAAATATTTACTCGTAAGAAAATGGCTGTTTGGCAACCCCTCCCTAAAGTATGTCTCAACGACACATAATCCCTAATGAGGTGCATCCCTGACCCAAATACTTCTTAACTCATTGGTGCATGCCTAAGCCAAATATATCTTAACTATCATGAATCCTACACGAAGGTGTAGCGGCAGAATATTGTGGAAAAAATATTGTGATACAAAAATATCTTAGCAAATATATCACCTGCCAAAATATCATCAAGTTGAGTATTTGTTGGTCAGGATAGGCTTTTAATACTTAACTTCACATGCATGTATGTTGTCGATTTATATATGTTCAAAGTAAATAGGTGCTGGGCTAAGCATAGTAAATTTATATTTACCTGTGCATACTTGGTTGTAATTATATATTTCCATGGTGTTCTGACATACGACCCGGATGAAGTACCCTACAATATAGTAGATATCGCAATCAGTTACCCCAAAAAGAGGGCCTTTGGCCTTCTTGCAAGCAGTGTCTGATGCCTCCACCACGTCATCCTCCTTTTCAGTGCAAGTTGGCGTGACGTTAGTTCCCAGATTTAATAATGTTTGACTCTGGTCCTGGCTCAATGCAGTGATGCAAACTATCAGAAAGGGACGCATACTATTTACTGACCAGTGCAATAGTGTTTTACCCAGGGAAAGAGATCTTTTCAAGGCACCAAAGCAACTTTGCTCCACTTTTCATCAAGGTGGCATCACCATGGTGGATAAACATGAACACCCATACATTTTGATACAAAGACTGATCTACTAAAATAGCCAGACAGCATCAAAAAACACCTACTTCTTTGTGCAAATAAGAGGAAATGTGTTATTTTCTGCAAAAAGCAGCACATTGCTTTTCTTCTGCAGTGCATAGCACACATCCAATG
This sequence comes from Calotriton arnoldi, assembly GCA_963921515.1. Lineage (NCBI taxonomy): Eukaryota > Metazoa > Chordata > Amphibia > Caudata > Salamandridae > Calotriton > Calotriton arnoldi. The sequence continues at coordinate 324,850 of CAWUFW010006804.1, forward strand.
CATGGGGTGTAGCTGGCTCTTCCATATGATCGCTCTGCTATACCCAGGTAAGATCAAGATTGACTCCCCGACGATCTCAGTGTTCTTCCTCTTGGTCAGTTCCAGAGTCAGCTCTTCATCACAGTCCATTTGAGTTCAATGTCCATCTTTGGGTCCTTGGGCCTCTGTACTTTTACCTGAAAGGGGAGTCAGCAGTGAGCCCTCTTCCAGAAAGCTCTTTTTAAAGGGGCATATTGTCAGGGAGGCTAGTATTGCTTGTTTTATAAACCCAGGGAACACAGGAACATGGTTCCAAAGGCCTCCATCCACCGGAGACAGTGATAGGCACATTATAATCAGAGGACGTCCCAAGGTCATCTGCATCTATCAGAAGAGGAGACGTGGCTCACCAGCAGCTTGCAGGCCTCTGTGGAGTTCCCAGCACTCCAGGGTTTAGATATCCCAGGAGGTCCTCTGGTCTTTCAAGTCTCACAAGAGCTGCACATGTGGCACCCCTTCCACCCTGAGGAGTCAGTCTGTCTCAGCCCCACCCCTCAGTCCGTACAGGCTTCAGAGTTGGCGTATCGCTGTAGCTGCATAGTCGGAAAAGAAAGTGGTGGAAACAACAGCATGCACTTAAGAATGCTATCATGTTCCCACCTGCCAGGGGGAACCAACGAGGAGAACGTAGGGACAATCTCCTTGCCATGAATTGGGTCTCCTGTACCTCTTTGGGCAGTAGCCATTTTGGGGTTCGCAGTCCAGTGGTCCCACCGTGGGACGCTCTAGCTGCTGTAGCTGCTGTCATCTGCAAGGGGGTCCAATGCTGACTGTCTTACTGCCCCTTTCACAGAAGACAGGGTGGAGGAGCCGAAGGAATAAATGAGTTGCTGCCAGGCCTTTGAGGCCCACACCTCTAACAAGTGAGGTTTGGAGGGAGCCCAATAACCGTGTTCTAAGCTCACCCCCTTCCAACACCCCTCCACCGTCCTCCCGCAGTTTGATGACATGGCAGTAACCCCTTGCTACGCTGCCACAGAAGAGGCGCCAATCCACTCTTCTCTCTCCGTGGGCATCACAAATCTCCGGGCTGTAACCAGTGCTTAATTTGTAAATAAATAAGTGCCAGAGCTCTCGTGAGGAGGTCACTGCAGCTTGCACCACATGTTGCCCCTGTTATGCTGCCAATGACAGTATCAACACTACTACTAGCCATCCCACTCCTACAAGTTTGACATTTTACACTGTTCCAGGCCCCAAAGCTATAAGAATTGCTTGGTCGACGTGTTTTAGCCATTTTTAATGTATATTGAATTAATAAACAGCTGTTGTTGTGCTGATCTCTTAATTAGATTTACAGCTCCACCTTGTGGCAAACTGTCATAAAAACCGGTGTCGAAAATTAAATGTGAGTGCCGAGCACTGGGAACTACTGGCTCAAATTAAGCACTGGCTGTAACACTCCCTCTGTGTTTGGTCCTTAATGGCTCTCCCCAGTCTCGCAGCAACTACACAAACCCTCTCCATTATGCTGCCCGACAGATGTCGCCAAGCTTCTCCTCGTCTCAGCTCCTGTATGGATGCGCACCAAGACGCGTTCCGCTGCCACCCCGGTCGTCCAGCTCACCAAGTGCGCCTTCTGGAGGTGGGTGAGCCAACAAATTAACGGGGCGCGCTGATCCAGACTTGGGCCAAAGGTCTGGCTTAGCTCTTAGAGCCCGTGAACAAGCCCAGCCCTGAAAATGTTTCCATGTAAATCATGCAACAAATCTCACGTAAAATACGACAGCCTCTTCAAAATTCTAAAAAGTGTATTTTTTTAACATCTGGAAGCGTTGACATTAAGACGTTACATTATATCACTGCACTGAAAGGTAACTATTAAAAGTGATATTTTGTAATCAAGAACTTAGAACCATTCCTGCCTCTACCCTGGCGACAATGCCATTAGTGAATTAAGAGGTAAGTCAGTTGTCATGTTCACCCTGTATGTCACCCAAATTCTTATAGGTAGAGGAACGCTTTAGTCTATTAAATTAAACACAATACATTTATGTACTGCTTGTATTCTGAACTGTATTGAAGGTGTGCCCATATGCTGACATAATGAAAAATGTGGATCGGGAAATAAAATATTTGCCTAAGATCAAACAATTTGGGTAACTGGGGAAGTAGGGATTAATACTGATGTAGCGGTAATTTCACGGTAATTTCTCAATGCAAAACATCATTACCTCTTGTTTACCGCTTAAAGGGGATGGACCTTTGCCACCGTGTATCACCAATTAGGAGACTTTGCATAAACATGAAAAATCAAATGCAAATAATATTTAAGGCAATAATGAGAGTTGTGAGTAGTTTTAAAGGGTTTTATTTTCTAGTCAAAAGTTAAGGTTCTCTGACTCTTTATTCATTGGTAATATATCAATCAGGTTACAGAATTGAAAAATAGGAAATAATAGAATTAATACAGAACATATTATAGATTGCATACAAGGCACTCCATAAAGGAAGAAAAACCTATTTCTATGTCAGTCAGAAACTCTTAAAGAGTTTTAAGAAAATATAATTCTAGAGTGAGTTTTGCAAGGCTAATCAATAATTAATAATTGGCAAAAATCTCCCATAAAGAGAAATAAAATGCATAGGACAAAACAAGTCTTTGCAAAGCCAGTTAGTCAAAGCATTAAACTTAAAGTTTTAGAATCTAAACCTGTCCTGTTCTATCAGCTGATTCTCTCTGTCCTTGCTCTCCCTCTCTGATTCCCCGCAGACGCTGCCCCTCCTTTCTCTCTGGCTTCGCTGGTTCATCTCAAAATAAGCAGAGCAGCCTACACCTCTCAGCTACCAACCAATATTTCTATCAAAAATACATGTGACTTGGTCTTCGTAGCTTGTCCAATAGGAGCTTCAGAACACATCGACTCCCCATGGGCTGACTGGACACGTCATCAATCAGGCGAGTTCTTGTAACACATTTGAGTCTTGTGCTAGATGACTTCACATCCTAAAAACAATTACATTTCCTGCAACAAAAAGTATTAATTATGCGGAAACAGAGAATACATATATAAGAAAAAATGTGTGCTCTGCAGTTTTTTGACTCCACGTTATGAAGTGAATAAAGCATTGTCTAAACAAACTGCATGGAGATAAAAGTATGCGAAGGTCTTTTTCATGAAGAGACGGAAACAAGGGGCGTAAATTATAAGAAAGGTCCTTTCATGAAAGCTGGGAGGAAAGAGCACACATTCCTTTCTTATCTCAAGGCTGAAAACCACAGTGAGCTTTCCAAAGCAAACTGAAATCACGAGCTTTTCTACACTGCAAAATGCGTGTTAATTCAGCATAAATATATCCTACTTTGAACACATTTTCTAAATTAAATGTACATTTTATAGTGAGGTTAATTTCTAATCTAAACACAATCAAACAACCATGATTAATTAATTGAGCATGGTTTTACATGATTCATTAGACTGAAAGCATCTGACCAGGCCTCATTTATGTTTTCACTTGCACCAAGATTCTGTGTGCCATTTTTTTAAAAAAAATTTAAAAGCAGTTTGTGTCTGAAACACAAAACAGAGCAATGCCTAAATCTAGGTGAAACACTGGGCTACATCAACTCACCCTTTGATAATAAACAAATCATGATACCTCAAATGATTTGTAAATTATCACACATTTAATTTCACATGTTACATTTGTTTAAAAAGAAACTCATCATTAGTTGAGTCAAATATATGTTTTTCTCTAACTAAAATATTACTACTTATCTTTAGTGTATGTAGACATGGTAATTTCATTAGCACACTTATTTCTCACAGGTATATAAGGAAAAACTCCTACTAAAATTAATATGTTCATTATCACTTGTTATTACAAAAGCTGAGCATATAACAATTTTACCTATATTTCTAAGGCAATACAAGTTTTGTCTGTAATCAGATCATATATAGCCAAACTCAAAAGTTTAGTGCAGAGTTCTGTAAGTAGCTTCTTGGAACAGTTAGTTTTCTCTAAAATAAGTAACTAAAATAATAAAAGGAAAATCCAACAGAACAGTTCTCTTTTCTATTTCTTTTTTTTTTTTCTCTTTTCTGCTTTTTCTTTCATCATTCAAATATTCTTTTCTCTTCAGCTCTTGACAGTTCTCTGTTATTGATTCAGCATTTCTTGGCTCTATGTCACCAGCTTGCCATCAAGCATTAAACATTACACAGTTCATTCAATGTGGCATTCTGTACTTTTTCCATGCACTTTGACCACTCAGGTGCTGAAAAACTCTGACAGAGCACCATCAATTCTTTGCAGGTTTTCAATCCAAGCCTTTCACTTTTATTTTCACCTTGTTCAGATTCAGATGTTTCAGCTATGGGTGCAAATGATTTTTCAAGGGACCAGTGTTGATGTTTTGGATACCCTTTCAGCCAGCTTTTTTCTACCTCCACTCGTAGGCCCACAGCACTAATTTCTTCTTCAGAGGCTGCACCTGACTCATTCACCCTTTTGACATCTCTTTCATGTGAGTCAGTTTCCACTTTTTGCTTTTCCAGTGCCACTTTAGTTTGCTCTAGTGCTGCTTCACGCTCTATGTGTTCCCTTACAGCTTGACTGACCCTCTTCTGTGGACTGTTGACCACTGCTGGCATCTTTTCTTGAAGAGGAGCTGTTTCATCAAGGGGACACGAGACCATACGTGTATGAGAGGCATGCACCCATTTTGGAAGGCCACCACACTTCACAACAGTCTTTGCCAGGATCATTTGGAACAGGCCTTTCCATTTCACAGCATCTCTCAGATCAAAGTTTTGGCACCATCCATTATGCAGATCTTGTGTAGCAGCTGCAATCTGGTGAGAAACTGCACGCTCCACATCAGCCAGACCTTCACAGCAATGGCTAGTCTTTTCATCTGTGGTTTTCACAAGTGCATTTGCATGAAGATATTCAAGCCACTTCAGTGATGCTGAGACACAGGGGTCGATTCCGATTCGGGCCGTAAAAAGCACCGACCGACTCGGAGCCGGAATTTATTCCGACCGACACGTACCTGTGGCGCCCGACACGCCAAGTACGATGCAAAGCGTGCAAAATCCGACCGACACGTACGGAACCCAAGCCGAACGACCGAGCCGCACGGAAAACAGCAATCCGGCCGGAAAAACACGCGAATCGAACCGACCGACACGCACCCGGAACAAATCCGACCGAAACGTACACGCGAACTCCAAACCGCAAAGTACGATGCAAGGCGTGAAAACCACGACCGAGTCGGACGAAGGACAAGCCGTACGACCGACACCCATACAAAACCGAGCCGAAGTAACACAAAACACCGCGACCGACGCGTACGCAGCATAGAAAACTGCACAAACACAGCGTGAACGAAACGGAGAACACCGTACGAGACAAATGCAGGGTCCGACTCGGTCACAAGAACGTTTCCAATATGCACAGACAGTACAAAGGAAAATTAACACAAAAAAGGCCAAACAAGCAATTACAAAGCCAATAAATACTGGGGGGTGGGGACAGAGAACAAAGACACACCCACAACTCCACCCATATAAAGGACACAAATCCCAACCATGATCCTTTGCAAATGCCATTCCACTGCCAGCACCCAACAGACAGCAACCACACACCCACAGCTCATCACTCACACAAGCCACACACCATCAGCACATCAACAAATACCTACCTCACATACACCCAGCAAAACACCCACCCACACACCCTCACCTGCACACCAACACACACATCACTCACCATCACCACCCATCACCATGCCCCCCAAGAAGAATCACAAGTTCCTAGATTGTGAATTGGAAGTCCTGGTAGACGAGATCCTCAGGGTAGAGCCACAGCTGTTTGGCACACTGGTCCAACAGACCCCCATCTCCCAGAAAACCAAGATGTGGGAGAGGATCATCAACAGGGTGAACGCACAATCACCATGTCTGCGCACAAAGACCGACATCCAGAACAGGTGGTATGACGTGCGCAGGAGGGTCCGGGAGCTGCTCAAGAAAGACTACCTCCTGAGCCAATACACCGGCAGTGGCCCTCCTGCCAAGCCAGTATACCTCAGGCCCTGGGAGGAGAAGGTGCGGGCCATCCTTCCGCCAGTGAGCGTATATGGACTAGAGAACATCCCAGAGCCTGGTGAGTACACAACAAATGTACACAATATTCTGCCACAATACACACACACATCACTGTCAAGGGGAGAGTCAAACCATGCACTCATAGCAATTACACAGCAACCAGAACAGAATCCTCCCAAAATGTGTATGTCAGTCAGATAAACACAACACATGCCATCTCAAAGTTACATTTAACCGTGCCATCACATGTACAAACACAACTACAACTACAGCTAGGCAGTGGCACAAATAGAACTAACAAACACATCCAGACATGTAGCCACCACTACAACACCAACACACAGTGAAGACCACTGAAAGGAAGGAATTCTGTGTATGCTGGCCAAGTCAGTGTAGCTAATAGCATCATGGGAGTCGTAGTCACACATATTGCCCCCCCACAACTGTCCCATCAACACCACCATGAACCATGCGCACATCACAGGGAGTGGAGAAGGACTCACAAGATGGCTGACACTGGCTACTGCTGTGGGGAGCACAAGGCCCTGCTGGCAACTGTGCACCAACAAACAGCAGGACACCACTGACTGACATCCTGAGAGACAACTTCCACTCCCTGCAATGGAAGCACGTTCCATGGTGGGATATCTGGCTGGCTGGGTGGGAAGGAGGACTCGCACCACTGACCATAGTCACAAGCACCTCCCCTCACACACACCCTCAACACATACTCCACATAACCCACCTGGGAGAATGCAATGCCACACATCCTAACTCAAGATCCCACAAAGAACCTCCACCCTGGGTTATGTCGTGTGAAGCACAGGGACACTCTTGGGACTTTCAGCCAAACAGCTGCCAGGACAATACTCCCAGCCATCCTGTCAGCACAGGCAGCCCACCCCACAGGGAAGCAGAGTCAAAAGGAAGGAAGGATGGGCATGCTGGGAAGGGGGTGGAGGCAATAGCATGATGGGAGTCGTAGTCACAGCTCTACATCCCCCACCACATGGCCCAGCAAGCTCACACTCACGCATGCACATCCCACAGAGAGTGGAAAGGCCCATCAAAGATGTCTGACACTGTTGCTGTGTCGTGGGGAGCACAAGGGCATGCTGGGAACTGCACACCAACCAACAGCAGGACACCACTGTCAGCCATCTTGCCATTGCTCTCACACCCACACACTGAACTCCCCACAAAAGCAAGTAAGTATGGGAATGCTGGGAAGTGGGGTGGAGGCAATAGCATGATGGGAGTGGTAGTCACAGATATTGGTCACCCCCACAACTGTCCCATCAACACCACCCTGAACCATGCGCACATCACAGGGAGTGGAAAACAACTGACAAGATGGCTGACACTGGGCACTGCTGTGGGGAGCACAAGGCCCTGCTGGCAACTGTGCAACAACCAACAGCAGGACACCACTGCCAGCCATCTTGCCATTGCTCTCACACTCACACACACTGAAGTCCACCCAAAAGCAAGTAAGTTTGGGCATGCTGGGAAGTGAGGTGGAGGCAATAGCATGATGGGAGTGGTAGTCACAGATATTGGTCACCCCCACAACTGTCCCATCAACACCACCGTGAACCATGCGCACATCACAGGGAGTGGAAAACAACTGACAAGATGGCTGACACTGGGCACTGCTGTGGGGAGCACAAGGCCCTGCTGGCAACTGTGCAACAACCAACAGCAGGACACCACTGCCAGCCATCTTGCCATTGCTCTCACACTCACACACACTGAAGTCCACCCAAAAGCAAGTAAGTATGGGCATGCTGGGAAGTGGGGTGGAGGCAATAGCATGATGGGAGTAGTAGGCACAGATATTGCTCAGCCTCACAACTGGCCCATCAACACCACCCTGAACCATGCTCACATCACAGGGAGTGGATAAGGACACACAAGATGGCTGACACTGGCTACTGCTGTGGGGAGCACAAGGGCATGCTGGGAACTGCACACAAACCAACAGCAGGACACCACTGTCAGCCATCTTGCCATTGCCCTCACACCCACACACACTGAAGTCCACCCAAAAGCAAGTAAGTATGGGCATGCTGGGAAGTGGGGTGGAGGCAATAGCATGATGGGAGTGGTAGTCACAGATATTGGTCACCCCCACAACTGTCCCATCAACACCACCCTGAACCATGCGCACATCACAGGGAGTGGAGAAGGACTCACAAGATGGCTGACACTGGCTACTGCTGTGGGGAGCACAAGGCCCTGCTGGCAACTGTGCACCAACAAACAGCAGGACACCACTGACTGACATCCTGAGAGACAACTTCCACTCCCTGCAATGGAAGCACGTTCCATGGTGGGATATCTGGCTGGCTGGGTGGGAAGGAGGACTTGCAGCACTGACCATAGTCACAAGCACCTCCCCTCACACCCCCTCAACACAAACTCCACAGAACCCACCTGGTAGAATGCAATGCCTCCCATCCTAACTCAAGATCCCACAAAGAACCACCACCCTGGGTTATGTTGTGTGAAGCACAGGGACACTCTTGGGACTTTTAGCCAAACAACTGCCAGGACAACACTCCCAGCCATCCTGTCAGCACAGCCAGCCCACCCCACAGGGAAGCAGAGTCAAAAGGAAGGAAGCATGGGCATGCTGGGAAGGGGGGTGGAGGCAATAGCATGATGGGAGTATTAGGCACAGATATTGCTCAGCCTCACAACTGGCCCATCAACACCACACTGAACCATGCTCACATCACAGGGAGTGGATAAGGACACACAAGATGGCTGACACTGGCTACTGCTGTGGGGAGCACAAGGGCATGCTGGGAACTGCACACCAACCAACAGCAGGACACCACTGTCAGCCATCTTGCCATTGCCCTCACACCCACACACTTTGAACTCCCCACAAAAGCAAGTAAGTATGGGCATGCTGGGAAGTGGGGTGGAGGCAATAGCATGATGGGAGTGGTAGTCACAGATATTGGTCACCCCCACAACTGTCCCATCAACACCACCCTGAACCATGCGCACATCACAGGGAGTGGAAAACAACTGACAAGATGGCTGACACTGTGCACTGCTGTGGGGAGCACAAGGCCCTGCTGGCAACTGTGCAACAACCAACAGCAGGACACCACTGCCAGCCATCTTGCCATTGCTCTCACACTCACACACACTGAAGTCCACCCAAAAGCAAGTAAGTATGGGCATGCTGGGAAGTGGGGTGGAGGCAATAGCATGATGGGAGTGGTAGTCACAGATATTGGTCACCCCCACAACTGTCCCATCAACACCACCCTGAACCATGCGCACATCACAGGGAGTGGAGAAGGACTCACAAGATGGCTGACACTGGCTACTGCTGTGGGGAGCACAAGGCCCTGCTGGCAACTGTGCACCAACAAACAGCAGGACACCACTGACTGACATCCTGAGAGACAACTTCCACTCCCTGCAATGCAAGCACAGTCCATGGTGGGATAACTGACTGGCTGGGTGGGAAGGAGGGCCGGCTGTCAACCAAATACAACCAATGCAGACCATGTTCACACCCCAACAAATACATAGAAATGCCCAAATAATGCAGGACAATGTGCCACACCAATATCAACCCCTGACTGTGACGACTTAGGACAATGCAATGTACAGGCCCGCACCCAGAGGCACAGTCACAACTGTCAGGTGTGTCAACCATTGATGCCTGCAGAAACATAACATACATTGTGTGTGTCTCCCAAAAACAGGTGATGATGGGGACACAGCAGCAGACGCTGAGGAGTCCCAGTCCCAGGCTCAAGAGGATGCGGAGCTCACTGGTGTCGTACAGCCTCTGCCCTCCTCGGACGAAGAAGACCAACCTGGCACATCCGGTGCAAGTCTACATGCAGCACCAGCAGGACCACCAGCTGCAGCACCAGCAGGACCACCAGCTGCACCCCCTGCACCCACCCCTCCAACGACTGTCACCACAAATACCATCCCTGCCGACATGGACAGAACAAGGAGCAACACCAGCACAGGGACCCTGGACCAACCTGGGGCCATGGACACCACCACCACCACCAACCCCCAAGGTGGACCAGGGTCATCTGTGCGTGCCACTGCACGCACTGCACATGTCGGCAGGGGTGGTGGGAGGGGTGGGAGACAGAGGTCGCTGCTTGCAGAGGTTGCTGGTGTGCATGATGACCCACAACTGGTACGCATAGCTGATGCGTACCAGTCCAGCACCGGAGATCTCAGCCAGGTAGTGGGGCTCCTCAGAGACATGAAACAGCAGCAGGCTGCCCATCATGCCCGCTTGGACTCTCACATGTCCCGCGTGGAGTCACACATATCCCACGTGGACTCACACATGTCCCGCGTGGAGTCCAAGTGGGATGCACTGCATGAGATGACGGCGGTGCACAGGGACATTTTACAATGCCTCCGCCAGATGAACAGCAACCAGTCCACACCTCCCTGTGTGCCAACAACATCTGGTGCTGAACAAACTGCAACTGCCACAGGGAGGGAGGATGACTCTGGCGGAGAGTCCCCTGCACCGCAGCAGCCTGTACTTGAGGGGCCCCCCCCAAGAAGAGGGGTCGTCCGAGGAGGGGCAAGTGAGAGGCCGATGGCCAAGCGCAACTCCCAGGAAGCCTGAACCTGTTCTGGATGTTCACCCTGTTGACGGCAACACTACTCCCACACATTGCATGGGGAGTACAAGTTGGACCAATGTCTCAGACAACTGTGGCCCGATACTGGGGATTTTGTCTACCAGGACTTTCAATTCACCTAGGAACTTCTGATTGCAAGATTTGTGTACAGCACTACCCATCCTATGCACTATTCACACAAATGTATCACAATAAACACACTAATACACCATACTTGCCTCTGTTGTGATTCCAACGTGGGTGCTGTTATGGGGATGATGAACTGCAAAATTACACTGTGTATGCGAACTGCAACAGCAAGTACAACACAGGCATGTGAGTAAAGGCAACGTGACACATATGAGGGAGACACACCACCAGGGCTACACAACACATACACACCTAGGCCATCTGACTCATTGCCTACACTGATGTTGCCAGGGAAGACGGTGCAATGCACAGACACCACACCCATTCCCAGTTGTAGTCAAGTAGCCCACAGGTGCAGTAAGCAAATGGCAGTCAAATGTGTGACCACAGACAACGCACATCACAAAGTGAAGCACAGGTTTATTACACAGTTGCAACATGTCGTAACCACTACAGATGCAAGGTAATCCCACCTGGCAGCGGGCACACAGTCAACAACTGTAGACGGAAGGAAGTCCATGGGTGTGGCGCACATCACCTGTAGGGACACAACAGCTACCACCCTGGAAGTGCAATCACGTCGTCGGTGGACACAGTTGACCAAACGAATCTGAAAGTACCCTGTGAAGGACAGAAATGACACAGAGTCAAAAGCAATGGAGAACAGGACAGAACAGCAAAACTCATGCACAATACATGTTACAAGATACCCACCCCGAACCAAGTTAGCATGTCAACACTGTTGGGGAGTACAGCCCATCTGTAAGCACACATCGCTACACACATCCAGTCAAGTAGCCCATGGACACACTCCAACAGCACCAGAGCACCACCTACACATATCATGCCAACTCACATCATTGACATGACACCTCAGGATACTCACATTCAGCTAAAGAAGTTGGTGATGAGCTGTGTGCGGACATCACCCTCATCATCATCATCATCATCACTGGCATCGTGGTCCAGGCCAGGATCCTCCACAGGTGGCGGATGTTGGTCATTGTCATCCTGGATGAGAGGCAACTCCTTCCGCACTGCCAGGTTGTGGAGCATGCAGCAGACGATGATAATCTTGCACACTTTCGCAGGGGCATATGGGAGGGACCCTCTGGTCTTGTCCAGGCAGCGGAAGCGGCTCTTCAGGAGACCAAATGTCCGCTCAATCACTCTCCTGGTCCGACCATGTGCCTCATTGTAGCGCATCTGGGCTGGTGTCACAGGGTTCCTGAGGGGTGTCAGCAACCACGGCATGTTGGGGTATCCCGAGTCACCTACGGACAGACAAGTGCACATTAGCTGACTTGGAAAAGTGGGCGGAATACTACAGATCAGATCACACACAATGGCACAAAGTCAGTACACACCGACAAGCCAGGCACGCTGGTTCTGCATCTGTGCCATCATCCTGGGGATGCGACTACTCCTTATCACAAAGGAATCGTGTGCTGAACCAGGGAAACGGGCACACACGTGTGTGATGGTCATATCTGCAAGACACACCACCAGTGACCGAGTGGTAGTGCTTGTGGTTACGGTAGGCCTGCTCCTGGGCCTGTGGTGGTACCAAAGCCACATGTGTCCCATCAATGGAGCCAATGACATGCGGCATCCTCCCCAGGGCATAGAAGTCACTCTTCATGTCAGTGAGTCGTCGCAGTCTAGGGAAATAGATGTACCGGTTCAGGAATAGCAACATTGCCACCAAAACATCGCGGAGCACACGGCTCAACATGGTCTGTGACATCCCACCAGCAGTCGCCACAGTATGTTGGAAGGTACCGGTGGCAAAGAAGTGTAGGGCTGCCATCACCTTCACCTTGGGGGTCAGCGCTGTAGGATACGGCCGGCCAGGCTGCAAATGTGGGGCCAACTGCACTGCCAAATCCTCAATCAGCTGCCTGGTGAAGCGGTACCGTCGGATGCTGTCCCGTTCCACCATCGTTGCCAGGTCTGGGAATGGTCGATGGACAGCAGGAGCCCTGCAGTGCAGAGGAGAAGTAAGCAAGATTGTCAGTCAGCCCACATATGCGGCATTGAACACACTCAATATCCCAACATACATCATTATGAGGCACAACTACATGAAGTGTGCAGTTCCGTAAGGACATGTATGGTACATACATGGCCAACATCTGTCATCACGGTCCAACAAGTGGCATCAATAAGTCCCAGGTTGGCCCATTGGATATCATGAGGCCGTGTCACAGTTCCCATCTCCTGCTGCCGTGTCACAATCACCCCCCACAGTGACATGTGAGGACAGATGTGCCCCAGGCATCACAGCTCAACGACAGGTACATACCCAGGGACCCTGTATTGCCACATGGACACTGGCATTACATGGAGTATCATGTATACACCACAGCAAAACAACTATGACCCCCACAGGTAGTGGTCCCACTTGCCACTGCAGGACAGACATGGACGTCTGTGACACACACACGCACAACATCAAAGTCCATGCACACACAACGTGGATGTGGAGACTGTCTCCCATTGTGCACATGAAATCAGAGACATTGTAAACACTACATGCACACAGACTGTGGAGGACCATCACTATTGTGCCACTGGGACACCCTGGCTCAAACATACCGTCCCACATGGGACTCACGGGGTATGTGACATGACATACACATACACCACCGTGAAATGTGACCATGGCACATGCACAGATATGAACAGTTGCACATCACAGTGGTCATGTACACGTAACACCCAGGATCCTGTCCCCATGAACACGTGCACAGCCTGGGGGTGGCTGCCCCCAGGTGACACCCACAGGACAACATGTACACCAACATACACACAATAGGAAATGCAGCCTTACATGCCTTATCATACAGTTTGGACAGGCTGTCGTGTTGTAGGTGTGCCCCTCACTCCCTGGGAGCTATCTGTGGCTGGCATATGTCCATCTGAGACAGGCATGGTGACATATGCCAGTCACTTGTACAGGGATGCGTTGATCAGCAATGGACCGATCTGTGCCCCCGGCCGGCCCATTGCATTCAATGTGTGCGGGTACGCGTTGTACCCCTGTACGCGTTGTACCGCAATGGACCGATCGGTGCCCCCGGCCGGCCCATTGCATTCAATGTGTGCGGGTACGCGTTGTACCCCTGTACGCGTTATACCGCAATGGACCGATCGGTGCGCACCCATTGACAATGGCCTTGCCTGGCAACGGACGCGTTTTCGAAATTCGAACGAGTCGGTTGCTGGAAATTCAGTTGGTCACCCACAACAATGTTGCAAAATCATGTATGTCATGAAGTTGAAGATTTGAAGGATGCCGTGGGCGTTTATTGGTGCTGCTATTCCATGGATTGGCCAGATTCAGAAGATGCAAACGACTTGGACCTATCACTTTGGACACAAGGGACAGTATCTGCCTCTCCAGCACATATATATTGCTGGCTGTTCCCCTGAGAGCTCACTTGCCTGCACTACATGCTCCAGGACGACATCTGCCACTGCACTGCTGCTGTCTCTACCCCTCTGGACCCTGCAATGGCACGTACTGTGGAGAGAGCCCCAGCCTTCAGCCTTGAGGAGAACCAGGCCCTGCTGGACAGCCTACTTCCACAGTACAGCAAGCTGTATGGGACACCAGGGGAGCAGGTGAGTGTTCTGTGCACTGCCTTTCTGAATGTGCATTTTGTCTGACTAGCAAGGCTGAAAGTCTGCACGCCACTGGCTAGCAGGCTCACTGAGTAGTTGTCACCCCCATAGTGTGTAGTGACATGCACTGGACAGGTATGGTGCAGTGACAGTGCATTTGAACAAGGTTTTACTTCCCATGCAATGATACCATGTAGTGACGTCTGGCAAAGTGTCCATGGGCAGCGTTGCACTGCCTGTGTACATCATGTGCCCCTGTGAATGAGACATGTATATACAACTGTGTCATGCACAGATATGTTGCATGTGTAGTAATGGCCTTTTCACTTTGTCATCCTGACAGGTTAATGCCCATCGGAAGCAGGAGATCTGGAAGGACATCGTCCGGGCTGTCCGGTCCGTGGGGGTCTACAAGCGCCGGATCCGCAACTGCCAGAAGAGGTGGCAGGACCTTCGTGGCCCGGAGGATTGCACGGGTCCAGCTGAAGCTGTCGCCTCCTCGCAGGAGGGGCGGAACACGGACCCTGACCCCCCACATGCTCCAGATCCTGGCGGTGGTGTTTCCAGACCTGGATGGGCAGCTGAAGGCCAGACAGCAGCAAGGAGGGGTGAGTCAAAGACTGCACTGTGAACTCTGTATTACATGCTTTGTGCCCTCCTCTGGCCTGGTTCAACTGCCACAGTACAGCAGTCATGTTGTCCAGGAGCCATGTCCCTCTATTGTGCACTGCCCACTCCTCATCTGATACCCAGGTGTGGCCCTTACATTCAGGGAATTGTGTCACTTGGGTCTGTGTCCTTGCAGTTTGCTTCACTAAAGGTGGGGGACAGCATCTGTTTCCCTAACTCTGTTGTGGGCATCATGGGTGGGTCCATTGTTCACACAACGCCTGTGTTCGGACATGTAATCTGCGTGTTGCTTTGATATGCGGTCCACTTGCTGAGCTGAGCCACCACATGTGCCTGGGGTATGTGGCACACACCCATGCAGCGGGTGGGAACAATGTTTGGGCCCCAGGAGTATGCAGATTACGTGTGTCACACATACATAGCCAGCTATCAACTGTCCAGGGCTCATCCCTCATTCATGTGGGGCAGGACAGTCATGCCTATTCCAGGCCATGCAATGCACTCTGTACTCCCACTCCCGTGTATCAGCTCACACATTGTGCGCAGTGATTTGACCCCTCAGGTGTCTGCCTCTGTGTCAGTGTGCTGTGGATTTGTTGCCAGGACTGCTGGGGTGTTTCTCAGTAGGGGCTCAGCATGCCACTGGAGATGTGACCATAGGAGACGATACTTGTGTGTCACATAGGTGTTTGATCAGCTGCCCGTGCAGACTGGGGTATGCGAATGTGAAGTTCAGGCAGCTGTTCCCCATTCACAGCATATTGTGAGGGGCTCAGGTTCAGAGGGTAGTGTCACAGGTCTCCCATATGTCCAATCGGTATGACCTGGACAGATGAGGGTTAAGATGATGTGTTGTGTGGGGGATGTACATGTGCACTTGTGCAGCTCCAGGACTTGCATTCCCCATGACCTACTATTGTGACACAGTGCAGAGTGTTGTTGTCTGGCTGCCAAGTCATACATCACTGAGACAGTGATGTATGACTTAGCAGTCATGCCTCCGCCATGGCATGTGTCTACTTATTGGTGATCCTGCAGGGGAGTGACATGTGCTACATGCACACCATTGTGGCGATGGCTATCAGGACATGGGTGCATCATGGTGTCTGTCGCTGGTATGCATCACATGCATATCCTATTTGACTCTGGGCGTCCCTTTCATCCGGAAACCTGTACTGACTCAGTGGCAAGAGTTGTGGTGTGTGCATGTCCACATGCTACACCGTGTCCTCTGCACTGTCCAACTACTGTGTAGTTGGTGCATGTGTCCACACTGGGGTGTTGCTAACCAACAGACACCAGACAGATGGGTGCAAGGCCATGTGGGATGTGAGTGCCATGGTTGGCATCAGACTGACAATTGGCTTCTCCTGTTCAGTTAGGGCACTTTTAGCAATGTACAACTAATGATGCCAGGGCTTGCTCTGTAATGTGCTGTGCTCACAGTGGTGTGTGCGTTTGGTGCAGGTGACTGATGTCTGTCTGTTTCCCCATTGTTTGCAGATACATCCACGGCCACGGAAGGGGACAGCTCCATGGACCAGGAGGAGCCGGAGAGCCAGACTGGGTCAGCAGCCGAGGAGTGGTCGGAGGGACCCAGTGGCACGGAGGGCGAGGGGAGCCACACCGAAGAGTCCTCAGCACCATCCACCTCAGCTGAGGACCAGAGCAACTCGGAGGATGACTCCCTTATGGAGGCGGGTGTCAGCAGCCACCACACCCCAGCTAGTGTTGCTGTCCCCGCCACCACCAGCACCACCACCGCCCTCCCATCGGCTCCCATTCCCCAGGTCCGTGGAGGCTCCCATGTTCGGGAGCGTGTCTCCTTTGGGCCAGGCACCGCACCCCTGCCCCTGTGTCCCCTGCTGCCCTGAGTGAGGAGTCTGTGTACCTCCTTCGCCAGCTCCATGTAGGGCAGACAGCCATGCTGAGTGTCCTCCATGCGCACACCGCTCTGTTGACTCAGCTGGTGTCGTTCATGGAGGGCATCTCATCGGGCATGTCTGACCTACAGAGGGGCAATAGGTCCATGGACTCCTCCCTGACGGCAGCAGTGTCCCTCCTCAGACAGTCCCTCACCCCTCCTGCCTCTGCTCCATCCACACTCCCCAGCACCTTACCCGTCCCAAGCACACACACACCGGCACAGGCACACACCAGCACACACACATCCAGCACACAGACACACACGCCACAAACAAAACGCACACGCACGCACAGTCAGGGGACTGAAACCAGACTCACAGGGGATGGGGCCCTGGAACACACACACGCATCCATGAGCACTGCGCAGTCCTCAGTTGCCTCTCCCTCCAAAACACCCTCCCTTGCCTCACCTGCAACCCCAAAGACCCAGCGGCTCTTCCTCAGTGACCTCGGCCTCTTCCCCTCCGATCCAGCTGATACAGCATTCAGGGGGAAGAGGAAGCCCACCCACACGGAGCAGAGTGCCCTCGCCCCCGGACACCCTCCCCAGGCGCAGACAGACTGAGGCCCCCACCCGCAAGTCCCCCCGGAGTCGTAAGAGCAAGACCCCGCCGCCGCCCTGCAGCTCAGGCACCAGGTCTCCTTCCTCCATCCCTCAGGCCCCCACTCCACAGGTGCCCCCACCACACCCTGCCCCAGGTTCCCCACCCACAGATATACCATCCCCAAGAGGATCCAGCCTTCTCCCCCTGCCACTTGCTCTCCCGACACCACACCCCCGCTGCGCTTGTCTGTGCCACTGATGTGGTGAGGGTGTCCTCCCCTCTGTCCAGCCCACCTTGCCTGTTCCCCATTCTCCTCCCCTGGTGGTAGGCACTGCAGTGGAGTCCACTACCACCCTGTCTGACTTGGGCACTGCAGTGGCGGACCTGTCCACTCCATCTGCAGGGTCCACTGCAGTCGTGCCGGCACCCACAACATCTGAGTCATGCCCCCCAGTTGTGCCGGCACACACCATGTCAGACACCTCCACTGCAGTTGTCAGTGGCTCTCCAGCACCCACCACCCCTTCCCTGCTTCCTCCTGGTGAGCCCTGATCCTGTCCCTGCGGTGCCTGGCCTGCCCCCCCGGATGCCCCTCTTAGTGGATTGTCCCTGGTTTTGTGCAGGTATGCGTAGGGTGACATCTGCCACTGTCACCCTGTTTGGACTTTGACAATGGACTGGCCATTGGCCTTTGTGTTTTTTCTGGACTTTGTTTTCACACACATATGCTGAATAAAGCAACTTTCTGTTCTCTAGTGCTTATGCTTCTGATGTACATGTTGTTGATGATGCTAACCATGCCCTTGCTGCAGTGATGGTGATATTTGGTCTCATGATAATGAAGTGTTACTGTGCAGGAACCCATGTGGTCCAGGGGGAATGTGTCCTATCCTGTGGTGTATCCATGTCATCCATAGCAGCATCTGAGGGTGTCATGTGTTCAGTATTTGGCAATGGGATTTCCTACTTAGATTAGCTATTTCACATCTGTGGCTTCCACCCCTGCACATCTGTTGTGCCTGCCATTGTTCAATTCGTCTACTTCCCTGACCGTGTGGCCATCTCCACTGGACATGCAGGTTTGGGCATCAATGGGGAAGGACTCATCTGTGTTGTCAGTGCAACATTGCTATACAAGTGTGTTGGATCTGTGCTGATGATTCCGTTGGCACTTCCATGACCAGGCTGATGTGACGGGAGCCCTCATTTGGTGCTAATTGTTGATTGTGTGACCAAGTGCTCAGCTGACATGATGGGGCCCTACTGAGGCAACATATGGCACAGCTTTCCTCACACAGGAGTGGAGTCCCCTCATGGCAGTGTGTACTCCTGTGACATTGCCTGCGCCCAAGGTGTGTGTTGTATGTGCATGTCTGTGTGTTCACTTCCGTTTAGCTGTGCATGCTGTGATCCCTAGTGTTGTACCTGTTTGTGATGCTTGCTGAGTTGACCTATGTTCCCCCAAAGTCTTCTCCCTGGGTTCTCTGTGATGTGGGTGCATGGCACATTACTGGTCATGAGGGTGTCACCCATAGGTGTGTTTGCTGTCAGGGCTGAGTTTGTGTGCAGACGCAGATGGGTCACAGTCATGTTTCCCCTTGGCACTTGTTGTTTGCCCCTGTCATGTGATTTCCAGTTTGTGTTATCTTTCAGTGATTGTGACACGTTGTGTGTGTGACTGCTGGCACTCCTCAGGGTCCGGGCTGCAATGTTGGTTGTTGTCTATGTGTGTTCTTTGTGGGTGACCTTGGCTTCTTCATTAGTGTGTGACTGTGGCTGGGATCCCATTGGTTGGTGTGGTATTGCCGTCATGTCCATGTACAGCGTAGTGTGCAGTGTGTCAGACATTCAGGAGTCTTGTTGAGTGGCCATGTGTGATGTGTTTCTGCACCTTGGTTCCCACCCACCACCCTGGAATAGTCATGGGTGCATGTGCAATGTCACCAGTGCATGTGTGCTTCACTGCTGCACATTGTTGGAGGTCGAGGTGTGTGGTGTTGAGTGTGTGCAGATGAGAGTTGTTGCCCGGCTAGGCCCCTGCCTCCATGTTGGCCTTGGCTTACTGGCCATGCTGATTGATTTGTGCTTGTGTAGGTGTGATGGTAGTTTGTTGCTCAGGACACATGACTGTGGTTCACAGTGTGAACGACATTTAGCTTTGTCATCACAGTGGGATTGTAATGCAGCCCAGGGTCACCACATTGTGGGGGCCCTGGGGGTAGTGCTGTGGTGTGTCTGTGTCTTGCTGTGTCAGTTGCTGTTCCTACGTGCCTGTGTGACATGTGTGATTTGTGCTCCCTCTCATCTGACAATGCCTGCTTGCCCACATAGGGGATTTGGATCCATGAGTTACCTTTGTGTGGCACTGTATGCACATCTGTATGATTGGTATTCAGGTCTCCTCATGTGTTGTGTGGTTGCCTGGGGACACTGGCACCCCCCCTCACCTGTTGTGTATGATGTGCAGTGTGGGTCTGCCTGTTTGTGTTTGTGCATCTGCACCACTGCATTGGCATATCTTGGGTGTGCCATTGGCTGTATGTAGTTTGGTGGGTTTCCCTGCTGTCCCTGGGACTCCTAGGTCATCGGTCAGCACAATGATCATGGTTTGTGTGTCCCATTGCTGCCATGGTATGGTATCTGTTCACCTCACATCTACAGTCTCCACAGGGTATCTGCATTTGTGTGCCCATTGGTGCAAATATGTGGGTCTGCATTCTGATGGTCACTTCTGTCATTGTGTCATTGATGAATGTTGACAGTGTCAGCCCCCATGGGTGTTGTTTGTCTGCACATGGCCAAAGGTATGTCTTATTTGCACTGCAGTATTTGGCTCCCCCAATTTATGTTGCAATGGGACACATGCACTACTTTGCCACTGATGTGTTTTTTGTTCTGTGACCAGGAATCATCCATGCAGTTTGGCAGTTGCAGCTCTTTCTTTGTCAACACTTACCTTTTGGTCACTGTGATGATGGGGGTTTGGACCCCATTGCCACAATGTTCAAAATGTGCTTCAGCTATGGACCCCACACTTACCTTTTGGTCACTCTGGTGATGGGGCGTTAGACCCCATTGCCACAATGTTCAAAATGTGCTTCAGCTATGGACCCCACACTTACCTTTTGGTCACTGTGGTGATGGGGCGTTAGACCCCATTGCCACAATGTTCAAAATGTGCTTCAGCTATGGATGCCACACTTACATTTTGGTCACTGTGGTGATGGGGCGTTAGACCCCATTGCCACAATGTTCAAAATGTGCTTCAGCTATGGACCCCACACTTACATTTTGGTCACTGTGATGATGGGGGTTTGGACCCCATTGCCACACTGTTCAAAATGTGCTTCAGCTATGGACCCCACACTTACATTTTGGTCACTGTGATGATGGGGGTTTGGACCCCATTGCAACACTGTTCAAAATGTGCTTCAGCTATGGACCCCACACTTACCTTTTGGTCACTGTGATGATGGGTGTTTGGACCCCATTGCCACAATGGTCATGGCCTGCTTGCATTGTGGGGGCCACACACATATATGTGTTGCACATGTGCTAGGGGGTCACATTGTATGTTCAAAGTCATGTTCAGTGTTGTAGGCATTTGACACAGTCTACACACGCTTGTCATGGTGTTGGGGGGATGTCTTTTTCTTGCATTCCCTAGGTTGTGGTGTGCTGGTTGTGTCATGCATTGTCCATCCTATGAGTGGGGGTGGTGTTGGTGGTAGGCATCCAGCCCCCCATGGGTGGAGGTGGTAGTAGTGACAGGCATCCAGCCCCCCCTGGGTGAGGGTGGTAGTAGTGGTAGGCATCCAGCCCCCCCTGGGTGAGGGTGGTAGTAGTGGTAGGCATCCAGCCCCCCCTGGGTGAGGGTGGTAGTAGTGGTAGGCATCCAGCCCCCCTGGCTAAGGGTGGTAGTGGTGGTGGGCATCTGGCATCCCCCTGGCTAAGGGTGGTAGTAGTGGTAGGCATCCAGCTCCCCCTGGGTGAGGGTGGTAGTAGTGGTAGGCATCCAGCCCCCCCTGGCTAAGGGTGGTAGTTGTGGTAGGCATCTGGCACCCCCATGGCTAAGGGTGGTAGTGGTGGTGGGCATCTGGCACCACCCTGGCTAAGGGTGGTAGTAGTGGTAGGCATCCAGCCCCCCTGGGTAAGGGTGGTAGTGGTGGTGGGCATCTGGCATCCCCCTGGCTAAGGGTGGTAGTGGTGGTAGGCATCCAGCCCCCCCTGGCTAAGGGTGGTAGTAGTGGTAGGCATCCAGCCCCCCTGGGTAAGGGTGGTAGTGGTGGTGGGCATCTGGCACCCCCCTGGCTAAGGGTGGTAGTGGTGGTGGGCATCTGGCACCCCCCTGGCTAAGGGTGGTAGTAGTGGTAGGCATCCAGCCCCCCTGGGTAAGGGTGGTAGTGGTGGTGGGCATCTGGCACCCCTCTGGCTAAGGGTGGTAGTAGTGGTAGGCATCCAGCCCCCCCTGGGTGAGGGTGGTAGAAGTGGTAGGCATCCAGCCCCCCCTGGCTAAGGGTGGTAGTAGTGGTAGGCATCTGGCACCCCCATGGCTAAGGGTGGTAGTGGTGGTGGGCATCTGGCACCACCCTGGCTAAGGGTGGTAGTAGTGGTAGGCATCCAGCCCCCCTGGGTGAGGGTGGTAGTAGTGGTAGGCATCCAGCCCCCTGGCTAAGGGTGGTAGTGGTGGTGGGCATCTGGCACCCCCTGGCTAAGGGTGGTAGTGGTGGTGGGCATCTGGCACCCCCTGGCTAAGGGTGGTAGTAGTGGTAGGCATCCAGCCCCCCCTGGGTGAGGGTGGTAGTAGTGGTAGGCATCCAGCCCCCCTGGCTAAGGGTGGTAGTTGTGGTAGGCATCTGGCATCCCCATGGCTAAGGGTGGTAGTGGTGGTGGGCATCTGGCACCACCCTGGCTAAGGGTGGTAGTAGTGGTAGGCATCCAGCCCCCCCTGGGTAAGGGTGGTAGTAGTGGTAGGCATCTGGCACCCCCCTGGCTAAGGGTGGTAGTAGTGGTAGGCATCCAGCCCCCCTGGGTAAGGGTGGTAGTGGTGGTGGGCATCTGGCATCCCCCTGGCTAAGGGTGGTAGTGGTGGTAGGCATCCAGCCCCCCCTGGCTAAGGGTGGTAGTAGTGTTAGGCATCCAGCCCCCCTGGGTAAGGGTGGTAGTGGTGGTGGGCATCTGGCACCCCCATGGCTAAGGGTGGTAGTGGTGGTGGGCATCTGGCACCCCCCTGGCTAAGGGTGGTAGTAGTGGTAGGCATCCAGCCCCCCTGGGTAAGGGTGGTAGTGGTGGTGGGCATCTGGCACCCCCCTGGCTAAGGGTGGTAGTGGTGGTGGGCATCTGGCACCCCCCTGGCTAAGGGTGGTAGTAGTGGTAGGCATCCAGCCCCCCTGGGTAAGGGTGGTAGTGGTGGTGGGCATCTGGCACCCCCCTGGCTAAGGGTGGTAGTAGTGGTAGGCATCCAGCCCCCCCTGGGTGAGGGTGGTAGTAGTGGTAGGCATCCAGCCCCCCCTGGCTAAGGGTGGTAGTAGTGGTAGGCATCTGGCACCCCCATGGCTAAGGGTGGTAGTGGTGGTGGGCATCTGGCACCCCCCTGGCTAAGGGTGGTAGTAGTGGTAGGCATCCAGCCCCCCCTGGGTGAGGGTGGTAGTAGTGGTAGGCATCCAGCCCCCCCTGGGTAAGGGTGGTAGTAGTGGTAGGCATCTGGCACCCCCTGGCTAAGGGTGGTAGTAGTGGTAGGCATCCAGCCCCCTGGGTAAGGGTGGTAGTGGTGGTGGGCATCTGGCACCCCCTGGCTAAGGGTGGTAGTGGTGGTTGGCATCCGGCCCCCCTGGGTAGGGGTGGTGGTGCGCATTCAGGCCCCTGTGTGCATATGTGGCATTGGTGATGGGCATCCCGCCCCTATGGTGCTGCTGTTGCTGGTGTAAGTAAATTCTGCGTCCCTCTGTGTGTGTGTGATGTGTCGTGTACGTGTTGTATGTGTTTTGTGGTTGGTGTCTGACTTACCTTCTGCGCCGTACGCGTCCGTGCCTGTTCCGGTAGTAAATGTAGAATATTTGGTATGATCGGGACGAAGGGATTCATGGTTGGTTCGTGTCGTTCGTCCTTCTCGTTGCTTCGCGTCGTCCTCGTCGCCTCGCGTCGTCCTCGTCGCTGGCGTGTTCTGTCTCGTAGCCGTGGATTGTGTTGTGGCGCGAATCGGAGCTTATGTGCGCCTCTCCCGGATGCTTTGACGTGCCGTGCGTAGCGACGGGTTCGGCGCGTACGGGAAGCGCATCGTACTTGGTCGGCCGGACGGAGCTGCATTTTCCCTTCCGTGCGACTCGATTCTGCGTTTCCGGATTCGCCTCGGTCGGAGAACAGGACCTGGATTGGGTGAGTACAACTCGGCCGGATTTTGTGCTGTTGTGCGCATCGTACTTACTCGTTCGGTGTGCTGTACGGATCGGTCGGGAAACAGGCATTCGCATGGCTTTTTTCCCGACCGAATGGTATTGGGTGCGCCTCCGACCGAGATCGGAATCGGCCCCACAGTCTTTTGTAAAGTGAGACTCTGTACTGTCTTTGTATTGCTTTATTGTGCTTGAAACTTCCGGCTGATAGCTATAATCCAATCCTTGTTCAATCTGTTGTTCTGCACACATCATTTCTGAGACCTCATTATGATCTGATTTCAGAGAAACCGGCAATCTATACCTGGGCATCAGTTTTTGCAATAACACATTTGCTACTATGCAGTTGTCATTTTTCTTAAAATCTGTTCTGATACAACCTTGTTGTTCTGCTTCTGAAATATTTTCTTGAGCCTCTATTAATTCTTTCCAAATGTAAGTCATTATCATCAGCATTAGATAAACAGTACCCTTTTCAGATTCACCTGTGAAAATTCCATTGAATGTATAGGCTAACAGGACACAATATTGTAGAACTGAATTAGCATTTCTCTCTCCCATGACAATAGTGACTCCCATTTGAGCAGTTATACTGCATGTTAAGGTAAGGGCAATCAATTTAGATTTTGGACTGAGGTAACTACTGAAAGCCATGAAGCTTTGACAACATAATGTATAGGGAGCACAGCATGTGCTGCTCCTAATGTGTCATTGTTACCTTTCAAACATGGGCCATCTACAAAATGGACATTGTTGGGCTCAATCAGACGTTCATCATTAAAGTCTAACCTTGGTTTCAGGCATAAATTCATGATATCTAGACATTCAGGTTCAGTTTCATCACAAACAATTTCATTTACTGGCAGTAAGCTCAATACATTTGAATTTAGACATTTCTTGGTCACAGTATTTTCCCAAAACAACTTCACAAAGGAAAGGACCATTTCGATAATTGGAAATTCCATCATTATATTCTCACTCTTTTTGTGACTGACATCTACCACAGCTACTAAGTTAAGGCAGCTGGGCATTTCTGTGACGTTGGGGTCAAAGGTCATTTGGAAATACGTAACAGACTTTTGAACACATTCATGTTTTTGAACAGGTACTGAGAGAGCGCAGCCCTCTCTCTCACTGCAATTTGGTATATTTTCTTTTAAATAAACTTGCATCCCTAGTGCCGGGGCGAAACACTTTTTCTCTTTCAACTAACTCTAGGAATGCTTTTGTGCAATTGTTATCCAGTGGAAGCGGATCAGACACATCTTTGTGTGTCAGCCTCAGTAAAGGCTTAGCCACTAGGGAAAGGTTTGGTAACCACTCTCTACAGCAGCCAACCATTCCCAAAAACATCCTGACTTCTTTCTGAATTTGAGGTGGATTCATCTGGTCAATTACTTCCACTCTCTCCTTTTCCAATTATGTGTCCCAGACATTCATCTTCTTTTTGACAGTACTCCTGACTATCCTCATGCAATGGCACTGTGACATGAACTTGACAAAAATCAATAACAGTAAGCCATTCTTCAGCACATGAAATGTGAAAAAATGTGTTGGCTGGATTCGGTACCACAGGACAACATGGAATAGTCATGCTGCTAATCTGCACTATTCTATTCTTTTCATTTAGTTTCTGTAAACCTGTGATCAGAAATTTACATAAACTTTCAATAAATTCCATCAAAGATCCTTTACTCAGTTTATCTCCAATTATGGGTAAAATTTCTGCAACTGATGGTGTTCTTAAATACATGTCTTCTGGTTCTAATTTGAATAAGACATGTTCTGCATGTTTTATTATTCTGACATCTTTCTCTGTGAGCACCCTTACTTCTGTGTTTATTATTTCTTTCAAATCAGAAGGTAATTTTTCAACTGTCTTTTCTGAAAACAATCCTACAGCTGTCTCTTGTTGGGCCATTGTACATCCTCATCAGCAATCTGATATTTAACATCATCTAGTGTACAGTAATATGTGCTGTTCAATTTGCAAAACAAATGTTTTCCCGCCAGGCCTGTGTCACAAACAACAAATTGGTAACCTTTCTCAAATGGGCCTATTTTTGCTGCAACCTTCTCTAAAACTGGGTTTGTAACTTCTCTTTTAAAACTCCTACAACTAAGTCTGGACCTTCCACTGTTTTCACAATGGACTTGGTAATGTCACAATTGTTAGGTTAAAACTCTCATTTTCAAATACAGCAACCTGTTGAAATGGGTTCTGATTTTGTTTCTGGAAAGAATTCACACTTGCTCTGGACAACTGATTTAAATTAATTTGAGCATTTTCCATATTTTGTGGGAGCATTTGAGCTTGAAAAATTCCTATAATTGGTACCTGTTTCTGAACTGACATTTGCATTTGCTGAGCTGGCACATTTTGCACCTGCATTTCTCTCTGTGTTTGCGCATTTCCATTTACTGCATCTTGTTTAAATTTACATTTCTTCTTCCAATGCTCAAATCTGTTATAAAGATGGCAAAAGAACACTTTTTCCAGCAGTGCAACATCCATACCTGAATTTGCACAAACCAAAACACTTCTACCTTTAGCCTGTGTAACACCAGATTTTGCTTGAGCACCTTTAATTTCTGCTTTGAAACAACACATTGTAACTCACTTCCATTCACTGCAAACAACTGATTTTGAAAACTTTTCTGAGCAAACCCCTCTGTACCATCATAGGTTTTTCCTCAAACTCTTTCTGCTTCATTCCTTGTCCAGCACTATAGTACCCTTCATCCTTCAGAATCCCATCTATCAGCTTTCTTTGCAAACAAACCAATATTTGCTGTACGTGCGCACTGATCTGATCAGAGAACATTAAACCAATAACCAATTGAGTCACAAAGAATCTCATGCCACTGACATCAGGACATTCTCTTCCACTGTGTTGCAGAAACTCTAGGCACACACTTTCACAAAACTCATGAACCAATTATTTTAGCTCTTGTGTGGTTCTTTTTTATCTGTACCCAATTAACATTTTGCTGGCACTCTGCCCTTCAGAAAAGTAATCACTGCTTCATTTTTCTCCATAACCACAGAAAATGATGGTGCATTCATGCAAACCTTTTTCATTGTCTCCTCATCTGGCCCTTGCACAACAACTTTAGATTCAAACCACAATTCAGTTTGCATGTCAATGTCAAAGAACATTCTCAAATTAATACACAACTCCTTTAAAATGTCAACAAATCCATCAACTTGTGGGTACCACAGCATAGGCTTGTCTCTCAATTTTGGGAATGTGTTCAGAAATGCTGCAAGTTCACTTTTGACCCGAGGCACATGAACATGCACTTCTCCCACCTTTTTTCTCAATGAGTAAGCAAAAGCTTCTCCCTCATCCTGTTTATTATTTTCCTCAACAAGGTCTGGTGGTTTCTTTTTCTCATCCAGTTTCCTTGCTAGGTCTGGTGGTTTCTTTTTCTTCTGATGTTTTCTTGCCCACTTGTCTCCTAATTTCTCAAACCCATTGCATTTGAAAATATATTTCACCATTTCTGCAATGTGCAATTGCATTTCTGAAGAACTCATGGTCTTATTTGCTTCATCATCCATATGTACCCTGAAACTTTTCTGAAATGGAAAACTTCCTGAAACATCAATTTCATATTTTTGAGCCAAATCTGTCAGTCTATCATGAGTAGTCACTGCACATGTAGTTGTTTCCTTACTCAGGGAAATTAATTATTTTTCCTGACACTGGTTCACATTTTCATGACTTAAATAGCAGGGACTGTTAATTTCTTCATGTTCAAACTTTAAATTTAAAACATTAAGCTGTCCCTCTTTTTCAGGGTCTGGGTTAATTTGTTCCCCCATACTCTCTATCTTTTTAATCACTGCTGCTTCCTCAAAGCAGGTTTGAAAAATACCATCTCCAAATATATTCGTTTTTTCCTGGGCTATTGATGTTGTAAAGACTATTTTCCCCCCACCTTTCAATGCTTGGACTGTCTGTGGTAGTTTCTGTTCAATAATCTGTGAATTTTGAGATCCTGAAATAAACCCTGCCATAATTTCTACTTCTGCAGCTCTTTGAACCTTTTGAGTAGGGACCATATTAATTTGGACAGTCACAATTTGTGTAGGCACTGTCTGTGCATCTGCAGCTTGTAGTATTTGTACTGAATCTGTCACAATTGAAGCAGTAACACCTGGAGTTATCACGGTCAGTGCTGAATCAACAGGCGGTAGGTCAATTTGAAATGTCTGCACAGTTCTCTCAATCTGTATTTCTCTCTGTTCAACAGAAGCAGTAGCCACTGTAGTACTTGCTGGTACACTATTATCAGTATTTTTAGTGGGGACCACATAAGGTGGTGGACACTCAGTTAATAATGCATCCAATATTTCATCCCCTGAATCATTATTTATTTGAAGCTTTTTATCATTATTAATTTCCTTCTCCTGTATCTGGTGCTTTACCTTTTTATCCTCACTTGCTTTGTCTCTTGCTGTCTTTTCCCACATGCTTAAAGCTTCAAACTGTGCAGCTCTAGATGGCGTCTTTATTTCACATAACACTTCCTTTAATTTGTCAATAATTTGCAATTCAAAAGTACCATCTTTTGGAAACCTCAAAGGACCCTCTTTTTTAGTAATCTTGCACCATTGGTGAACCCACATACATGAATTGTGTCCCAAATTGGTAGACATAAAATGCACAGGTGTTCCTTTAGGAGCATCACCAATTAAAAATGAATTTTTCACTTTACCTCCCAACAGTTTCTTAAAACCTTTAAACAATTTCATTTCTGCAATAGTTCAATGCAGTTTATTTTTCTCTAATCATGTCAGAGTTGACAATTTCAGTCAGTTTAACTCCTACTACTGACCCTCCCTTTACAAAATAATACAGCAATATTTTTCTGAGTTTTCTTAATCAAAATTCTATTAGTGACAACATAAAACAATGCTACCTTGTCTGTTCCACTAAATAAAGAGATAGTTTTCACCCTTCAATAGATTTTTCTCACTACGAGTCCTAATAACGACCAGCGTTATTTTACTCTTCAAACAAGCTTCCGGGAAGACCTATTACTCCTCTAGGGATAAGGCCAAGATTTCGCAAGAGGACTTTTTGGCGTGAAAAGAGGTCTTGTTACTCTCCTGGGGATAAGTTTCAGAAGTGGACCCTTCGCTATTTCAGTTACCCTACTTACATACGAAATTTTCCTAAAGTAACACCTACAGCCCTCCGTAGCTTTTAGGTATTATTCCAACAGACAAAGTACTTCTGCAGTGTGGCTTCTTTACCACACTCTTCTTCTGCCTACTTCAGGCTAATTCCATTCCCGGGATTCCTCAGGTATCTCCGTACCTGAACTTTCAGACAACATAAAACAGGACACTAACTTTTCCTTTTAAGAACATATAATCAATAATTAATAATTCTGTCCTATGAAATTACCAATTTAATCAATGAAACCATCAAGTCAAAATGAGCAAAATTTCATCAACAGTCAAAACCCTTATTATTTTTTCAACACTACAAAAAAAAACTTGTAGCACATTAACAACATTTCACAACCCTATTGATACTCACACCACTCCAGCTCTCGCCTTCTTGGATTACCTTCCAGTACTGCTTTGCCAGTCTTCAAGTTCTGAGGATTGGAATCAGGAATCAGGACTTTTTGAGAATCTGGACATTTATCTAACTTGGGCAATTATTTTGTAGCGCTATTTAGGCATTAAACTAAACTATGCTCCTTTTGGTGATGGTGTTTAACCTTAACTCTGCTACCAAAACTGATGTATCGGTAATTTCACGGTAATTTCTCAATGCAAAACATCATTACCTCTTGTTTCCCGCTTAAAGGGGATGGACCTATTCCACAGTGTATCACCAATTAGGAGACTTTGCATAAACATGAAAAATCAAATGCAAATAATATTTAAGGCAATAATGAGAGTTGTGAGTAGCTTTAAAGGGTTTTATTTTCTAGTCAAAAGTTAAGGTTCTCTGACTCTTTATTCATTGGTAATATATCAATCAGGTTACAGAATTGAAAAAAAGGAAAAAATAGAATTAATATGTTATGTTATGTTATACGACATTTATAGCGCACACGGATACTCACTAGTGTCCCGGCGCGGGAGCCAATTGAAGGAGACAGAAGGGCGTGTGTCAAGGCTGGATGTTAATTAAAAAGCAATGTTTTTAACTGCTTTTTAAACAGCCTAAGGTCTTGGGTATTTCGCAGATCATATGGAAGGGCATTCCAGGCTTTGGCCGCCCTGAATGAGAGGGAGCTGCCCCCTGTTCTAGCCAAGCGGTAGCGTGGGATAACGGCGAGGCATTGCGCTGTAGGCGCATAAGTGTCTTTGAGGCACATAGAAGTTAAAGCGTCTCCTGAGATAGGAGGGCCCGGATTTGTATAAGGCACCATGGGCAAGGGTGAGGGCCTTAAACAGAACACGTTGCCCTATCGGGAGCCAATGCAAATCCCGGAGATGTTGCGTTGTACTAGACCTACCAGAAATGCCCAACAGCGCTCTCGCTGCCGCATTCTGAATGGTCTGTAGCTTTTTCAGCTGATAACCGGGAAGGCCAATATATAACGCATTGGCGTAATCGATGGGCGACAAGATGAGGGCACGAGTCACCATTTCCTTTGCTGATCTGGGCAGGAGTGGCAGGAATTTCCTAAGTAGTTTCAATGTGCCGAAGCACACTCCGACCAGTTTTTTTATCTGTGGAGAGAATCTGAGGTCCTCACTGAACCAGACCCCCAGATTCTTCACTGGGCTCCCCTTTGAATTGGGCATGGGGTAACCTGCTGGCCAAAGGTCATCCCTGAAATGAGGAGTACCTCAGACTTGTCCTCATTGTATTTGAGCTGAGCCCCTGCGAGCCATTTAAAGACTGCTGCAAGGCAGTTTTTGGCTAGATCCGGAGACAGATCTTTTTCCTTCCACGTAAAGAGGAGCTGGGTATCATCAGCGTAAGCTATGATCTTTGCACCCAGCTCCTCTGCCAGATAGATTAACGGCGTGATGTATACGTTGAAGAGAAGGGGACTCAGAGTTGAACCTTGATCAACTCCCGTAGTCACCTTTCTTGGTACTGAAGAAAACGGAGGCATCCAAACCTGTTGTGTTCTATTCTCTAGAAAGGATTCAATCCAATCCCACGCCGACCCAGAAATTCCAATATTAGGGAGACGGGCCAAAAGTTGGCGATGTGGCACCGTATCAAAGGCGGCAGAGAGGTCCAATAAAATCAGGGCCGCTCTGCCACCTGAATCTAGGCAGTCTCTGATAGCCTCCGACATCTCAACCAGGGCAGTCTCAGTGCTGTATGTGGCCCGAAATCCCGACTGGGCTGGGTGGAGGGCACCAGAAGTCTCAACAAACTTAGAAAGTTGTTTGTGGACAGCCTTCTCACACACCTTCGCCACAGCCGGGAGAAGTGAGATAGGTCGGTAACATATTATAGATTGCATACAAGGCACTCCATAAAGGAAGAAAAAACATATTTCTATGTCAGTCAAAAACTCTTAAAGAGTTTTAAGAAAATATAATTCTAGAGTGAGTTTTGCAAGGCAAATCAATAATTAATAATTGGCAAAAATCTCCCATAAAGAGAAATAAACTGAATAAGACAAAATAAGTATTTGCAAAGCCAGTTATTCAAAGCATTAAACTTAAAGTTTTAGAATCTAAACCTGTCCTGTTCTATCAGCTGATTCTCTCTGTCCTCGCTCTGCCTCTCTGAGTCCCCGCAGACGCTGCCCCTCCTTTCTCTCTGGCTTCGCTGGTTCATCTCTGCCTTGCGACCTGCTAAAAAAAATAAGCAGAGCAGCCTACACCTCTCAGCTAGCAATCAATATTTCTATCAAAAATACACGTGACTTGGTCTTTGTAGCTTGTCCAATAGGAGCTTCAGAACACATCGACTCCCCATGGGCTGACTGGACACGTCATCAATCAGGCGAGTTCTTGTAACACATTTGAGTCTTGTGCTAGATGACTTCACATCCTAAAAACAATTACATTTTCTGCATCAAAAAGTATTAAATATGCGGAAACAGAGAATCATATTATAAGAAAAAATGTGTGCTCTGCAGTTTTTTCACTCCACGTTATGAAGTGAATAAAGCATTGTCTAAACAAACTGCATGGAGATAAAAGTATGCGAAGGTCTTTTTCATGAAGAGACGGAAACAAGGGGCGTAAATTATAAGAAAGGTTCTTTCATGAAAGCTGGGAGGAAAGAGCACACATTCCTTTCTTATCTCAAGGCTGAAAACCACAGTGAGCTTTCCAAAGCAAACTGAAATCACAAGCTTTTCTACACTGCAAAATGCATGTTAATTCAGCACAAATATATTCTACTTTGAACACATTTTCTAAATTAAATGTGCATTCTATAGTGAGGTTAATTTCTAATCTAAACACAATCAAACAACCATGATTAATTAATTGAGCATGGTTTTACATGATTCATTAGACTGAAAGTATCTGACCAGGCCTCATTTATGTTTTCACTTACACCAAAATTCTGCGTGCCATTTTTTTTTTTTTTTTTAAATAAAGCAGTTTGTGTCTGAAACACAAAACAGAGCAATGCCTAAATCTAGGTGAAATCTGGGCTACATCAATACCATGTTTTCTGGTTTCACTTCGTGCAAACCAGCCACTAAATGGGAGTTTATGTGTCTCCGTTTTTTACCTCAAATATTAATGCTTTGATTTTAGCTCTTGTGTAAAAGGGTAGAACGAGAGAGGAAGGCAGAAGCCAGATAAAAGCTCGGCTCGTTTTGGGCTAGATGTTCCGGGAGGACCACAAGCTGCAGGGTTTGATGCTATCCTGCAGCCATCTTCTTCTGTCTCGATGTAAATTTACAAAACAGTGGTAGCATGAACGCTCAATTAGGGTTAAAAAAAAGTGCCACAAAGCACCCATATCTCCTAGCGGCACAGGGAAAGACATTTCTCCAAATAGAAAATGTTTTCCGACTAAAAACCAGGGTAATCCTTAAACAGCGGATAGTCCACCTGCGTCAATCTCCAGACATATATATTTGATAAACGAGTAAATGCCTGCAATGCAATCATTTTCTTTGATTTCGGTTTTTACCTTTGAATTTTGTGCGTCTCAGAAAATGAGCGAGCTTACAAAAATCGTGGTTTTCTTGCAATGTTGAGGACGTTTGTGGACTTTTTCTGTTCCGGACCGCCCTGATGGAATGGGATGGGATGTCTGCTCTAAACACACTTCTGTTTCCTATATGACTCACAGAATAGATTGGGTTATTAAACCACTCACGATCTTCCACAAGGCTCTTATGACTTGCATCTTCTCACATGAATTCCATGACTTCTGTACCTGATAGGCCATCATGTTATGAGCGACTTGGCGCCCACACAGAAGTGCACGCAGCGCTTTAAAAGCATTATAAATAAAGAAATTGATGAAATAAACAATTAATACAGCATGACTGCAGAACGGAGCCTATGCAGCTTGGGACATGTGACCTCTTTTGCCACACGTTTAATTGGGGTTTCAAGCAATACGTTGCTAAATTTATTAGGGTAGACAAAATTGGCATATGTCGCTCGCTTGAATAAAACATCCCCTTATCAGCCGCCTTTAAAGTACTCCTGCATTCGCTTATAAAACGCTTTCAATTTCTGCCTCAGACCTCAAGTATTGTAGCCATACACGTAACAGGTGCTTCTATTATCCTATCTGCTGCGCTTGTTAAAACAACCAATGCCTCCCAATTTTGGAATCTGTTCCATTACAAAGCATAGTGTGTGCTTTACGCGCGCGCCTTCTTGTTTAATAAAATAATAAAATTCTGTTTTTTGTTTTCAAATATGACACCAAGTAGCAGTTTTTCCTGAAATAAGACCATAGCTGCTTTATTATTGTTGTCAGTAAAATAATCAGACATCCTTATAATGACTACAGATAACAAACAAAAAAATCCAATATATTCCAAAGGAAAACAATGTTCAACTGAACATTCCTGAAGGAAAAAAACACTACAAGCAACATGACAGTAACAAAGTCCATCCGAGTGAGCTACCCACCACCTCTCTCTCTAACCATGCCTGCTCAGGACAAAAACTTAAGAAAAATATCCAATTGGACAAAGTACAGTAACCAGCTAACTGGACTATGATATTAAGAAATACCACAAAGGGGCCTGCAGGACTGCTCAAATCTTCCAGCTCATTGAAAGCCATAAACTGCGCTTCTGTCTCTTAAACCGCTTCATCCCCACACTACTCAGAGCTATGTCCCATAACAAGCTAACCGTACCTTAGTGGACATCACGGAAAGCATGGAAACACTTCCCATGTAACTATTAAAAACAAAAACAATGCCTTTCCAACCACAGGCTGTACAAAATATAGCTTACTGCCCAAGCAGGCAAGCACTTCAATGATCCACATAGATACAGTAAGCACTATATAAATGCTGCAATACAATACAATGCAAAGTTAAATACACATCAACTCCTCAAAAGAGGAAAAAAGGAGTCTTGTGTTTGTAGACAGAGTCCCATCCTTCGGCGGAGGAACAGCTGCCATAAGCCCTTTCAGGTGTCGATGGAAAGTGCACCCCCCCTTCAGTGAAATGTAGCAGAAAGTTTCAGCAAATAATTAACAATAGTGCCTCCACCCTGCTGCAATCTTTAATGAGCCAGCAGTGAGGCTCACTTCTATAAAATAACAATTGATGGACGGCCTTCCTCTACAGTGAACTAGTGAGGGTCCCATGGGCCCGGTGCACTCAAATTAAAGAAGTCCCTCTGACTGCTGGTTGGGTAGAAAATACAGCAATGCTTAGGGGTCAGCGGTCCCTTCAGGCCTCTGGGCCCCACTGCCATTGCACCGTCTGCACCATTGCTAGCCTCTGTTCCATTAAAGCAAATACTCATTGAAAGTACGAGTTTGCAGTATTCAACCTCTAGTTCGGAATACCATATACGAGGCTATAGTAAAGTCAATGATTTTTTGTTGGGGGAGCTCACCAGTTGAAGACACCATTTTGTCACTGACGCTTAGTCCCTGTGAACAGGACAATCTTCCAGTGAGGAAAATCGAAACCCAGTGGTTAAACCTTGAGCTGCTACTGAAACTCACCCCCACCGTATAAGGCTCGGTTACAATCCTAGCGCCTCATTTATGGGAAACTAACGCAGCGCAGTGCCCCAAGTTATTTTGCTGCGCCACACTGCGTTAGTTTTGAAACACAGGGATGCAACATATTTACAGCAAAATGTCGCATCTTTGTGCCTTTCCCTGTGCTGGCGCACAAACTGCTGCCATGCGCCGGCGCAGGCACCCTTGCACCATGGTGCAAGGATGCCTGCATCGTGGGGAGAATGTTTTTGTGCAGGAAGGGGCATCTTCCTGCACAAAAACAATCACTGAGGTGATTTCCTCTTCCAATGCGTGCTGTAGAATGCAGCACGCATTGAAATAGGAAAAAACAAGGAGAAATGAAAACATTTCTCCTCGTTGCGCCTCGCTACACCACCCCTGGGGGTGGCGTAGCATCCTGACGCATTTCCAGGTTTACGATTGCTCGTAAATCTGGAAATGCATCAGTGGACATGGGTGTTGCGTGGGAACACCCACATCAACACCCATGTCACGCCCCTAACACGCAACATGTTGCGTGAAATGGGGTGAAATTTACGAGCACACGTAAAGCCACACAGGGTGGCTTTACATGTGTTTGTAAATTTCACGCAGCAGGTTGCGCCGTCGGTGTGTCATGCAACGTGACGCACTGAAGGCGCAAGGGGCTCATAAATAAGCCCCCTAGTGTGTAAGACTCAATCTGATGCAGTGAGATTTGTTCCAAGTCAGTGAGGCACTCCTCGTTTCAGCAGAACCTGCTCCCAGTGAAAGATGGCCGCTCCCAGTACTTAAAGACTCACACCAAATGCATGACACTATCATATTAAATAAGATAGAAACCCAACGAGTAACGCTCACTTTAATTGGCTGAGGATCTTCCTATGGAGGAAGACTTGATCCTGCTGAGGGTAACTCTCCTTTCATGCCCCTCGGTTCATTGTAGCAACTTAAACTCTGAATTACAGACACAAGACAGACTCTCACTAAAAGAAATGTGCTTCCACACAATAAAACACGCTCACATAAAGTGACTCTAACTCTGTGAGGGAAAGTCCTTCACAGTCAGTGAAATGAAGTTCTGCATGAACCGTTAGTGCAAAAAAGTTCAAGAAAGTGAACCACTCCAACATTTGTTGTGAGGGGAGTGAGGTGGCTCTTGCCAAAGGACTAATAAAAACTTGAAGGTTAAATCAGCAGAACTTCTTATATCAAGAAACCAGGAGGAGCTTAAACTATCCAATTCACAATTGGCTAAACCTCTTTCTTGTACTGCTCAGGGATCAGAATCTCTTGGTACACTAGCAGAATATCCTGCAGAAACATATTATGCTACAAAACTATCATCGCCCTAAGTATAATGTGAGCACAATTTTGGATTAAGTGCCTTCTTCATGGCTTCACTGTTGTTGTTTTTGTGAAATAATAAAAACAGATTTTTAAAAAACTATCATAGCCAAAATATCAACTACTTGTAGTCAATATTTTGGATGCAATATTTTGTAGCAAAAATATTTTCTGCACAACATTCTGACATACAACTACCTCTCTTGTAGTTAAGTTTACATATTGCAATACAACATAATGGTGTCCTCTTGAGGTCGATCATTTGTTTAATTGTTGGAAGTACTATAGAAAGAGAATGTGTGGTTGCTGTTTCCACTCCATCATCACAGATATACTTTCTTCCTTTCATCAACAGCCTTGTCTCTGGTACGTGAACATCCCTGAGTTTTCCTAAGGTTCCAATCATAGACTTTAGAAAAAGCTTCTTGGATGAGACACACAGTAACTTGAAAACATACATTAATTTACTCTCACCTGGAGTAATAGCTGACAGAAGTGATCATCATCACAGAGAACTACAAGAAACTACTGGACTCACTTAGGGATATTTTCACAAGAACGTGTGCTAAACATCTCCAAAAAATGTTAACGCAACTTTACACATCGCAGCCGATCGCGGGGAAATAACACCGTGTTAACCTGGAATTCACAACACATCAGTACCATGCGATAGTTCCCCGAAAACGCGGCCAATGTCCGCGATACAACAACCGCAA
Source organism: Calotriton arnoldi (assembly GCA_963921515.1). Taxonomy (NCBI): domain Eukaryota; kingdom Metazoa; phylum Chordata; class Amphibia; order Caudata; family Salamandridae; genus Calotriton; species Calotriton arnoldi. The sequence goes on from CAWUFW010006804.1 coordinate 362,016, forward strand.
CCGTGATAAAAACACAAACCTCAACGCGAAAAAACATGCGATGGGCCAAAGCGCGATGAGGAAATCAGCAATAAGCAGCGCCAGGCCTGCAATACACACATGGCAGGCGGGAAAAACCACTATAAAAGTAGAAAAAACACACAAGCACAAAATGACCAACACCCAAGCACCATGGAGGCAGCCGGAGCAGGCGCAGAGGACGAGCGCAACCCCACAAGCACCCCGGACGACCAGCCTGGGACCTCGGGGACAGGGAAGGGCAAGGACAAGAAGAAGAGGAAGACCAAGTTCAGTCCGCAGGAAAACAGGATCCTGGTCACGGAGGTGATGGAACACCATCAACAACTGTTCGTCACCTCCAACGTGTCATTGGGCACCAAAAATGGAATATGGCGGGACATTGTGGACAAGGGGAATGCCGTCGGAGACATAACATAACATGTGTATTTGTAAAGCGCACGTTCACCACTACGGGTATCTTGGCGCTGAATAACAGATGTTTGTTGTTACCCAACTCAATGGTACTCATTTTATCGACCTCAGATGGATGAAAGGCTGAGTGGACCCGCCGGGATTTGAACCTGTGACCATGAGGTCGAACACAGGCCCCTGCAGTAGACGCATTAGTCCACTGAGCCACCAGACCCGGCATGCCGGAATGCCGTCGGAGAGCACAAGAGTTCAATGGACGAGGTCAAGAGGCGATGGATTGACATCAAGCGCAAGACCAAGGAGAAACTCGCAGCCAACCAGAAGGCAGCAATGCAAACTGGAGGTGGGAGCCCAGCGCCACAGCTGGAGCTGGATGACATGGAGGAGCTGATGTCGACAGTCATCAGTGTGGAGACCATGGCAGGAGTCGGGGGACCGGACACTGCTCGACAGGACACAACACAACCGTAACAGGGTGAGTGACCACCAGGTACTGGGGGGACGGGTGGAGATGGCCACAATGGCACACATGCACAATCAAGCAGAGCAAAGTGCACACCCACAATGACTCTGGATCATGGCCCTGATCCACAGACTGTCACAATGTACAATGCCATGCTGTCTGAATGTGAACCTATACCATGCGGCTACATACATGCGGACACATTGTAATTCACCATCTCCCCTTCACATTGCAGTGGCACTGTCAACACCTCCTGCAGAGCAGTCCCAGCCACTCTTCACTAATGACGAGGAGGACACCCCCAGCATCGACACCCAAGCCCTCCAAGACATCATTGACATCATCCGCAACTCACCTCCAGGATCAGGGCAGCCCAGCTGCATCAAGGAGACCCCACCCACTACACAAACCACCCAGCAGGAGGCACCCACAGCCCCGGCAGTCTCCCAAGACCCCCAGGAACAACACATGGCCTTCCAACACCGTGTGCTGGAGGGCCAGAGGGAGACGGCTGAGCAGGTGCAGGTGGGGTTCGACCTCATGGCTACCAAACTGGACGCCATCCATGGGTGTCTAGGTCCCATCAGGGACCAGCTCCAGTCCCTAACGGACACCCACGGCCCGCTCCATGGTCTCCAACGAGCCCTGACTGACATCGCTGGAGTCATGACTCGGAGACAAGAACACCTGTCCGCTCAGAGTGGCTCCAGCGATCCCAGCCGTGAGCTGGCACACATGCGGAGGCTCATGGAGGACATGGTGTGGATGGAGGCGGAAAGGATGGCAGCCACCGCTGCACATCAGCGAAATGTAGCTGGGATCTACCATGCCCTGCAGATCCTCATCATGGCATTGCTGCCACAAGGCGTGGCGCAGATGAATGCTGCTGCCCCCACACCATCCACATCTCCGCCCCCTGGTGTGTCAGTGCCTCCCAATGTGGCAGGCGTATCCACTCCGGCACCTGATGTGTCACTGCCACACAGTGCAGCTGACAATCCTCCTCCGGCCCCTGATGTGTCAGTGGCACACAGTGCCGCAGCCGGTACTGCAACACCCACAGGTGGGGCAGAGCACACATCCGAGGACGAGGACGTGGATGGGATTGAGTTCAGAAGGAGGCACTAGCATTCATGTCCGCCACCTTGCCTGTTTCTGCTTGGTGCCACACATGGCCCCATGACCTGCCACTGACCCCTGATACACTCCACTGCACTCACCTTGGACCGCGACATGGACTGCCATATCCTGTTTGATGACCAATGACACGGCGACCAGACTGCGGACTGTACCCTTCCTCTTCCGTAGTACTTGTCATCCCCGGATGGACTCTGGCTGGCCCTCCACGGGCCATATTGTGTGGTGTGCTTGGCATGGCCCTGTACCGCTCCAGCTGCAAAACTCCACTGGATGTGCAATAAACATCATGAAACGCACTGCTGTGTCATGGCTTTCATCATTCATGTATGAATGTGTGGATGAATGTAGGGACAGTGATTTCCCTTACGTCAATGATGCTCATCTAGTGGGATGCCAGTCACAGTGTGCTACATTGCCTATTGTGTTCCGCTTGCCGTGGACACTATAACAGGGACACACGCATTAGTCACTCACTTGTCCGGACATGGACTGAACCACGCCCAGAGCCCCTGAGTCATTGTTGCAAGCCCTGCGCTGGTCCGGTGTATGCCAGCCCAGACCACTCCGCTTACGCTCCGAGGGGGGGCCCACATAGCTACATGTCGCAGGCGTACACGCTGGTGGTATGCAGGTCACTGGTCTAGTTGTCAGCATGTCACGGCCACTCCCTGAGGGCAGGTCTGCACACACACCACACCCATCCGGCACAGGCGTCACAGGCCATGTGACCCCGCCAATATAAGGGGCCGACGACGTCCCATTCCCCACTGCCGGTGCTGACTGGATGACGGACGCTCCACGGTTCTCAATCATAAAGGGCCCATGAGATGTGGCGCACAGGGTTTGTCGCACCCGAGGACTAGCGCCCGTCACGGGCCTACCACCACGTGGCGCTGACTGGGGTTGCACAGGGTTAGTGGCACCCGAAGCCTTGCGCCCGTCACGGGCCTACCACCACGTGGCGCTGACTGGGGTTGCACAGGGTTAGTGGCACCAAAATAGCTGAGCGGGTGTGCAGCCTGCGATGATGACGTGTGCACTGATGTGGTCTCTGCCATTGATGCCTCAGGACTCAGCGTCATGTGTGGGACCTGCTGGGCCGCGGGGCGGGTCCGCATGATGTGGACCACGCCATGGTGGCGGGACCGGGGCCTGGAGCTTGCACGGGCACGTGGTGTGCCCACTGGTGGTCACACCGTTGGCGGCAGGTGAGCAGTGGGCCCGGGGTGCGCAAGAGCGGACAGCCAGCACTGGCCGGCGGGAGGGGTTAGGGTGCGGCTTCATGCGTGCGCAGGGACGGACAGGCGTTGTTGCCGTGTGCTGTGTGATGGACTCTGCCATTATTGACTCTGGCCTTGATTACAGATTGCAGACCTGGTGGCTTGCAGTGTATCCCGGCACGTGGTTGGAGACACACCGGTGGCAGCAGGTGAACAGTGGGGCCTGGGTGCGCAGGGGCGGCGGTGTCTCTCTCTCTCTCTCTCTCCCTTCCTTCCCTCTCTCTCACTCTCTCTCTCCCTTCCTTCCTTCCCTCTCTCTCTCACTCTCTCTCCTTTCCTTCCTTCCCTCTCTCTCACTCTCTCTCTCCCTTCCTTCCCTCTCTCTCTAACTCTCTCCCCTTTCCTTCCCTCTCTCTCTCTCACTCTCTCTCTCCCTTCCTTCCCTCTCTCTCTCACTCTCTCTCCTTTCCTTCCCTCTCTCTCACTCTCCCTTCCTTTCCTTCTCTCTTTCTCTCTCTGCCTTTCTTTCATTCTCTATTTCTCTGTGTCTCGCTCCTTTGTTGTGCGCATGGCACACGTTCTGATTTTTTGCTTTATTTTCCAGGCTGTGACGTCGTGATTGTCCCAGACGGACCCGACAGGAGTCTTCCGCATTGGTGTTTTGTGTTGTGTTTCAATAACGTTTTTGATTGTTACTTCAGTGCTGTGTGACTGTTTCTCGTTCTTCTGGCCACACATGTGTGTTATTTTTTGACAATGTGCGTCATCATGCGCTTTTTGTGGCTCTTGTGTCATGCACGGTATGTGTATGTCTGGAGGGATGCGGGGGGGCTGGGGGTGGTGGCGGTGGGTGTTGTGGCCCTCATGGGTCTCCGAGCTGCATGATCATTGTCTCCATGGCATCTGTGGGTCCTTGGGTGTGGCTCTTGGCTGGGCTCCCTTTCATGCTGCAGGTAGTCGTCCTGCTTAACACCAGCAAAAGGCAGGTGTTAAATCACTGGTGCTACCGCGGCTTATCACCTGTTTTTGGTTCGCATCACAGATCTGGCAGTTTGTTGTGAAAGTGGTGTTGTGGTTTTTTCGTGTGTTTTTGCACGGGAACGCCTACTCTGCATCTCATTAGGGTTAGTTGGTGGTGTCCACCGTGGAGATAAATTTTGGGACAGTTATCGCGGGAATACTGGCGATGTCTGCAGTTTGCACCCGCTTGTGAATGGGGTGTTGAATCTATCTCCACTTTGGATGCGTTAAGGTGGAGATAAATCAGAGGGAGGTCCTTGTGAATATGCCCCTTAGAGTGCTGTGATGGTACCTTTCTCCCACCAGTGTGGCAGAGGAAAATCCTACTCCACTGGTTGGAGAAGGGCCAGCAACTCTGGCTTTCCTGCTTCTCCTGCAGGGCATATGTCTCTGCGGCAGCTCAGGCCAGCCTGGAAGAAACCACCTCCAGTGTGACTGTTATTGACTCCTCTGTTCCCTTCAGACCACCATTGCCATAGCCTCCTCCCCAAAACTTGTTCCGCTGCCCCTTAGTCTTGCTGCCTTTCCCCCATTTCCAAGAATTCATCCCCCTTCACTAAGCCCAATGCATTCTGGCCCTGCCCACATCATCCTGCACCAGAACCTACACAGTGCTTAGAGCTTTTTTCTTCCAGGCCAGGGACATTTTCAAATTTATGTATTTATTTATCAACTATATAAAGGGATGCAGCAATACAGAGAGTATCAGGGTTTTTTGCCGGTTAATACATTGGATTACATCATAGACAGCATTAGGTGCTTTGCAAAGAAATCATTATTCTATTATTCACCGTTAGTGTAATAAAACATGGAGCACACTTAGGACATATGGTGGCAGCTGTGGTAAGTGAAAATGGCTTTAAATGGATGTTGTATGCGTGCTTGCAGGTGAAAGCGTTTTTAAGTGAGAGAGTGTGTGCGTATGTGTGAGGACACTTTTTTGTATGTGTAAGCATGTGTGTGAGTGAAAGAGAATGAGAGTCAACTGACAGGTAGTGAGTGACACTGAGGCCCAGATTAACTATACTTTGACGCAATGCAAAGCTGCACCAAAGTTGGTGTGCAGCCTTGCATCAAAGGGGGTGTATTTTTTCTCTCCCAGTGCTCTTCCCACTTTTGGCAGCCATCCGCTAACCACATACCCCTGTGCCAGAGTGCAAGGAATGTGCATTCCCTGAAGCATAGGTTTTGTACAAGAAGGGGTCCCTTCCAGTACAAAAACTATGCTTTAAGGTGTTTCCCACTCTGCATGTGTGCTGTGCAATATAACACTCAAGCAAAGTTGGAGAAACAAGAAGAAATGAACACATTTCTCCTCGTTACACCTCCCTCTGTGAAAGGCAGCGAGTCTTCTAAGACCCTCAATGCTGCCCGGTGCAGGGTTCCACCTCTAATTCACTTTGGGTTCGCTATCAAAATAATGAGGCAAGGCGCTGGAAACTGGAAGAGAAGAAAATGGTTTATTTCTCATGAGGAGATCGCGTCAACTGAGACACCGGGATGTCTCAGGGAGGTGTTCTGCTGACAACTCCCTTGGCTCTTCCTTTCATACAGGTTTGACACAATGCATTTGTTTGATCAACATGGTTACAAAAGCTTGGGGTCCCCGCCCGGGCAGGTTGTCACACAAGCCCAACAGTAATTCTCTTCCTACCCAGGTCAAACAGACAATCTTATCTTGCAGCTGGACCTTGCTTCAGGGTCTAAAACATGTGAGACCGGTCAGATCTAAGAGTCCGTTCTGTTGATAAAAACAGGTCCCATTGTTGGTAATAACAAGTCTTGCTGTTTGCAGTGCAATAAATCATGTTGCAAGAGTCTTTGGTGTTTGGAACCTGTTTGTGTAACTAGGTGTAGTGAGGGGTAGAGCGTCCAAAAGCTTGTCTGAAAACAGGGATGAGAGGAAAAACGAGTTTGTGGCAGCAAGTGGCGCTGAGGTTTGTTGTGGCAATAGAGTTTATAGCCCCCAGCACAGTACCAGGTCGGTCAGAGGGATGCTAGTAAGGGCAGGGTGAAACAAAGGTGACCAACAGAGTACAAAATGGCTGTGATAGATTAAAATGACTGTAACTTATGTGCACATAGAATTTCACCAGACAAGATGGCGCAGGTAATGTTCATAATTGTCATTTTGCTTTTAACACCTCGAGGAGGCATAAGATTTTGTTGCAAATTCCTCTCTAACAATGTTTGTAGATCGGTATTTGCGTCAAAACCCATGAGTGGTGCCATGGGAACCCCCATGCGCCATCTATGGAATGCCCATTTAATACAAAATAATGCAAAGCAGCGGATAGCACAACTTTGCTTTGCTTTGTGATACTATCTAATGCAAATCCTCAATTGTTGTGAACTTAGGTCATGTGACATGCCTTCCTTGAAAAATACAGGGTCAGAGGTTATATGATGTCACTTCCTGTGATGTCATTCATGTCAAAGGGTATGTGATGTCACTTCCGCTACCACTGGCATTATGGTGAATCAATGTCCATGTGGGACTCCATCCCTAAATCGGGTGCCCAAATCCACCTTGCTTCCGGCGGTGTCCCACCGTCTAGATGAGAGTTACTGATGGCAGTAAGTAGAGGAGAGAGAACCGTACTTCCACCTTTCTTGGCAGATGTCACAATACTTACCTTCACTAAATCAGGACATAACGAAGGACATGTCTTATTAGAAGTAAGTTGTTTATGTGGGGTTTGCTAATGGGCAGAGTTTGTGGCGTTCAATACCCACAGTCTACTTTGCCCCCCCAAGCAAAACAGCAACTTGCTGCTGAGTATCAAAAGATTTACACAATTAGTATTATCTTTACCCTTCCGCGTGCACAATTTGAATACGGAGATGTGGTCCTATGGCAGATAAAGTGGAGGTAATGAGTTTCATAATTCCATATGGATTACATTGTGTGTCTGTTCCATTTTTCAGTGCCCATCCACTCACATCGCTTTCTATTGAATGTCCAATAGCAGTGAAGCTACCAGGCAAGGGAAAGGATGAAAAGGTGAGGAATCTGCTGAGATTTCTCAACTCTCAGGTGGTGTGGTATGCATGTGTGGCAGAGTCTTTCTGATGTATTCATCTTTCAGTAGCTGTGATGAAGCACAGGCGAGGAGAGTAAGACTCACAGCATTCTTATATGTAAGTGCTTTGTTTCATATAGATTGAGTGTTCCACAGAGTGGTTTTATCATTTTCAGTGTCTGCCTGAGTTTGAAGGATTCGATTGCAATGGGATTTTAGATGGTGAACTTGCTGGGTTGTTTGTGTATGGCTTTAAGAAAGAGAGAGAGAGAGTATGCTGGGAAAAGAAAAACTGCAGGTGTGCAGTGTAGTCAGGTGTGGTGCAGGAATTGGAACTGGTCAAGAAGGTCAGTAACCAGGATAATGGTTTTTGAAAGGAGGAGAAGAGTAGCTGTAGGAGAAATCAGTGCATAATTTGCAAAACATTTTACTGTATGGCTCTGATATGCTTATTATGTCATCTGTTAATACTGGGGTACTCTTGTGTCTACACTGCATAATATTTGAATAGTGTCGATCTATTGTTCTTTTCTCCCCTTTCCCTCTCCTTTTTCCTTTTTCTCTCTTTTCTTCTTTCTTTCTTTTTGCTCTGGTTTCTCCAGTCTCGGTACTAGAGGTATTAGAGGTTAGTTTCTTTGGGCTACTACAGGGTTATCTATATGTTGTTCTAACCTCGACATGACGAGCATACCTATGTTTCTTCTGTTGTTCTTCTATTTCTTTGGAAAATCAATAAAGTTTTTTTAAATAAAAAAAAAAAATACAATACATAAAATAAAAAAGGAGGTGCAACCAACGTTTTTCTATAGGGCCCACCAGCGGCACTGCAAGGCTGGGGTTTCTAAATACCGGGGCTGCCAAGTATTTATTCCTCTTCCTGGTGTCTGGGTAGAGTATCGGATAAAAATGTTGAGTTGACAAAATATTGTGTCAAGAATAACAAGGACAAAAAAACATAGTGAAGGCAAGTTTCTAAAGGTAAGTAAAGTTTATTTTTATCACATTGCACTTACCGTCTCAATATTTTGGTCCTCGACATATTTGACAAGATATTGTGTCTACACAATATTTGTTTCATCAATACTCTGCTCAACAGCCCTCTTTCTTCTGCCACCATACCTGTACCGCCCCTTTATCTTACTCTTGCTGGGTCTTTTTCACACTTGCCTTCTACCTTTGTCACAATTTTCCTGTTGTTCTCTTCCTTTTTCTTCTGTATTTCTCGCTGTTACCGTGGGTTAAAGTCTGATGATGTAAACTAAGGGGCAGATTTACTAAGATTTTACGCCATGTTTGCATCATAAAAGTGACGGAAATTGGCGCAAAATCTTTTTGTCTGATTTTCTTTCTAGCTCTAGACTTATTTAGCTGGAAATAACGTGAAAGTAACGCGAAGCAGCGCATAGCACTGTTTGGCATTGCTTAGGGCCAAGGGGACGTACCATGGGTGGTGCATGCGCATTCCCATGCAACCACCCAAGGTTTCTGATGCTAAACCCAATTTACTAAATAAAGTAGACAGGATTTAGCATCAGTAAATAGCGTACCCTTCAACCAGGCGCTATGAAGGAGAAATGCTTTTTTTCTCCTTTATTTTCCGACTTCGCATGTGTGCTGCACTGTACAGCACACATACAAAGTGAGCAATTTTTAAAAATTAGTCTGAGCACAGTTTTTTGTACTGGAAGGGTATCCTTCCAGTACAAAACCTACACTAGACTCATGGAGACACCCTTGCAATATGGCACAAAGGTGTCTCCGTGGAGCACAGCAGCTAATTTCAGCGCCGGCGCTAGGGAGAGGGGAGGAGAGTGCCATATTTCAGTAAATTTAGAGCTCTCCTGCTCTCTCCTTCTCACGCCGCGCAGCATTTGCGGCTGCTGCACTACGTTGCATGAGAAATTAGTAAAACTGACCCTAAGTCTTGGTCTCGAAAAATGAGTACCACCTGCAACCAATGGCACAAATTAAGCATTGAGAAAGCAGGGTATATGATGGGAGGAAGCATGGTAGCTTATGAGTTTTGGTGACGGGGGCAACATCCAATGGAGAACACAGTTCTCAGGGTGCAAGACCACTCAGAGGCAGTGGCAGCTGATAGGCATGCCCACTAGTTGAATTTCACCAGATATACTGCCAGAAAGCCTGAACGTACATGTATTAAATTTGTCTTCCATTAATTTGGTGGCCCTTGATGCTAATGAAGGCTCAAGGGCTGGAGCGGTTAATTTGACCTTCACGAGAGGATAAAGATGGACATTCCACACCAAGCTGTCACTGGCTTGGAAAGCCTCCAGACATCTGACCCTCGGAATTTAACTGTGTCTCACTTGCATTGCTGTAGGCTCTGAAGAAACGTCCTATATAAATGGGGCTCTTTAATGAACAGAATGGGTGGGAGCCAGGCAACCGTCGGATATAAATAGCATGATGTGACTGCAGTGGAGGCCAGGAATGAGATCACCTTCCTGTCACTGCCATTTTGTAAAATACAGTCCTTGGCTGCGATTTATTTAAATTTGTGAAAAGTCAGTGATTATTGCCTAGACAAATTTACCTGACTCAGCCTTCCTCCTCAATTACTTAATGAGCCATTGGCGGCTTTCATGCCCATTAGCCTCATTAAACGCCTGAGTGAGGCCAAGAACGCTGCATTGTCGCGCGCGACTATTCGCTCATGGGGTCTGGTGAAGACAGCGGCTGAGAGGCTGATCCCTTTTATTTCTCATTTCTGAGGGAATCTGGGCTTTGAGGCATGTATCCAAGGCCACCTTTGCCCATGGCTCCTGAATCTGCCGGCCCGAGCTGTTGGGTATTTGTCTTTTCTGCAGTGCCGTATCCACTGTAGTTGCCACCGGAGGCGCCTGCTGGCAGCGGTGTCACACATTGTCTCACACGGTGGTGGCTGCCAGATTGCTCATGACTTTCCCCTGCTACAGCATCTCTTGCTGAGCTTTCACTTACCTTGCAGTTAGGCTAATCTTCTCTGCTGCACTAATTTCAAGGCAGCTTCCAAATTATTTTCCAGCCAATCTCCATCATTATTAGATTGTGTTTTTGGAATTAATTGCAGTGTTTTGCAGTAACTGTAGATGGTGTGTCCAGTAATTTACCGTTCTGGCAGAAACATGTTTGAATATAATGCAGATATAGTAAGCAGATTTGGAATTCTGGTAGTTTCTGTAGAGTTCATTCATTAAAAATGGCTAATCTATGTAGAGTTAAAATTTTATTGGTGCAAGTGATATTAATATTGGACTTGCAGTTCTCATAAGTTCAATCTTCCTCGCATCAGATTCAAGGACATTAATAGGACAAACAGACTGGAGACTAACATACTCCTTGTACATTATAATGGCGACCTGAGGCTGTATTAAAAAAAGTGCTTCCTGCACCCCGCCACTTTATGGAAGGGCCGCAGATGCTTGTGCCGGACCTTCTATAATACAAATCACGAAAGTGCACATTATGCTCCGGCGCAATCACAGCAGGGTGTTCCCTCATATGGATGGGGGGGTGTCCCAATGCAAATGTGGAAACACTTTTTCTCTGTGCCCATGCCATATTACAGATACAGGTGCAGAGGCAAAGGAGCTGTGCGCTGTCACGAAGAGCACTGACATAATCAGTATGCTCCCTTGAAGTTGCCCATTGAGAGAGGAGAAATGGGGTTCCATGGACCACTCAGACATCCCACTGCAGGTGGGTGAAGTTCCTCACTGCCCCCGTTCAAACACAGGCCAGGTTGCCACCTGCACAGTGAAAGGCAGACCAGTGTCTTCAAACAGCTTGTCCATCCTTCACTAATGCAAAGTCTCCAATGCAGGCATGAGTTTGCTGCAGCAGTTATAATTCCAATCCCTTGCAAACAGGAGTTTATGTTGACATCAGAATTCAGCTCAATACATAGAATAGTGGCCAAATATTGCAATTTAAAAAAAATAAGAACGTGTAAAAATATAAGAGATGGTTTTTGCAATAGAAATAAAATACCAAAAGCTACTTCTGGAAGAGAAAATCCCACTAAAACCTACATTTTTGGGAGAATTTTCCCACCATTATGTTTGTTTATTTTTTAGCAAGATTGCTTTTTGCCGAAGACCAGCAACTGATATCGACATTGAGCCAAGAGTGCATACTTTATAATTGAACAATGTGCAATATTTTTGAACTTTGTTCAGATCTGTAGTCCAATTTCACACTTTGCCCACCCTATTTAAAATTCTACAATGTTTTCACAATAGTGAATGTATGGAAATTAGTTATTAATTAGGGTAGATGTGAGTCCACCACAAGGAATAAGGCCTCAAACATGTCAGGCTAAAACACAGTTGTAATAATTTAAATCTTGGCTCAAACTCCTGCTAGCTGTGGCACAGAGCAGAAAGGACAGGCTTAACTTAGGAAAATGTGTAAAGTATATAGCAATAAGAAACCAGTTAAATAGTCACAACACAATACATTATAAATCCCACAATCAATTTCTAAAAATATAGAAAAATGTAATGAGCAAAATAACACCAGAGTGACAAAAATCCAGTAAGGAGAACCAGAGATCTGAATTTTTATAGACTAAAGGCAAAAAACACCAAGAAAAAGTAATGTGCCAATCGGTAGTTACAGTTCATGGTTGACAGGGACGATTTCAGGTGGACGGCGACGGAGCGCAGGTCAAATTAATCAAGCGGTTCATCCTATTAAAAAACTTTACCTTCTTGCTTAGTCTCTGAGAAGAAAGTCGAAATTCTCCAGCGGGGCAAGGTTGAAAGCTGTGTCTTGCCAAAATCCTCTTGATTTAGGATAAGGTCCCTCTGAAGGCATTGGTTTTGGCAGGAAAAGCTCAGAGTGGTTCAAATTCTGCAGCCGCTGAAGTCCTTGCATCGAGCAGATCGTGCCTTGGCTAAGTCAAAGTTTCTAACTTCGGACTTAGTCTTTTTTATTGAGCTCAATATCCTGCAATAGAGCAAGGCTTGGGCTGTATCCATCGAAGACCTTTGGATATCAGAGACTGTTGCTGAAAGGTCCTGCTGAAGCTCCAGAGGTCTTGGAAGTTCAAACTTTTCACAGCTTCTGGAGAAGCTCCTCTTGGTCACTTCTAAAGCTCCCAGGGCCTCCGGGACAGCACTTAGGGGCCAGGATTCATTCCAGCAGGGTCGGGGTCAGGTACAGTTGCTACTGGTCAGCTGGACACTTCAGGAAAAAGGCCTCTTAAAACTTGTTATGTTCCTGTAGCCACACAAGAGCTCAGTCAACTGGCCCTTGGAGTCAACGCCTTAGTCGTGGGTACAATTGGGAGCAAGTCCAGCCTTTCAGCTCTCACACAGGTCTCAAATAGCGAGTGCAGTCTTTCAGATAGAGTGTTCTGATGAGCTGTGGGAAGGTGCCTCTTTTGAAGGGTTTACTAACCTAACCAATGACTAAAAAGCCAAACCTTCTTGCTTTTGCAGCACATCCTGAACCCCCCCCCCCAGCTGTCCTTCCTGAGCTGATATGTGTCACACATCTCACACTAGGTCTTCCTGCCAAAATGTCTCAGCTATTGTTTCTGCTCTGGGAGCAGTTTTCACACCTCATTAGGGGAAGCACTGGCAGGTGAACTGCTGGCAGGCTAATGCTAATCAGTCCACTTAAAGTTCAGGCAGACAAAGTCTACTTTTTACAAAGTCATTTCTCCTAAATATTTATTGTAAAATCTGACTTCCCCACCGAATACTATTTTTTACTAAGCATTAAAAATAGTGTTTCAATTAGATTGTCCCAAACCAAAAATAGCACAAGTGTGGTTTTATTCTGAACTGTAGTTTGTCTTGTAGGACAGATACAGCCCTTCACAGGAAAAACAGCATTACGGGACTAGTCACTATAAGGACATGCCAACATTCAGGGGCTTATTTATGAGCCCCTTCTGACACTTTTACGCCGCCGTTGCATCACTTTTCGTGATGCAGCGGCGGCATAAACAATGCGCCACGTTGCGCCATATTTACAAGGTGACGGATCTATGCAGATGCGTCACCTTGTAAAGCCCTGCACCACATTACACCTGTGTCAGGTATATTGTATGCAGGGTGGGTGTTCCCCGCATCAAAGCCTCGTAGAAGTGGTGCATTGAAATCTATATGATTGCAGTGCGCCACTTCTAGGACTCCATTGCGTGAAAACCTTCCGCCTGCCTGCCGCACGGCAGGCGTAAGAGTGACGCAGTGCATTGAAGATCGGCCTCCCCCACGCATTACTAGAGTTGTGTCATGCTTGCGACACAACTCCAGCAATGCGTTACTTTTGCACCGACAGATACGTCAGGATTCCTGACATATCTGTCTTTCATTGTGACATGGAGCACCATACAATAAATATGGCGCATCCATCATGTCGCAAGGAGGGCGCAGTGAAAACTGTTGCATAGCTGTTTTGTCGCAGCGTTGCAACAGTTTTCATAAATAAGCTCCTTAATATTTTGATATACCTTTTATAAATAAGGGGTGCCCTAACTTGAGGGCTACAAAGTCTACTAAGAGGTGACTTATTTAATGCTTAAAAGTAGGGTTCTTTCCTGTAAAAAAGGGTTATATTGACAGGTTTACCTGCAGGTTTAAAAGCTGCAGGAGTCAGGCTGCACAGGTAGTCCTGAAGCCATGATTTCTTTGTCTGCCTTGTTGTTGCCTCAACATGAGCTGTAGTCCACATAGGACATATAACTTTTGCATGCCATGGGTTATTTTCTGACACCGTATACTATGGTCTTACTGTAAAGTTAAGGAGGCCAATTGGCAGGTAGCCAACGTTATCATGTTTTAAGGTCAGAGCACAAACGGGGGGTTAGACAGCAGTGTCCCAGTTCGCAGAGTTCAAACACCGGCAATACCAGTCAGCAAAATGGGGGATAACTATTGTTAGAAATGGGGGTCTCTAGTTGGCAGAGGTGGGTACCTTTGTCCAAATAGGGACCCTTGCTTCTAGTCAGGGTAAGGGGGAAACACACTTTATATAACCCCTGCTCACCCCCTTGGTAGCTTGGCACGAGCAGACAGGCTTATCCCAAAGGCAATGTGTAAAGTGGTACACACACAGTAATCAATCAATCAATCAATCAGGGGTTTATAAAGTGCGCTACTCACCCGTGAGGGTCTCAAGGCGCTGGGGGAGGGAGGGGGCGGTGGCTCCAGTTCTGGGTCAGTCGAAGAGACAGGTCTTGATGTTCTTCCTGAACGTGTGCAGAGTCGGGGAGCGTCTGATGTTAACAGGGAGCTCGTTCCAGGTTTTTGCTGCGATGTAGGAGAAAGCCCTCCCGCAGGTTCTGTTTCTGCGGATGCGGGGGACCTCTGCCAGGGCGAGGTCGGCGGAGCGGAGATTCCTCCTGGGTACATGGAAGGATAGTCTCTCATTGAGGTATTTGGGTCCGATGTTGTTGAGGGATTTGTAGGCGTGGGTGAGGAGTTTGAAGGTGACCCTCTTTTCGACGGGGAGCCAGTGGAGGCCTCGTAGGTGTTGGGTCATGTGCTCGTGGCGCGATGCCCCGAGGACGAGTCTGGCTGCAGCGTTCTGGACGGTTTGGAGTTTGTGTAGAAGAGTTTTGTTGATTTCAGCGTAGAGGGCGTTGCCGTAGTCCAGTCTGCTGGTGATGAGTGTGTGGGTGACGGTCTTTCTGCAGTCGGGGGGGATCCACTTGAAGGTCTTACAGAGGATGCGAAGGCAGTTGAAACTGGTGGAGGCGACGGCATTGATCTGACAGTTCATGGAGAGGGAGGAGTCCAGGATGATGCAGAGGTTACGAGTGTGGTTTGTAGGGGTGGGTGGGCTCCCGAGGGCGGAGGGCCACCAGGTGTTGTCCCAGGCGGTGGTGCAGGGTCCGAGGATGAGGACATCGGTTTTCTCTGAGTTGAGCTTCAGGCAGCTGTCCTTCATCCAGGCTGCCACGTTTTTCATTCCTTCCTGGAAGCAGAGTCTAGCGTCTTCGGGATTCTTCGTGAGCGAGAGGATGAGCTGGGTGTCGTCGGCGTAGGATACGATGTTTAGCCCATGCTGTCTGACGATGTCGGCGAGGGGGGCCATGTAGACGTTGAAGAGCCTGGGGCTGAGTGATGATCCCTGGAGTACTCCGCAGCTGATTTCCGTGGGTTTGGAGAGGAAGGGAGGGAGTCAGATCTCTGGGTTCTGTCGGAGAGGAAGGATTGGATCCAGTCGAGGGCGGCTCCTTGTATTCCCGCGTCGTGTAGTCGGGCTGCGAGCGTGCGATGTGAGACGGTGTTGAAAGTTGCGGAGAGGTCTAGAAGGATGAGGGCCGAGGTGTGTCCTTGATCCAGTAGCATGCGGATGTCGTCGGTGGCGGCGAGGGGGGCGGTTTCGGTGCAGTGGTTGCTGTGGAATCCAGATTGGGAGGCGTCCAGGATGGAGTTCTCTTCTATGAAGGTGGTCAGCTGGGTGTTTACGATTCTCTCGGTGACTTTGGCCGCAAAGGGGAGGAGAGAGATGGGCCCGTAGTTTTTCAGGTCCGTGGGGTCGGCTGTAGGTTTCTTAAGGAGGGGTTTTACCTCTGCCGTTTCCAGTCATCCGGGCAGATGCCTGTTCTGAGGGAGGCGTTGATGGTTCTTCCTAGTTTGGGTGCGATGAAGGTGGCGGCCCTGTGGAATATGTGCAGTGAGCAGGGGTCCGTAGGGGCTCCTGAGTGGGTTTTCTTCATGGTCGCGGATACGATTTCGACGGTAGCGGGATCCCAGGACGTGATGGTAGGCTTATCGGCGGTGGTCGGTAGGGGGGTGGTGGTGTTCGTCGTTGGTTCGTTGAAGTTGTCATAGAGGGCCTTGATCTTCATATGGAAGTAGGAGCTGAGCTTGTCGCACAGTTCCTGGGAGGGTGTGACGTCCGTGGCTTCGCAGGTGGGTTTGGCGAACTGCTGCATGACGTTGAGCAGTTCCTTGGCGTTGGTCACGTTGGTCTGGATTTTGTCTCTTATGAAGGTCCGTTTAGTGTCTCTTATGCGTTGATGGTATTCCTTCAGGGCGCTCTTGTGGTTGTTCCGAGATTCAGTGGTTTTCAGGTTCCGCCAGGCTTTTTCAAGGCGTCTGCAGGAGCGTCTGGCTTCTTGAAGTTCTGTGGTGAACCAGGCGGCTTTCAGAAGGCGTTGTTTGGCAGGGGGGCGGAGGGGTGCGAGTATGTCGGCGCAGCTGGAGATCCAGGGGTGAAATTCTCTGGCTGCGGAGTTGGTGTCGTTCGTGGTGGTGGGGGAGTTTTGGAGGAGGGTGGTGCTGAGGTGTTCCTCTGTGACCTTGCTCCAGTTCTGTCGTGGTGGGCGCGGGGCGGGTTTGGGTGTGGTGGTGGTGTTGAAGGTGTAGTGGACGCAGTGGTGGTCGGTCCAGGGGGGCTGGGTGGTGTGGCTGAAGCGGATGTTAGTTCCTCCCGCGAAGATGGGGTCGAGGGTGTGACCCACTCTGTGGGTGGACGTGTTGACGAGCTGCTTCAGTCCAAGGTTGGCGAGGTTGTCGAGGAGAGTGGTGGAGTCGGGGTTGTTGCCGTTGTCGAGGTGGAAATACAGGTCCCCGAGTAGAATGTAGTTCGTGGAGGTGATGGCGTGGGGTGCGGCGAGCTCGGCGATGGTGGTTGCGTGGTGAGTGCGAGGTCCCGGCGGTCTGTAGATGAGGGTGCCACGTAGCGTGGTCCTGGGGCTAGTCTGGATCTGGAAGTGGAGGTGCTCTGTGTTGGAGAGGGGGTCGCTCGTGCTGGATGTGGAGAGTCGGAGGGGGGTCTTGTGTGCGATGGCGAGTCCTCCTCCTGGGCGGTGCGGCTGGTCCTTTCTCTGGATCTTGTATCCGTCGGGGATGGCTGTAGCGATGTTGGGGCCGGAGGTGGCGCTGGTCCAGGTTTCTGTGAAGAATGCGACGTCGGGCGAGAGGGTGTCGATCAGGTCCCAGATCTCTACGGCGTGTCGGTGAAGGGAGCGCACGTTGAGAAGGATGCAGGTCAGGGTTCCGGTGGTGCGTGCATCGGGCGTGCCTTCGGCGGTCGTGGGAGCTTTGTCGATGGTGAAGAATCTGCGGCAGTGTCTGCAAGAGAATTGCCCGTGGGTGGTGTCTGGGGAGGATCTTGCGCAGTCGGCGTGTCTTCCGGAGTTGAGTGCGTAACACAGTGAAAACACCACAAATGGACACCACACCACTTTAGAAAAATAAGATACCTTTATCTAAATTAAACAAGACCAAAACGACAAAATCCAACATGCACAGTTAAAAATATGACTTTAAAAATGTTTCTAGAACTTGTACCATAGAAAACTATGAATGCGTGACTTTTCACCAAAGTACCTGTAGAAGCGTCAAAGTTCACAAGCCAAACAGCCGCAGAGTCGGAGAACAAAGAGATGCGACACTCCTGAGACCTTGGGGAGGCGATGCGACAGTCGCGCTGTACGCAGAGGAAGGGTTCTGTTGAATCCAGTCTGTACGGGGAGTAATGCGTTGATTCTTCATGACGGTTCCTGTCCGCGGGTGATGCGTTGGAAGAACTTGCCGCACAGGTACGATGCGTGGAAATCCGGGATGCATCGGCGATCGATGCGGCGGCATTGAGCGGCGCTGTGTCGGTCCTCTTCAGCCGCGATCCCTCGATGCGTCGATTCTTGCAGAGGCGACAGGCGCTGCAGCCGTTTCCACAGTGGCCCGGCGATGCGTGGAAATTCGTCTTGCGCTGTGGAGATGCGCCGGGAAAACAGCCGCAAGAAGAGCGATGCATCGATTTCTGTAGTTCTTTGAGTTTATTCTTCGTTCCAGCTCCCAAACAGCAGCAACAACCTCCAGAGGCCCACAACTGGCACAGGCACCCCTTGGCAGGTGAGAACTCACAGCAGCAGAATTCAGGGGAGCTGGGGGTGAAGTCTTTGTGTCCCTGAGACTTCAGAACAGGAGGCCAGCACACTTCAGGCCCTTGGAGATCTCCTTCAAGCAGGGGACACAGCACACAGCAAAGTCCTTCTCCTTTCCTTGGCAGAAACAGCAACTGCAGGCAAACCCCAGACACACAGCAAGGGCAATACTTCTCCTCAGTCTCTCCAGCTCTTCTCCTTGGCAAAGGTTCCTCTTGAATTCCAGGAATTATCTAAAGTCTGGGGTTTTGGGTCTGATACTTATACTCAGAAATGTCTTTGTTCTCTTTGTGTAAGGGGCTCTGAGCCCAGTTCAAACCAGTTATGGGGGGCACTCTGCAAGTGCACAACAACATTCATTGTCAGTGTGAGCCTTGGCTCCAGACACACCACAGGGGGGGCGGAGCCAGCATTGTGGAAGGCAGGCACAGCCCTATTCACGTACAGGTGCTACTCCTCCCACCACTCCAAATGCAGGGCAGGCCTATTCAGCCTAGTGCTGACTCATCCAGACTCCTGGAGCCACTGCACCTCCCCAGCCCCTGTCACTCCAAAGCCAGACAGTGAATCCACAAACAGGCAGAGGCACACAGGATGGTTGAACAAGAAAATAGCCACTTTCTAAAAGTGGTATTTTCAAACACACAATTTTTAAAAACCATCTTTACTAAAAGATGTGTTATTAAATCCTGAGTTCAGGGATACCAAACTCCATTTTCTATCTTATCCCTAAAGAAAGATATGCTTGTAAAATGTTACAAAGCAATCCGCATTCTGTCCTATGGGGCAAGATAGCCTTTCAATAGTGAAAAACGAAATTGGCAGTATTTCACTATCAGGACATGTTACACACACCAGTACATGTCCTATCTTTCACATACACTGCACCCTGCCCAGGGGTACCTTGGGCCTACCTATAGGGGTGCCCTATAAGTAAGAAAAGGGAAGGTTAGGGCCGGGCAAGTGGGTACACTTGCCAAGTCGACATGGCAGTTTAACAAACTGAGCACAGGCACCGCGGTGGCAGGCCTGAGACCTCTTTTCAGGGCTACTCATGTGGGTGGCACAATCAGTGCTGCAAGCCAACTGGTAGCATTTGATTTACCAGCCCTGGCACACTCAGTGCACTTTACTAGGGACCTACTGGTAAAACAAATATGCCAATCATGGATAACCAATCACAATAACAATTTACAGAGAGAGCATATGCACTTTAGCACTGATCAGCAGTGGTAAAGTGCCCAGAGTCCTATAGCCAACAAACACAGGTCAGGAAAAAATAGGAGGAGGAAGCAAAAAGTTTGGGGATAACCCTGCAAAAAGGGCCATTTCCAACACAACCCCTTCCAGCCTAAAGCCAGGGTAGACTAATCAATACCTTGATGGGCTTTCCGGCTTGGGGCAACAGAACATGGAACCTGGCCCGAACAGCAGGGGTCTATTCCTGTTCTACTCCTTTCTGAACCCAGTTGGATTCCTCTATCCATACCCTCAGGGCCCACTAGGCTAACCCATGGGAGACCCTTCTTCTCACCTGGGGACCCCATCTGTGTAGTGCCTAAACTTACTTTACTCACAGATGTATCCCAAGAGGTAGACAGTACCCACATGGCCAACACAGTGGTGTGGCCCAGTCTACCCCAGGGGTGTGATTCCTGCCCCCCTCCCAGGGGCAACTCTGTCCACCAGGACAGCCAGCCACAGTGGCCACTGACAGCTGTCAGTGATGAGAGCCAGGCCTCATGCCTTTCAGGCTTCCTTAACCTCTGTGGTGTCAGAAAGTGGGGGGGGGCAGTAGCCCCAGGAGCCTGGCACCTTTTCTCCACTTTCCCTCCTGCCAAATCAGGTATGGCATCCTGACACTGGCCCACCAGCCCAGGGTCTGTACCCTGCGGCTGGACAAGAGACTGGGCTGAGCTCTCCCACACCCTCTCTTCCTCCCTGGGGCTCTGCACCCTCCCACCTGGAGCGGTACCCCCAGAAGACAACTTGGTAGGGGCACTGTTAGCAGTCGCCCCTTCCTCCAGGTCAGGGGGGACACCCTGAACCTTGTCCTCCAACCCAGGGTCTGTACCCGTAGCCTGGACCTGTGCCTGGCAACCCAAGACTTCCGAGGGAGTACACCAACCTCCCCCTCCAGGGAAACACACTCCTCATGAGTGGTACGAGAGTCTGCCTGGCGCAGATCTCCAGCCTCCTGACCACTTGACAGAGCATGAAGACCGCCAAGGCCAGAAGTGGCCTCACCAGGGTCAGTCCTGTTGTGCTCTGACCTCAGAGCTGGCAACCCCTGACCCACTGGTCCTTCCAATGGGGACTGCGTCCCCCCTTACCCTTTTCACTGGACTCATGCACCCTCCCCACTGGAGCGGTGCTGCCAGACACCAGAACTGGTGAGATGCTGGTTACAGCTGTCCTCCCCAGTTCACCTGACATTTTGGGATCCCCACAGGAAATGGCCTCCCGGTACACACTAGGCCCCCCTCCTGGTGTTCCCTTATGGAACCAAATAGGTCCTGGGACTGGGTTTTGGGCACCTTCGGATACATCCCACTCTCACTCCTTCTCCTCTGAGACAGGACGTGGGACCCTACACCCCTCCAACTACACTGGGACCTACCTGGGCTACCACAAAACTCCCCTACTCACTTGGTTGGGGAAAACCTGAGCCACCCCCTTCAGGATCATACCCAAAAGCTTCTTCAGACCCTCTGGAATCTACCAAACTGTCTGCCTCCAGAGCAAGCTCCCTGTAATCAGAGAACTCACACTCCACCGGGTGTTGGCATAGCTCTGGAAAACAGGGACTTAAAATATGCTCTCCAACAATTGCATCATACAGCCCCCCACAGTTGTTAACCAAGCTACCCTTTGCCTCACCATCCAGTGCCTCACACAAGTACCCCACATCACTCTCCTGAGACTGGCAAGACAGGGTCTGACTATCTCTGTCACTCAACCCACACTCTTCTGGGTGGTCTCCACACATACATACCAGGACTTCTACCATGGGGGAACCCCTCTCCCTGCAACTCTCACCTAGAGTCAGTAGAGTGTCCCTCCCACCACTAGGAATATGATCCCCGATGTCAGTTCCCCAATCCACTTCAGGGACACTGCACACCACTGGAGCTACATCATAAACCTGAACCCCCTGGAGTATGTTAACCCCCTCCCTCAAGTCAGGTGCCACATCTCCGGGTGGGTGTACTTCTCCCTCAGCACCAGATAACACAATTTTACTGCCACCATCTGAGCTGGACTCCACCTCCAACCCCACTTCCTGAGCTACACACATCTCTTTTTGCTTTGTTGAGATACTCAGGGCCTCAAGCCTCGTGAACTCCTCATCGAGCTCTCTCATTCTCAGCTCATATGCCAAGATCAATTTCTTTTCTTCCAAGGCATGAGCTCTCCTGCTCTCCTCTGCCTTGGCCTGTATTTCTATTTCCATCTGCTTTGTTTTGATCCTCAGGACTTCTAGCTGCTGCTCCCTGACCCTTTTGGTTCTCCTCCAGTTCCTCCGGGGTAAAACTGCTAGAGGAATGATTGCTGCCAGCCCTAGAGGCTGCTCTTCCCACAGGCAGATCCTGTGATCTGAAACCATCCCCTTGTGCATCTTCATCCACCTCTGCATCCTCTGCCTCTCCAGCCTCTCTGGCCTCCCACCAGGCCCTTAAGGCGTTCTGTAGCTCCTCCTTCCTGGAGCTGCTCTTCATGGTACATCCAAAGTTCCTGCAGAACTGCTTGAGTTGACCCACTTTGTAACTACTTAACATTTCAATATCAAACTCCAGTTCTGCAACATCACTTGCTGGTTTACTCTTTGGAGACATGGTGCGTGGATACTTCATGGATCAGATCAAAAATAGAACCAAAAACAAAACACAGTATGTGGTTGCGTAGTGGTCTGCACTAAACTAGTGATGTACACCAATCACTGTGGGTCAAGTACAAATACAGGTTCAAATCCCACCGCTACCACCAATGTTAGAAATGGGGGTCTCTATTTGGCAGAGGTAGGTACCTTTGTCCGAAGAGGGACCCTTCCTTATAGTCAGGGTAAGGGGGAAACACACTTTAGATAACCCCTGCTCACCCCCTTGGTAGCTTGGCACGAGCAGAC
Organism: Calotriton arnoldi; assembly: GCA_963921515.1. NCBI lineage: Eukaryota > Metazoa > Chordata > Amphibia > Caudata > Salamandridae > Calotriton > Calotriton arnoldi. Next base: position 384,295 of record CAWUFW010006804.1, read on the forward strand.
AGGCTTATCCCAAAGGCAATGTGCAAAGTATTTGTACCAACACACACAGTAACACAGTGAAATCACCACAAATGGACACCACACCAGTTTAGAAAAATATGATACCTTTATCTAATCTAAACAAGACCAAAATGACAAAAATCCAACATACACAGTTAAAAATATTACTTTAAAAAGGTTTCAAGAACTTGTACCATAGAAAACTATGGATGCGTGACTTTTCACCAAAGCACCTGTAGAAGCATCAAAGTTCACAAGCCAAACAGTCGCAGCGTCGGAGAACAAAGAGATGCGACACTCCTGAGACCTTGGGGAGGCGATGCGACAGTCGCGCTGCACGCAGAGGAAGGGTTGTGTCGAATCCGGTCTCTACGGGGAGTGATGCGTCAATTCTTCGTGACGGTTCAGGTCCGCGGGTGATGCGTTGGAAGAACTTGCCGCACAAGTACGATGCGTGGAAATCCGGGATGCATCGGCAATCAGTGCAGAGGTGTCAAGCGGCGCTGCGTCGGTCCTCTTCAGCTGCGATCCCTCGATGCGTCGATTCTTACAGCGGCGAGAGGCGCTGCGGCGGTTTCCGCAGCGGCGCAGTGATGCATGGAAATTCTTCTCACACCATGGAGATGCGTCAGGAAAACAGCCCCAAGAAGAGCTATGCGTTGATTTCTATAGTTCTTTGAGTTTCTTCTTGTTTCCAGCTCCCAAACAGCAGCAATAACCTCCAAAGGCCCAAAACTGCCACAGGCACCTCTTGGCAGGTCAGAACTTACAGCAGCAGAGTTCAGGGGAGCTGGGGGTGAAGTCTTTGTGTCCCTGAGACTTCAGAACAGGAGGCCAGCACACTTCAGGCCCTTGGAGATCTCCTTCAAGCAGGGGACACAGCACACAGCAAAATCCTTCTCCTTTCCTTAGCAGAAATAGCAACTGCAGGCCAACCCCAGACACACAACAAGGGCAGTACTTCTCCTCAGTCTCTCCAGCTCTTCTCCTTGGCAAAGGTTCCTCTTGAATTCCAGGAATGGTCTGGGGTTTTGGGTCTGATACTTATACCCCAAAATGTCTTTGTTCTCTTTGTGCAAGGGGCTCTGAGCCCAGTTCAAACCAGTTATGGGGGGCACTCTGCAAGTGCACAACAACATTCATTGTCAGTGTGAGCCTTGGCTCCAGACACACCACAGGGGGGCGGAGCCAGCATTGTGGAAGGTAGGCACAGCCCTATTCAGGTACAGGTGCTACTCCTCCCACCACTCCAAATGCAGGTCAGGCCTCTTCAGCCTAGTGCTGACTCATCCACACTCCTGGAGCCACTGCACCTCCCCAGCCCCTGTCACTCCAAAGCCAGACACTCAATCCACAAACAGGCAGAGGCACACAGGATGGTTGACCAAGAAAATAGCCACTTTCTAAAAGTGGTATTTTCAAACACACAATTTAAAAACCATCTTTACTAAAAGACGTGTTATTAAATCCTGAGTTCAGGGATACCAAACTCCATTTTCCATCTTATACCTATGGAAAGATATGCTTGTAAAATGTTACAAAGTATTCCCCATTCTGTCCTATGGGGCAAGATAGCCTTTCAATAGTGAAAAACGAAATTGGAAGTATTTCACTATCAGGGCATGTTACACACACCAGTACATGTCCTACCTTTCACATACACTGCACCCTGCCCAGGGAGGTACCTTGGGCCTACCTATAGGGGTGCCCTATATGTAAGAAAAGGGAAGGTTAGGGCCTGGCAAGTGGGTGCACTTGCCAAATCGACATGACAGTTAACAAACTGCGCACAGGCACCGCGGTGGCAGGCCTGAGACCTCTTTTCAGGGCTACTCATGTGGGTGGCACAATCAGTGCTGCAAGCCCACTGGTAGCATTTGAATTACCAGCCCTGAGACACTCAGTGCACTTTACTAGGGACCTACTGGTAAAACAAATATGCCAATCATGGATAACCAATCACAATAACAATTTACACAGAGAGCATATGCACTTTAGCACTGATCAGCAGTGATAAAGTGCCCAGAGTCCTATAGCCAACAAACACAGGTCAGGAAATAATAGGAGGAATAAGCAAAAAGTTTGGGGATAACCCTGCAAAAAGGGCCATTTCCAACAACTATGCAAAAAGAGCATTTTCTCACAGTGATGAAGCTGTAAATCTAGACAATTTAGGCTTTATGATTGCACAGAAGCTGCGAGTTACCTTGGAGAAATAAGTCACATGCCTCTGATATATCATTCTCTTTAGATGGTTCCAAAACTAAGCTTTCTTCTAAATATTTAAACCGAAAAAGGCCTCCGTTTGTTTGACAAAAAAGTATTGAAAATAAAAATGCATTAATATATAACTTTGAGAAGGTAGTGACTTGTCTGGCATAGTTCAGCACTGAACATAGCAGGATTACTCATTGCATGCTTGGGTTCAATGTTAATTAGCAGAACTAATGCAGACTGTAAAACCAAGGAAGCAAAAAGTGTTTGAAGAATCTGTTTGGATTGTGTGGCCCATAAATATAGTCTGTTTAATTAGATTTAATTTGTGTCACCAGGTGATGCTGCGCTATGTTGAGTCTCTGTGTGCGATGGGCTGAGAATGATCATATCGCTGCTGAAAAACGAACAGTTCTGTAAAAAATACTGGCCCAAATTTCAGGCCTTTTTGTGTCGTACAAAAATGTTTTCTGCAACCACAAATGACAGCTTTGGTTCATATAATGAGGATTTGTGGACATTTACAGAAGTTAATGGAATTTATTGCTGCAGAATATCCGTCAGTGTGGCTGATTTTCAAAACTCAGACATTTTGGAAATGGAGGGTGAAAAATTAAATTTCAGAAAGAAGCTAGATATAGGTGATTATTGGGTAACTTTTTAGAACCAGGATCCACTATTTAGAACTGCAAACTTTTGCGACCTACCAATCTTTAATCGACTTAAGGCGGGTGATGTTTCATTGTAATTAAAGCATCCTGTGGTAGCGCATTGTCATCTACAGACAGCACATTTTCCATTGAAATGGCCACTAAATTTGCACAGACAGAGTTTTACTGATAATATTGCACACAAATGACAGTGTGTGGAAATCATGTTTCGGTGAATATTTATCATTTATGCATCACGAAGTAAAGTCTTTTGATTTGTTTTGATTCCATTAAAATCTTTGTTTCCATCACACTTCAGAATTACAAAAATGTTGCTTCATTTTTGCTTTCCTTAATGCTGAATGTTAAAGCTCATTTACAGGTATTTACATTTTGTTGTGTGTTACAAAATAAATTATATCCTACAGTCTTTAGTTTCACACTCCCTGTATCTCCACAGTTTTGTCACATAATTCACTTGAATTTTCTTTAAGTGACTGCAAAGTGAGGCAAGTTTGTAAACACCAATCCCATGTTAACAAAAATCTAAGCAGCAATTTGTCAAAAGACAAAGCCTGACTTTGACCCCTGTCTCTGAATGTGACAAGTTAAATACAGAATTTAAAGGCAATTTTATTTATTGTTTGAATTTTCGCGACCCACCAGTGGGTCATGACCCACAGTTTGGGAAACACTGGTCTATGACATTGGATTCCTACCCTTAAGGCACTACTAGGCCTGGGCAAAATTATAGTTATGATGGAGCAATCAGAACAATTTTGGTAATTTCGCACGGTTCTTGTGATGCAAAATTAAGAAAAAATTTGCAATTCTGCCTGTTTGTGTTATTTTGTGCACAAATGCCTACCCAAGAGAACAGGTACCGAGCGTGAGTGACTGCTGCTGTTCCTTTTCTGTTCCATATACCGCTATTTGCTTATTGCAAAATGCATTCTCAGGTTAATTTTGGACTCAAGGGTGAATTTTCTGCTAAGAAAATAACACTAAATGCAGGGTTACGCTCCTTGAACAAATCTGCATAATCTTGCGTAATTTGCTTTGATTTCACATAATCACGCTACAGCAAATTACACAAGTTACACCATCCCCTAGTTTCTACCGCTTTCTTTTTTATTTTGCTAGCAGTGAATAATTAACCTATTATTAATTGCTGGTGTAATAAAAAAAAAAACTGCCAACACCCGCTGCATCTTGAGGCAGTGCCACTGTCTTATGGGAAACACCCTTTATAACGAAGCCAGAACCACGCTGTGCCTTGACAACGCCGGCACTAGAACAACGCATCGTTTCCACGTGTTTGTTTAGCACGCAAGTTGTTAGAACGACTTGCCTTAGGGGATGCATTGGTGGAGTGGTGTTGGATTCTAAGTCCAACACATTCCCTACTGTTTCGCAGAATGGAGTTGGAATAGTAAATAATACTATTCCAACGCCCAGTGCCCCCCTAAGGCAAGTCTTTGTAATGACTTGCGTGCTAAAGGAATGCGTCGTAATAACGCGTTCGTTCTTTTGCCGGTACTTTAAAGGCATGCATGCTAAACGCATGTGGGATTCCGTCATACAACCCTGTCTTATGGCTGACAGATGCTCTTAAAGGCACCTGCTCAACACATCAGAGAGATTGTTCAGAGCTGATGAAGACCAAACGCTGGCCTCAGTGCCCTGCCTCAACTCAGGGAAACCGCCTAAGTGATGTTGCCCTGTTGCTGTTACAGGTAGCCCTGGGCATGTCAGGCTTGTGCCCAGGGCTACCCGTCAATCAGACTGTCACTTCACTCTCTCCTATCTCGTCACAGGCGGGGTGGATTCAGGGGCCTCAATGACATCACCCCGCGCTGTGACGAGATGGAAGACAGTAGGGTGACAAAGCAAGGAAGCCTCAGCGGGAGCTTATGAATCATTGTCAGAGTCAGCGCTCATTGCAATGCTTAGAACAAGTGACATCGAGTGAAAATTAATGAGGGTGAGGAAGTACATGTGTTTCTGCGAATAAGTGTGAGTGAATGTAAGTGAGCAAAAATACGTGTGTGTGAAAACATGCATGCATGTATGTGAGTGGAAGTGAGTGACATGGGAGTAATAAGACAATGTTAGATAGATAAGATGTTGATTAAAAGGTTAATAGGCTTTCCCACCTAGTACAGTTAAAGAAAAAGAAGATTAGTTGACTTATAGGTTTATTTGGTGCATTCTTTCTTAAGGAATGGAAAAATCTTCTAAAGCCTTTGTTTAATAAGAAAGTACCAGAAGCCCTGGAACTAGTCTTTATACTGAAATATATAAAGTAAGTTTTGCCTTTGGGTATTTAATAAGCCTGGTTCAAGAAATTATGTTTTATCGGCTATCTATAGATTGTATATTTTTGCTATGAGTAGCATTAAATGCATATTTTAATAAACATTTTAAATCTCAAAAGAAAATCTGGTTGTTCACCTGTATGGTGTGCAGGAGTCTGACCAGGTGTGCCCCTGGGCATTTAAGAGTTTTATAGATTTCTCAATGTACCCCTGGGTATTTTTGATAATCAAAAAATGGTTACATCATCAAAAATCATAGCACAGTTTACAGGTGTGCTTATGTTTAGATTTAGCTTGACAAGCACAGTTGTCTCAAAGACCTAGGTCTAGATTTATCAAGGATTTGCATTGCTCTTGTGCCACCCAAGGCGACACCGGCCGACGCAAAACCTAGAATGAGATTTATCATGCCAGGCAGAGGCACCGTGCATGGCCATGCGCAGCTTGGTAAATTTGGTCTAGCGCAAGCCTCTGCCTTGCGTCACATCGCGCCAGGAAGGTATTACATGGGTGGAGTGCAGGTGTTCCCACCCATGTAGTCTGACGCATTCCCAGATTTACGATAAAACTGTACGCCTTCTCAATAGAGTTGCAGTAAGGAAAAATATCTTCATTTCTCCTCGTTTCCTCTTCCTGTGCGTGTTGCATTTGGCATCGCACTTAGAAAGATGCCTCTAGGGATTGTATTTGTGCAGAAAGATGCCCCTTCCCTCACAAAAACAATCCTGCCTGTAACGCAGGCATGCTTCCACCGCAGCGCAAGGGTGCCTGCGTTGATGCTAGAATGCACTGAGTGATCCAGCGCAAGGAGAGGACAGGAATGCAGAATATATTGACAGATATGGCACATTTCTGACCTCTCCCTGTCACGCAACGCAGCACATCAAATTGTCCTGCTGCATTTCCTTGTGTGCCATAATGATAAATGTGGGCCTCGGTGTTACCAAATCTTTACAATATACATTGGGAGGCGTGGGCTCCACCCATAGGAGTGGTTGCATTCCAATGTGTGAGAGACTATTTTACATTTTTAAAGTACACTCAATATTCACACATTCAATTCTCTATTTAATATACACATTGTTTACAGAAAACAATTAATTACTGCAGTAATGGCTTTGTTAGGACTCAAGTGTGAGCTATTATGACCTCAGAATTTTTTTCGCAGTTTTATATAGTGCAAACTCGATTCAACGGTATTGGAGCACTTTACACGAGCAGCACCCACATTGCATAAGGACACATTCATTTGTTTTGTGTTTTTTCATGCACGGGGAGATTTGGGGCCAGAATTTTCAATAATTCATGCAAAACAACGCAGCAAGACAACTTGCTGCACTGCATGGAAGGAAGTGGGCAGGAATGCACCATATTTACCATTATATGGGGCATTCCTGCTCTCTGCCTGTGCTGCCTAGTGCCAATGCAGGCACCCTTGCGTTACAGGCAGGGTTGTTTTTGTGCTGGAAGGGGCACCTTCCTGCACAAAAACAATCCTTAGAGGCATTTTCCTCTAAGTGTGCTGCAGAATGCAGCACACTTAGAAAGAGAAAATAACGAGGAGAAATGAAAATATTTCTCCTTGTTGTGCCTCCTCTGGGATGGTGTAGTATTTTGATGCATTACCAGGTTTATCAGCCTTGGCAAATCTGGGAATGCACCAAAATTCATGGCTGGATGCGTGGGAACACCCACGCAACACCTTCCTAAGGTAGAGACTGCCTTGCGTTACTCCACATTTCCCAAGCAACACAGGGCCACACAAGTTGGCCTTAAGTTGCTTGGTAAATCTGACTTTAGAGTTGCGTTGCCCTTGTGACACCATGCGTGATGTAAGGGCAGCACAGTACGTTGATAAACCTGACCCTAAGTGATTTGTCCAGAATCACAGAATGTTGAGCCTACACTTAGACTCGGAAGTAGTTCCCTAGTTCCAGACGGCAGCACTGGCCGTTACGCAACAGACTCTCCCATTTTTTCTGCAAGCATTTATTTGCATGCCCTGCCTCAGTAAATCTTAATCTGTTGGCTTTGCCAAATGATTGCTTAACAATAAACTCGAAGTGATAATTCTGAGGACAGCACCATATGTGATGTTAGAGTTGTCCAATGCTATACATGCGATCCCTCGTGTATGGTAGTGTCTGACGTAGACGACGGAACCTGAGCTTCAGGAGAAGTGATGGGTGGTCCAAACAGAGCTGCTTGAAAGTTGAGGCTGCCTAATGTCTTGTGCATATCGGGTGTGAGATACGTTCATCGTAACACTGGGAGGGTGAACAAGGACATCCGGTGCCACTTTATTATCAATTAAAACATTAAAGACTACTCCAAACCGAGACTCGTTGAAGTAATAATAGAATAAAACACAACAGAAATAAATCAAAACTTTGAAAAGCAAGTGGTGCAAATCTTGTATGTTGATTTGTGTTGAGATATGTACATATTTCAATTAAAATCACAGTTGAACCAACGGCAAAGTCGGTTTCAAAAATATTAGAACATTGGAATGTGGAGCACTCCATTGAAGACAACGGAGTGCTCTGTGCTTTTACGGGCCGGTAAAGGCCTGCAAAGCAACATTCCAATGTTTTTACAAAGGCCTCGCGGAGCTCGAGGGGATTTAAATCCCCTTGGGCTTCGAGATGCCTTTGTTTTATTTGTTAGAACATTCTGCCCTCTAGTGGCAGAATGTTCTAATAGCCTTATAGCCCTTCGTAGCTGGGCTATACTGGCTATTAAAGTCCCGCTCCCTTGTTAAAGGCCCTCGCCTTCGGCTTGGGCCTTTAACGCTGGAGCGGGCCTTTAATAGCCGGTATAGCCCGCTACGGCGGTCTATAAGGCTATATTATTTCCTTCTGTCATGCAGCTTCCCAGCCCATGCCAACTAGGTAAACAAAACATGGCTGTGTGCGGTCAAGCCACACAGTGAACTTGGAGCAGTTGGTAAAAAGATCACATGTATTAGAACATTGGAATTCTGGGAGCTCCTTTGAAGACAATGGAGGTCTCCGGGCTTCTAATGGCGGGTAGATGCCCGGAGCATCAACATTCCAATGTTTATTCACAGCTGTAGCTGTGAACAAAAGTCCTCACAGAGCCCAAGGGGATTTCAACTCCCTCGGGCTCCGTGAGGCCTTTGTTTAAAAAATTGGAACATTCTGCCCTCTAGGAGCGGAATGTTCTTATAGCCTTAGAGCCCTCCGTAGCGAGCTCTACCGGCCATTAAAGGCCCACTCCCTTGTTAAAGGCCCTCGTCCCTGAAGTGGGCCATTAATGGTCAGTAGAGCACGCTACTGTGGGCTCTAAGTCTGTAAAATAAAATCTCTTGGAAGCAGTATTTGCCAATGTCTAGCAACTTGGGAATCCTAGAGCACCATTCAGAATGGTGATACAGGATTCCCAAATTGCTAGACAATGGCAAACACTGTTTCAAATCAAAGGTAAACCAAAAGTTGTGCTTGCATCATGAAAGACCCTCCTTGCCACAACAATGATAATAGTTGATACCACTCACACCAGTTGAATGCCTGGAACTTCTTCACCATAGTCTGTTACTGCTCAGAAAGGAGAGTAAACTCCCCCTCCTCAAACTGACTGGCAGCTCAAAGTGGGACCACAGACTCTTTGGACAGTCAATGGTGATTGATGAAATGACAGGTTGTCACTAGGGAAGCGAAGCGACAGGTAAGCGTGGCCTTTGGAGACAAGCAGGCCACCACCAAGAGATGATGGGACACTGACATGACCAGTGCTAGCCTCCAGGAAGCAGGACGTCCGCACCAATTATAGGGGGAACAGTACCTTGGACAGACCTTTGAAAATATAACCATAACTACACAACTCCAGCCAAAGCCTTCTTCTACCTACTTTTACCAGGCGTTTTTTAATTTACTTATCACCTTGTGTGCTTTCTTCAAAACTTTTCAAACTTTTCTACAGTTCAAGTAGAGTGCAAACTCTTAAAAACTCTTCAGAAAGTTACAGAGGAAAAACCATTGCAACTTCTCACACCCCTAATTGTAATGTGCAGAAGAGCGTGGGGCCCAGGGATTCGATATGCAGCACAGCCAAACAAAAAGAGTTTAGTTGTGCTGGATGTTATAGTTTATAGTGCCTATGCTAACTCTAGGCCCATTTCAAAGCACTGCCTCTTTTTTGATAGATGCTGTAGAAGTGAAGCGTCCTGATTGGCCTTTGATGGCTCATTATTACACCAGTGATGGTGTTAGGCTATGTGTACAGGCAAAGCGATACAAAAGGGGATGATGGACGGAACGCTTGAGCCAATCAAACACTCACCCCCAGTCAACTGATCTGGGTTTAATCCATCATCATTCTTTAGCTCACTCCACCACCCCAGTTCAGACATGGCCATATGCAAATCAGTCTGACCCTGTGCCTCATGGGAACAGTCCAGCCCGAACTGCCAAGCCATGTCTTCCCTGGACCGGAAACAAGCATCCTAGGACCGGTTTCTGGCATTCCAGCCGTCATCAGCCAGGCTTGCTTGAATCCAGTGGCAAAGTGAGCAAGGGACCCACGTCTGGGCATACCCCCGCCAACTTAGGGCGAACAAAGCGATACAAAAGGGGATGATGGACGGAACGCTTGAGCCAATCAAACACTCACCCCAGTCAACTGATCTGGGTTTAATCCATCATCATTCTTTAGCTCACTCCACCACCCCAGTTCAGACATGGCCATATGCAAATCAGTCTGACCCTGTGCCTCATGGGAACAGTCCAGCCCGAACTGCCAAGCCATGTCTTCCCTGGACCGGAAACAAGCATCCTAGGACCGGTTTCTGGCATTCCAGCCGTCATCAGCCAGGCTTGCTTGAATCCAGTGGCAAAGTGAGCAAGGGACCCACATCTGGGCATACCCCCGCCAACTTAGGGCGAAAAAAGCGCTACAAAAGGGGATGATGGACGGAACGCTTGAGCCAATCAAACACTCACCCCCAGTCAACTGATCTGGGTTTAATCCATCATCATTCTTTAGCTCACTCCACCACCCCAGTTCAGACATGGCCATATGCAAATCAGTCTGACCCTGTGCCTCATGGGAACAGTCCAGCCCGAACTGCCAAGCCATGTCTTCCCTGGACCGGAAACAAGCATCCTAGGACCGGTTTCTGGCATTCCAGCCGTCATCAGCCAGGCTTGCTTGAATCCAGTGGCAAAGTGAGCAAGGGACCCACGTCTGGGCATACCCCCGCCAACTTAGGGCGAACAAAGCGATACAAAAGGGGATGATGGACGGAACGCTTGAGCCAATCAAACACTCACCCCCAGTCAACTGATCTGGGTTTAATCCATCATCATTCTTTAGCTCACTCCACCACCCCAGTTCAGACATGGCCATATGCAAATCAGTCTGACCCTGTGCCTCATGGGAACAGTCCAGCCCGAACTGCCAAGCCATGTCTTCCCTGGACCGGAAACAAGCATCCTAGGACCGGTTTCTGGCATTCCAGCCGTCATCAGCCAGGCTTGCTTGAATCCAGTGGCAAAGTGAGCAAGGGACCCACGTCTGGGCATACCCCCGCCAACTTAGGGCGAACAAAGCGATACAAAAGGGGATGATGGACGGAACGCTTGAGCCAATCAAACACTCACCCCCAGTCAACTGATCTGGGTTTAATCCATCATCATTCTTTAGCTCACTCCACCACCCCAGTTCAGACATGGCCATATGCAAATCAGTCTGACCCTGTGCCTCATGGGAACAGTCCAGCCCGAACTGCCAAGCCATGTCTTCCCTGGACCGGGAAACAAGCATCCTAGGACCGGTTTCTGGCATTCCAGCCGTCATCAGCCAGGCTTGCTTGAATCCAGTGGCAAAGTGAGCAAGGGACCCACATCTGGGCATACCCCCGCCAACTTAGGGCTGAAAAAGCGCTACAAAAGGGGATGATGGACCGGAACGCTTGAGCCAATCAAACACTCACCCCCAGTCAACTGATCTGGGTTTAATCCATCATCATTCTTTAGCTCACTCCACCACCCCAGTTCAGACATGGCCATATGCAAATCAGTCTGACCCTGTGCCTCATGGGAACAGTCCAGCCCGAACTGCCAAGCCATGTCTTCCCTGGACCGGAAACAAGCATCCTAGGACCGGTTTCTGGCATTCCAGCCGTCATCAGCCAGGCTTGCTTGAATCCAGTGGCAAAGTGAGCAAGGGACCCACGTCTGGGCATACCCCCGCCAACTTAGGGCGAACAAAGCGATACAAAAGGGGATGATGGACGGAACGCTTGAGCCAATCAAACACTCACCCCCAGTCAACTGATCTGGGTTTAATCCATCATCATTCTTTAGCTCACTCCACCACCCCAGTTCAGACATGGCCATATGCAAATCAGTCTGACCCTGTGCCTCATGGGAACAGTCCAGCCCGAACTGCCAAGCCATGTCTTCCCTGGACCGGAAACAAGCATCCTAGGACCGGTTTCTGGCATTCCAGCCGTCATCAGCCAGGCTTGCTTGAATCCAGTGGCAAAGTGAGCAAGGGACCCACGTCTGGGCATACCCCCGCCAACTTAGGGCGAACAAAGCGATACAAAAGGGGATGATGGACGGAACGCTTGAGCCAATCAAACACTCACCCCCAGTCAACTGATCTGGGTTTAATCCATCATCATTCTTTAGCTCACTCCACCACCCCAGTTCAGACATGGCCATATGCAAATCAGTCTGACCCTGTGCCTCATGGGAACAGTCCAGCCCGAACTGCCAAGCCATGTCTTCCCTGGACCGGAAACAAGCATCCTAGGACCGGTTTCTGGCATTCCAGCCGTCATCAGCCAGGCTTGCTTGAATCCAGTGGCAAAGTGAGCAAGGGACCCACGTCTGGGCATACCCCCGCCAACTTAGGGCGAACAAAGCGATACAAAAGGGGATGATGGACGGAACGCTTGAGCCAATCAAACACTCACCCCCAGTCAACTGATCTGGGTTTAATCCATCATCATTCTTTAGCTCCCTCCACCACCCCAGTTCAGACATGGCCATATGCAAATCAGTCTGACCCTGTGCCTCATGGGAACAGTCCAGCCCGAACTGCCAAGCCATGTCTTCCCTGGACCGGAAACAAGCATCCTAGGACCGGTTTCTGGCATTCCAGCCGTCATCAGCCAGGCTTGCTTGAATCCAGTGGCAAAGTGAGCAAGGGACCCACGTCTGGGCATACCCCCGCCAACTTAGGGCGAACAAAGCGATACAAAAGGGGATGATGGACGGAACGCTTGAGCCAATCAAACACTCACCCCCAGTCAACTGATCTGGGTTTAATCCATCATCATTCTTTAGCTCACTCCACCACCCCAGTTCAGACATGGCCATATGCAAATCAGTCTGACCCTGTGCCTCATGGGAACAGTCCAGCCCAAACTGCCAAGCCATGTCTTCCCTGGACCGGAAACAAGCTTCCTAGGACCGGTTTCTGGCATTCCAGCCGTCATCAGCCAGGCTTGCTTGAATCCAGTGGCAAAGTGAGCAAGGGACCCACGTCTGGGCATACCCCCGCCAACTTAGGGCGAACAAAGCGATACAAAAGGGGATGATGGACAGAACGCTGAGCCAATCAAACACTCACCCCCAGTCAACTGATCTGGGTTTAATCCATCATCATTCTTTAGCTCACTCCACCACCCCAGTTCAGACATGGCCATATGCAAATCAGTCTGACCCTGTGCCTCATGGGAACAGTCCAGCCCGAACTGCCAAGCCATGTCTTCCCTGGACCGGAAACAAGCATCCTAGGACCGGTTTCTGGCATTCCAGCCATCATCAGCCAGGCTTGCTTGAATCCAGTGGCAAAGTGAGCAAGGGACCCACGTCTGGGCATACCCCCGCCAACTTAGGGCGAACAAAGCGATACAAAAGGGGATGATGGACGGAACGCTTGAGCCAATCAAACACTCACCCCCAGTCAACTGATCTGGGTTTAATCCATCATCATTCTTTAGCTCACTCCACCACCCCAGTTCAGACATGGCCATATGGAAATCAGTCTGACCCTGTGCCTCATGGGAACATTCCAGCCCGAACTGCCAAGCCATGTCTTCCCTGGACCGGAAACAAGCATCCTAGGACCGGTTTCTGGCATTCCAGCCGTCATCAGCCAGGCTTGCTTGAATCCAGTGGCAAAGTGAGCAAGGGACCCACGTCTGGGCATACCCCCGCCAACTTAGGGCGAACAAAGCGATACAAAAGGGGATGATGGACGGAACGCTTGAGCCAATCAAACACTCACCCCAGTCAACTGATCTGGGTTTAATCCATCATCATTCTTTAGCTCACTCCACCACCCCAGTTCAGACATGGCCATATGCAAATCAGTCTGACCCTGTGCCTCATGGGAACAGTCCAGCCCAAACTGCCAAGCCATGTCTTCCCTGGACCGGAAACAAGCATCCTAGGACCGGTTTCTGGCATTCCAGCCGTCATCAGCCAGGCTTGCTTGAATCAAGTGGCAAAGTGAGCAAGGGACCCACGTCTGGGCATACCCCGCCAACTTAGGGGCGAACAAAGCGATACAAAAGGGGATGATGGACGGAACGCTTGAGCCAATCAAACACTCACCCCCAGTCAACTGATCTGGGTTTAATCCATCATCATTCTTTAGCTCACTCCACCACCCCAGTTCAGACATGGCCATATGCAAATCAGTCTGACCCTGTGCCTCATGGGAACAGTCCAGCCCGAACTGCCAAGCCATGTCTTCCCTGGACCGGAAACAAGCATCCTAGGCACAGGGTCAAGACTGATTTGCATATGGCTGGGTTCAAACTGGAATGGCATGGTGAGCAAAAAAACGATGGATTTAGGCCCAGATCTCTGTACTGGGGTGAATGTATGACATTGTTCTGCATTCTGTCCATCAATTGTTGTTTTTGCATTTGTCACCCCGAGTGGGACGGGTATGCCCAGACGTGGGTCCCGTGCTCTCCATGCCACTGGAATCAAGCTATCCTGGCTGAAGAGGGGTGAAACCCCGAAACCGGTCCTAGGATGCTTGTTTCCAGTCTAGGGAGGACCTGGCTTGGCAGTTCGGGCTGGACTGTTCCCATGAGGCACAGGGTCAAGACGGATTTGCATATGGCTGGGTTCAAACTGGAATGGCATGGTGAGCAAAAAAACGATGGATTTAGGCCCAGATCTCTGTACTGGGGTGAATGTATGACATTGTTCTGCATTCTGTCCATCAATTGTTGTTTTTGCATGTGTACAGGCAAAGCGCAGCGTCTTCTCAGGGTATCCTGGAGCTGTGCGGCCCTGTATGCGCGAGACAACCACTGCCACCTCGTGTCTCTGCCTCAGGCTAAAATGCATCCATGGAAAGAAGGTACAAATATCAGCATCTAAGATGCAACCCTTTACCATCCCCTCCTCCAATCATTAAGCACTGTGAGCAAACCCGTTCCACAAAACCACCCTAAATCATTCAGTCATTCACTCAGTAAAGTTGTTTATTCACTTAGTCACTCGCATTCATTTAGTCACTGACTCATTAATTAATTTGTTTCCTCGGGCATGTTTTACCCTTCCTCCCCTCTCCCTCCTCCCTCCGTCCCTCCTAGGGTTCCCCTCCCCCCCATGTTACTAACGACAAAATCACCTGCTGCTTTTGTAACATTAGGAGACCTTGCAATTGGTCGGTAATATGTGGCGTTGGCAGGGACAGTTGAAGAGAGGAAAATTTACCTTATGCTCAAATGTATTTATATTTATGGCCAGATCTTCAAGTGAAATACTAAAAGTGGCTGGAAACAAAGGAGGGAGGAACGACTAATGTATCTATCCAGTCCTTGGACCAGAGCAATGTGGACTTGTGAACAGCTGGTCTACTGATCTCAGGTGTGTTCATCAAGAAAACAGCAGAAGATTCTTCATGCGAAAGGACCAGAGATGCAGAATGTACATCATTGGCCTCTGGTGCTGGTCAATGGTGCCAGCATCATGCCAGTGCCCAGCAGCTCCTCCATCTTCTGACCATGGACCACTAACCTTTCGTTTAAGCACACTGTGAAGGCATTTTATTGAATAATGTATGCATTTATGTGAGTGAGGAGTTGTGTAGCACAAAAAATAGCTACAAATCAACGGAGCACTGTACAACAAGGGAAATAATATAAGTTTTGTAGGACAAAAAAAGGAGTAAAGAAGGTTGCGATGGCAGTGGGGTGGCAACCGACAGTGCATTAGGACCTGTGAGGGTGGCAAGGGGTAGAGAGAGATGTGGGCAGTGGGGATGGCAAGGCCAAAAATAGGAGGCCAAGGAGATTGTACCCTTTTCAGGTGTGTGTGTATGATGTCCAAGAATTTACAGACAGGCAAGGGGCTACTTGAAGAATTTTTTTTTTACTGTCACTCAGTCCTCACAATGAAAAAATATTAGGATTATAAAGTATGAAAATTTGCGTAATCTGCTTTTTTATAACTATGCAAAATTTCAGCAAAACTGCATGTAATTACACAAAAAGTGAATCCGTCATATCTCGCTTTATTTTAGCCCAAGGACTCATTGAAACAAAAGCATAGTGAACAACAGTTGCTCGTGTTCTGTTGTTCCTGTGTGTTCATGGTAAATGTCAACTACGAATGGCATGTTTGCAGTAAATCTTTACCTCGAATTGCACTTTATTACACAAAGTGGCATAATAGTATCATTTCAGAAATTTTGCAAAACAAGCTCAACACGAAGGGCCATGTGTACAACCGTTTTTTTGTGGTCGCAAATGGGAAATCGGCCCGTTTGCGACCGCAAAATAGGTCTGTGCAATGTTCAAACCCTATTTTGCGAGTCGGTAACCTATTAGCGACTCGCAAGATAGGGTTTGCGACTTGCTATTAGGAAAGGGTGTGCTTAGGGCATCCCTTCCTAATAGCGAGTCGCGCTTCTATGTACGAATGTTTTGCGGTCGCAAAACACTTGCAGTTTACCACCTATTTCAAAAAGGTGGTAAGCCACTCGCAAACGGGGAGGGGTTTCCAGGGGACCCCTTCTCCTTTATGACTGGCAGCGAAAATATTTTTTAAGAGCAGGCAGTGGTCCCACGGACTACTGCCTACTCTTAAAAAATGAAACAGAAAAGTTTCATTTTTCTTTTTTAAATGCATCCCATTTTCCTTTAAGAAAAACGTGCTGCATATAAAAAAAACTGCTTTATTTAAAAAGCAGTCACAGACATGGTGGTCTGCTGACCCCAGCAGGCCACCATCCCTGTGAGTATTGGCCATTCCCAATGGGGTCGCAAATTGCGACCTGCCTAATGAATATTAATGAGGCAGGTCGTTTGCGACCCCATTGAGAATTGCAAACTGTGTCTGAAACACTGTTGTACATTCCATTTTGCGAGTCGCAAATTGCGAGTCGCAAAACAACGCAATTTGCAACTCGCAAAATGCAAGGGTCGTACATCTGGCCCGAAATTCCTAAAATTATGCAAATTACACTTAAAGTTCACCCAGGCCAAGTATGGACAACCGACAGAAAAGTTATAATGTTCTCTGGTGGTTAGTGATTTGGTATCAGTGATGCGAGAAGGATTCACGTAGAGAGGAAAGACAAATTTCCACTTTCTTCCTCAAAAACGAATACTTTTTTGCGGAAAATCAACTTCCTGAGAGGCGGAATATAAATAGCCAGTGCTGGATGCCTTCTCGCGTCAGTGACACGGAGCCTCGTCTCAATGAGGATGGCGCTATGATATATAATTCAACATCTTCTCTGTGTTTTTTTTAGATGGTGCTTCTATTGAGTGCCTGCAAGATAATTGGTCACTGAATTCATTGTGCAAAGTTCAAGGTGGAACTGTTCTCTCATATGAGACTAATGAATAGCCTTGGCCATCTCTAAGAGTTGAAAAGAGGAGAGATGAAAAGTCCAACGAGGAATGAAAAGATGTTGGAACTACAATAAGAAAAGAAATAAAAGTATTAGAAATAGAGGCAGGGAAAGACACAAAAGGCCAGCAACCGCTTGTTAGAAGGGGTGATTGACAGTTTTCTGCCAGTTAGCAGTGAAATTTTCGCAGTCAAGGAAGTTGCAGATCTGATGCCGCCTGAAGGTTGGTTCCAAATCATTCGGATGCGGAAACTCTGCCTGGGGATAATGAGGACCGCGAGAAGGCGCTGCCTGCAGGCTAGCCTGAGGCCGTAGCAGCCCGATGTTGCTGCTAAGAAGGAGACTAGATTAGAGCCGAACCACAGTGAGCGCCACCCCACATCCAATGGCTTGATTTTTAGGTCTAACTTTGAGACATTTGTAGATCTCTCATCACTCTCAAGAAATTTTTAAAAATCATAAAAAAATGCATTCATATATGCATACATAAAGAGGGTTTGTGTCTTCTGTCTTCATTCATTGGTCTTACCATCCGTAATTCATATTTTGCTTCTGCCCAATGCAGCATACTGAATGGGGCAATAATTCTGTCCACTTCAGCCAATGGCTCTCTTGCTCTATGAATGACAGTATTTCTTCTGTTCATCAGTTGACATCTACCATAAAAGAAGTGCATTTCAGTGCCAGGTGTGGTGGGCTAATACTTTACATTGTCAATGCTTTTTCCATTTCATTCTTTATCCCTTTTTATGTTGTCAGTCTTGTGTGTTTGAAATATGCTTTCAGGTTCCAGTAAATCAAAGCTGGTAATACATTTTCTTTGCATCAATACACTTTGTACTTTCTTGTGATGTGCCATTAATACTAAAAAAACTGTTTCTGTAACTGCTGTAAGTGCTACTACCTAGTAAGAAACACCTCTATGTTGTAAACAAGAGCATCAGCTGAGACACCGAGTCCTGTACACCAGGCAGGGCCTCCTTTAACTATTTTAAATTACTTCATTTAATATTATTTTTTATGGTGTTTTATTTTAACTCCCTAACTTTATTGATTTGTATGGGAGGGTATTGCAGTACCAGTAGTTGACCATATGTGATGCTGAATGTATTACTGTTTCTTTTGTGGCAATAGCATCTTACACTTGTAAGGTTTGCTCCACCCCCTATTTTCAGGGGCTGAACATGGATACATCTAAACTTTTGAGTAACTTTAAACTCAGATTTTGTGAATAGCCCAAAGTAGTAAAGCTACTAGAAATGGTTACAGTAAATTACACATGTAAATTACACAAAGTTACCTTTGTGAATATCCCCCAATAAGTTTAAGTTCATGTGAGCTAAAGAGATATGGGAACATGAGGACGTTCCAGGTAAGATGAAGGGGAAAGTGCCTGCAAGAAAGTGGGTGGTTCTGCTGTGCTTGATATCAGCTAAAGCAAACACAAGGAGATGATGGACAAAGCGCTGAAGCTTTGCAGACACTCACCCCCAGTCACAGATCTGGGTTGAATCCATCATCGTTCTTTAGCTCACCTGGCCACCCCAGTTTAGACCGAGCTATGCAAATCAGTTTTGACCCTGTGCCTCATGGGAACAGTCCAGCCCGAACTGCCAAGTCTTCCCTGGACTGGAAACAAGCATCCTTGGACCGGTTTCGGAGTAACACCCCTCATTAGTCAGCCAACCTTGAATCCAGTGGCAAAGTGAGCAAGGGACCCACGTCTGGGCATACCCTGCCAACTTAGGGTGAACAAAGCAAACACAAGGAGATGATGGACGGAGCGCTGAAACTTTTCAGACACTCACCCCCAGTCACAGATCTGGGTTGAATCCATCATCGTTCTTTAGCTCACTTGGCCACCCCAGTTTAGACCCAGCTATATGCAAATCAGTCTTGACCCTGTGCCTCATGGGAACCATCCAGCCCGAACTGCCAAGCCAGGTCTTCCCTGGACCAGAAACAAGCATCCTGGGAAAAGTTTCGGGGTAACACCCCTCATCAGCCAGGCTAGCTTGTATCCAGTGGCAAAGTGAGCAAGGGACCGACGTCTGGGCATACCCTGCCAACTTAGGGTGAACAAAGCAAACACAAGGAGATGATGGACGGAGCGCTGAAACTTTTCAGACACTCAGCCCCAGTCACAGATCTGGGATGAATCCATCATCGTTCTTTAGCTCACTTGGACACCCCAGTTTGGCTGGGTCTAAACTGGGGTGGCATGGTTAGCAAAAGAACAATGGATTTAACCCAGATCTCTTGACTGGGGGTGAAAGCATGATTTATTCAGCATTTCGTCCATCATTTGTTTGCGTAGCACTTGTCGCCCTAAGTGGGATGGGTATGCCCAGACGTGCGTCCCTTGCTAACTGTGCCACTGGATTCAAGATAGCCTGGCTGGTGAGGGGTAATACCCCGAAACCGGTCCCAGAATGCTTGTTTCCGGTCCAGGGAGGATCTGGCTTTGCAGTTTGGGCTGGACTGTTCCCATGAGGCACGGGGTCAAGGCTGATTTGCATATGGCTGAGTCTAAACTGGGGTGGCATGGTGAGCAAAAGAACGATGGATTTAACACAGATCTCGTGACTGTGGGTGAATGTATGAATTATTCAGCATTCCGTCCATCATTTGTTTGCGTAGCACAATGATATCAGCTGAAGGCCTCTCCGAAAAAGCTGATTTTCATTTCTATTTTGAATGATGCAAAGGCGGGTACTGACCTCAGTTTTGGATACAAGAAATATAGATGAATAACTCCCAGGGCTTTAAAATGTTGGTCCACCATGTGTGTGTCACCATGTGTCTGTGTGGGGGGGTTTGCACTGCTGAATTTGAAAGACCAGCCCGGACCATAACGAGGGTCTCATTTGGGAAGTGCCTGGAACCTGGTAAAGTTCTTAAGAACCTTGAAAGTACTTAATGATGCTACTCATGTCATCTTATATTTTGTTTCACTGGGACCCAGGAGTTTTTCAGGACTGTAGTGAAATTATTGCGCCTCCTCAGATTTAGCCAGAATACAGGCGCTTTGTTCTGCATTCTCAGGAGCTTCTGAATAAAGTGCAAATGTAGATTGTATTGCAGAAGTCTAGGCATGACAATAACATTCATTGTAAGTTTGGCTTTGTGATTCAATTGCATTAAAGGAAGGACACCTCCAAGCTCCATGAGCTGAAAGTTTATTCATTTTGACACAGATGAGATCTGTTAGCTGATAGAGCTCAGAAGCAGACAAAAGTTCCAGACTTTTTAGTTGCAAATGTTACCTTTAATGTCAACCATTGGCGGCTACCATGTATGGCAGGTGGGGTGTCAAAAAAAGACATACCTTCCTCCGTGATGCAACGTCCTCCTTTGGTCTTCTGGCAGGCTCTAACGCAGGACCCAGTAAACTCCCCATACCAAACCTGGCACTGCTCTCACCAGCATGAGAGCAGTGCCAGGATTGGATGGAGCAGCCTCACTCGGACCTCCTAAGAGCACTGGATGCCTGCGCTTTCTCTAACCCAGCTGTCTAAGACAGCTAGGACAGAGAACTTTAAAATGTGCATGTCTGGCTGGCCAGCCCAAGACGGCGGGCCAAAGAGACATGCGCATTTTAAAGTGCACAGCTCCCGGCTGCTGCCACTTGGCAGCGCTGGCCCCGCCCCGTCCTCACACTTACTTCAGGACAGGTTGGTGAAAAATAAAATAATAATAAATCAACTTTATTACCATTTTATTTTTCAGTTCTGGCCTGGGGCTTTTCTTAGTAGGGCGACTCTCCTACGCTCAAACAGAGGAGCCGCCACTGACAATGCTCCAAATTTAAGTGCCTACAGACATCCTAGCTAGGCCAAATCCAATATTGAATGAACACACAGGCTACTTTATTGCTCTATGAAGTGTCGAGTCTCTCCTGGCAACAGGTCACTTGATAACCTATCAACACCCCAGGAATGTCTCAGGAAAAAGAAAGCAATACATTCTGATTCCTCATTTTACCCTTCTTCCGGTGAAGAAGTCAGTGGTTCCTGGCAGAATTTGTGGAGGGCATTGTCATTACCACCGGTATCCTGGTCCTCAGGTGCTGTTGAACTCCGGCTGTACCCTTGGCTCTCAAAAGATATCTACACTCTGCACCTAAATCTGTCTCCAGCAGGTGACAGCACGTTTGGGGACAGATACAATGTAATATAGGTTTCACACAATATTATACTCTGATAACTCATAATCAGGGTCACAGGAACTATGCGGCAAGAGAGGGCCAAATTATGCAGCAGGTTTGAGTAAATTATGCACTAAGAAAAGGCAAATTATGCAGCATAATGAAGCACATTTTGTAATGGTATTACTTCATTTTTGGACTTGGTAACACTGTCTGGGCATTGGGTGACATCTTAGTAGTACAGCTTTAACATCTAAGTATAGCAATAAGCAACAGAAAGGTGACCAGACCAGCTTTGCAAAGGGCCTTCCATTGAGCAGCAACACATGTTGCTGCATTTTTAGTAACTTTTGAACAGCTTGAGCTAGAAACAATTTTGGGGGTTGGAGGGGGGGGGGGGTAAAATCTGCAGATTATGAGGCAGATGATGGATTATGTGGGAAATGCAGCAGATCTATAATTATGCGAAGACCGCCCCGCCCGTACAATTGCATAATTCCAGTGGCCCTGCTCATAGCAGACTTCAATGTCTAGTGAGGCACAGTTGTGTCTTAAAAATAATAGCAGGAAAAAAAAAAAACATCATAACATATTTGAAAGTTATTGCACTCTCTGGAGCCAACATAGAACTCCAAAAAGGTTTATAGTAAATATGGAGTGAGGTGCTATGATTCAAATAAAATTGCCATATATGGACAATGGTATCCTTTGGAGTCAGGCTGTTCGATTATTAACCTTCAACCCTCGATCCCTTTCAAATTGCTTTCTTTACAGTCCTTGGACCCTGAAACTGAAGGTCAGGCGTTGTAGGACACACCTGCCCAGGGTCCTTATTTTCCGGTGATCCTGCGTGCAGGAAGATAAATCAAATGATTTTAGCTGAAATTCTGCTAATAATCTCACAAAGTACTACAATGGAACAAACACCCCAAATTTGACAAGCATAAAAGTGAATTGGGGTTTCCATTCGAAGACAACGATGCCTTTAGGGCACCAGAGAACTGGTCTAAGAGTCACGGTTTGGGTACATAGTTAAAAGGGTTTCTGGGCTCTGGTTGACAGTGGAACGGCAGCCACCGGGCACAGTTCTAAGGGGGGTCAGTTATTGCTGCCGCTGTTCTCCAAGTGAAAGCCACGACAGAGGGCAATTGCTGCTGGGAATGGACTAACTGTCAGAGTTAGCCGAGTGGAACTACCAAGATTTAAAAACATGTATCTATGCTATGGTTAAAATTCCATGGGAGGGTCAAATAAAGACAATAAGGTGGATTCCCTAAACACCAATAACAGCATTATTAGGAGACTATGGAAACTGAGTAAAAACTGGTGCTTTGGCTGTGGGTCACAAGAGACATCTCTTCAGTTACACGGTTACATTTAAAGACATGGTAGTGGGATTCGCACCTATGTGAACAATCTGAGTAAGTTTCGAATTAGTTGGAGCTCACCAGTCTACAAAGGGCCTTTTATTGAAGGTGTCCGACAAGGAATGCAAAGTCTCACTCTGTGAAGGCTGCGAATGAAACACAAAGTCCTGATGCTGATGTGTGGGCTACTTGGGGGCTTACGCCCCCTGCAAAGTATTATATGTGTCACACCATAACAGCATCAGTATGAAATAACCATTGGCAAAGACAATTGGTCTGGCATTGACTGTCAGCATTTTGGCTTTGTCAGTGCTTGTTTTTCCATGTTTTTTATGACACAGAATTGTTGTGGGAGCTGCTGGGCCCTCCCCTATTTTAAGAAAAAAAATCATAAATATGTTTTTGGTCTAAAATCTCACACTTTGCCATCGCTGTCCCTGGACTGAATGCCCCTCCTTTATGGTTGCTACTAGTAGCTGGTGATCTTTGAAAGGGGTGGGGCATAATACCTGCCAGGAGGTCACCCCATTTTTTTCAAAATGTGTCTTATGACTTCCCCATATGTTAAGAATCACCTTCATTTTGCCAGTACCAGCATTTTGTTATAGTTACCGCCTATAAGAAGAATTACACACAATATTACAGTACCAGTATTTTGCGATTGATACAGCCCATATACCAGGGGTGGCCAGTATATTAAAAAATGACCCCCAGTATTTCAGAACCAGCATTGTATCATGGCTGGCTTATCTCAACCTGTCCCTTCGCCCCAGTGCGCCATAGCTGCCTTCTCTGGGGCAAAGACTTACCTCCAGTGTCAAGCATTATTTTCAGCATTTCAGGGTCTATATTTTGCTTGGGTGCCCTCCCATATGCCAAAAATTACTTGCAATGTCCCAGCGCCAGCATTTTGCCACGGACATCACCATGCAAAGAATTTCCTCCAGCATGCAGGCGCCAGCATTTCTCCACACGGGCACCAAGATACACTTCTAGTATGTCAGGGCCTGCATTTTGCCACTGGTGCCCTTCTTTATACTAAGAAATATTTCCAATATGCCAACAGCAGAATGTTACTTTGGGTGTTGCCATAAACCTAGAAGTATATTGATTATGCCATGGACATCAGCAGACTCATAATAAAAAAATACTCAAACAGACATAATTTTAATCACTCATAATCTCTCACTTTAACTCATACTCACTCCCTTTCACATTCAGTCTCTTCCCTTTCACTCACTCTAAGCCCAGACTCTCATTAACTCATTCTCACTCGTAATCACTTCCATTCACTATTACTCACACACAAGCATACTTTTACTCACAGGTTTTCAAATACAAACACACTTACACACACTCACCCTTTTACAATCACTGACTCTGGGCTCTGATGCAACTGCATCTGCTGAACCATCGATAGCTACACCACTGACCTATTTCCACTTCCTCTCACAATCTCCAATCACTCACTCTTTCTAACACACTCACACTACTTCACTCGCTCCTTCGTACTTACTTTCACATATCCATACTTGCTCTCAAACTCAGATTCTTACTCACTTTCACGCTCATTGACTCTCTTAAACACTCTCTCACACACACACACACACACAGACTTACACTCAATCTCATTCACTCACAAACACACTAACAAACACATACACACATGCACAGAAAAACTACATGCATTACTTACCAGGAAACATCGGTTACATTGCGGTGTTCACACCGCAATACCTTTACAACGCGGGCATTACAACGCAAGTCATTACAATGACTTGCGCTGGATGGCGCTCTAAGCTAAGGAATAGTATGATTTACTATTCCAACACCTTCCCTACTGTAACGTAGGCTGGAGTTGGAATAGTAAATCATACTATTCCTAAGCCCAGCGCCCTCCAGCGCAAGTGGTTGTAACGACTTGCGTTGTAATGCCTGCGTTGTAAAGGTATCGCAGTGTGAACACCACGATGTAACATCGTATATTCATTACTTACCTTGTTTCCTTTGCTGGCAACTCAGAGGCTCCATTGCAGGAGCAGAGCAGACATCTGGCAGTGGACATTGGAATTAGCATGCCATGCTTCCCAACAAGTAGCCAGACAGAACAGCAAGACCATGTTTGTAAACGGGAAGACCCACCTCAATTCCATTCCCAACTTCTTGTTCACTGTGGGCGGAACTTGCGGAGTTTCACTCCGTGGAAATCCGTGGGGTTACATGAAAACTCTGCGAGTTTCCATGGGGTTCTACGAAGGGAGGAATTAGGCACATTGCGCTGCTAACGCTGATTTCTTTGCCGAGAGCTCGTTCCGCACTGGAAAATCAGTGTGAATGGCACCATGAAGTGCTTCAGAGGGCGCTGCTTCTCAAGTTGAGCTTGCTGCAGCTCGAGTAGATTTTCAACTCAACCGGCAGCTTTCTGACCACAAACTGTGGTGACCGCCCGCAACTGCCCCTGTTCGGGAAATCTCACCAGGCGCCCTCCTAGCAACCAAAAATCACGCTACGAGATGCCAAATCTCACTTGCCAACTTACCGTTGCCGAGCCACGTGTGTCAAAAAACTTCGCTACGTGGCAGTTGGCGGAATTTGGCCGGAACACCACGTTATTGGCCAAAACTCCACCAACTCATCTGGTGGAGTGGAAATTATCACCCACCCCAAATTCTTCGTAGGACAGGAAGGACAGTGCTTGGGATCCTGCCCCTGTTGCTCTTTTTGGCTTCTCATTGGTCTCAGGGATGCACTGATGCATGCCCTGACAGCCACATTCTAGCAGATACGTTCTGCTGCCTGAGGCATGTGCAGTATGCCTGCTAAAGAAAATGGGTTGTGCCTGTGTGAGCGGATCAAAGTTGAAGTACACTCGTCACATGACCATTTCGGACATCCACCTACAGAGTGCTGTGTTTTTAAACAACACTTTGTAGAGGGATTGTCGCTCAGCCCCCTCCCCTTCCTGTCATCAGGTACCTGGGGATGAGGCTGAGAGTGCAGACCTGCGCACTGGCAGTCAAAAGTCGTGTTTTCACGAACACCCCTACAGTAAATAACGTCTTGAGTCCGGATGGGCAGAATGTGGGGCCTGACAGGAGGCAGGACTGTGCCATCAAGCCCCACAGCCACTAAATTTGCATGGGTGCCCCTGGTTTTCTAGAAAGAACTTCTGAAGCCTGGAGCACCTTATGTAACATCAAACAGCACAGAGAGTGCAAGCCCCAGCCCTATTGCTGTGTACTCATCTCGCACAATTTCTGTCACATGCACCATGATTTAGAGCGCAAGAATGAATCACAGCTTTTCTTTAAGGTATCACTTACAGTGCAAGTTCATGAGGGATTAGATTGAAATAGTAAGGGTCTTACTTTGAGTCCTGTGCGAATTCAGGTACACCACGATTGCAGCTAGTGTGAGAATTTCACAATATTTCACCACACAAATATCAGAAGGTAAAAGCTAGCGACATTTGTGCTAGAAACGTACAGCACACTCTGGCTCTGAGATACACCCGAGAGGGACACATGTGGTATTAATATCAACCATTCCGGGGTGTGGAACTTACAAAGGGGACTGCACCAAGTAACTAATGCACCCTGTAGTACTGCTAAGTACCAAGTGCCCCCTGATACAAATCTGCCATCTTGGAATGAGGTTCTACAGAAGCTGGTTTCCATTCTGTATTCAACTGTTAATCCTCCACAGTAGGGTGGAGATTCACAGGTGGAGTACTGTCAGCTGTTGACACTACTACTCCTATTTCCCATGTTGTGCTCTGTCTAGCATCAGCCTAGCACCCTTCATCTGCAACAACGTTGTATTTTAGATGCACTGACCTGTCTTGAAGATGTTATATGAACATTTGATGATAAGAGATCTGTTGGTTGTGTTGTCCACGTAAACAAGAAGACATGAGTTCGCATTGTTTGTGTAATCCTGGGCAGATCTACATTAGTTTTGATCCTGAAACTGACAGTGCTTAGAAATGGGCGGGTCCCCAATATTAAGCGCTATCTGAACACTGCACCGAAGTAACTACATGGATACATTAGAATTCTCTGTTAATAATATTTTTTCTGGTACTTTCCAGAAACACATTATTTCCATTGAAAGTAAATTATGAAAATGGACAACTTCTTCCCTGCCCTCCCACATCATCCGTCTGCGAAACACCTTGAATTGGGGGCACCTTATCAGTCCGCAACAGAACTCGAATACTTCCCTCCGCAGAATGAACTGGATGGTAATGCTGCGCTTGCAAAGTAGGTCATGGAAAAGATATATTTTTAGCCGACCTCACTGCTTAAAATCATCCACAGCGGTCCTGCCAGAGCCTGAAGAAGATCACTCTTTTGAGCGAAACCTGCGGCAACCGCGCTCCCTTGGGATGAGGCAGCAGAAAATAGCTTCCACCTTCTTCGGTTATTAATGTAGCAAATAAAGTAACACAAAGTTTCAGTTTGGGTGAAAGTGCCAAATTGGATACAAGGTGTTCTTCTCCCTTTTTATTAAGTACTGCCCTGCCTCTCATTGTCTCAGTACTCAGAACACTAGCAGCGCATTGTAAATGTAGCCGGCCTTAGGAACCGCGGGTCAGCCCTTTGGGCATCATTAACACGCGCTATTACCTGATGGTGCCCCCACATATATTCCCACTTGCCATTTGCACGTGTAATGAATCACCTGAGTCTGTAACTTGCTGCTTGGGTCATTACATTCTATATCTGTTCGCTCAGTTTTTTTTAGGTTAAAAATGGTATGTGCTGTTTCAGCAGCCCGTTCTGCAAGCGCATTCAGTCGGCTGGTGATGTATTTGCATGTACGAGTTCCCTAACAATACCCTGGGGGATGATGCTCTGGACAGCTTTTTAAAGATGGCAGGCTAAATCTGGAAGTCTAACCAGTGTATCAGCCCACCAATGGCAACTCTCACTGCAGCCCACCAATGACATCCCTCCCTGCAGTCCACCCACGGCATCTCTCACTGCAGCTCACCAATGACATCTCTCACTGCAGTCCACCAGGCATCTCTCACTGCAGCCCACCAATGACATCTCTCCCTGCAGTCCACCAGGCATCTCTCACTGCAGCCCACCAATAACATCTCTCTCTGCAGTCCACCAGGCATCTCTCACTGCAGCCCACCAATGACATCTCTCACTGCAGTCCACCAGGCATCTTTCACTGCAGCCCACCAATGACATCCCTCTCTGCAGTCCACCAGGCATCTCTCACTGCAGCCCACCAATGACATCTCTCACTGCAGTCCACCAGGCTTCTCTCACAGCAGCCCACCAATGACATCTCTCCCTACAGTCCATCAGGCATCTCTCACTGCAGCCCACCAATGACATCTCTCACTGCAGTCCACCAGGCATCTCTCACTGCAGCCCACCAATGACATCTCTCCCTGCCGTCCACCAGGCATCTCTCACTGCAGCCCACCAATGACA
The DNA here is from genome assembly GCA_963921515.1 of Calotriton arnoldi. NCBI lineage: Eukaryota > Metazoa > Chordata > Amphibia > Caudata > Salamandridae > Calotriton > Calotriton arnoldi. The sequence continues at coordinate 412,300 of CAWUFW010006804.1, forward strand.
TCTCTCCCTACAGTCCATCAGGCATCTCTCACTGCAGCCCACCAATGACATCTCTCACTGCAGTCCACCAGGCATCTCTCACTGCAGCCCACCAATGACATCTCTCCCTGCAGCCACCAGGCATCTCTCACTGCAGCCCACCAATGACATCTCTCTCTGCAGTCCACCAGGCATCTCTCACTGCAGCCCACCAATGACATCTCTCACTGCAGTCACCCTTGGCATCTCTCACTGCAGCCCACCAATGACATCTCTCCCTGCAGTCCACCCACGGCATCTCTCACTGCAGCTCACCAATGACATCTCTCTCTGCAGTCCACCAGGCATCTCTCACTGCAGCCCACTAATGACATCTCTCCCTGCAGTCCACCCACGGCATCGCTCACTGCAGCCCACCAATGACATCTGTCTCTCTGCAGTCCACCAGGCATCTCTCACTGCAGCCTACCAATGACATCTCTCCCTGCAGTCCACCAACTGCATCGCTCACTGCAGCCCACCAATGACATCTCTCTCTGCAGTCCACCAGGCATCTCTCACTGCAGCCCACCAATGACATCTCTCCCTGCAGTCCACCCACGGCATCTCTCACTGCAGCCCACCAATGACATCCGTCTCTGCAGTCCACCAGGCATCTCTCACTGCAGCCCACCAATGACATCTCTCACTGCAGTCCACCAGGCATCTCTCACTGCAGCCCACCAATGACATCTCTCCCTGCAGTCCACCAGGCATCTCTCACTGCAGCCCACCAATGACATCTCTCCCTGCAGTCCATCAGGCATCTCTCACTGCAGCCCACCAATGACATCTCTCACTGCAGTCCACCCATGGCATCTCTCACTGCAGTCCACCAATGACATATCTCCCTGCAGTCCACCCATGGCATCTCTCACTGCAGTCCACCAATGACATATCTCCCTGCAGTCCACCCACGGCATCTCGCACTGCAGCCCACCAATGATATCTCTCTCTGCAGTCCACCAGGCATCTCTCACTGCAGCCCACCAATGTCATCTCTCACTGCAGTCCACCAGGCATCTCTCACTGCTGCCCACCAATGACATCTCTCTCTGCAGTCCACCAGGCATCTCTCACTGCAGCCCACCAATAACATCGCACACTGCAGTCCACCAGGCATCTCTCACTGCAGCCCACCAATGACATCTCTCTCTGCAGTCCACCCACGGCATCTCTCACTGCAGCCCACCAATGACATCTCTCTCTGCAGTCCACCAGGCATCTCTCACTGCAGCCCACCAATGACATATCTCCCTGTAGTCCACCAGGCATCTCTCACTGCAGCCCACCAATGACATCTCTCTCTGCAGTCCACCAGGCATCTCTCACTGCAGCTCCCCAATGACATCTCTTACTGCAGTCCACCAGGCATCTCTCACTGCAGCCCACCAATGACATCTCTCCCTGCAGTCCACCAGGCATCTCTCACTGCAGCCCACCAATGACATCTCTCTCTGCAGTCCACCAGGCATCTCTCACTGCAGCCCACCAATGACATCTCTCACTGCAGTCCACCAGGCATCTCTCACTGCAGCCCACCAATGACATCTCTCTCTGCATCCCACCCACGGCATCTCTCACTACAGCCCACCAATGACATCTCTCCCTGCAGTCCACCAGGCATCTCTCACTGCAGCCCACCAATGACATCTCTCACTGCAGCCTGTTGGAATGGAAAATGTTTTTAGTTGGCTTCCCCTTGCATTGTACGATTTAAGTTAGCATTTGCGGCACCATTTTGTATTCAAGCGCCGTTTTGTACCATGACTGTGACCAAGCTTCTGTCTCATTCTGTTTGCCTCAGCAGAAAGCAGCCTCAATGTTTTTTTTTTTATTTCTCTAAGGTTGAGCTTTGCTGTACTAATGAATAGACTGTCTAGTCATTGCATACCTTTCCCGTTAGATAGGCCTGCTCCCACCCTTAGAGTGGCGGGCACGGGCAGAATAACCTTGGAACTGAGATAGCATGTACCCGATCTTAGGATTGTAGCTCATCCTTGTCATCATCATGTTAGACCCCTAGCCAATGTCGCAGACGAAGCAGGACTGTCCCTGTTCTCCTATGCTGACGATTCCCAAATCATCTTTTCTCTCTCCACGAACAAAGCAGCTGGGCCATCCCATCTTCAGCTTGGCCTGGGAAAAATTGCATCCTGGACGCAGACCAATTACCTTAAATTAAACGGAGAGAAAACAGAGGTACTGGTTCTGGGCAAAAACAAAGATCTCTGGGGCCCACAACACTGGCCTAGTGCGATGGGTGCTCTCCCCGACCCTCCAGCAAAGTCTGCAACCTTGGTGTTATCATTGACGACCAACTTTCAATGCACCATCAGACAGTCAAGGTAGCAGCCACCTGCTTTATCATCTTGAAGTGGCTAAGAAAGATCATCTGGATGCTGCCAGAGCCCACGCAGAAGACAGTAGTCCAGCCCCTCATCACCTCGAGACTGGACTACTGCAATGTCCTCTACCTCGGATCTAACAAGGCGGTGACGCGCAGGCTTCAGCTGGTCCAAAACTCTGCCGCAAGACTACTTTGTAGGGTACCCAGGATGACCTCAGTCTCAGGCCATTTGAGAGACCTGCACTGGCTCAGGGTGGAGAACCGCATTAAGTTCAAAGCCCTGAGCTATATGTTCAAAATCAAAACAGGCCTTGCCCCCAAATATCTCCAAGCCTTGGTCAACCCTTATGTGCCCTCCCGATGCCTCCGTTCATCCACTCAAGGGAACTTTTCGATGCCTAGAATAAAGTTATCCCGGATGGGAGGAAAATCTGTCTCCTACCTCGGTCCCTTGCTATGGAACTCACTTCCAAAAGCTATCCGAAACGGCATACACCCAATTTCGGAAATCTCTGAAGACTTGGCTCTTCAACCAGTAATCAACTTTGCCGCCTTATGTTCTTCTGTTCCGTCTCGGCGCCGGGAAACCCTTTTTGGGTAGCTGCTGCGCCTTATAAGTTTAATAAATAAATAAATCCTTCTGTGTCTCCTTTGTTCACCAGCTACTAACTGGAAAATTCCAGTCTGGGCGTGTCTTTAGGGGTACTGGAAATGTATATCATGTATCTCTATGTTGGCGGGGGTCAGTCCCTATGCAGCAATCCAAGGAGGCTGGTCAGACTGGACTCCACTCGAGTGTATGACTAATAAATAACTTTGGTTTGTATTCTCTACTGTCTGACCGACTCTTCATTTGTTTGGAAGGCCGAGAGGTGGTCGCGAGTGACCCGGGTGACCCTATTCGGGTCACTTCCTTCAGTTGGCACCCGAACAGGGACCCCATCGGGTGTGGCCCTTCCTCGCCCACAGACGGGTGAGGAGGTCGCGTCGGACGGGCGGATCGGGGATCCCTGCGTGAGAGAGTCTGGTACTCGCAGCTGCCCCGCCTGTGTGACTGGGCGGTGCCTTGCCCAGTGGTCATCTCGGCTGGGGTCCTGCACGGCGAAACCCTTGAATTTGACCGTTTGGTCCGAAGAGTTGGCAGTGGAGAATAAATTTGTTTGGCCTGTGTGCACCAGGTGAGTTTGCTCTGGTTCTTTGTGGCTATGGCGCCATTTTGGTTTGTGTTTGGTACGGTCTGAGGACCGTTTTTGGACAAACGCTTGAATTTGTTTGAGTTCTTTGTGAACATGGTACCACTTTGGTCTGTATCTGATGAGGTCTGAGGACCAGTTTTGGTAAGATATTTGCAAATATCTGCTCGGCATCAATAGTGAACTTGTTTTTGTTTTGAAAGATGCTGTGTGTTAGTAAAATGTTTTACTTGGGCTGTCGTTGTTCTACTGATGCTCGATTCGAAGAAAGGCAGCCAGCGCCACCAGAAGGCACCCCTAATTTTGACATGTATGTCAAACATGGCCTTGGCCCTATTATGTTTAGTACGTTATGGCACAAATATACGAGGGACAATGTCGAGTTGCAGAGGCCGTTGACGGGCACTTTCGATGAACAGAAACGTCATTTTCTGCAGGATAATTTTTTTTTTATTAGTTTAATTATAAAGCGTAATACAGGACAATCTCAAAAAACAGTATTGTATCGTAACAATGACGAGTAGCGCACATGAAAATCAAAGAGCTACATGAAAATCTAGTACAGACAGATCAGCTGCAAAGTTAGATGACACATTGATTGAATACCCATATACAGCCCCACAACTCGGGACACAGTCCCACCATTCTCCGCAGGGCGATGCCTTGGACACGCATAGTCAGGGGCCATCTGGCTCCACAGGCTCAGCGACAGGAATGAGACAACATAAGATGTGCTATATATCGGGATTGGAAACATGACGCTCCTGTGTGATGCTATCAGTGTCAGTCGTGTCAGTCTCTCTAGTTGACCGGTATGTCATGTAAAGTGGCCTAAAAATGTTGGGCCGACTCCGAGGGGGGAGGAGATCGCTGAAGTTTTCAGTTTGGGTGCTGCAGTACAGTATGTCATGCGACCACTGGACCATGGTGGGCGTAGGACCACGTAACCAACCAATAGCCACTCTGCGCTTAGCTATTAACAGTCCCATGTCAACTAGTCGCCGCACTCCCCTGGGCGTCTGTTTAGAATATCCCAGGAGGGCTAGTGCAGGGTCCGGAGTTAGTGCCACGTCAGTTATTTTACTTAGTTCAGTGAACACGGATCGCCAAAACGTGTGAATCCCTGGGCAGGACCAGGCCAGATGTAAGAAGTCCGCAAGTGGCTCTTTGCATCTCTCACAGGCTGGGTTATCCCTTAGCCCGTACCTGTGTAGTCTCTCTGGCGTATAGTATACTCTGTTCAAGTACTTAAAATGAATCAGCCTATGTCTGCCGTTCAAGGAGACTCGCCGTGTATTAGAACAACAATATGCCCACATGGGGTCATCTATATCCTTCTGCAAGTCTCGCTGCCAGGCTAGCCTCGCTTTGGTGTAAAGGTGGGCCCTGTGGGACATGGACAGTTTATATATATTAGAGACAATCTTACGGGGTGACTTCGCCTTTATGGTGTAGGTCAGTGCTAAGAGTTCCGGAGGATCCTGAAGATCCTCCCCTAATGTATTGTGTAGTGCGTGTCGCGTTCTGTGGAATTGGAAGTGCGTTAGGAGTGTAGTGGAATCGGCCTGTTGCTCTAGGTCTTCCCATTTTTTAGCTACACCATTTTGGAATAGATCACCCACAGTCTGGATTTTCAATGTGGAGAGCGCGCGCGTGACCCCTCTGTCCCTGCATGGGGGCAACCAGCGGCACCATTCAATTGGCATGGCTGGTGAGTACAGAATAGCTCCAGCCTGCAATTGTAATAGACGGTGCCAGGCGTGCCGTGTGGCGTTGATGGAATCTAGGATCCCAGTTCTACAGTCCGTGGCATCGGATAAAATGGCTGGCAGTGGCAGTGGGTCGGCCACGGTAGTTTCTATACGGAGATGCGGGGTGTCCGGTGGGCCATGGAACCAATAGTAAGCTTGGGAACTCTATGCTGCTCTATAATATAAATTTAAGTCTGGCGTGCCCAGCCCCCCAAGTGATATGGTAAAGTGAGTGTCTGCCATTTGACTCTCGCTTGTTTGCCCGCCCAGGCCAATTTTACCAGCAAGGTTGTGACCCGGTGGAAAAAGGAGCCAGGAAGAACCATGGGGATGTTTGTGAAAAGGAACAGAAACCGGGGTAGGACCACCATTTTCATGAGCGCAATTCTGCCTAGCAGAGACAGGGGCAGCCTAATCCATCTATCAATGTCATCCTCAAGTCTACTGACCGCGACACCGTAATTCTCCCTGAACACCGTCTCCGAATCGGAATGCACACGGATGCCCAGATATCGAATCGCCTCCGTGAACCATTGTAGTGAATAGTCCGGCTCAAAAGGTGTGGTGGCCGGCGTGAGTGGGAAAACAATAGACTTAGGCCAGTTGACTCGCAGTCCTGACAACGCGGCAAAATGTACCACCTCTCTTAACACCGAAGAGAGGTTACTTTCGGGATTGCGGACATATAACAACGTGTCATCTGCGTAGGTGGACACTATAAGCTCGTAGTTCGGGAATCTAAGGCCTTTATGGCTGTGATATTCACACAGTGCGCAAGCAAGGGGTTCGACGACCAAAGCATATAAAATAGGAGACAACGGGCATCCCTGCCTCGTTCCTCTGGTAATGGCGATAGGGTCAGTCACCAGGTTCCCTATTTTGATTCTGGCAGTGGGCGAGTTGTATAGTACCCCTAGCAATTGAAGGAAGACTGGGCCCAATCCCATCTTGATTAAGACTTGCCTCATAAAGGGCCATTCTACGGAGTCAAAGGCTTTTTCCATGTCGAGAAATATGGCGACAGCCCTTGCCTCCCGGCGGGTGTGTTGTAAGGCACCAAACACAGTGCGGAGATTGTAGGTGAGGTTCCTGCCCGGAACGAACCCAGCCTGTTCAGGGGCCACTAGCATCTGAGCAAGGGGGACCAGCCGGTTAGCAAGGATTTTTGCAAAACATTTTGTGTCAACATTAAGGAGAGAAAGTGGGCGGTAAGATCCACACTCCTCCGGGGGCTTACCCGGCTTGAGGATGGTGACTATAATAGCCTCCCGCATCGTAGGAGGCATGTCACCGAAAAGCATGGTCAAATGCAGGACTAAAATGTCCAGGAACGCCTTGTAAAAAGCTACAGTGAGGCCATCCACCCCAGGGGCGCTCCCCGCTTTCATACTCAAGAGGGTCAGTAGGATTTCTTCTCTTTCAATGGGCCTCATCAGGAACTCACGATGTGTGTTGGTTAGGGATGGCAGTTTAATATGAGCGAGATAGTCTAGAATTTCATCTTCCGATCCAGTAGACCGGGTGGAATACAGATCAGCGTAAAACTGCTTGAACCGTTCCGCTATCTCAGCCTCCTCAGTTAGTGTACCCCATCCGCTGAATTGAGTACAGTGACCTGTGTTAGACTACGCCTTTTTTTAAGGAGTTGAGCGAGGACCGCACCCGGCCTTTCGCCCTCACCATATACTTGCGCTGTGGCGTATTTGCCCAGGTGTTTAACCTCAGCGTCAGCTGCTTCGTGGAATTCCTCCAACAATTCCCTGATCTCCCGCGAGATCGCCTCATCTGCGCTCGCCAGTTGGCGTTGTTCTAGGACCCCAAGCCTTCTTTCCAAGTCAGTCAGTCTTTGGCAAATTGAACGGAGAACCCCAGAGTGTTTAGCAATTGCGACACCGCGAATAAAAACTTTTAAAGCCTCCCAGACTACCTGGAAGCTGTCAACAGATCCCACATTAGTGGGAAAGAAAGACTCTATGGCTTCCGCCAGTTCTTCTTTAAAGACCGGTTCCAGCAGGGAGTAAGGGGGGAATCTCCAAGTGAAGGGCGGGGTAGTCTTTCTGGGAGTGTCAAGAACCAGCAGGAGGGGAGAATGATCCGACAGGGATCGAGGAAGAACCTTGCACTCTCTAACGCTGTCAGCTAGTGGCGAGGCCGCCAACCAGTAGTCGATACGAGTATGTAGATTATGATAAGCAGAGTAGTGTGTGAAGCCCCCCTTGCCCGGGTGCCGGGCACGCCAGACATCGCATAGGTCCAATTTAATCATAGCACACTCCAGCTCCCTAGCAGCAGCAGAGGTACGTCTCTCAGGGCCCCCCGAACGGTCCAAGCTTGGGTTTCTGACTAGATTGAGATCTCCTCCCCAAAGGAATCGCCACTCTTTGTGGTTACTGGCAGTGATCGCCAGCGCATTGTAAAAGGCGGGGCAGTCGTAATTGGGGCCGTAGATGTTAACTATTAACATGTCCATTCCCTTCCCTTGACACCTGGAAATCACAAACCTACCGTCTCTATCCGAATCTAGTGGGACGAGAGTGTACGGAGACCTAGGGTTGACCCAGGTCAAAACCCCTTGTGCGTGTGTGGTGAAACCTGAAGCGTGTGTGTTATCCCGCAAACCTCTACAGCGTAGAAGAGGACTGTTAAGCGGAAGGTGTGTCTCCTGCAATAGGGCTATGTCTATGTGGTGTCTCTGTAGGTAAGTCAATATTTTGCGGATCTTCCTGTGGTCATTGAGACCCCTAACGTTCCATGTGAGAGCATGGAGGGTGTCCACTGTCACGTTACCGCTAATACTGCCGTTTGCCATCATAACAGGCGACCAGGCATAATCTGTAAGCTTGTCTGCGCAGCAAAGAATAGTCCTGTTCAACATGTGCAATCATAAGAAAAACAACAACCAAAATAAACGACATTTCAGTTCGAACAACCCATCCACCCCCCACCCACGACGGACCACCCCCAACTTGGCCACGGCGATTCCCCATAGACTCCAATCCTACACCACCCCCCCCCCACTAGAAACAGTATACCCTCCCAAGTGTGTCTCACTCGTGGGCGGATGTTGCTCACCAGGAAAGGAGTGCTATTCGGCCTGGGTAGGGCATACTCCGAGTACCGTCTGTTCATTAATGTGCAATTACATGAATGCGAAATTACAGTCCCCATCAGCAGCAGTAGTCTGTAGTTCAACAAAGGTGGGCTGCCAATCATGTAGGAGTAGACGGAGACACTCCCGCTTGTGGGACTCAATAGGCCAGGAGCTATCTCCCCAGATCTAACTACGGTCTAGTCCCTGTTGTAAAGCCCCGATCACCCTGGCAGCCTACTGGAGCCCTACGCTAAGTACGGCGTGTAATGCACGAGTTTAGTCCTGCAGCAGGCACCCCATAAACCTGAAAGACAAACATTGTGTCCATGCCGCGGCAACCAGCACACGGGCACATACAAGCATGTAACTGTTCACAGAGCGCAGCAATGCAACCAGCACTTATCGTCTGTAGGAGTCGACCAGCGTTCAGTCCTGCTCGTCCAGCTGCCCACCAGCCGCTTCGTCAAGTTGTTGTCGTGCCGGGCTGGGACGGTTATCTTTGGACCAGTCTTTCAGGGCCTTCTGTAGAGCCTTTGGGTCGGTGAAGATATGTGAGCGGCCCTGCTTATTAACACGGAGTCTCGCTGGGTACAACATGGCGTAGTCAATGTTGAGGTCGCGGAGTTGCTTCTTCGTAGGGGCAAACTGGCGGCGTGCTTCCTGTACTCGAATAGTAAAGTCTGGGAACATGGAGATCGTGGAACCCTCATAATGCAAAGGCTGTTTTTCCCTAGCCACTTTCAGCGCAACATCTCTGTCCCGGTAGTTAAGCAATTTGGCGATGATCGGCCTAGGAGCCGCTCCTGCGGGCGGGCGTGGACCCAGGGACCGATGCGCCCGTTCCACCACAAACATAGTAGAGAATGTGTCGACACCTAGCAGGGTAACAAGCAGTTTCTCTATGAAGAGTTCCATGTTGCCTGTTTGGGTAGACTCCGAGAGGCCAGTAATTCTAAGGTTACAGCGCCGCGAACGCGCTTCCAAGTCCTCCGTTTTGTCTTGCAAGATCCGCATGACCCTGCCAAGTTGTTTATGTTCGGTGTCTAAGGTAGTTTGCGTTTCCTCCACTTCTGTTATCCTGCGCTCAGACATATCGAGACGCTCCGCGTGCTTATCCAGTCTCTCGGCCATGCGGTCCATTCTGTAGGAAAGGGCGTCCATCTTGGCGCCCAGTGCCGAGATGCCGCCCTGCAGGCTCTTCTCCATTGACACCAGCAGGCCACGAATATCCGAGTGCGTCTCTTCACTGGGCCACCCCCGCGACCCATCAGCGTCCTCAGTGGAGGCATCCCGGGACTTCGACCGTGTGTGCTCAAACGAAAGCTTCGGTTGGGCTTTATCAACTCTGCCCATCGTCACCGTTAGGAAACACGAATGTGCGTACTGTCGTCGCTCAGCAAGCTTGGGGGTCCAATATCGAATCACTGGTGCAGACCGCCTGCGCTCAAAAAAGAGATCAGCGCTTAGGGCGGGACAACAGGGTTCCAATCTGCGTCCCAGAACTATGGCGCCAAGAGCTCCGCAACAAGGCAGGTCGTTCCCGTGGTGGATCCAGTGACAGCCTTCGCACCGATCACCCCACGCAGGCAGACTGCGCGCGGGTCTCGAGTCTGAGTGCCACCTATGGTATTCCGCTGCAGGAGTGAGGAGGGCGAAGAGGGGGGCCCCAAATCTTATGTCCTCTAGGGGGTCAGCCCCGACGGCGGTGATCTCGCCAACATTGACAGACTCACTCCACTCAGGTGGCGCATGAGGGAGCTCAGGTGACAGGCACTGGACTCAACCGGCCAGGGACGACAAAGTCCGGCACCCACAGCGGCCCGCCAGGGACCAACCCCTCCGTACCGCTCAATACGTGTGGAGCCGCTCTCGCAGGTGCAGCAGTCGCCACGTGCGTAAAGCTCCCACCGTCCAGGCAGCCACGCAGAGCAGTGGCAGTGTGCTGTCTCAAAAATGGCGGCTCCAGACAGCCAGTCCCCTTTAAACTTACTGGGGCGCAGATTGGTGATGCGGTGCGAATCCCCGCAGCAGATCACTTCCCCTCTGTGTGAATGTCTTTCCAAGGTGTTTTTGCGAGGGCGCCAAGGTCCAAGCCGCCGCCCCCACCAACCCCGGGTCCGCAGCTCTGCTCCGGCGCGACGCGGCTCGCAGGTCCGCCCAGCTCCGCAACTCTTGGGGGAAGGGCAGCACTCTAGGAGGACTCGCACTCAGCCGCAGCCCAGCACGAGCGGCGCAAGGGGCGATCCACCTCTGAGCGCGCGCGACGGGCGTTCAGGGTCCCACGCAGTAGTGACGCTGGGCGGGTACCGGCACCTCGGGCAACTCCAGGCCGGGGATCAAGGCCCAGCAAGTCCGGCCCTTCGCGGGCGCACACAGCTCTGTCCACCGGCGTCGCACAGGGGTCGGAAGCGGCTCTTTGTGTTCCGGAGGGGCTCCGGCGACAGGGAAACGCCGTTTGGGGCTCAGAGGAGCATGTAGGTGCCGGATAAATGACGGATGTTGCGATGGTGTTTCGGAGCTCTCAGCTCAAGCGGCCATCTTGGTCGCGAGCAAGCTCCGCCCCCATTTTCTGCAGGATAAATTGTTTGCGAAATGAAGTAGATAGTCGATGTTTGATTCCCTCAGAACATGGCAAAAGGAAGCTAGACAGAGACGAATGAAAGCAGAGAAGGAGGCCCAGAAGGGAAGAATGCAGACGGTGACTCAGAAAGCTGTAGCGTATGATAGAGAGAAAACAGAGAAAGGGATAGAGTGTGCTGATAGGAAGTTTCGATTGCAATGTGAAAAGTCGTATGTTGCTTGAGAAGAAAATGATACATTTGTGGAGGAATTGTTAGATGCTCGACCTCCACCCCATACGCCCCACTGAAAATATACCCTGCCATCCCACTGCCACAACAGACCATCTCTTCTGCTTCTGCTGTTTCTGTTTCTTCTGTCATTGATCCGGCTGCTTTGGCCACCGCGCCTTCTGTCCTTTCTTTGGCTTCGCCTTCTGCGCCTGCGATGACCGCAAGTCTTCCTGCTATGCCTATTGTTTCGGCATCTCTCTCTCCAACTCTTACACCTACGACACAGCCATTGGCGACATTGGTGCCCGTTCCCTCTATTACTACTCCTTCCCTTTACCTTCATTCCCCGACGGTACTGAGTAGCGGAACGCCTGTACGGGGTTTTGGGGACAGGGACTGGGCGACAGCTAGGGAATGACTGGGGCGGATACTGATACGATCTGATGTGGGCGATGAAGAGAAGAAGGTGGTAGCCAATCAGGCCGCTCAGTGGGTTCGTCACCCCATTTACAGCGTGGAGGATGTGTGGAGTGTGATGAAATATTATGAGCCATTTGTGCCTTAAGCACATGCCGGCTACTTTGATTGGACTGTGAGAACAGTGATTTAACGATGCTGCATCCCAGATTATTTATGATATTAGGGACAATGTGTATGCTGCTGATATGGCACCTGGCAATTTGGCAATGTTGCAACACTGGTTGCTTATCGAGGTAGGCTGCTTGATAAGAGCTCGAAGACAGTGTCCCAATTCCCGATGACGGAAGTCCACCCCATATATCACCCTGAGATACCAGAGCTACGGGATCAGCATGACATTGTTACTAGACCCTGGGTAGAGGCCCGGTTCCAGGAACAATGGGTTTATACTCCATGGAAGAGGAGTGAGGTTTTGTCCCTTAAGACTCAGTTACCTGACCCTAGGAAGAATCCTACTGCATATTATAAGGAATTGACAGAGGCCGCTTCAACAACAGTGATGACGCTTGCAGATATTGAAATGTTCTTTGGTTTACTGGTACCCGTTGATATAATGAAAAATGCATATTATTAATCACGAGACATGTCGTTAGTAATTCGCTAGTAAGTTAAATCGAGAGGATTGCTTCCGAGCAAGTCTCGTGTCCGAGTCCTTGCTCCATCAATCCCCTCTCTGATGGCATATTAAGCCATCACAAAATTCCCATCCATCCCAGATATCAACTTTAGCACTTCTCAGTTTTCTCTATTTGGCCTCCCAACCTTTCATCAACTGTCTCATTTCCTTCTAAATCTCGCATCTTCTTGTATAACCTGCCTTTCATTTCTTCCAAGCATATTTCTTCATACTTTCTTTTACGTGTCTGTCCCTTTCCTTTTCTGTTCAAGTGTACTTTTCCTTTCGTACCTTTTCTACAACATCTATATGTAATCATTATTAACATCACTATTGTTATTATTATCACTAATGGTATCACTATTTGACCTAGAAAACTTTTCCCAAACCCAACAAACCATTTCCCTATTGATGTTATACTTTTGTTAGTCTTCCCCACACACTGTCAACCTCCAGTTGGGTCAAATCTTTATGCATTCTCGTAATATTTTCAATATATCCTTTAATTTCTCTGCTCTTGTCCGGAATATAAGTGCAGCAATGTTGAACTTTCAACATGCCACAAACTCCACCTTCTTTTGCTAACAATATGTCAAGAGCAAGACGGTTCTGTAAAACCATTGATCTAATCGCAACCATTTCTGTGTTAATCATTAGGCCTGGGCGGAAAACTACGCTACGCTCGCGTAGTTTGCGTAGTTTGCGCAACTACGCGCTACGCGAATTGCATGTAGCACAGTGCAAAAACGCGTAGCGTAGCGGGCATTTGTGCTTGCTCGCGGTCCTCAACATCAAGTTGGCGACCGCGAGCGAGCAAAGTGACATCCCGGCGAGACTTTTTCCTGCGTTCGCGATCAGCAACATCAAGTTGCCGATCGCGAGCGTGAAAATAAACCTCTCGGCGAGATTCTCAACGCGGGAATTCAGGATTCTCATTGCGAGTGGTCGCGTATGCTCGCGACCGCTCGCGATGAGAACTACCAGTCCGCGTTGAGAAAACTGCAGCTCGAGTACAAATCTACTTGAGCGGCAGAAAACGACCGCTTGCAATGTGCAAGATGCCGTTTGCAATGATTGCACAGTGCGGACAAGCATCCGGCACTGTGCAATCATTGTGAACAGCATTTCCTACAGCACTACGCAGTTCGCGTAGTGCTACGCGTAGCTCGCGTAGTGCGAAGTGCACTTCGCGTAGCTGCGCGTAGCGCTACTACGCGAACTACGCCCAGGGTTAGTAATCATTAAGAATCCTCCTGCAGTATCTGTAGTTCGCGATCAACTATGGTTGATAACTTACAAATTTTCTGTGAGTTTAAGATGACTCCAACTGAGGGTATCAGTGCACTAAAAATATCTCCTAATATTTCAGAAAAACTAGCCCTTCTTCTTCGTGTTAGTCCATTAGAATTTACATTGGTTCCACTGATTTTGTCTACGTGATAAATTTTTGGAAAAACTATTCCAAAATAACAGCTTCCGTACCATCTTGCAGGTAACCTGTAGTAGGCATTACTCCCACAAACATAATACACTCCTGGAAACACAGGATCAGTTCCCCCTTTTAGTCCCCATCCTCCTAATATTAGGAAGTTATGTTCACATTCACTGGAACCAATGTAATTATTGTTATAATCTGTTTTTAGTCTATGGAGGCAGAATTTTCCCCTTTTCACAAAGTCCAGGGACATCGCAGCATGAGCCTTGCCACTTGCATAGATTCCCTCCATCCCAACCCATGGAGGTACATGGGTTTTCTGTGTAGTTGCCTTCTTCATTAAATCCTGCCTCCTTTCTTCTACTAAATCTAAAAATTATTTTTCTTCTTTTCTTAATGTACATGTTAGATTATCTTCGTGTGCCTGAACTAAATCTATTGAACTCATTGTTATGAAAAATTCACCCATAAATCGTGCATTTTTACTACTAACTACTGGATTCATATTCTTTCTAATAGGAAGTTCAGGAAATATTAAGTCTAAGTTAGAATAAAAATACTGCACTCTCCTGTAGTGTAAAATAAACTTGACAAAATACTACATGACACACCATACGTTGAAGGTCATCCCTTCTGATACTGATGAGGGCAATTTCATACATACATAACAGTTGTTAATTTGCATAGTGCTAACATACTGAAATAATAATTTAATAAACACATTAGAGGACGTATTATAGTCTGATTCATTATGATAATTTGCCTCATCTTCCACTCCTATTTCTATTTTAGTTTCTCTTAATCTATCTACTTTAACATTAGTATCTGTATTATTTTTGTCACTTGTTTCCATTATTAAAGGTACCCCTACTGTTAGGAATAACCATCCTAATATTGCTAATAAAATACTACAAAAACAAAATCTAAGACACTTTCTTTTAACTCCACATTTTGGTTTTCTGCTAACTTCATTGTCGGCCATTTTGTCTCTGAGAAAATTTCTTTTCTCTTATCTTTTTTTTCTTTTACAGTCTTTTGTCTTTTTATTCTTAAGGAGGTTTCAATTGGCTTTCGTCAATTTGTGCTATATGGACTTCTTCTGTCTCATCAGACAGATCCAGGGACTCAAATTCTTCAAGAATAACGTACGTCCAATCTGGAGCCTTGTATTTTCTGTTTAAGCTTCTCAATCTTGGACTTCTTCAAGTTATTTTTGCTAATGTTTGCTTAGGTCTTGTTTGACTTGTGATTTCATTCACTTGCTCTGGTTTCTTCTCAGATTTTCTCAGGTGATATTTTAGTTTTTTACTCCAGTTGGCCAATTGTCTCCTTTTCTGACTCTTTTAATTTGTACTGCTTTTTCACCTTCTTTATCTCCTTGTAAAGTTCGTTTTATTTCATTTATTCTGGGCACAATCTGTTCTAAATCTCTGTTTTCTGTGCTTGTACCTTCTTTCGCTTCTTCCTGCTCAGGTTCTACTGTGTTTTGTTCTACTTCTTCCTGAGCTTGTTCTTCTAATTCTGTCTGATCCTGCTCAGGTCTTACTTCATATCTTTCTTCTTCTGCCTGAGTTTGTTCTTCTAACTCTATCTGGTCCTGTTCAGGGCTTAATTCAAACCTTTCTTCTTCTGCCTGAACGTGTTCTTCTCATTTTCCCTCCTCAGGTTTGTTTATGTCTTTTTCTGTTTTCACCTGAGTGTGTTCTTCTTCCCCTATCTCTTCCTGACTACTTTCTTGTCTTTTCAGTTCTGTTCTTCTTCTGGTTTCAATGGCATCATCAATTACTTTAATCACTGGGATCCATTCTTCCTGACTTAGCTCGGGCTGCTCATCATATGGTTGTCTTTCAGAATCTATCACTCTAGATTCTTCAGTTTCACAGTTTACAACTCCTGATGCTTCAGCCTGCTCAGTCAGTGGTGGCTCTTGTTGATCTAATGGGCTCGGTACTCTTCTGGTATGACTAGCGTGAATCCAATTGGGCAAACCTGCACACTTCACTGCTGTGGTAGTGACTAGTATGACTTGCCTTGGTTTGTCCCACCTTGGTGCTAGACACGATTTTCTTGCATGTTTCTTCACTAGCACCTAATCTCCAGGATTCAAATCATGCGCTTGATCTGGCTGTCTTTCAACTGCGTCTTCTCCAACCTGATGAGAGATAGAACGCATCATTTCAGCCAATCCTTTGCAATAGTCCAATACCAGATCATCAGTTATACTCATTAGTTTATTTCCAGAAATGAACGCCTGTCTCATGGCTCTTCCCATGAGTACCTCATGTGGACTCATTCCTGTTTTTCTGTCTGGAATGCTTCTGAGACCCATTAGTACAAGAGGCAATGCATATGGCCATTTCAGCTTTGTGGATGCACACACCTTTCCCAATCTTGACTTGATTGTGCCATTCATTTGTTCAACAATTTCCAGAAGCCTCTGGACGATAAGCACAGTGTAGTTTTTGTTCAATGTTAAATGCAACACATATTAATCAAATTATTTCATTATTAAAATGAGGGCCTCTATCTGATTCCAAAGTGACCGGAAAACCAAACCGTGGCACTAACTCCCTCAACAATAATTTTGCAACTGTAAGACTGTCATTTCTTCTAGTAGGGTAGGCTTCCACCCATCTTGAAAAAAGGCATACTATGACAAGTACATATATCAATCCATTGCAGGGGGGTAACTCAATGAAATCTAACTGTAATCTGGTGAAGGGTCCTTCTGCCTTTCCGATTTTTCCCCAGCTTACCACTGTCTTTCTACCTGGGTTCTGCTGTTGACAGGTTAAGCATCTTTGGCAAAGGCTCTCTGCGATTACCCTGAACTTCGGATTGTACCAACTCTGTCTGAATAGTCTGATCATTGAATCTCTCCCTATGTGTGTCGCTCCATGATACACCCTCGCCATTTTTGAAAGCAGACAATCTGGCATGACTGGTCTTCCATCTAGATACACCCATACTTCATCATGTGGTCTTTTGGTACAGGCTGCCTTTATCCAGATTTCTTTTTCCTCAACTTCTTCCTGCAATTGTCTAATCTCATCCCATGTCTCTGGCACTGAGAAGTACATAAGTTGGCATCTGGTTTCTCCCATTTCAATTTTTCTGTTTATGGCTACTGCATTTTTAGCGCAGTATTTCGCCACTTGGTCAGCATAATTATTACCAGCAGTCACATAGTCATTTCCTGACTGATGTGCAGCGCATTTTACAACTGCTATTTCTTTTGGCAATTGTAATGCTTCCAACAAATCCTTTACATTTTTGCTGTTTCTGATTGGAGACCCTGAAGAAGTCAGAAATCCCCTCTGCATCCAAAGCTGGCCGAAGTCATGCACAATCCCGAAACCATGCTGACTATCCGTAAATATGGTTATTCTCCAATTTTTCCCCTTTTTACATGCCATTGTCAAGGCAACCAATTCAGCTACTTGTGCAGACTTGACCCCAGGTAAACAGGATGCTTCAATTACCCCCGAAATTTTGCAAACAGCATATGCAGCACTTAGACCTCCCTCTTGTGTCCTAAGGCAGGAGCCATCTACAAATAACTCATGATCTGCTTCTTTTAGTGGTGTCTCTCTTATATCCGGGCGGGGCTTTGTGCATAATTCAGTTACATCTAAGCAATCGTGATCACTTTCATCTTTTACTTCCTCATCACAGGGGTCTGGCAATAGCGTAGCTGGGTTCAAAATCGTACACCTTGTCACAGTCACATTTTCAGCTCCCAAAATTACTCTTTCGTACTTTGTCAAACGACTAGGGGTGAGGTGCTGTGTTCTTGTTCTTGTTAAAAGAATCTCAACCGAGTGTGGAACGAATACCTTTACCGGCTGTCTCATCACTATCGACTCACTTTGCTCCAGACTCATACAAGTAGCAGCTACTGCTTTTAAGCAGCCAGGCAATGCTGAAGCCACCGGGTCCAATGTGGCTGAAAAATATGCCACTGGACGCCGACTCAATCCATGTCTCTGTGTTAAAACTGAAAGTGCACAATTTTCTCTTTCACAACAAAACAAAGCAAAATCTTTTGTATAGTCTGGCATGCCCAAGGCAGAAGCCTCACACAGACAATTTCGCAATCTCACAAATGCCTCTAGGCAGTCATCATTCCAATCAATCAGATCTTTTGCTTGTTTCCGAAACATCTGTATCAATGGTTTTGCTAACACAGAAAATCCATTTATCCATTGCCTGCAGTATCCAACCACTCCCAGAAACATTCTCATTTCTCTCTGAGTCTGTGGCAATTGCATTTCTTTGATTATTTTTATTCTTTCCGGTGTCACTTTTCTAACTCCTCTTTCTATTTTATGCCCTAAATATCTTACTTCTTGTCGACAGAACTGTAATTTTTCTGGAGACACCTTGTGTCCTCCTTCAGCCAAATAGTTCAGCAACGCAATTGTATCTGTGACACAATCTTCTTGCGTTTTTGATGCCACCAATAGGTCATCAATGTACTGAACCAGAACAGAATTTCTGGGCATAATCAATGATTCCAGCCACTTTTTCAAAATCTGATTAAAGATTGAAGGACTTTCTGTGTACCCTTGAGGAACACGACACCATGCGTAAATACGATCTTCAAATTTAAACGTAAACAGATACTGGCTGTCTGGGTGCAAAGGAATAGAAAAGAACGCTTGACATAAATCAATTACTGTGAACCATCCTGCATTCCATGGTATCTGATAAAGGATCACTGCTGGATTTGGCACAATTGGACAACAGGGAATTACAATCTTATTTATTTTTCTCAGGTCTTGTACTATTCAGTACTTTCCGCTAGGCTTTTTCAGTCCCATTATTGGTGAATTACAGGGACTACCCATCACTTCTTTCAGAATGCCTTGTTTAACCATCTGTTCAATTTCTGGGATAATTCCTGCTTTTACTTCTGAACTCATTTTGTACTGTCGGGTATTTGGATACACTGCACCTTTCTTCACTGTCACTTTAACTGGGTCTATATTTTTCATTAGTCCAATATCTTTTCCTGTAAAATCCCACACTTCTGGATTAACTGTGGTTCTCAACTCTTCTGGTAACTCATTTTCAGTTATCAGTGAAAACATTTCATCTACTTCTGTTCCCTGCCTGGCCAGCATCATCTTGTATGCCACATCTTCATCAGGGGTTTGGAAAGCGACACCATCCGGTGTACACTAGATCGTGCAATTCATCTTGCACAAAAGATCTCTTCCCAACAGATTTACAGGACTGGAATCGCAAACTACAAACCGATGCATTTCTTTAAAGTTTCCAATGTGCACCTCCATTGGCTTTGTGATTGGTGTTCTAATCTGTTGGTTAGACACGCCTACAACTTAGATTGTCTCTCCCGAGAGGGGTAGGTTTGGGATGTCTGCTGTTCTCACAGTAGACCTGGTAGCACCAGTATCCAATAGGAAAGTAATGTCTTTACCTTCTACTCTCCCATCAACAAATGGACCTGACTGATCTACCGGCAAGTATGCGCCAAGCACGCACTCCTCTTCCTCCCCCCTCAGGCACCGTCATTTTGCAGTATCTGAACGTTCCTCATCATTCTGCAAAAAATATTGAGCAATTGTTCTATTATTCTTACCACTTTCTCCTTGAAATCCGGTGTTCGTACTGAAACTTTGATGGTTCACAAAATTTGGCATAGGAGCTGGTGGTACCTGATATTGTGGAGTGACTACCTGTTGCTGCTGATTCATAAGTACTTCATTCTGCATCTGTGGGATTAAATTTTGATTTGGCCCATTATTATTATTATTATTCTGAGTACTCTTACACTCGTTCTTCCAATGTCCAAGCTTTCCGCGCGGATGACAAGGAAACTTCTTTTTCGCTTCTTCTCTGTCCATTCGCCCTTTAAATCTATTACCATTCGTTCCCTGATTATTCTGACTCTATTCTTTTACTGGATTATTACTTTGCTCATTTGTCTTCTCTTCCTGCTGCTCTGCCAATTTAACCTGAGCCCACATCATTTTCTCTTTCAGCTTCCTTCGCCTGGCCTCTATGTCATCACTGCAATACTTTGCGTACTTTAAAATGTCATCCACTGTCTTACTTTGCCAACACAACATGTGCTGCTGTATCATCTGACTAATTTCCGGTTTCAAGCCATATACAAACCGATACACAAAATGTCCCATATCTTTGTCACCAATGTTCTCAAAACCACTATACTGCTTGAACACCTGCAACATTCGCTCATAATACGCAGGTACAGATTCATTCGGTTCCTGTGTTGTTCTATCTATTTTTACCCAATCTGTTTCTTTAGGAGGAATTTTCCCTTTCAAATATGTAATCACTTGGTGATACTTTTTCATCACTTCTTCTGACGGTGCTCCTGTTTTTGCATCTCTAGGATATTCCTCATTGGGCCAATCAATCGTGATCTTACATTCTGTCCATAAATCAGCAGGTACCACTATGTCAAATAGACCATCCAGATCTTTCAATAACACCTTTGAGACTTTCACAAACCTCTCTACCTGTTTGTACCACTCGACTGGCTTTTCTCTCAGTTTTGGAAAATCATTTGTAAACGATAAAATATCTTGTCTACTCCAAGGGACATGAACATATCCTCCTCCAGGAACCTCTCTCATTGGACACAACCTCTCCACTTTTCCTGATTCTCTTACTGGAAATGCAGCTGCTGCCTCTCTTGCCTGTACTTCTTCTTTCTTCCTTATCCACCTAATCCTCCATTTATCAATGTCTCCCCATTTCCGCAAAATGTTCATTAATTCTTTTATCTGTAACCTTTTTCCTGAAGCATTCACACTTTCTAAGTCTTTATCAGTAAAATCCACTCGATAGGGCTTCTGTAACAATTTTGACTTCCCTATATCTATTCCAATCTCTGAAGCAACTTCAGTTAATCTTTCATGAAATAGTCTTGCTCTCCTGGTTATACTCTTACATAGAAACAACAATTCTTCATCATTATAAACATTTAATCTTTCTGTGCCCACACATCCTGTCATCATCTCTTCTAATTCCACTTTCAATCTACTAATATCTAAAATCTTTGGTTTTGTGATCTGATTTTCCCTTTCCTGAGCCCACCTTTCTATATCTTCAGAGGTGACTACTGTTGTACCTGAAGTTCCAGCCGGAACCAAAGGTCTTCTCTCTCTCATTCAAATTCATTCTCTTTTGAGTTTCCGCATTGGCTTCCACAATAGGGAGATCCATTAGTGAAATACCTGACTCACTTTCACTAACCTGATCATCTGTGATTACTATCTCTTTTCTAGGACTATTCAATGGAACTGTCACAAGTTGTGATTTCTGGGTATCCTTATTATCCCCATATAATGGGATTACTGGAACAATGGTTACAGGTACTGTCAAAGCTTCAGTAGTTAAATTCAATTGACTTATCCTTTGAACTAGTTCCTCCCTAGTTTTGTTCAAAGCTTCTCTTTCATTATCTTGCAACACTCTGTTGTATGATGTCTCATGTAAAATCTGTGGAGTTAATGGTATTCCCATTACTGGCGCACTTGGGACAACCTTACTAGCTGCTTCTTGATACGGTGGTGGATTCTTAATTAAAATATCCTCTAACAATTCGTCATCTGACTCTCCATATCCTGTCGAATTCATATGTTTTGTTTTCTCTTTACACTTTCCTCCAGAATGTTCCTCAGCCATCAACACTGGATATAACCCTTCTGATACCATCGCTCTCCTCCACTGTTTCATCTGCCCTTCTCTTGACTCCTGCAAGTGTCTCGGAAAGAATCCTCTATATCTTCCACTTCTACATTTCTCTCTTTCATGTGACTCAGTCTCCCATTCTTCCAAAGCCTCATATTGAGTTAACCTGGGTCTCGGTTCTAAATCATTCATCTTCAATCTCAAATTCTGAAGAATCCTCCCATTAAACGTACCATACTTAGGAAACGCTAACACACCATCATCCCTCGTGTACTCTACCCAATTTTCTAGCCACACGCAAGTATGATATCCTCTCTCCATCATCATAAAAGATGCTTGTGTCTTCGGTGGCGGAATAGGAATACCCTCTCTAGTCAACACAGGCTTATCCTTAACAAAGAAATTCTTTATTCTCTTAAAAATTGACATCTTTCTTTTCTCTCCATACATTCTTGAAGGACGGTGCAAGAAATTGTATTCTGCAAACCCTTGAAATCTTCTACCTGTACGTCTTGCACTGACAGTCAAATCAAAATCCGGCATACAATCCTTCTCTTCTCCAATCCTAGCGCGGCTTCTAACTAAGTGTCCAATTAAATCAGGCTCACACTCGTACTCTGACCAATGTCAGCGCGGCCTTTTCCTGACGTCAGTTTTGCTCCTCACTACTGACCCCTCCTTTACAATGCTGTTCCTGTCACACGCCCGCTGCTTCTACCAATCCCAGCGCGGCTCTTCTGTGACGTTGATCCTACTCAGGCGATTTCTCACCCATCCTTTACCAAGCTAATCCTGTCACGCGCCCGCTGCTTCTACCAGTCCCAGCGCGGCTCTCTGTGACGTCAGTACCACTCCGGCAACTGACCCTCCCTTTGCAAGGTAATACGAAATGTTTTATTTCTTCAAAAATTCTTGAACTTTTTTGTTATTAACAACGTAAAAACATTCGCTACTCTGTCTGTTCCCCTAAACCAAAAGGATAGTTTATTTTCTTCCACTGCGAGTAAAACCTTCCGCTTACTCTTCACCTAAGCTCCAGAGAACCTGCTACTCTTCCGGTATCTTCCGTTAAAGAATTTTGAGACCGGTATTTCACCAGCGAACTCCTTTTGCTGTCAATCTAGCTTAGAAGAACCTGCTACTCCTTCAGGGTTACCCTTACTAGGTGATATAACGCCTAAAGTTTCACCAGCGAACTCTTTGCTTTCAACCACTCTCACTTTTGTACAGAAAATAGTCCCTAGTTTAACACTGCCAGCCCTACCTAGCTTCTCAGTGTTATTCCAACAGACGAGTAACCTCACTGCAGTGTGGTTTCTATCGCCACCTGCTATTCATTCCCGGGAATTTTCCATACAACATAAAACAGGACACTAACTCTTTTGTTAAAACATTAACCAAAAATCAATAATCTATACTTATCACCAAACTAGTTACTAACAACCATAGCTCTGCTACCAGAAAACTGATCCAGCGGTCTACTAACAACAGATACTATACTACCATATACTCACTTGGGCCCATACAACTTGCTTCCACTGTGCTCTAAGCAAACCACTGGAGTCTATTAGTTTTATATGTTGCTCATACCTCAGGATCTAGTTATTACTTCTTTAACTAAACCTTCTGCTGATCAAACAGTTCTTTCCTCTGGTCAATGGACCAGTTAGGTAAAACTAGTTGATGGCGATAATTGACATAACTTATTATGCATTTCTTAATAAGTATAAAATAATGACAGACTCAATAAGTTTTTTAATCTTTATCTAAAATTAGGGGTTTTGAACCATCTCAAAGCGTTTCAGTACAAACACCCTCATTCGCGGGAGTGCCAATTCAAAAATATCTCAGATAACACTTATCAATTCAGATCCACACAATAACTATGCTCAGAAAGAAGAGGATAGAGACAGAAGAGCATTTATCAAACGATGAATTTCATAATTACCAAAGTATGGTGTGAAGATCAACCCCCTGGCCAAAGGGCTGGTAAGGGCCTACCAGGACAGATCAGGAGACAAAGGCTTCAGGACAGGAATCAGGACAGGATACTTCACCTCTCTAATTACCGACGACTACGTCGCACCCCTCTCTGACACTCTCTTCCTCCTTGTGGTTCTTCCGCAATCTTCTTTCTAAACCCACCCAAATTAAGTTGATGGTTCTGCATTCGGTTTCTTCATCAGCATTTCAGAACACCACCCCGGCACACCCCGATGTCAGGCTTCTTCAACGCGTAAAGCCTCGCTCAACCCGACTTGTCTCTCGAACTCTCGACCCCCGAACTTCTCTCGATGTCTCACGAACGTCTCCCCGAATGACTCTCTTCTACTAACTAAACTACCTCAATTATACCTTTCCATAGGCATGTACCACCCATTAATGTTTCTTTTGCACAGAATACTAACTTCTGATTGGACAGGCGAGGGAGGGATGATCATCATACCACACTTATACTTCATTTATTCTCTTTAAACCATTGTTTCCAAACTCCTCCCCTCAAACTTTATTCCGCCCTTCCTTTCCCATACATCTTTAAACTTTATTAATACATTTGTAACTGATTTCTTGAATAAGTTCCTTCATATGAACTCTTCACCCTCATGTTCCCAGGGCACATCTCCGCCGACCTTGGACTCATGACAAATCCTTAGTCATCTTCCAAGCTTTCATATCAGGGCGCATGCGTCGCGCCATATTGATCTGCTCGACTCAGACAACTTTAACAGGCCCAAATACGCACTAATAATAAAGTCGAAAAGGAAAAATGTTATTCTAAAAAATAAATGGTTTCACTGTATAACACCAACCTCTACTCTAACCCATACCATTTGTTATTTCCCTCTCTGCATTTGTGTTAGTTTTAAAACCCATTTCTAATTTCAGCAAAGCAGGTGCCATGCATGTGAGCTTTCAAGCGGCCATTTTATAGCTCTTTGCGCAAGCGCCAGAATTTCCCTCCAAGCGAAAGCACGTCATACTACGTAGATGCAGTAGACGCATGCGCAGTAAAGATCCCATGTTAAATGCGTTCTAGTCCTACGTCCGTGTTATTTGCAGTTAATAAACACATAGGCAAGCTTCATTCTTTTCCCGCGTATAATGAAAAATGCATATTATTAATCACGAGACATGTCGTTAGTAATTCGCTAGTAAGTTAAATCGAGAGGATTGCTTCCGAGCAAGTCTCGTGTCTGAGTCCTTGCTCCATCACACACAAGATCATGTTGCAGAATTGGGTGGTACTTGGGATCAGATTAAGGCGTGGGACCAGGAGAGGAAGCCTGGTGAGAAGCCTAAGGCCGAGATACTAGCTTTGCCTGGCCGGATTATTACCTCTATGCATTCTCTTCTTCCACCAAGAAAGGTAGATTGGGACAAGTTAACGGCATGTCGTCAGAAGAAGTATGAAAGTGTGTCTGACGTTTTCACTCGATTTGAAGGTGTGTTTTGGGATTTTAGCGGACAGGACTTGTCGGTGGAGGGAGGTGTCCGATTGTTCGTTAATCGATTTGTTACGAACTTGCTTCCTGAGATCGTGACTCGGTTGCAGGCTTCGGAGAGCACTTGGACTACCTCCTCCCCTTCTGTAATATTAAGTATGGCACAGTATTATGAACACAGGGAAAATGAGGAGAAGGTGGAGAAAAAGCACAAAGAATTGAAGACTAAGGTGTTATTGCAACAGGCTTCTCGAGGGAATGGTAGAGGACGTGGTGGTCCGGACCGACAGCTTCCGCGTACCAGAAGGAACACTACGCCTGTAGGACCGAATCAGTGTGCATACTGTAAAGAGGAGGGACAATGGCGCAGCGAGTGTCCTGTGCTTTTGCAAAAGGTGGCGGTCCCGAGGGGACGAGGGTCTCGTGTGCGGGGACGCGGAGATGGTGGCCAGGACAGGGTTCAGGTTGCTGGGACATCGAAGGGTCATACTGACCAGAACTACTTTGATGACCCTAGGGGCAAACAGTGCTACCACAATGACTACGATCTGGATGAGGTGGCAGGGATGTCTCACAGCTAGGACAGCCAGAGACAGGGTGAGGGACCAGTTCAGATACCTGTAGATCAGCACGGTCCTTACGTTACTGCAGATTTGCATGGCACAGCTAAGGGATTTTTGGTGGATACTGGTGCTATGAATAGCTCTATTTCCCGTTCACTGGTCCCGGGGCAGCTCTGTCTGGCCATAATAATGTTTCGGTAGGATTTTCTGGTGTACCGGTTGTAAGCCCCATTTCCAAACCTCTCACATTGACTATAGGTCCTTTTACTGTGGATTCGCCATTTTTGTTGACCTTTAATTGCGGAGAGAATTTGATGGGCTTAGATTTATTAAAGAAGTTGCATGCGACAATTTATTGTTCTCCGGAAGGTGTTTATATGACAATGGGTCCGAATGTGGTTAACTCTAAGCAGTGTCTATCCAAAGATGCACCCCTCCCTGCTGAATTTAAGGATGTGCCGCCCACGTTGTGGACAACAGGTGACACGGATGTAGGACTATTGCAAATTCCCCCGGTTTCCATTAAAGTTAAAGACAATGCCATCTTGCCTCGTATTCCCCAATACAAAATACCACAGGCAGGAGAGCGAGCTTGGTTGCAGATTATACAGGATCTGATTGAGTCTGGAGTTGTTGAAGAGACGACAGTGAATGTATGTAATAGCCCTATTCTTCCCGTTCTTAAGAGGGCACCTTCAGACTCCTCTGATGATCACCCAGATGTTTATCGTTTTGTGATTGACTTGCGCGCAGTTAATAAACTAGTGGTTCCTCAGTTCCCGATGGTCCCTGACATTACTGCCCTTCTGACGAGGATTCCTTCCTCTGCTAAATTCTTTTCTGTCATTGATCTGAAAAATGCATTCTTTAGTATCCCGATCCATCCCGACAGCAGGCACCTGTTCAGTTTTACCCTAGCTGGCAGAAGCTTTAGATTCTGTCAAGCTCATCAGGGCTATACTGAGAGCCCTAGCATATATAGTCAAGCCTTGAAAGCCCAATTGGACTCCCTCACGTTCCCCTCAGGTAATGTATTGCTCCAATAAGTGGATGATATCCTCATTGCTTCTGACACTGAAAAGGGATGCAAAGACAGTACGGTTAAGTTGTTGCTGCATTTGGCTCACCACGGACATAAAGTGTCCCTTTCTAAATTTCAATATTGTCGACAGGAGGTCACCTACTTAGGTCCCCTACTGCCGAAGGAGGGTAGGAGATTGACCCCTGAGCGCATCAGCACCATCGTTAAAATGCCTATCCCTAAAACTCGGAGGGATGTGCGCACTTTTATTGGCATCACTTCCTACTGTCGACATTGGATCCCTAATTATTCGTTACTAACAAAATCCCTGCTCACGCTAACCACTAAAGATGTGCATGAACCCCTGCCTTGGACGCCTGAATGCCAGCAGTCTTTTGAGGAATTAAAAGTTGCGCTTTGCTCTGCACCTGTGCTTGGTACGTATGACTACATGAAGCCGTTTGTGCTGTATGTACACAAGACGGCCGGTTGTGCGCTTTCTGTCCTAACACAGGCCTTTGAAGGGAAGCAACGGCTGTGTGCTTATTTTTCTGCTCTTCTTGACCCTGTCGCAAGAGCCCTCCCAAGCTGTCTAAGAGCGGTTGGGCAGTGGTCATCTCTATAAGGCAATCGGCTGGGCTCGTACTTGATACCGACCTCACAGTCATGGTACCCCATGCTGTGGATACACTTTTGAATAAAACTAAGACACAGCACCTCACCAGTGCACGTCTGACCGGTTATGAATTGACCCTCTTTGCACCGCATGTCACGATTAAAAGATGTGCCACTCTAAACCCAGCCACGTTGCTACCCCTCCCTTCCGAGAGTGAGGAAATTGATATACATGATTGCATTTTTTGGACAGAGGAAGAAACGAAGGGACGGGTAGACCTGACTGATGTTCCCTTATCTGACACCCAAAGGGAACTATACGTCGATGGCTCTTGTTTTAAGCTACAAGATGGCACTACAACTGCTGCATATACGATCACCACACTGCACACAGTAGTTGAGACGTCACAAGTTCCTTATCAGTCGGCCCAAGCAGCGGAACTCGTTGCCCTTATACAAGCCTGTGAGTTGAGTGAGGGACTGACTGTCAATATTTATACTGACAGGCAGTACGCTTTCGGAGTCGCCCATAACTTTGGGAGACTTTGGGCAGAGAGGGGGTTTCTCACTTCCCATGGGATGAAAATAAAGAATGGCCCTCTCATACATAGGCTTTTGTCGACTCTGACACTCCCCAAGAAATTGGCGATAATAAAATGTAGTGCCCACAAGGCAATAACTGATGATGTGGGTAGAGGGAATGCATTTGCAGACCAGACAGCTTAGGAGACAGCCCAAACAAAGATGAAAAGGATGTTTGTAGCAGGTCCAGCTAGGTGGGTGCCTGAGGTTACTATATTTGAGGATACGTTGGCAAACGTCAAGGAGATCCAGAGCGAGGCAATGATCGAGGAGTTAGCAGTATGGCAGGAAGGCACAGCACGTTTGGATGAAAAAGGGTGTTGGACGGATAAGTCAGGGAAACAGAGGTGGATGTTACCAGATGAATATGTTCTCCCAGTAGTCACTTTGGCGCTCGGTCAAGCCCATATCGGTGCAAAAGGCATCTGTAAATTGTTAGATCATGTATGGCACAATGACAATATCCCAAAGACGGCCGCCCATTTGGTCAAATATTGTATAGTGTGCATGATGCACAATCCTGGGAAGGGTACCCCTGCACCACCTGGCAATTTTGCACCCCCTACTTTTCCTTTTGAGGTCCTCCAGTTAGATTATATAGAAATGGATCGAGTCAACAATTTGAAATATGTGTTAGTGGTTGTTTGTGCATTCAGTAAATGGGTTGAGGCTTACCCCACAAACGAAAATACAGCCATAGCGACTGCAAAGGTACTCGTGAAGGAGTTCTTTCCTCACTTCGGCTTGCCCCGTTTGATTTGGAGTGATAACGGAAGCCACTTCAAAGTGAGAGTCATACAGTTGGTTTGCGAAGGACTCCACATCAAACAAAAGTTTCATGCTGCGAATCACCCCCAGTCGGCGGGTCTGGTTGAGAAGTACAATGGTACTCTCAAACTGAAATTGACAAAGATTCAGGAGAGCACAGGGTTGCAGTGGCCAGATGCTTTACCATTAGCCCTCTTGTCTACAAGAACAACTGCTCATTCTAGAATAGAATTGTTACCCTACGAGGTCGTGTTCGGGCGCCCGGCAAATGTCTGTGGCGTACCGCAGCACTACAAGGAGGCTGGTCCCAGGATCTCACTTGTGTAATTGTACCGCTAGGCATCTTGACTACTCCACTAAAATCTGATTACCTGAAATTGAACAATTATATGAATAAAGGGAGGTTCTATATAATTCGTCCTGCTGCAGATGTTACCATCTTTTCGTAATGTACATAACCAGGGCCAGATTACCTTCACTTGTTGTCCTAGAAAAGAAAATGAACAAAGGGTCATTTTCAGCATCTTTCGTCTTTGTGGCATAGCTAAACCAATGTCATGTGGCATAGCTAAACCAATGTCATGCGGCATAGCTAAAGAAATCTCATGCGGCATAGCTAAAGCAATGTCACGTGTCATAGCTAAAGCAATGTCAAGTGGCATAGCTAAACCAATGTCATGTGGCATAGCTAAACCAATGTCACGCGGCATAGCTAAACCAATGTCACGTGGCATAGCTAAAGCAATGTCAAGTGGCATAGCTAAAGCAATGTCACACGGCATAGCTAAAGCAATGTCACGCGGCATAGCTAAAGCAATGTCACGCGGCATAGCTAAAGCAATGTCACGTGTCCAAAGCTAAAGCAATGTCAAGTGGCATAGCTAAACCAATGTCATGTGGCATAGCTAAACCAATGTCACGCGGCATAGCTAAAGCAATGTCACGCGGCATAGCTTAACACAATGTCACGCGGTATAGCTAAAGCAATGTCACGTGGCATAGCTAAAGCACTTTGCCACTGGATTCAAGCTAGCCTGGCTGATGAGGGGTGTTACCCCGAAAACGGTCCCAGGATGCTTGTTTCCGGTCCAGGGAAGACCTGGCTTGGCAGTTCGGTCTGGTCTGTTCCCATGAGGCACAGGGTCAAGACTGATTTGCATTTGGCTGGGTCTGAACTGGGGTGGCGAAGTGAGCTAAAGAATGATGATGGTTTAAACCCAGATCTGTGACTGGGGGTGAGTGTTTGAAAAGTTTCAGTGCTCCGTCTATCATCTCCTTGTGATAGCTAAACCAATGTCATGCGGCACAGCTAAAGCAATGTCATGCGGCATAACTAAACCAATGTCATGTGGCATAGCTAAACCAATGTCATGCAGCATAGCTAAACCAATGTCATGTGGCATAGCTAAACCAATGTCACGTGGCATAGCTAAACCAATGTCACCACAAGGGGAGAATGGAGAAAACAGATTTTGAAACAATTGCAAAAAGGCATATGACATGTTGAATCAGTCTTGTTAACAGAAAAGGAAGCGCTATTTTAAAAAGCTTTCACAATTAGAAACAGAACAAAAGGAATTTGCCTCACAGCTCAATCCAAGTAAACCTAATCGAGAGCAGAAATGTTAATTTACTCATCATAGAAACCCTTAAATCGGTTGCAGCCATTACGTGTCAATCCATAATACCAAAGTGCCTCAAATCATTCATTTAACGAGAATACTGAAACAGAAAAACGCATTTTGAAACACTTCAGTTTACTTTTTTCTGTGTTTCTATAGCTGATGATGAAATTCACATTTACTGCTCTTTCCATGAAAACAAGTTTTATGTAGATCCCATTTTCTGCTATTGATCTTCTGTTATGTTACACGCCTTTTCAATAGTGCCAAGTTTGGTATTTCTTGGCCTCTTGGTGCTTTAGGTTATTGGTCAGGCTGTGATTCTACTCAATGGAGGGTCCCCATACTCTCTATTTTCTTTTTTTGCAGTTTTATATAACACAAACTTGACCTTCGATGGGACTTGCCTTTTTGGCAACAAGGCAGCTTCAGCTCTAGAGCATTTTAAAGACTTAAAGAGAGCAGGGCCACCTCGACAGCCGTATTCTGCCTTCCAACCCTTCAGTGTCTAAGATAGAAGCTATCAACCACGTCCCTTTACCCCTAGCCACCATGGCCAGCAGGCATCATAGTCCTTTTGTGGCTTCTGACATGTCTCCCACAAGCCTTGTGGGATCCAGAGCCAGAGGACAACCCAATCCCCCACCCCGGCAGCGTCAATCTCAAAGCCTGTTTAGGTTGGCCTCATACCCAGTGTCATGCCCCAGTGGAGGGAAATCACCTCAGAGAAATGGGTGCTTCATATTGCCCAGAAGGGCTATGCTCTCCCTTTCCAACAAAATACGCCACCTTTGCCACTGTCCTCCGATGGGCTGACGGAGGACCACCTTTCACTCTTTCGAATGAAAGTAAAGTCTCTTTGCCCAAAGGAGCCACCGAGAGGGTATCGACAGCAGAAGTAGATCATGGTTGCTATTCCTGCTACTTTCTGGTGCAGAAGGAGGATCGAGGCCTAACCTAGAACTTTGCCCTCTCAACTATCTCCTGAAAAAATGAAAAATTCAAGATGCTCACCTTGGCTCAGATGCTCTCTTCCCTCAACCCTGCAGACTTAATGGTAGCTTTGGACTTGGAGGATGCCTACTTCCATATCCCTGTCTTGCCTCCTCAAAAGCGTTACATGCGGTACACAGTAGGCTTAGAGCATCTGACTGTGATTCACTTCTCAGCATAGGACCACCTGCCCCCTCTCTCCCAAGATCGTTCAATCTCTCACCTACTCTTACTAATGATCGATAGCCTCCTGTCCCAACCATCTTCCCAGTTTCACCCTCTAACTCACTTCCTATTCAATTGCCTTCTCTTGGATCTCCTACTGCTCTCTCCTCTATGTCTAATGACTCGACTTCTAATGAAATCCATTCCAAGCGATACGATGTGGTCTATTTCCGTAACACTCCCTCTTTCACTCTCCCAACTCATCCCCACATCATACGACTGATGCGAAACACTTCATGCAGAGGCCATTTAACACTGGTCCGAATTTCATTACCCACCTGCCTAATGTTATGACTCCCTCCCCCATCTCTGGTCACCCTACCCTCGTTGGATTTCCCTCCCCAGTCAATACTTACCCAACTTTATCCCCTGACTCCTTCACTGCGGGATTCCCCCTAACTTTATTGCACAGACACTGAACGGTATAGAACTCAAACTCAATTCTCTGGCTACAGAATTAACTCTTCTTAGAGGGTATCTCTCTATCCTTAACTCCCAGGCTTGCCCCTACAGCTCTGATACTTCTCCCACTAGTTCTCACAACTTCTCTCAACATGCCCGGTGGCCAACCATCCCCCTTTGCAAATGAGCTCACAGGCCTTACCGTGCTGTTTGCTCCCTCTCCACTGCTGACCTTAATGCCCTGAGCAAATCCTATCTCCCTAAGTCCCAGGTGACTGATCTCCTCCCTTACTCCAACATCCCAGTAATAGTGGGTGTCAACCGAGTCCTCTCAACTCGCCTAGACCTCCGGCGTAATTCACCACTATCCATACCCTCAAACCTGCTAAAGATAACCCCAATCCCCTTTCTCGCATGCTTGTTAACTGCAGATCGGCAGCATTACATGCTACGGAGATTTCTGAAACCATCCTCAGCAAGGCCATTGACATTGCTTTCCTCACTGAAACCTGGCTCAATGACCACTCGATGGCCATCCTTGACCTACTCACCCCTCCCGGCTACTCCATCATTAGACAGGACAGACCTGACAGAAAAGGGGGTGGACTAGCCATAATCCATAAAACTGAGTTACAACTCTCCCTTCTGAAGAACACTGATCACTTGACCTTTGAATACCTTGGTGTAGAACTCACTGTCAAAGGCTCTCCTCCGATTAGACTGCATAACATCTACCACCCTCCGGGTGAGCCTCTTCCCTTCGCTGACGAATCATCCGACCTTCTCACTCACTTCTCCCTTTCTGCCTCGAAGAATCTGTTTTTAGGAGATTTCAACATCCATTGGAATAATGCTGATGATCCCATTGTTAGGCGACTCGTTAACCTTCTTGAGATGAATGACTTTAAGCAACTCTGCAACAAACCAACCCATATCAAAGGGGCCACACTTGACGCAATCATCTCTGGCACGGAGCTGGTCTCCCTCACCGACATCATCCCCATTGACTGGTCAGACCACTATCTCATTCTGTTCAACATCTTAACCAGCGCCTTACATCCCCCAGCAGTAAAAAACAAACTTAAGACGTGGACCAGAAACCTCAAACAAGTCACCCCTAGTGAACTCGAGTCTAAAATACATGCTAAACTGCAACTCCTCCCACACTCCCAAAACGCAAATGAGCTCACTGAACATTTCAATCAGGTCATTTCTGATGTCCTGGACCAAGTCGCACTGCTTAAACTAAAACAACAAAGAACAATCCAATCCAAATCTTGGTTCAATCCTGAACTCAATTATGAAAGAAGACAACTTAGACTAGCAGAAAGAACATGGAGACAACACCCCTCGCCCTCTCATCTAGCCCGCCTCAGATCCGCAAGATCAACATACAAGAAGCACATTTTCAATGAAAAAGCATCTTTCTTTCGTGCCCAACTGGATCGTGCCAAAAATAGGCCCAGAGAACTCTTAAACATTGTCAGAAGACAAACGTCTTCTGCACCTCCAGAACTGACGGCCTCAATCGACAGATGTGAGGAAATTCCTAACTTCTTCACGGAAAAAATTGCTAAAATCGATCACTCCTTCCCACAAATTTTGGCCCTGCCTAACCCCCAAATTTCTGTAGACTTCCCTCCTTTTTCCACATCTGCCCTCCCTCCTAATCCTCTCATTCACCAATCTACTCCAACTAGTTCTGGAGACATCCTTTCCAACCTACAATTGAAAAATAACGCCTCCTGGACTAATTTCAATCTTATGACTGAGCTCGAAGTCTTTAATACCATTGCAAAATTAAAGCCGACCTCGCACACCAAAGACCCACTCCCATCAAAGCTAGTACATAACCTTAACCACATCATTGCCCCATGTTGGACAAAAATTATTAACACCTCTTTTGCCTCCGGGTGCGTCCCTGACTCCCTCCAACTCGGGCAAATCACTCCCATTCTTAAAAACCCAAAGGCTGGCCCTAATGATCCTAACAACCTCCGTCCCATCTCCAACCTCCCACTTCTAGCTAAAACCATGGAGAAATGTGTATTACTTCAACTCCGACAGCCACATAGGCAAATACACAACTTACTTGACTCCTTTCAATCTGGTTTCAGGAAAGGCTTTAGTACCGAAACCGCTATGCTGAACATTGCTGACAACATTCACCGCTCCCTAGAGAATGGAGAAGCTTGCCTTCTTATCCTCCTTGACCTTTCAGCAGCATTCGATACAGTCAATCATTCTTCCTTACTGGAATCTCTCAAATCTCGCTCTGGCCTTAATGGAACTGTCCTTAACTGGTTCTCTTCCTACCACCAGCACCGAACACAACAAATAAAAATCAACTCCTGCCTCTCCAATCCTACCCCGGTCTCCATGGGTGTCCCCCAGGGCTCAATTCTCTCCCCCTCTCTCTTCAGCCTCTTCATGGAACCCCTTACTCTCATTCCGAAACAAGCCGGGATCAACTATCACCTTTACGCTGACGACACCCAACTCTACTACAAAATCAAATCACACAGTGAGGTCCTTCATTTAAACAACACTCTTAGCAAGATTCAATCCTGGTTTTACTCCAACCATCTTAAACTGAACCCTAACAAAACGGAAACTATTCTTTTCTCCCCTAAAAGCAACTGTCTCCCCATCCAAGGCTGGATCTCTGGCCTCAACGCCCTCAACTGTCCGCTCACACTATCCAACTCTGCAAAATCCCTAGGTTTCATCCTGGACAAAAATTTGGCACTGAAGGACCATATAAATAACACGGCCAAAGGAGCACTTTTCACTCACCTCAAGAAAATCAAACCCTTCGTCCCTCAAGACGACTTCAAATGGGTTGTTCAATCACTAGTCCTCTCCAAACTTGACTACAGCAACGCTATTCTCACTGGAACTCCTAAAGTTCACCTGGCCCCCAGGCTTATTACCGACTGCAAACCGTTTGACCACATCACGCCTGCCCTCAAATTCCTCAATTGGCTTCCCATTGAAGGAAGATGCATCTACAAGACTGCCTGCATCACCCACAAAGCTCTTCACTCTCAATCTCCAGTTCGCTTAACAAATAAACTCAAAAAAGCGGGCAGCACCAGACTGATGAGAAGCTCCAATGCTCTTCTCCTTGTTCCCCCCGTTACTAAAAAATCCACCCAGACTTGCTCCTTCTCTGGGAATGCACCGAGCATCTGGAATGCCCTTCCGAGGGACCTTCGCTGCAACCCCTCCTACCTTGGCTTCAAAAGAGACCTAAAATGTCATCTCCTCAACAAATACTGGAGTTCATAATTCTCTGAAATCCTGCTATCCTTTGATCACCTGTATCGGTCATCTTTCTGCTAACCTGTTGACCTTTCGCTCTCACTATACTCCTCTTATTGTGTACTCCTGCCTCTGCTCGCCCTGGTCTCTCATGTATCATGTCAGCTCTAACTACTGTGCTGTAAGTTTCTTTGGCGTTCTCCCATGTTTTTGTCCATTTGTTCTTGACCTCTCTTCAGCTTCCCCTTCCCTCCTACCACTACAAATGTTCTCCTTGTTTATATTTTATTGTGTGCTCTGAGGTTATACCTCCCTTATATTATTTAATTGTATATAACCTTTGAATCCATAGAATTCTGCCTTTCTCCTGACTCAATGGTGAGATTCACATGTTCCTGATTGTATATTTTTGCTGGAACTATTGTTTCCTTTATATTTTGCCTGCTCCTGTAAAGCACTCTGATACCTCTGGGTCTAGCCAGCACTATATAAAACCTTACAAATAAATAAATTATCAATTTTCTATGCTTGCTTTTGACCTTACCAGAGCATCTAGGGTTTTTACTTAGGTGATGGTGGTGGTTGCAGCACATCTGTGGAGGTTGGGGTTCCAGTCTTCCCCTACCTCAACTGACTATTGAAGGCAGGCTGGCCTCGGGCAGTTGTCTCCCACCTCTGGACTTCACTTGCTGGGGTTCTCTAACAACATGCGCCCCGCTTGTTGTAATACCACATGGCAGCGATGTTGTCGGTGAACTTCTGGACTAGACTTCCCTTGATTGAAAGCAGAAAGAATTTCAATGTCAAACAAATAGCTCTCAGCTCCAACCACTGAGACTCCCCCGGAGAATAGAGTCCTCTTATTTTCACTTCTCCGAGATGGCTGTCCAACCTAGGAGTGACCTGTCTGTCACTACTGCGAGCTCTGGTTGGAGAAGGGAGAAAGGGGCCGCTGACCCAATCACGGTCTGTGAGCTACCACTGCAGATCTTTTGCAGTTCCATTCAATATCTGGACCAGGTCGGAAATATTCCCTTGCTATGTGCCCACTGGGACTTCAAATCCCGTTGGAGAGTCTGCATATGCCAAAGGGCATGTTTCACCAGTAGGATGCAGGAGGCTATGAGACTCAGCCGCCTCAGTGACAGTATCACAGAGATCCAGGATAGATGCTGAAACATCAGAATTATAGCCCTAATATCCTGGACTTGCTTTTCCGGAGGAAAAACACAAAACTGCACTGTATCCAGAACAGCTCCGATGAAAGGGAGTTTCTGAGGGGTGACATTGCTTTGGTATCTATTTTAAGGTAAGGATTCTGCAGCTAAAATTCTCTATCAGATGAAGAAGTTACTTACCTCACCGACCCTCCCATCCTCCCCATTTTGCGTACTGTATGTCTTACATTGAAGAGATCCATCAGGACCTCACTTTGGCACACTGGTCATTTCAACTCAGTTTGGCTCTGTGCTTCTGGTACGGGAAAAAAATAGTCATGAACTGAAGTCAGTGTGATGGGGTGGTGTCTATAAAGGGACTGCGCAAATTATTTCCAGCGTGGATGATGCCAATGGCACCACACAGAACCGAATGACGCAAGGGGATTGCAAAAAAAATTCCAGATCCAGTCTGACACTTGGGGAATATTCTAAGGTAAGGAATCTGCGGCCAGACAGAGGGCCTGATTTATATCTTGGCGGATGGGTTGCACCATCACAACAGTGAGAGATATCTTGTCTGCCGAAACTTAAATCCCATAGGATATAATGGGATTTATATTTCGGCGGATGGCATAACCATCAACGTTGTGACAGAGTAACCCGTCCGCCAAGATCTAAATCAGGCCCAGAGTCTCTATCAGATAAGGTGTTACCAAAGGTAAGTAACTTGTTCTTCTTTCCATGTAACGTTTTATTATCTCCAATTAGATTTACGATGCTCAACATCAGTGGCGGCTGGTGGAGTTTGATAGTGGTAGGGCATAAAATGAAACCATGCATTTGTCTGAGCAAGTCCTGAAAGTGGTTCGGCGGGGCAAATAAATATATATGTAGAAAAATCACTGCCTTTTGTGCTTTGCACTGAATGCATATAAACACATTTCTATTGGACTAACTCTTCACAAGCTGACATATGAATGATAATTGAGTAATACAGTCTGTGGGGCGGGGGGCGCTAGAGCATTGTGGTGATGCAGTGCTGTTTTATGACATCCACTACGGTTCTTTGAGTTTTGCCTTTTCAAACATTAATTTTTTGCTCTTGAAAAAAATTACCCTGACACAAAAATAAATGATGCCAACAGCACATCCTTACTGTATGCATAATGGCACTAAATCCCACCCCTGTGAGATTTTGCTCTACCTCTTTCTTACAGGGATCCATGTTGCTTGCTTTGCGGCAGAAAAAAAATCAAAGTTCCTAATTTCATTTATAAAGATAAAATGGACGGTTACTTTTCTTTCTTAAACCACCACTAGCTCTTGGCAAAAGTAGTAAATATACAATGCCAAATTGTGCTTAATCTTGCAAACCGGACTGTTATATGAGTCAGCCTTTTATCAATAATTTTTTAGTTAAATATGAGCTTTATTTATTCTGGTGCTATAATTTGCTCCCTTTTGAGGTTCTTTAATATAAGCTGTGCCTGTTCCAAAAAGTGCACTTTCAAAGGACACAGCATGACAGCAAGCGCACTTTCAGGCTGGAAAGACAGCAGCTGTGGAAAAGTAAACAATGCACTTTGAATTCAGAGCACTTGAATTCCCCATGACAAAAAAGTCAAATACTTAAGTGTCTGACACAGAGGGGTGCGCAAGTGTGCACTGCAGCTATTGTTACTAGGGGCCAGGGGCGCAACGCCCATTGGGCTCAAAGGGCTTCAGCCCCCCCTGTCGTGTGTGTCAGCCCGGCTGAGACAGCTTCCCGGGCACACACACAGCCGCACCGAGTACTTCACAGGTCTTTAAAAGACCATTTACTTTCTAACGAGGCTTTGTTGTGTTTTCACCCCTTCTTAGAGCCCCTGCATCTCCACTCTGCATATTGCTTGAAGAATCAGCCCCCCCCGAAATTTTTGGTAGCCCCCCCGAAATTTGGTTCTAGTTGCGCCTCTGCTAGGGGCCGATATTGCAGCACCACTGCAAAACTGGCCCCCAGTATCAAAACCAGCCCCCACCACTGAAAAAACAGCCCCCACCCTTCCAGCCTACTATGGAAATGCCTGATGGCCGCTACGGCCAGTCCGGCCCTGGTCCAACCTCTCACTACACCTTGCTCACCTGCTTGGCTTTGCTCTGCAGTTTGCACTCCTCTGTAGCATCTATCTATTCTGGAAATAGCAGTGCGCTTGAAGCACAGACCGGGAAGCTCAACACTAGATTGTGCACAGTGTGCAAACAAAGCCTGCACTGGCACGCTACACATTCTCCAGTACTCAGCTTCCTGTTTGCACCCTTAAACTCCACCCTTTCACAATTCGTCACAGGGTTTGGTCAGCTAGACTCACTGCAATGATCTCACTCTGTAAGTAACTGTGAAAGGGTGGTGTGGCTGAGACCCCACTCATATGTGCCAAGCTGAAGAACAATCTCACAATCCTTAAAGGAGGTAGGGCCTCATGCGGAGAAGTACCCAGGAAGCACTTTTGAACCTCACCCCTCCCCAAAACCCCTCCTTCCAAAATAAAAGCTTGCTGATGCTGGTGCCGATGTCCTGGGGTATTTTTACACCACTTAATGGGCATTGGCAGTTCAAAGCCTCGCAAAATGATCTGGAAAACCACTATTTACAGTGGTTTTCAGCTTGTTTTCCCTGCCACCGTGTGATATCACCTTCTCATCAGCAGGGCCGGACTGGGAACAGAAACCGGCCCTGGCAAACTGCTCAGCCGCCCCCCCCCCACCCCTGGGGTGAGGGGTAGTGCAGCCGAGCAGTTTGCGAGGGCCGGTTTCGGCCGATTTTGTTACCGGGGGCCGATATTGCCGACCCCCGGTAACAAAAACGGCCCCCCAGGGGCCCAAAACCGGCCCCCACCCTAGCGACCTACCGGGGAAACGCCTGGTGCCCGCTATGGCCAGTCCGGCCCTGCTCATCAGGTGACCCCATGTTGGGAGCTGATATTGTGTGTCACACGGTGGCACCTTGTGAGTTGGCAGGTATGCTCCACTCCCCGATTGCCGTGAAACCCCTGGAGCTGCTGGCCTTCAGGCTAATGCGCCAGAGGCTAACTGCATTACAACGTCTCCAGGGGGTGAGGCTCAACCCACGAGGCAAGGCGTTTGCCGTGCTGATGACATCACAGGCCTCAGGGCAGTGTGAAACATCAGCCAGGCAAATGTATGAATAGCTGAGATTGGTGCACATGCACTTCCGTGCTTTCAGAACGCAGTGTACTCAAGGAAGCAAGCTTGGCTGAGGGTGACAGCAGCTTGTATCTATATATTTTTAAGGACATTTAAAAAACTATAAAGAATGGAATATTGAATTGTTGGAAAAAAATGAAGGGTGAAGGACCCCAATGTCCATGAAAGAAAACGGTCCCTACTTAAAACAATTTGTGAATGGATAGAACCCTTTCCTCTGGAGTTTTAATTGTTATTATGTATCAAAGAAAAAAGTGGAACAATTCAAACATATGTTACTAAATATCAAGATATCAGAATGTCTATAATGCCTCAAAACAAACTTAGTCATTTTCTATTGAGGTCTCTTAGTAAAAACCAAAACGCTTAATAGCATCTTTTGGTAATCCTCAGCATCTCCTGCCTCATTACCGCCATCTCCAAATCTCACCGTTAGCACTCCGGGCTGATCTTCTGATTTCAGATATAAAACTCAACTCTAGTTTCATCACTTCCTTTTACTAGCATTCATTGGAGAGTATTTCTTCTGTGTCTATCATCTTATTCCTTACAGAAAACTTCTAAAGACTTGGATATCATGTAACCTTTTAGAGGGAATGATGAAAGTGCTGCAATAAATGTATCTTTAAACAAATACTGTTAAACCCACACCACATGAGAGCACACAAGTGTTCAATGCTTCATATATTTGCACACTGATTGGAAAGGTGTGGTTTGTATTGCAACGCTACACACAGCCCACCTTTGTTAGCTATGGCATTGATCAACTCTCGTTTCTATGGTGATTTGTGGCTCAAAGGCAAATTACTTATGTGCGGTATGTGTGATAGAGCCTTTGCATAATGGCGTTCAAAACTTTACGGTGTCAGTGTGATTCACGTGTGGGATGTTTGGTCCTGAACATAGGTCTAAAAGAGCAAGGATGTTGCTAACTGCTTGTTCCCTTTCTAATTTTAGATGAGACAGGCCTGTCCTCCTCCTGCATTTCCAACCTGATGCTACACTGAGAGAGTTTCCCTCTCCCCATGCCCCCAGTTCCAAATTCAGCTAATGATCCTGTGTTAGCCCTCTAAGAACTTCCCTAGACAAACAGGTTCTTCCTGGCCCCTAGCTTTCATAGAAAGATTGAACTAGTCACACATTTAGACCATATCCTGCTCTTGGCATTTCTAGCCTAGGGTCACGGTCCGGGCTCACGGTCCAGGCCTGTCTCTTAAGAATCCGATGATGGCCTATTTCTCAAACCCTTGTATTAATTGCAAAAGAGAATGAAATTTAATGAAAATTATATTTCTAATGAACTCGAATGCCCGGAGGCGTCTTGCCGCTGGCTATTGCTTGGTCAAATAAGATGATCTGCTTAATGAAGGGGGGACACTCCAGCAAGGCCAAATTATTGGCTGAGCAACCAGGTTTTAAGGGCTTTCCTGAAAAGGAGATTTGTCATTTCCTTTAATTTAAGAGGAAGAGTATTCCATAACTTGGCCGTACAGGTGACAAAACTTCTACCTCCTCAGGAGGATTTTCTGAACTTAGGAAGAGCTACATTCTTGGCTGCAGATGAACGCCGCAGTCTGGAAGGGATCTACCAAGAGAAGCTGCGTTTACAAAAATCAGATCCTAAATTATGAAGTGCTTTAAAGGCAATGCACAAAGCCTTAGAAGCGATGCGCTTCTTTATGGGTAACCATTGCAGCTCTTTGAGCTCCGAAGATGCTGACTGATGTTTGGGAATCCCATATAAAAGCCGGACTGCTGCATTTTTCAGTATCTGCAATTTGTTAAGAAGCTTTAACTGCAAGTTGGTATGTAGCGCATTGCAGAAGTCAACTTTAGATAAGACTAGGGCCGTAACCACTGTCTTTTGCTGGTTCTTTGGGAGGTAAGGAAATATCTTCCTAAGCATTTTAAGAATGTAAAAAGCATAAGATGTTACCAAATTGATATGGCTTATAAATGTCAAGTTTTGGCAAAAAGAAATCCTAGGTTTCTCGCTATCTCGACAGGTGTCCCAATCGAAGGAATCGAAGGAATGCACCCAATTCCTGAGGCCACCAACTGGGAGACCAGAAGGAGGTGTCTTTGCCAAACAAAAGCACCTCTGTTTTCCCCAAATTACATTTTAGGCAATTATTATACATTCCGTTGCCTATGTGCCACATGCAATTATGAAACCTGGCTGCAGTGTTGTCGGGATTGGTGGATACTGCAACCACAATCTGGGTATCATCAGCACATGATATCACTGAGAACCCAAGCGATTTTATAAGCCTAGCCAGTGGGGTGACTTATAAATTAAAAAGAGTGGGGCTTAATGAGGATCCCCGTGGCACTCCACAGGGGAGTACAAAGAAATCAGATACAAATTTGTCGAGAGCTACACGTTGTTCCCTTTCAGACAGAACAGATTTTAGAAGAGGAGGAGTTGGAGGAGAGAAGTTGGCCTAACGGCTATGGCGGTCAACCTTAAATCTGGGGAACCCGGTTCGAGTCTCGGCAGGGACGCGCAACATCCTGTGATTCTGGGCAAATCACTTAGGGGTCGATTCCGATTCGGGCCGGAAAACGTACCGACCGACTCGGTACTGGAATTTAGTCCGACCGACACGTACCGGCGCCGTCCGACCCGGGTAGTACGATGAAATGCATGGGAATCACGACCGACTCGTACGGAACACAAGGCGAACGACCGACCCAGACGGAAATAAGCTATCCGGCCGGGAAACCACACGAATTGAACCGACCGACACGCATCAGGAAATAACCCGAACGAAACGTACCTGCGAACTCCGACCCGCGCAGTACGATGCAATGGGTGCAAATTCAGACCGATTCGTACGGAGCCCAAGCCGTACGACCG
This sequence comes from Calotriton arnoldi, assembly GCA_963921515.1. Taxonomy (NCBI): domain Eukaryota; kingdom Metazoa; phylum Chordata; class Amphibia; order Caudata; family Salamandridae; genus Calotriton; species Calotriton arnoldi. The sequence continues at coordinate 454,434 of CAWUFW010006804.1, forward strand.
ACACGCATACAAAACCCAGCCGAACAAACACAATACTCCGCGACCGACGCGTAAGCCGCATATGAAACTGAGCTGAAACACAGCGGGAACGACTCGGAGAGGCGCGCACGAGACAACTGCAACGTCCTACTCGGTCAGAAGAACGACTCCTACATGCACAATAATCACAAATGAAAAAATACAAAAAAAAGGGCCAAACAAGCAATGACAAAGCCAATAAATACAGGGGGTGAAAAAATGGAACAGGGACACACCCCCAACTCCACCTACATAAAGCCCACAAATCCCTACCATGATCCTTTGCAAATTCCACTGACCTGCCAGCACAGAACACCATCACACAGCAAACACAGACACACACACAGCTCATCCAACACAAAAGCCACACACCATTAGCACCTCAACAAATAGCACCCTCACACACACCCAGCAAAACCTACACACACACACCCTCACTTGCACACACACACACACACATCAATCACCACCACCACCACCCATCACCATGCCCCTAAAGAAGAATCCAAAGTTCCTAGATAGTGAATTGGAAGTCATGGTAGACGAGATCCTGAGGGTAGAGCCACAGTTGTTTGGCACATTGGTCCAACAGACCCCCATGTCGCAGAAAACCAAGATGTGGGCGAGGATCGTCGACAGGGTGAACGCACAATCACCATGTTTGCGCACAAAGGAAGACATCCAGAACAGGTGGTATGATGTGCGCAGGAGGGTCAGAGACCTACTCAAGAAGGATTACCTCCTGAGCCAGCACACCGGCAGTGGCCCTCCTGGAAAACCAGTATACCTCAGGCCCTGGGAGGAGAAGGTGCGGGCCATCCTACCACCAGTGAGCGTATATGGACTAACAGACATCCCAGAGCCTGGTGAGTACACAACTAATATACACAATATTGTGTGCCAATACACACACATCACTGTCAAGGGGACAGTGAAACCATCCACCCCTAGCAAATCAACAGCAACCAAAAGATAATCATCCCAAGATGTGTATGTCAGTTAGATAAACACAATACATGCCATCTCATAGTGATATGTAACTGTGTCATGACATGTACAAACCTAACAACAAATAGAGCAAGGCAGTGGCACAAATATAACCAACAAACACTGTCTGATATTTTGCCACCACTAGAACACCACCTCACAGGGACGCTCACTTAAAGGAAGGAATTCTGTGTATGCTGGTGAAGTCAGTGTAGCCAAGAGCATGATGGGACTCGTAGTAACAGATAATGGGCAGCCTCACATTTGGACCATCAACACCACTCTGAACCATGCTCACAACACAGGGAGTGGATAAGGACTGACAATATGGCTGACACTGGGTACTGCTGTGGGGAGCACAAGGCCCTGCTGGGAACTGTGCACCAACAAACAACAGGACCACACTGTCAGCCATCTTGCCATTGCTGTCACACTCACACACAGTGAAGTCCACTCAAAAGGAAGGAAGTCTGGGCATGCTGGGAAGGGGGGTGTAGGCAATAGCATGATGGGAGTTGTAGTCACAGATACTGCTCACCCTCACAATTGGCCCATCAACACCACTCTGAACCATGCTCACATCACAGGAAGTGGATAAGGACTGACAAGATGGCTGACACTGGCTACTGCTGTGGGGAGCACAAGGCCCTGTGCACCAACAAACAGCACAACACCACTGCCTGACATCCTGAAAGCCAACTTGCACTCTCTGCAATGCAAGCACGTTGCATGGTGTGATATCTGGCTGGGTGGGAAGGAGGACTCACAGCACTGACCATAGTTACAAGCAGCTCACCTCACACACCCCCTCAACACAAACTCCACATAACCCACCTGGGAGAATGCAATGCCTCACATACCAAATGAAGATCCCACAAAGAACCACCACCCTGGGTAATGCTGTGTGAAGCACAGGGACACACCTGGGACTTGTAGCAAAACAAACGCAAAGACAACACTGTCAGCCTTCCTGTCAGCACAGGCACACTACCCCACAGGGAAGCAGAGTCAAAAGGAAGGAAGTACGGGCATGCTGGGAAGGGGGTGTAGGCAATAGCATGATGGGAGTTGGAGTCACAGATACTGCTCACCCTCACAATTGGCCCATCAACACCACTCTGAACCATGCTCACATCACAGGGAGTGGATAAGGACTGACAAGATGGCTGACACTGGCTACTGCTGTGGGGAGCACAAGGCCCTGCTGGGAACTGTGCACCAACAAACAGCACAACACCACTGCCTGACATCCTGAAAGCCAACTTGCACTCTCTGCAATGCAAGCACGTTGCATGGTGTGATATCTGGCTGGGTGGGAAGGAGGACTCACAGCACTGACCATAGTTACAAGCAGCTCACCTCACACACCCCTCAACACAAACTTCACATAACCCACCTGGGAGAATGCAATGCCTCACATACCAAATGAAGATCCCACAAAGAACCACCACCCTGGGTAATGCTGTGTGAAGCACAGGGACACACCTGGGACTTGTAGCCAAACAAACGCAAGGACAACACTGTCAGCCTTCCTGTCAGCACAGGTACACTACCCCACAGGGAAGCAGAGTCAAAAGGAAGGAAGTACGGGCATGCTGGGAAGGGGGGTGTAGGCAATAGCATGATGGGAGTTGGAGTCACAGATACTGCTCACCCTCACAATTGGCCCATCAACACCACTCTGAACCATGCTCACATCACAGGGAGTGGATAAGGACTGAGAAGATGGCTGACACTGGCTACTGCTGTGGGGAGCACAAGGCCCTGCTGGGAACTGTGCACCAACAAACAGCACAACACCACTGAATGACATCCTGAGAGTCAACCTGAACCCACTGCAAGGGTGGCATGCTTCATGGTGGGATAACTGGGCTAGGTGGAGAAGGATGGCCGGATGTCCACCAAATACAACCAATGCTGGCCATGCACACACCTCAACATTCATATTGAAATGCCCCAGGTATGCATGACAATGTGCTACACCAATATCAACCTCTTACTGTGACAACTTAGGACAATGCAATGTACATGCCCGCATCCAGAGGTACAGTCACAACTGTCAGGTGTGTGAACCATTGATGCCTGTAGAAACATAACATACAATGTGTGTCTCTTCCAAATACAGGTGATGATGATGGGGACACAGCAGCAGGCGAGGAGGAGTCCCTGTCCCAGGCTCCGGGGGACACAGAGCTCACTGGTGTGGAACAGCCTCTGCCCTCCTCGGATGGCGAAGACCTACCTGGCACCTCCGGTGTGAGTCATCATGCAGCACCAGCTGGACCAACATCTGCACCCCCTGCACCCACCCCTCCAACAACTGCCAACGTACAGACCACCCCCGCCGACACGGACAGACCAAGGACCACCGCTGACAACAGCACAGGGCCCCAGGCCCACCGTGGAGCAACGGATGACAACACCACTAACAACCCCCAAGTGGGCCTCGGGTCACCTGTGCATGCCACCGCAGGTCCTGCACGTGTCGACAGGGGTGGTGGGAGGGGTGGTAGACATAGGTCGCTGCTTGCAGAGGGGTCTGGACTGCATGATGACCCACAACTGGCACGCATCGCTGATGCGTACCAAGATAGCACCGGGAGAGGTCAGACAGGTAGTGGGGATCCTCAAGGACATACAACAGCAGCAGGCTGCCCATCATGCCCGCTTGGACTCCCACATGTCCCGTGTGGAGACACACATGTCTCGCATGGAGTCCAAGTGGGACACATTGCAAGAACTCACAGCGGTGCATAGGGACATATTGACATGCCTCCGCCAGATTAGCACCAACATGGCCACACCTCCCTGTGTGCCCACAACATCTGGTGCTGCAACAACTGACACCGCCACAGGGAGGGAGGAGGACTCTGGCGGAGATTCCCCTGCACCGCTGCAGCCTGCACGTGAGGGTCCCCCCCCAAAGAAGAGGGGTCGTCCGAGGAAGGAAAACTGAGAGGTTGATGGCCACGTACATCCCCCAGGAAGCCAACACCTGTTCCGGAAATTATCCTTTGTGTGCAAACGTTTCACCCTGTCGAATGCAACAGTACTTTCCCACATGACATGGGGAGTTCAAGTTGGACTAATGTATCATATGACTGTGGACTTCACTCAGGACATTTCTGCTACCAAGACTTCCAACTCATCTGGGAACTTTGGATCACAATCCCAATGTACAGCACCCACCATCCTTTGCACTATACACACACACATTTCTGTAAATAAAATCACTAGTACACCATACTTGCCACTGTTGTTATTCAAATGTGGATACTGTTATGGTGATGATGTTCTGCCAAATTACACTGTGTATGCTAACTGCTACAGCAAGTACAACACCGTCGTGTGAGTCATGGTGACGTGACACATATGAGGGAGACACACCACTAGGGCTACACAACACACACACCAGGGCCATCGGACTCATCGCCCACAGTGATGTTGCCAGGAAATACAGTGGAATGCACAGACACCACACCTATTCAGAGTCTGTGTCAACTAGCCCACAGGTGCAGTAAGCAAATGTCAGTCAGATGTGTGACCACAGACAACGCACATCCCAAATTGAAGCACAGGTTTATTACACATTTGCAACATGTTGTTTCCACTACAAATGCAAGGTTTACCCACGTGGCAGTGGCCACACAGTCAACAAGTGCAGAAGATATGAAGTCCAGGGGTGTGTGGCACATCACTTGTAGGGAAACTACTGCTGCCACCCTGAAAGCTGAATCATGGTGTCGGGGGATCCAAGTTGACCAAAGTACTCAGTAAGCACCCTGTGAAGGACAGACATGACACACAGTTAAAATCACTGTAGAACAGGACAGTACTGCAATACTCATGCCCAATACATGTCACAAGACAACTACACAAAACCAAGTTAGCATGTCAGAACTGTTGGGGAGTTCAGACTACCTGGAAGGACACATTGCTGCACGCATCCAGTCAAGTAGCACATGGCCACACTCAAACAGCACCAGATCACCACCCACACATATCATGCAAACTCACGTCATTCACATTACATCTCCCTGGATACTCACATTCAGCTGAAGAAGTTGGTGATGAGCTGTGTGCGGACATCACCATCATCATCATCATCATCATCACTGGCATCGTGGTCCAGGCCAGGATCCTCCACAGGTGGCGGACGTTGGTCATCGTCATCCAGGAAGAGAGGCAACTCCTTCTGCACTGCCAGGTTGTGTAGCATGCAGCAGACGATGACAATCTTGCACACCTTTGCTGGGGCATATGGGAGGGCCCCTCCTGTCTTGTCCAGGCAGCGGAAGCGGCTCTTCAGGAGACCAAAGGTCCGCTCTATCACTCTCCTGGTCCGACCATGTGCCTCATTGTAGCGCATCTGGGCTGGTGTCACAGGGTTCCTGAGGGGTGTCAGCAACCACGGCATGTTGGGGTATCCGGAGTCACCTACGGACAGACAAGTGCACATTAGCTGATTTGGAAAAGTGGGTGGAATACTACAGATCAGAACACACACAATGGTACAAAGTCAGTACACACCGACAAGCCAGGCACGCTGGTTCTGCATCTGTGCCATCATCCTCGGGATGCGACTACTCCTCATCACGTAGGCATCGTGTGCTGAACCAGGGAAACGGGCACACACATGTGTGATGCTCATATCTGCTAAACATACCACCAGAGCATTGATCGAATGGTAATGTTTACGGTTCCGGTATGCCTGCTCATGTGCCTGTGGTGGTATCAAAGCCACATGTGTCCCATCAATGGAGCCAATGACATGTGGCATCCTCCCCAGGGCATAGAAGTCACTCTTGACGTCAGTGAGTTGTTGACGTGTAGGGAAATAGATGTACTGGTTCAGGCATCTCAACATAGCCTCCAAAACATCGCGTAGCACACGGCTGAACATAGTCTGTGACATCCCACCGGCAGTCGCAACAGTGTGTTGATAGGTACCGGTGGCAAAGAAGTGTAGGGCTGCCATTACCTTCACCTTGGGGGTCAGCGCCGTAGGGTACGTCCGGCCAGGTTGCAAATGTGGTGCCAAGCGCACTGCCAAATCCTCAATCAGCTGCCTGGTGAAGCGGTACCGTCGGATGCTGTCACGTTCCACCATCGTTGCCAGGTCAGGGAATGGTCTATGGACAGCTGGAGCCCTGCAGTGCATAGGTTGAAGGAAGAAAGATTGTCAGTCACCCCACATATGTGCCATTCACCATACACAATTTCACATGATACATCATTACGTGACACAAGTACTTGATGTGTGTGCCGTTCTGTCGGACATAACTCGCACCTACATGGCCATCATCTAAATTCTCAGTACAACATGTGTGCACAACAGGTACCAAGTTGTGCTATGGGAAACCATTAGGCTGTGTCACAGTACCCATTTACTGCTGTCACGTTCCACACACACACCACAGTGACATGTCTGGACAGATGCGCCACAGGCATCACAGCTCATTGACAGGTAGATTCCCAGTGACCCTGTCTTGCCACATGGACACTGGCATGACATGGCGTATCATGTACACGTCAGAAAAAAAAACATGACTCCCACAGGTAGTGGCCCTTGTCGCATCCGCAGGACAGACATGGACGCCAGTGACGCACAACATCAAAGTCCATGCACAAACAACGTTGATGTGGATACTGTCTCCCATCGTGCACATGGAATCAGAGACATCGGAAACACAACATGCACACAGACTGTGGAGGGACATCACTATTGTGGCAATGGGTCATCCTGTGACGTACATGCCTTCCCACATGGGACTCTGGGGGTATGTGACATGTCATACACATACACAACCTGGAAATGTGACCATGCCACATGCTCCAAAATGAACTGTTGCACATCACAGTGGTCATGTGCACAACACACAAAGGACCCTGTCCCCATGAACACATGCACAGCCTGGGTGTGGCTGCCCACAAGTGCCACCACAGAAACCACATGTTAACCCCCATACACAGAGAAGGAAATGCAGCCTTACATGCCTTAGGAAACAGTGTGGACTGGGTGTGGTGTTGTAGGTGTGCCCCTGGGTCTCTGGCAGGTATATGTGGCTGGCATACGTTCACCAGTGACAAGCATGGTGACATATGTGACTGACCTGTACAGGTACGCGTTGTACAGCAATGGACCGATCGGTGTGCCCGGCCGGCCCATTGCATGTGTTGGGAGCGGGTATGCGTTGTACAGCAATGGACCGATCAGTGTGCCCGGCCGGCCCATTGCATGTGTTGGGAGCGGGTACGCGTTGTACAGCAATGGACCGATCGGTGTGCCCGGCCGGCCCATTGCATCTGTTGTGTGCGGGTACGCGTTGTACCCGGAATACGCGTTGTACAGCAATGGACCGATCGGTGTGCCCGGCTGGCCCATTGCATCTGTTGTGTGCGGGTACGCGTTGTACCCGGAATACGCGTTGTACAGCAAAGGACCGATCAGTGTGCCCGGCCGGCCCATTGCATCTGTTGGGAGCGGGTACGCGTTGTACCCGGAATACGCGTTGTACAGCAATGGACCGATCGGTGTGCCCGGCCGGCCCATTGCATGTGTTGGGAGCGGGTACGCGTTGTACAGCAATGGACCGATCGGTGTGCCCGGCCGGCCCATTGCATGTGTTGGGAGCGGGTACGCGTTGTACAGCAATGGACCGATCGGTGTACCCGGCCGGCCCATTGCATCTGTTGTGTGCGGGTACGTGTTGTACCCGGAATACGCGTTGTACAGCAATGGACCGATCGGTGTGCCCGGCCGGCCCATTGCATCTGTTGTGTGCGGGTACGCGTTGTACCCGGAATACGCGTTGTACAGCAATGGACCGATCGGTGTGCCCGGCCGGCCTATCGCATCTGTTGTGTGCGGGTACGCGTTGTACCCGGAATACGCGTTGTACAGCAATGAACCGATCGGTGTGCCCGGCCGGCCCATTGCATCTGTTGGGAGCGGGTATGCGTTGTACAGCAATGGACCGATTGGTGTGCCCGGCCGGCCCATTGCATGTGTTGGGAGCGGGTACGCGTTGTACAGCAATGGACCGATCGGTGTGCCCGGACGGCCCATTGCATCTGTTGTGTGCGGGTACGCGTTGTACCCGGAATACGCGTTGTACAGCAATGGACCGATCGGTGTGCCCGGCCGGCCCATTGCATGTGTTGGGAGCGGGTACGCGTTGTACAGCAATGGACCGATCGGTGTGCCCGGCCGGCCCATTGCATCTGTTGTGTGCGGGTACGCGTTGTACCCGGAATACGCGTTGTACAGCAATGGACCGATCGGTGTGCACGCATTGGCTGGGGCTTGGCATGGCAACGGACGCGTTTTCGAAGCTCCAACGAGTCTGATGCAGTGAATTCAGTTGGCCAGCCACAACAATGTTGCAAAATCATGGGTGTCATGAAGTTGAAGATTTGAAGGATGCTGTGGGCGTGTATTAGTGCTGCTATTCCATGGATTGGTCAGATTCAGAAGATGCAAACAACTTGGACCTATCACTTTGGACACATGGGACAGTATCTGCCTCTGCAGCACACATATAATGCTGGCTGTTCCCCTGAGAGCTCACTTGCCTGCACTACATGCTCCAGGACGACATCTGCCACCAACACTGCTGCTGTTTCTGCATCCTCTGGCTACTGCAATGGCACGTACTGTGGAGAGAGCCCCAGCCTTCAGCCTTGAGGAGAACCAGGCCCTGCTGGACAGCCTCCTTCCACAGTACAGCAAGCTGTATGGGAAACCAGGGGAGCAGGTGAGTGTGCTGTCCACTGCCTTACTAATTGTGCATGCTGTCTGACTAGCAGGACTTACAGTGTGCACACCACTGGCTAGCATGCTCACTGAGTAGTTGTCACACCCCAAAGTGTGTAGTTACATGCACTGAACTGGTACAGTGCAGTAACAGTGCATTCCAACTAGGTTTACTTCCCATGCAATGATACCATGTAGTGACTGCTGGCAAACTGTTCATAGCCATTGTTGCACTGCCTGTGTACATCATATGCCCCTGTGATTGAGACATGTATATCCAACTGTGTGATGCACGTATATGTTGCATGTGTAGTAATGGCCTTTTCACTTTGTCACCCTCACAGGTTGATGCCCACCAGAAGCAGGAAATCTGGCTGGCCATCGCCCGGGAAGTAAGATCCGTGGGGTCTACAGGCGCAGGATCTGCAACTGCCAGAAGAGGTGGCTGGACTGGACCCGGAGGATCGCAAGGGTCCAGCTGAAGCTGTCGCCTCCTCGCAGGAGGGGCGGACACCGGACCCTGACCCCCCACATGCTCCGGATCCTGGTGGTGGTCTTCCCTGACCTGGATGGGCAGCTGAAGGGCAGACAGCAGCAAGGAGGGGGTGAGTCCATGACTGCACTGTGCACTTTGTCTGACATGCTATGTGCCCTCCTCTGGCCTGGTTAAACTTCCACAGTACATCAGTCATGTGGTCCAGGACCCATGTCCCTCATTTGTGACATGCCCACTTCTCCTCTAATACGCATATGTGTGGCCCTTATAGTCAGGAAATTGTGTCATTTGGGGACTGTGTCATTGCATTTAGCTTTGCTCAAGGTGGGGGACAGCATTTGTTCCCGTGACTATGCTGTGCGACTCATGGGTGGGTCAATTGCTTACACAATGCCTAAGTTCTGACATGTAATCTGGGTGTAACTTTGATATGTGGTCCACTTGCTGATCTGAATCACCACATGTCCCTGGGGAATTTGGCACACACCCATGCTGCTGGTGGGAACAATGTTTGGGCCTCAGGAGTATGTGTATCAAGTGTGTCACAATGCTTAGCCACCTGCCTACTGTCCAGGACTCATCCCTCTTACAGGTGGAGCTGGACAGTCATGCCTACTCCAGGGCATAGAATACACTCTGTACTCCCACTCCCGTGTATCATCTATCAATCAATCAATCAATCACGGCATTTATAGAGCGCGCTACTCACCCGGGAGGGTCTCAAGGCGCTGGGGGAGGGGGTAAGTTACTGCTCGAACAGCCAGGTCTTGAGCTGCTTCCTGAAGGAGAGATGGTCCTGGGTTCGCCGAAGGTGAGTGGGAGGGAGTTCCAGGTCTTGGCTGCCAGGTAGGAGAAGGATCTTCCTCCGGCAGTGGTTCTGCGGATGCGTGGTACGGTGGCGAGGGCGTGGCTGGTTGATCGTAGCTGGCGGGTGGGCGTGTAGAAGGTCATGCGGTCGTTGAGGTACTTTGGGCCCAGGTCGTGGAGGGCCTTGTGTGCGTGGATGAGGAGTCTGAACGTGATTCTCTTGCTGACGGGGAGCCAGTGCAGGTCTTTCAGGTGTCCGGTGATGTGGCTGTGTCGGGGGATGTCCAGGATGAGTCGTGCGGAGGCGTTCTGGATGCGCTGGAGTCTTTTTTGAAGTTTGGCTGTGGTTCCGGCGTAGAGGGTGTTCCCATAGTCCAGTCGGCTGGTGACGAGTGCCTGGGTGACGGTCTTCCTGGTTTCAGTGGGGATCCATCTGAAGATCTTGCGGAGCATGCGCAGGGTGTTGAAGCACGAAGATGAGACGGCGTTGACTTGTCTGGTCATCGACAGGGAGGAGTCCAGGATGAAGCCCAGGTTTCGTGCGTGGTCCGTTGGCTTGGGCGTGGTGCCCAGGGCCGGGGGCCACCAGGAGTCGTCCCAGGCGGAGGGTGATGAGCCCAGGATGAGGACTTCCGTCTTGTCTGAGTTCAGTTTAAGGCGGCTGTTCCTCATCCAGTCGGCGACGTCTTTCATCCCGTCGTGTAGGTTGGCTCTGGCGGTGGTGGGGTCGTTGGTGAGGGAGAGGATCAGCTGGGTGTCGTCGGCATGTTGTGATCAGTGAAATGTACCCTCAGGTGTCTGCCTCTGTCTCATTGTGCTGTGTCTTCGTTGTCAGGACTACTGGTATGTTTATCGGTTAGGGCTCAGCATGCCATCGGAGATGTGACCATGATAGACGATACTTCTGTGACTTATAGGTGTCTGATCACTTGACTGTGCACACAGGTGTTTGCGACTGTGACTTTCAGGCAGCTGTTTTTCATTCACAGCACACTGTGAGGTGCTCATGTTCAGAGAGTTGTGTTTCATGTCCCCCATATGTCCAGTTGGTATGACGTGGACAAATAGTAGTACAGATGATGTGGTTTTTGGGGGATGGACATGTGCACTTGTCAGTCACATAACTTGCATTCCCCATGCCCTCGGATTGTGACACAGTGCAGACTGTTGTTGGCTGGCTGCCATGGCCATGTGACTGGAGACAGTAATGTATGACTTTGCACGCATTCCTGTGTCATGGCATTAAACTTCCTGAGACTGATCCTGCAGGGGAGTGACATGTGCAACATGCACCCCATTGTGGCATTGACTATCCGGACATGGGTGCATCATGGTGTCTGGTGCTGGTATGCATCACATGCATTTCTATTTAGACTCTGGCCATCCCTTTATCCGGACACCTGCACTGACTCAGTGGCAAGAGATGTGATGTGTGCATGTTCACATACTTCACCGTGTTCCCTGCAATGTCCAACAACTGTGTAGGTGGTGCATGTGTCTGTGAAAGGCAGCGAGTCTTCTAAGACCCTCAATGCTGCCCGGTGCAGGGTTCCACCTCTAATTCACTTTGGGTTCGCTATCAAAATAATGAGGCAAGCGCTGGAAACTGGAAGAGAAGAAAATGGTTTATTTCTCATGAGGAGATCACGTCAACTGAGACACCGGGATGTCTGAGGGAAGTGTTCTGCTGACAACTCCCTTGGCTCTTCCTTTTATACAGGTTTGACACAATGCATTTGTTTGATCAACATGGTTACAAAAGCTTGGGGTCCCCGCCCCGGGCAGGTTGTCACACAAGCCCAACAGTACTTCTCTTCCCACCCAGGTCAAACAGACAATCTTATCTTGCAGCTGGACCTTGCTTCAGGGTCTAAAACATGTGAGACCGGTCAGATCTAAGAGTCTGTTCTGTTGATAAAAACAGGTCCCATTGTTGGTAACAACAAGTCTTGCTGTTTGCAGTGCAATAAATCATTTTGCAAGAGTCTTTTTGGTGTTTGGAACCTGTTTGTGTAACTAGGTGTAGTGAAGGGTAGAGCGTCCAAAGGCTTGTCTGAAAACAGGGATGAGAGGAAAAACGAGTTTGTGGCAGCAAGTGGCGCTGAGGTTTGTTGTGGCAATAGAGTTTATAGCCCCCAGCACACATACCAGGTCGGTCAGATGGTCAGAGGGATGCTAGTAAGGGCAGGGTGAAACAAAGGTGACCAACAGAGTACAAAATGGCTGTGATAGATTAAAATGACTGCAACTTATGTGCACATAGAATTCCACCAGACAAGATGGCGCAGGTAATGTTCATGATTATTGTTTTGCTTTTAACATGTCCACACTGGGGTCTTACCATCAGACAGGCACCAGACAGATGGGTGCAAGGGCAGGAGGGGTGTGAGTCCCATGGTTGACCATCAGACTGACAATTGGCTTCCCCGAATCTGTGTGAGGGCTTTAGGCAATGTTCAACTAAGGATGCCAGGGCTTGCTCTGTGATGTGCTGTACTTACTGTGGTGTGTGCGGTCAGTGCAGGTGACTGATGTTTGTCTGTTTCCCTAATTGTTTGCAGATACATCCACGGCCACAGGAGGGGACAGCTCCACGGACCAGGAGGAGCAGCGGAGCCAGACTGGGTCAGCATCCGACGAGTGGTCAGAGGGACCCAGTGGCACGGAGGGCGAGGGGAGCCACACCGAGGAGTCCTCAGCACCATCCACCTCAGCTGAGGACCACAGCAGCTCGGAGGATGACTCCCTTGTGGAGGCGGGTCTCAGCAGCCACCAAAGGCCAGCTAGTCTGTCTGGCCCCGCCACCACCACCACCACCACCGCCCTCCCATTGGCTCCCATTCCTGAGGTCCGTGGAGGCTCCCGTGCTCGGGAGCGTGTCTCCTTTGTGCCAGGCACCGCACCCCCTGCCCCTGTGTCCCCTGCTGCCCTGAGTGAGGAGTCTGTGTACCTCCTTCGGCAGCTCCATTTAGGGCAGACAGCAATGCTGAGTGTCCTCCGTGCACACACCACTCTGTTGACACAGCTGGTGTCGTTCATGGAGGGCATCTCGACGGGTATGTCTGCCCTACAGAGGAGCAATAAGTCCATGGACTCATCCCTGACGGCAGCAGTGTCCCTCCTCCAACAGTCCCTCACCCCTCCCACCTCTGCCCCATCCACACTTCCTGCCACCCTACCTGTCCAAAGCACATGCACACCTGCACAATCACCCAAGCACACAGACACGAGCAGCACAGACACACCCAAGAGAAAGGCAAGACGTGCACACAAGCATCCTCAGGGGACTGATACCACACACACAGGGGATGGGGAACAGACACACACACAGGCATCCACAGTCACTCCGCAGTCCTCCAAATCCTCTCCCTCCAAGACCCCTTCCCTTGCCTCACCTGCTACCCCACCTACACAGCAGATCTTCCTGTGTGACCTCGGCCTCTTCCCCTCCAATCCTGCTGATCCAGCATACCGGGGGAAGAGGAAGTCCACCCACACAGAGGGGAGTGCCCCTCGCCCCCGGACACCCTCCCCCAGGTGCAGGCAGACACAGGACCCCATTCGGAAGTCCCCCGGACCAGGAAGAGCAAGACCCCACCACCACCACCACACAGCTCCACCACCCAGTCTCTCTCCTCCATCCCCCAGGCCACCACTCCACAGGTTCCCCCGCCACACCCTGCCCCAGGTTCCCCCACACACCGATACCGCATCCCCAGACTGCTTAGGCCCTCCCCCCCTGCCACTTGCTCTTCCACCCCCAACCCAGACGCTCTGCCTGTTAGTGCCACTGGTTTGGAGACCGGGTCCCCCCTCTGTCCTGCCCACCTCATCTGCACCCCCTTCCACTCCCTTGGAGTCATGCACTGCAGTGGAGTCCACAACCACCCCGTCTGACTCGGGCACTGCAGTGGGGACCCAGTCCACTACATCAGACCAGCCCACTGCAGTGGTTGCAGCACCCACACCAACAGACTTGTGTACCACAGTGGTGCCGGCCCCCCCTGAGTCAGACACCTCCACTGCAGTTGCCGGTGACACTCCTGCACCCACCACCCCTTCACTGCCTCCTTCTGCCATCCCCTGATCCTGTCCCTGCGGTGCCTGGCCTGCCCCTTGTATGCCCCTCCAAGGGGGATGTCCCCTGTCCGTACAAGTGCAGGCAAGCAATGGGTGACCAGTTGTCACTTATCACCCTATTGGGACTGTGATTTTGGACTGGCCATTGGCCTTAGTTTCTTTGGGACTTCAGAGTTTTCCTTGCCATTTGCTGAATAAAGCCTCTTTTTGTTTAATTGTGGCTTTTCTTTTGATGTACATGATGTGGATGAGTAGCATCCTGCATTTGCAGTTGTAATAGTGTTCATATCAGGAAAATGAAGTGTTGCTGTGATGGACTCCATGTGGTCCATGGGATATGTGTCCTGTTGTAGTCTGGATCTATGGCATCCTTTGCTGCAGTCTGAGGGTGTAATGTTCAGCATTTGACACAGGGATGTACATTTTGCATTTGTAAATGAACATCTTTGTCTTACACTGATGCACATCTGGTGGGCTTACCACTGTTCAATGTTCCGATTTCCCTGACTGTGTGCCCAGCTCCACTGGACATGCAGTTTTGCACATCAATGTCGAAGGACTCATCTGTGTATACAGTGCAACTTGCTTGACACGTGTTTTGTGTGTATGCAGATGACTGACGTGACACTCCCGTACCCAGGCTGATGTGAGCAGAGCCTTCTGTGTGTTGTGGTTGTTGACTCACTGACGGAGTGTTCTGCTGACATGTTTGGGTCGTGCACAGACAAGGTTTGGCACAGCGGACCTTCCACAGGAGTGGAGTGCCCTCATGGCAGTGTGTAATCCTGTGACATTGCGTGGGCCTGTGTTGTGTGTTGTGTAAGCATGTCTGTGCGTGTTCCCTTCCCTTTTCCTACACAGGCTGTGTCCCTAGGGATGTTCTTGTTTGTGATGCTTGCTGAGTTGTTCTGTGTTCATCCAGCATCTTGGACCTGGTTTCTCCGTGATGTGGGTGCATGGCAAACTAATGTTCATGAGGTTGTCATACCAGGTTGTCTTTGTTGTCAGGGCTGGGGATGTGGGCAAACGCAGATGGGACACATTCAGGATTCCCCTTGGCACTTGTTGTTTACACAAGTCATGTGATTTACAGTTTGTGGTAGCTTTCAGTGATTGTGACACGTTGTGTGTGTGACTGCTGCCACTCCTCAGGGTCAGAGCTGCAATGTTGGAAGTTGTGTACGTGTGTTCTTCGTGTGTCACCTTGGCTTCTTCGTTGGTGTGTGACTATGGCCAGGATCCCATTGATTGTGGTGGATTTCACATCATGCCCATGTACGGCATACTGTGCTGTGTGTCAGACATTCACGAGTCTTGTTGACTGGCCATGTGTGATGGGTTTCTGCACCTTAGTTCCCACCACCACCCCTGGTATTGTAATGGGTGCATGTCCAATGTCACCAGTCCATGTGAGCTTCACTGCTGCACATTGGTGGAGATCAGGGTGTGTGGTGTTGAGTGTGTGCAAATGTGAGTTGTTGCATGGCTAGACCCCTACCTCCATATTGGCCTTGGCTGGCAGGCAGTGCTGATTGATTGGAGCTTGTGTAGGTGTGATGGTAGTTTGTTGCTCATGACACATGGCTGTGGTTCACAGTGTGAACGACATCTACCTTTGTCATCACAGTGGGATTATCATGCAGGCTAGTGTCAGCACAATGTGGGGTCCCTGGGGGTAGTGCTGTGGTGGGTCTGTCTCTTGCTGTGTTAGTTGCTGTTCCTACAAGCTTGTGTGACATGTGTAATTTGGGCTCCCTCTCATCTAACAATGCCTGATTGCCCACATAGGGATATCCGATCCATGAGTAACTTTTGTATGGCACTGTATACACATCTGTGTGGTTGGAATTCAGGCCTCCTCATGTGTTGTGTGGTTGCCATGGGGACACTGGCACACCCCCCATCACCTGTTGTGTTTGATATGCAGTGTGAGTCTGCCTGTTTGTGTTTGTGCCTTTGCACCACTGCATTGGCATATCTTGAGTGTGCCATTGGCTGTATGTTGTTTGGTGGCTTTCCCCTGCTGTCCCTGGGACTCCTAGGTCATCAGTCAGCACAATAATCATGGTTTGTATGTCCCATTGATGCCATGGTATGGTATTTGTTCACCTGACATCTACGGTCTCCACAGGATATCTACATTTGTGTGTCCATTGGTGCAGATATGTGGGTCAGCATTATGATGGTCACTTCTGTCATTGGGTTATTTGTGAATGTTGACAATGTGGTCCCCCATGGGTGATGTTTGTATGCACATGGCCAAAACGATGTTTCAGTGACACTGCACTGTTTGCCTCGACCAATCTATGTTGCTATGGGACACAAGCACTACTATGCCACTGATGTGTTTGTTGTTGTGTGACCAGGATTCATTCATGCAGTTTGGCTTTGGCAGCTTTTACCATGACTACACTTACCTTTTGGTCACTGTGGTGATGGGGCTTTAGGCCCCATTGCCACACTGTTCAAATTGTGCATCAGCTATGGACACCACACTTCCCTTTTGGTCACTGTGGTGATGGGGCTTTTAGGCCCCATTGCCACACTGTTCAAAATGTGCATCAGCTATGGACACCACACTTCCCTTTTGGTCACTGTGGTGATGGGGCTTTAGGCCACATTGCCACACTGTTCAAAATGTGCATCAGCTATGGACACCACACTTCCCTTTTGGTCACTGTGGTGATGGGGCTTTAGGCCCCATTGCCACACTGTTCAAAATGTGCATCAGCTATGGATAGCACACTTACCTTTTGGTCACTGTGGTGATGGGGTGTTCGAGCCCATTGCCACAGTGGCCATGGTCGGCTTGCATTGTGGAGGCCACACACATTTATGTGTGACACATGTGCTAGGGGGTCACATTGTATGTTCAATGTCATGTTCAGTGTTGTAGGCATTTGACACAGACTACATACACTTGTCATGGTGTTGGGGGGGATGTAATGTTCTGTCATTCCTTATGTGGGAGTATGCTAGTTGTGTCATGCATTACCCGTCCTATGAGTAGGGGTGGTGTTAGTGGTAGGCATCCATCCCCCCATGAGTGGGGATGGTAGTAGTGACAGGCATCCAGCCCCCCCTGAGTAGGGGTGGTGGTGGTGGCAGGCATCTAGCCCCCCCTGAGTGGGGATGGTAGTAGTGACAGGCATCCAGCCCCCCCTGAGTAGGGGTGGTGGTGGTGGCAGGCATCTAGCCCCCCCTGAGTGGGGGTGGTGGTAGTGGTAGGCATCCAACCCCCCATGAGTGGGGATGGTAGTAGTGACAGGCATCCAGCCCCCCTGAGTAGGGGTGGTGGTGGTGGCAGGCATCCAGCCCCCCTGAGTAGGGGTGGTGGTGGTGGCAGGCATCTAGCCCCCTGAGTGGGGGTGGTGGTAGTGGTAGGCATCCATCCCCCCATGAGTGGGGATGGTAGTAGTGACAGGCATCCAGGCACCCATGAGTTGTGGTGGTGGTAGTGGCAGGCATCCATCCCCCTAAGGGTGGGGATGGTAGTAGTGACAGGCATCCAGCCACCCCTGAGTAGGGGTGGTGGTGGTGGCAGGCATCTAGCCCCCCCTGAGTGGGGGGTGGTAGTGGTAGGCATCCATCCCCCCATGAGTGGGGATGGTAGTAGTGACAGGCATCCAGCCCCCCCTGAGTAGGGGTGGTGGTGGTGGCAGGCATCTAGCCCCCCCTGAGTGGGGGTGGTGGTAGTGGTAGGCATCCATCCCCCCATGAGTGGGGATGGTAGTAGTGACAGGCATCCAGGCACCCATTAGTAGTGGTGGTGGTAGTGATAGGCATCCATCACCCCATGAGTGGGGATGGTAGTAGTGACAGGAATCCAGCCCCCTAAGGGTGGGGATGGTAGTAGTGGCAGGCATCCAGCCACCCCTGAGTAGGGGTGGTGGTGGTGGTGGCAGGCATCTAGCCCCCCATGAGTAGGGGTGGTGGTAAGGTGGTGTTGGTGGTAGGCATCCATCCCCCTATGGTTGTGTATGGCATTGGTGTTGGCCATCCCACCCCTATGGTTCTGCTGTTGCTAGTGTACGTTATTTGTGCATCCCTATGTGTGTGTGACATATTTCGGGTACGTGTAGTTTGTTTGTATTGTTGGTGTTTGACTTACCGTCTGCGCCGTACGCGTCCGTGCCGGTCCCGGTAATAGATGTAGAGTATAGGTAGGACCTGCGCAATGGGATTCATGCTTGGATCGCTCTCGTTCGGGTTTCTCGTGTCTTCGACTCGTACTCGTCGCTGGCTTGTTCGTCTCGTAGCCGTGGATCGTCTTGTGGCTCGAAACGGAGCTTATGTACGGCTCGCCCGGATGCTCAAACGTGCCGGACATAGCGACGGGTTCGGCGCGTACGGATTGCACATCGTACTAGTCCGGCCGGAAGGTGCTGTGTATTTGCTTCCGTGCGGCTCGATTCAGCGTTCACGGATCCGGCTCGGGCGGGGAACAGGAGCTGGATTGGGTGAGTACGGCTCGCTTCGGAAACTGGGCTGTTATACGCATCGTACTCTGTTCGTCCGGACGAGTGTACGATTCGGTCGGGAAACACGCATTCAGCTTGTATTTTTTCCGGACGAATACTGTTAGGTGCCCTACCGGCCGAGATCGGAATCGGCCCCTTAATCTCCACGTGCCTAACAAAAATGACTGTGTCCTTATGTAAACGCAACTGGTGCTCGTGTAAAGCGCTCTGATACCCGATACCTTTGGGTCAAGTTCGCGCTATATAAAACTCCGTAAAAAAAAAAAGAGGAGGCTCTCTCAAAAACCTGAAATTAAGATTATTCCTGATGGCTTATATATCCTTTGCTTTCCTTAGTCAAGATGAATTTAAAATCACCTTTTTTCAAGATATTACTTGAAAAGGACAGCACCCCTCACTCACACTTGGTGACATGCTTCATTTTAGGGGCCTCTGTCACCAGCACCCTATTAGTGCAAGGTTGGCTCATCCTGAGTTCTTTCGAAAACTGAATCTGAGATTTTCTGTATGATGAGGGTTCATGTTGTTAAAATTATATTAGGACAGGTAAGTAAGTTCAGATGTCTGCCCAACAAAAGGTTAAAAACAGAAATTAGGAAATGGGGGTAAAGGTAACTAATTATTAGGGTTTCCCCACACTTACTCATCTTAATCAATGTTTTTCAGCCCTCTAGTGTACTAAACATATTCCTGAGCTTTCTTCTGCACTTAGTGTAGGCATTATGAACATTCAATTTAGAGTTGTTGTATGGTCACTATCACCAATCACTAACCCATTAACAATTGGGTCACCCTCACACATTATTCAGGGCTGAACGCTTACTCATAATACAGGTCTGGGTCTTCCACTGTCTGAGTTAAGGGAAACCATTTCTAGAAGCCACAATGTGACCACACAATGCAATATGTGACAGGCAAGTGCCCTCAAGAAGCTGGTGCTCTTCTCAAGAGGAAAAAGCCAAAGGCAAAAACATTCTCTTTGCTGGATGAAGTCTTCAAAGGATTGAAAAATCTAGGAATCAGGAATCCAATAGTGGAATTCTGGTGGAGTGAAGGGTCATGACCAGCAAGTGGAGGGAGCAAGGAAACAAGTGACGGGACATGGTTTTCCTGGAAGCAGCAGACAGAGACCTAGAAGCTCGGAAAAAGGCAGTCCCAAGTGAATGAACCTTACAGCCGCACTGTCTTTTTGTGGCTTTTTTTGAGCGCCGTGATCTTTGGGACCACAGACAGTACAGCTGTTTTCAGGCACCCAGGTGGCAGAGAGCAGGCACAAATCACATGCACACACTACACTACAAAATATGGCACTCTGAGTTGCCTGTTCCCATTTCACTACCAAACCTACGTAGCTCCCGGAAACTGGTGGACGTAGCATCTGAGCCAAACCTGTACCATACGGTGGGGGTTCTGTAAACAAAGTCATAGTTAGGCAGTACATGCTTTGGTGAATGTTCATCCTTATGGGCATGACGTGTTACTCATCCACACCATTGTCTAATTAGACAGGGTCAGAACACTTCAAGATAAAAGATGTATTTTTTTAATACATGGAATGATCCTTTATGAGCCGCCTTAGAGGTCAAAAACTAGTATTTCACCATACGGAGCTGGTCTTATATCTTTGGTGTATGATAGTATTCAAACTGATTAGATTCTCTAAACTATGGGTTGGGCAGTCGACACAACTGCAAAAACAGATATATGTTTGAATATGTGTTGGGCTGCCAAAGCCAATCATCCCATTGGTATATATATGAGTCCAGTGGCCGGAGTCAGCCAAAAGAAGACGACCTATTCTTGACCTGGACCTGGATTAGAGTTGGGCAGCCGTTTCTACATATGGTACTAGACCTGCCTCCTCAAGAGGTATAAAGAACCCATTGTTGTCAATCTGAGTAAGTCTACAACCGGGATACCCAATGACTACTTTAAAGTTGGATAGTCAATGGTGTGTAAGCATCCTGTCACGAGGGTGCATCTTACGTATTCAAGATGTTAGCCTTGCTGCAGACCCATCGGCTGTTTCCCTTTCTCCACTAGCACTTGCGCAAGGAGTGGATTTTATTTAAAACGAGACTGGGTGCAGGACCCATCATGTTCTAAATAGTTGTTCTCTTCGTACCTTCCTGTGCTTCTAAGTTGGTTGTATCAAAGTCCTGGTGTGATCTGTGGAGGCCATCTTGGGACAAGTATGAATTGTGCTTAACTGATAGCAATGAGAAAACTAGCTGGGTACAGCACCAGAGGCACAAATATCTTTTGAAAATATTGTGCACCCTATTGTGCCTGCATCTCTGGTGGATAAGTAAAGACTAGCTAGGCATGGTACCACAATGTTCTAGGTCAGCGCAGTCAGTGCATGATGTCACTTCCTGTGATGTAGCTGAAGACTGCATGACGATCCCTCATGGGCTTTCCATTGGCCACCTTAGGACTAGTTCAAGGGCCTTTATTAACTTATGTTGGACCATATTGTACCTATCTGGTGGTCATGTTCGAGCTGTTCGAGCAGTAACTTACCCCCTCCCCCAGCGCCTTGAGACCCTCCCGGGTGAGTAGCGCGCTCTATAAATGCCGTGATTGATTGATTGATTGATTGATGTTAAGACTGGAGGCAACAATTGGCGGGCAGCAACAAAGGGCTAATGTAGAAGTGTGTTATACAGAACTGTGGGCTACATTAAGATCTGAATGTTCCGACTACATGCATGTTACATCTAGTGTACTTAAGCGCATCACTTCTACAAACATTATGTGGTGGAGAATAGAATTGTTAATAGAGACCCCAGACTGGACTTTGACCAGAGGTCAACCCGTCAGGGGGACCACAATGAGCCCAAACCCAATGAATATCTGTGAGCTATGGGAGACTCAGGGGCACCTCTAGACATTCTGCAGGGGGCCCATTATTTTAGGTTATGTCACTTCTGTGTTGTGCAGCCGAGGGAGGGACAGACAGCTAAACAAAGAAACAAGCTTGCTTGCCATGCTGCCTGCTGCTAGTAAGAAACATAAGTGTGTAATTGGGTAACCTGCAAATGTAAATGCTGCTTGGAGGCCAGTATTGGTTTCAATTGATGAAGTCAGTGGAAGCTTTGTGATGAAAGATGTATTTTATGTTTTTTTTGTGAGGTATTGCAAGGTTAAAGTAATGAATTACATATTCAAAGTAATTTCTTTCACAAGCTGGGACCTGGAAGGAGTAAAAATACACAAGTACCTTTTCCCCACTGCAACAACCAGGATTCAATTGTGTGGCTCTCTGGTCACACACACAGACCTCTGAAGTCACTGCATGGACCAGTAGAGGTTACATAATGTAAAGAATACATTTCCCACTAAATATTTTAACTTGTATTTATTTTTCATTTAATGTGTGCATTATTTTATAAGCAGTTATCTGAAGGTGAAAGACCAACATAACAGTTTCAGAATATTTAGCTTTTTTTAGCAAGCCTTTGACTGCTCCAGTACATTCACTGGCCCGCCCTCAAACGCACTCAGGACCACAGTTCCCAAACTCTTGAAATGCAATTTGACCACTAACTCAAAGTGTCTAAACTTCAATGTGTGCAAAGGTTCATTGTTACGGAACAGTACCATCTGAGAGTTGCTGATGTCACAGCAGTGTTCCTCTGTCGAGAATTCCTGGACAGTTATCTGTGTGATATTAGCTGCTATTCAATGTCATCAGCCCCCCCTTTATCTGTGCGCATGTAATAGACCCATTTGTGTTCTCTAAATAGCATGATTTGTTTTGTGTCATAGTTGTTGCTACTTCTTGCTTTTTCCAGCACTGTCCTTCATTTTGTCCTCTGTATGTGGATGTTGTTAATGCGTAACCAATTTGGAGGTTAAAAATTCTATCCTAATGGTGGATTTGAACTCTTAAATACGGTATCTGCTGTTTCTGGTGTTCATGCCTGTAGCGTCTTCTGCAGCCCGGCAGCATGCAAATGAACATGCCACACTTGGAGCTCTGTAACAGACATCTTTATTCCTCAGCATACAACCACACACTGCACGCACTGCGTCATAACTTTTATAACCACACCATAACACCTCCCAACAGATTACACAATTCTTGTTTTGAGACCACTCAGAACCACAAGGGTCCAAGCGCACACAATATCACGACACTACAATGCCTATATATTACAGGCTGCACAGGTTTTGTGGTAGGCAAAACGCCCTCAAGTGGATCGCCTCTTTCCTTACAGAATGCACACAAAGCATCTCACTGCCTCCCTTCACCTCTGCACCCAAGGACATCATATGCAGCGTACCCCTAGGATCATCCCTCAGCCCCACCCTGCTTAACATTTACATGACCTCTCCTCGCAGAGGTGGTAATCTCCTAAGCAGACAACACTCAACTTATCCTCTTGCTTCACCAAAAGCCCCTCCAATGCCAAAAATACCATCTGCAGTGCCATGGCCAATGGAGCCAAATGGATGAGAGACAACTACCTCAAACACAACTCTGCAAAACAGAAGTACTGATCTTCGGGAAGAAATCCTCAGTATAGGACCACATCTGGTTGCCACCGGAACTCGGACCAGCACCCACACCAACAAACCATGCACGCAACCTTGGCATCATCCTCGACTGCCAAGTGACCATGAAACGACAAGTCAACGCAGTCGCCTCCTCCTTCTTCCACACCCTTTGCATGCTTCGCAGAATCTTCAGATTGATCCCGATCAACACCAGAAAGACCTTAACGCAGGCCCTCGTCACCAGCCGCCTCGACTATGGCAATGCTCTCTTCGTCAAAATTTCAGAAGACTTCAGACCATACAGAACACCGCAGCCAGACTCATCTTGGACCTTTACAAATGGACCCACATCACCCCAATCTCAGAAACCTCCACTGGTTCCGTATCCAGAAGAGATGTCAGTTCAAGTTCCCCACACACGCCTATAAAGCTCTACATGATCAAGGACTGTCTTACATCAACCATCGACGGAACTTCCATCTGCCCGCAAGACACCTGCGCAGCAGGGGCTGCTCATTCTCCTACATCGCTGCCAAGACCTGGAATGACCTGCCCCTCCACCTCTGAACAGCACCCTCCCTGGCAGACTTCAGAAAGAAAGTCAAGACCTGGCCCCTCAACTGAGACATGGCACCCTTAGTGCCCAGATACACCTAGGGGAGACAGTGCAGCGCTACACAAATACTGACTGAATTATTGTTTGATAGGTATATTACATTTTTCTGGTTGCATTTAGTAAAGGTCCTCTGATCCCATGATGTTTTTTAACATTAGGTTCAACATGGTGGTGGTTGTAATATGTTCACACGCTGCAATTGTAACAAAGGTGGTGACGTATGATACCTGGAAGCCCCCGTGGGATCTGCCTCTCTCTCTAGGTAGTGACCCTGGGGTGTGCATGTACCACTCTGTCCCGGATACTTAATCCACTCTTTTATATGCAAACAGTGTTTTTTTCCAAATCTTTATCTAAGGCAGTGAGGATTTTCCAATGTGTTATGTCCAATGTCCAGTGTCCAGTGTATGTCCAGTGTTATTTCCAATTGGTGTTATGTACCGTATAGAGGCCCTAATGTAGACCCGTTCGTACATGCCCTAAAATGGACGTATTCATATTTGCCCATATATGGTCATATTCGTACTTGCCCTATTATGGTCATAGTCGCATATGCCCAATTATGGTCATAACTGTACATGTCCTATTAGAAACAAAATAGGGAGTATGCCCCACAGCACAAAAGTGATGTAGAGAGACACACAAATAGAAAAAAAGGGAACATTTCTTTCCTTTTAAAAGACCCCTCACTCACCACTAGTTGGTGACATGCTTCATCATAGGGGTCCCACCCGAATGACCGAATGTCATTCGGGTGTGCTACAACGCCTGGATTACAGCGGAGCGGGATAACGTTGTGAACGCAAGTGAAAGTGAGTGAATTAGTGCAGGTTAAAATTATCTTTATCGTTCCTTTAACTTTAATATGGAGCAATAAGACAAAATAAAAACAGTGTGGGATGCCTAAAAAGGTTAAATTGGCCTAAGGCATCTATAAAATAAGTGAGAAAGGTCACGGTCTACATGTTTCAGCCTCTTAATGTCACTGCGAGGCTTTCTTCAGGACCTCATGGTGTACCCTGATGGGTGTGCACGCACTAAGGTGCACCCTTCTCTGAGTTACTATTGGAACATACCGCTACTTACGATATGTATTTCTTTCAGCTTTATGTGAAAGGGGTAATGAATCTGGAAAGAGAAAACAAAGACAAACATTTTTGATTGTTTCATGAAATGTGATGTGCCCAGATTCTTCATTCATTCGTGTCTCCAGATACTGGCATGCAGCATGTGCGTGGTCAATTTGTGCACACATACCATGCCTGAAGAGGAATCATGTGCTATGAACCTTCACAACTAAAAACAAAGAGAGGAATGCAACTTTGCCCCTAAGTAATAGCACATACCCACTAGATAAATTTATCGTGGGTGTCAATGAGCTCGACTTTTTGCGAGCGTGATAGTCACGATGGAGCTCATAGGTTATTACAACAAGCACTTCTCGTACCACTGTACATGTGCTGGTGTGAATTATTTGGCAAACAAAGAAAGAAACCAAGGTCAATGCTTACTTAAACTTAAATTCTGAAAAGCCCCATGGAAGCCGTGGGGGGGCGTAGGTTGTAGTCACACACTAAGGCAGGAGGAAAAATGAGTAAGATGCAGTTAGGGACACGTACCTCCTATCCGTTGTTAGCTCAAAACAAATGGTGGCCGCTCGTAGTCCTCCAATACTTACTTCGTCAAACCTTACCGCCCGTGTTCCTACCTATGGAGTGCCCGCACGGAGACCCGAGGATGTGTCCACTCGGTTCTCGGTGGTTTAAATGTGATTTACAGGGACGCCGGTACTTCCTGGTGCATGACGTTGATGTAGTCACATGTCAACGTGAGGGGCGTGGTTACGCTAGTAACGTATCGCTACCTCCGTCTCCCATGTTTGAACCCTCTGTTGTATTGATGTTTATCAAGGAAGTGGCCATAATCACCTCTTTCTCGTTGCCCAAAAGGTTGATTTCAATTAAACAACGGCTTATGACATGAATCAGACCGGTTCTGGGGATCATGAGTCTTCAGAACAGTGAGTCAATACAGTTACAAATGCAACCGAATAAAATTTGGAAATTAAATCATTATACCGTACTCATAACTATAAGTTAAATTGTAACTGGTAATCAAAGAAAATAGAAATCTGAATAAAAAAAGGGTTGTAAAGAGATACTAAGGGTACTTAAACCACCCCTTCCCTTTTGTAGTATACTGCGCTTCAGAGGTAATGCTCAGAGCGTGTTAGTGTTTCGTGGAATAATAAAGGACCTAAATTTCAGGTTTGATCAGATCTTTTTGTCAGACTTTAGTTAGGGAATCTTGGGAGTGTTACTAATCATATTTAATACTGTTAACCTATTTGGTGAACAATAAAGTTTGTCCCTTTGAACATTTGGCAAGTCTAATTTCCATTATAACAAGGTGGTGTAGGCAGAGTCACTTCAATTTCAAGGAGTTCCATGGGATATTATCATTTAATCCCACTTTTTGGGTAGACAATCTGTATACCCAACGTTGTTCCTTCTCCAGTAAGCGCTGTTGCACATGTTCATTTGTCCTAACTGTCTCAATGACTGTCCACCTCAAGTCATTTGTGGTGTGGTTGGCCTGGAGGAAGTGTTCAGTGAGTTTCGTGGTAATTCTTTTACATCTAATTGTGCTGCGATGTTCACAGATCCTCTGTTTCACTTTTCTCCCTGTCATACCCACATATCGTAGGCCACATGGGCATGTTATTAAGTAAACCACATTTGTACAGTTGCAATTGGTTTGTGCCTTCTGGGTCCATGTTTTTCCAGGTTCCAGGTTTAAGGTTTTTGTTGCAAAACCTGCCAGAAACGCGCTAGAAATCAACCCCGAGAGGTGCTTCTGGATGAAAAACCAGAGGGAGTGAAGGACATTCCTCTGACGTGTGTCACCACCTACAGCAGTTTATCTAATCAGGTGACAAAGTCCATAAATAAACATTGGAGTATCCTCCAGACGGGCAATCGACATTGGGAAAAACCGTTGTTTTCTTTCAAGAAGGCACTGAGCATCAAAGACGCACTGGTATCTACGCGTCCCAGGAAGGTAGAACAAGAAACAACAGCGACGGTATTAAACGCATGGGGCCTACCTAATATCACGAGCCATTATCCCTGCGGTAATTGCAGTGTGTGCCATATAACAACTGCAACAAAAACCTTAAACCTGGAACCTCAGAAAAGTGAAACAGAGGATCTGTGAACATCGCAGTACGATTAGATGTAAAAGAATTACCACGAAACTCACTGAACACTTCCTCCAGGCCAACCACACCACAAATGACATGAGGTGGACAGTCATTGAGACAGTTTGGACAAATGAACATGTGCAACAGCGCTTACTGGAGCAACGTTGGGTATACAGATTGTCTACCCATAAAGTGGGACTAAACGATAATATCCCATGGAACTCCTTGAAATTGAAATGACTCTGCCTACACCACCTTGTTATAATGGAAATTAGACTTGCCAAATGATCAAAGGGACAAACTTTATTGTTCACCAAATAGGTTAACAGTATTAGATATGTTTAGTAACACTCCCAAGATTCCCTAACTAAAGTCTGACAAAAAGATCTGATCAAACCTGAAATTTAGGTCCTTTATTATTCCACGAAACACTAACACGCTCTGAGCATTACCTCTGAAGCGCAGTATACTACAAAAGGGAAGGGTGGTTTAAGTACCCTTAGTATCTCTTTACAACCCTTTTTTTATTCAGATTTCTATTTTCTTTGATTACCAGTTACAATCTAACTTATAGTTATGAGTACGGTATAATGATTTAATTTCCAAATTTTATTCGGTTGCATTTGTAACTGTATTGACTCACTGTTCTGAAGACTCATGATCCCCAGAACCGGTCTGATTCATGTCATAAGCCGTTGTTTAATTGAAATCAACCTTTTGGGCAACGAGAAAGAGGTGATTATGGCCACTTCCGTACATCAATACAACAGAGGGTTCAAACATGGGAGACGTAGGTAGCGATACGTTACTAGCGTAACCACGCCCCTCACGTTGACATGTGACTACGTCAACGTCATGCACCAGGAAGTACCGGCGTCCCTGTAAATCACATTTAAACCACCGAGAACCGAGTAGACACATCCTCGGGTCTCTGTGCGGGCACTCCATAGGTAGGAACACGGGCGGTAAGGTTTGACGAAGTAAGAATTGGAGGACTACGAGCGGCCACCATTTGTTTTGAGCTAACAACGGATTGGAGGTACGTGTCCCTAACTGCATCTTACTCGTTTTTCCTCCTGCCTTAGTGTGTGACTACAACCTACGCCCCCCCACGGCTTCCATGGGGCTTTTCAGAATTTAAGTTTAAGTAAGCATTGACCTTGGTTTCTTTCTTTGTTTGCCAAATAATTCACACCAGCACATGTACAGTGGTACGAGAAGTGCTTGTTGTAATAACCTATGAGCTCCATCGTGACTATCACGCTCGCAAAAAGTCGAGCTCATTGACACCCACGATAAATTTATCTAGTGGGTATGTGAATTCCTCTCTTCGTTTTTAGTTGTGAAGGTTCATAGCACATGATTCCTCTTCAGGCATGGTATGTGTGCACGAATTGACCACGCACACGCTGCATGCCAGTATCTGGAGACACGAATGAATGAAGAATCTGGGCACATCACATTTCATGAAACAATCAAAAATGTTTGTCTTTGTTTTCTCTTCCCAGATTCATTACCCCTTTCACATAAAGCTGAAAGAAATACATATCGTAAGTAGCGGTATGTTCCAATAGTAACTCAGAGAAGGGTGCACCTTAGTGCGTGCACACCCATCGGGTTACACCACGAGGTCCTGAAGAGCCTGGCAGTGACATTAAGAGGCTGAAACAAGTAGACCGTGACCTTTTTCACTTATTTTATAGATGCCTTAGGCCAATTTAACCTTTTTAGGCATCCCACACTGTTTTTATTTTGTCTTATTGCTCCATATTAAAGTTAAAGGAACAATAAAGATAATTTTAACCTGCACTAATTCACTCACTTTCACCTGCGTTCACAACATTATCCCGCTCCGCTGTAATCCAGGCGTTGTAGCACACCCGAATGACATTCGGTCATTCGGGTGGGACCCCTATGATGAAGCATGTCACCAACTAGTGGTGAGTGAGGGGTCTTTTAAAAGGAAAGACATTTTCCCTTTTTTTCTATTTGTGTGTCTCTCTACATCACTTTTGTGCTGTGGGGCATACTCTCTATTTTGTTTATTGATTTATCCCAAGGGGACTTGGAGTGGTCCCTGAATTCAAAAACCCTTTCTCTCTTTTTGATTGATCATGTCCTATTATAGTCATGATTCCTTATATAGGCATGATCTTTCACCTACATTGGTCCTTGCTAGTACACAACGTGCTCTGAGGGCTGAACGTTATCTATCCTGTGGTTTTGAATACAGCAGGGTTTTTCCCAAACACAGGCCCACACTGTACTCATCAATTATGCATGGCTCTCTAGGAATACACCACCTGCATAAAATGTATGTACAAAGTTCACCCCTGACGTCTTCCTCATGTCTAACGACAGACCAATACAATCCATACTAAGGACCGAGACTCTTTAGGGTATAAATACACCACATCTTGCCCCGGTAAGACAGAGGGAACCGAGACTTCCATGCTGACACACTGAGCAGAGACGCTGAGGCTCCTGCATGCAGTCGCTCCAGCTGACAGCGGTCTGCCACAGCCCTGACGGGGTGTCCAACTAGAGACCAGGACGGGGTACCACACTCTCTCTATTCAGGTATGGGGGTTCGACTAAATCCTAGAAGGATTCTTGGCTCTTAGGTTTTAGACCTACACATATGCTAGGTACACTCAGGTACATCTAGTTAGGCATCGTAGAGAGTACGCGCACTTGCATAATGCTTTTATATTCATGTATGTATTCATGATTATCGCAATATAGTAGAACTGTTCTATCCCTTTGCTTTTATCGTACTACTGATAATATATCTCTGCTATTGTCTGCTGGTTGCCGCAGCACATATATTTTACATTAGAATAACAACTGTTCAATAAATACTTATTGAAACGCCCGACTGTTTATTCTGTGTAACTCTCTGAGACAAACCGAATAAGTAAGCACGAGTGACTGAGCGAAAGGTAGTACATTGTTTCCACGATTCTGAGGAATTTGGGTTGTCATGATCTAAGGTTGCCAGAAACTAATCTCTCCCCGAGAGGAGGAGATTCTAGTGGCACTGTGAGCTAGCTAATGCAAACCAGGCTAACATATACGGTGGGGGTGCTCAGAGTCAGTCTACCACCAAGCCCACAATATATGTTATCCAAACGCGCAGGTCCTGCAGGGGTACTATAGGAACTACACGACATTGGGTCTCTCAAACATGTAGCCCAGGACTCACCCCCCTCCCCACTTACCTCGTGAAGGTTTCGCATCTTCCAGTCTGTTCCATCCTGGCCCACAGTGTCCTCTGGTGCAAGAGGCAACAGGTGGAGAAAGGCAGGTGCTCTGGGTCCAGGTGCCAGCAGCCACATGGTGCTGTGCGCCATCAGGATTCAGGAGAAGGCAGCTGCTGTTTCTTGTTCTCTGCCCCCTTCTTTGACTGAGCACCAACATGAGAGCAGTCTGTGGAGCAGGTGAGAGAGCAGGACAGCATCACAGCAGCCAGGGAAGAGGGGGACACATGAAGCAATGGCAGCTTTGCATGCTCTGTCTCTCTGAGGTCTGTTTCCTCCTCTCGGCGAATAAGATGAGGGGACGGGATCTAGACAACAAGCCTCAGCACACGTTATTGCTCATGGTGAGCCAGAACATAATTACCATATTTTGCAGCACCACCCTCTCCTCACTAATGCCTTAAAGAAACACACAGCACCTGTGATTGGATGGTGTTGAAGTCACCCATTTTTATGCCCAGCATGACTCTACACTGCTCTCCTGCTCTTCGTCTGCGAGATCAGGTAGTGGGAGAGCAGTAAGCCAGGCTGTACATTTTTAGAGTTCTCCTGTTCTCCATCCTCTAAATCTGATGGGGGTTCAGCCGCTAAGGTCCTTATGGAGGGTCCACCAGTGACTCTGGTGGGAAAGGGAAAATAAGTGGACAGAGCAATATGAGTGCAGGAGATTGGTGGACAGTGGGACTCTCAGATGTGAGTGACAATGGAACAAGAATTATTAGAAACAACAACACATGTACGTTGCTCCCAAGAACAACATAATGAGTGCAAGACAGACAGATCTGTTCCAACTGCAAGGTCAAAGGGTAAAAATAACTCAGGGTAGAGTACTTCTATTAGAACCTAAAACAAAGCACCACAGCAGAGAAAGAGAATATCCACCAGCTGTGCCCTAGGTGTTGGACTGAAAATGCATCCAGCTGACTCCTTCTAGCATTTTGCACGTTAAGTTAGCATTTGCCGCGCCATTTTGTCTCTAGGCGCCATTTTGTACTGTGATCGAAAGTAAGACTCTGTCACATTGCTTGCCTGCCTCAGCGAAAAAGGCAGCTTGAGTTATTTCTCTGTATCATATTCAAGGCTGTATCCTAATGTACTAATGAATGGTTTATTCTGCCCTCGCATGCCTTTCCTCTCTGGTATCCCTGCTCCCACATTGGAGAGCGCTGAGCTCAAGCAAGGCAACCTTGAGAATGTGATAAGATGTACCCGTTCTGCAGGTGTCAGCTCATCTCTCTGTGCCTCCTGTGTTCATCAGTGCCTGAACTGGAATTTTCCAGCCTGGGCGTGTTCTTAGGGATCTAGAAATGTATAATATCTGATGTTATGTGGGGTGGAGGCAGTCCCTTGACCGTCATCTCAGGAGACTGGTCAGACTGGGCTCCGCTGCAGCGCATTACTAATAAAATTGCTTGGTTTGTATTCTCTACTGTCTTCTCGACTCTTCATTTCTTGGAAGGCAGAGAGGTGGTCACTAGTGACCCGGGTGGCCCGATTCGGGTCACTTCCTTCAGTTGGCGCCCTAACAGGGACCCCACCAGGTGACCCATCTTTGCCCACAGACGGGTGGGGAGTACGGGGTCGCGTCCGGTCGGATCTGCAGATCGGGGATCCCCACACGATAGAGCTTAGTTCTCGCAGCTGCTTTGCCTGTCTGATCGGGCGGGGCCTCTCCCAGCGGTCATCCCGGATGTGGTCCGAAAAGGTGAAACCCTTGGATCTGACCGTTTGGTCCAAGATCCAAGTGCCACTGGATTCAAGCTAGCCTGGCTGATGAGGGCTGTTAGCCCGAAACCGGTCCCAGGATGCTTGTTTCCAGTCCAGGGAAGACATGGCTTGGCAGTTCGGGCTGGACTGTTCCCATGAGGCACAGGGTCAAGACTGATTTGCATATAGCTGTGTCTGAACTGGGGTGGCGAAGTGAGCTAAAGAACAATGATGGATTCAACCCAGATCTGTGACTGAGGGTGAGTGTCTGAAAAGTTTTAGCGCTCCGTCCATCATCTCCTTGTGTTTGCTTTGTTCGCCCTAAGTTGGCAGGGTATGCCCAGACGTGGGTCCCTTGCTCACTTTGCCACTGGATTCAAGCTAGCCTGGCTGATGAGGGCTGTTAGCCCGAAACCGGTCCCAGAATGCTTGTTTCCAGTCCAGGGAAGACATGGCTTGGCAGTTCGGGCTGGACTGTTCCCATGAGGCACAGGGTCAAGACTGATTTGCATATAGCTGTGTCTGAACTGGGGTGGCGAAGTGAGCTAAAGAACGATGATGGATTTAACCCAGATCTGTGACTGGGGGTGAGTGTCTGAAAAGTTTCAGCGCTCCGTCCATCATCTCCTTGTGTTTGCTTCGAGAGGAGGGTGATACATTCGTGGAGGAGCTATTAAACTCTCAACCTCCTCCTCCCTATGCCCCGCAGAGAATATACCCAGCTGTCCCGACGCCTTCATCTTCTGCCCCTCCTGTTTCCATCACGGGTTCTCCTGCCCCTGACCCGGCTGCTTTGGCCACGGCACCCCCGTTCTTTCTCTAGCTTCACATGCTACAGATGCCGTAACAGCGAGTCTCCCTGCTACGCCTATAGTTTTCGCTTATGCTCTCTCTTCATCACTGACACCCTCAACGCAGCCATTGTTAACGCTTGTGTCTGCCCCTCCACCTATTGTGTCTTCCTCGAATGTCTCCTCCCCGGTATTGTTGAACATTGGGACGTCGGTGCGTGGATCGGATGAGGGTGATTGGGCAGCTGCTCGAGAACGAATGGGGCGGGTGCTGATTCGATCCGATTTGGCAAATGAGGAGAAGAAGATGGTGGCGGACCAGGCCGCACAGTGGGCCTGGAGTCCGATTTATAGTGTGGAAATGTGTGGAGTGTGATGAAAGATTATGAGCCGTTCGTGCAGCAGCACACCGTCAAGCATATGTCGGCCACATTAATAGGGTTGTGGGAACAGTGTTTTAATGGTGTTGCACCTCAAATAATTTATGACATCCGGGACCGTGTGTATGCCGCTGACCTGGCTCCTAATGACGTATTTAGTAATGTTGCCACATTGGTTGGTTATCGAGGTAGGCTGCATCAGAAAACGCCAACGACAGGGTCTCAGTTTCCGATGAGGGAAGTACATCCTATTTTTCACCCCGAGATACTAGAGCTACGTAATCAGCAGAACGCTATTGTCAGGCAGCGAGTAGAGGCCCGTTTTCAAGAACAATGGGTTTACACTCCATGGAAAAGGAGTGAGGTTTTATCTCTTAAGAGTCAGTTGCCCGACCCTAGGAAAAATCCGACTGCATATTACAAGGAATTGACAGAGGCTGCCTCATCGATAGTGATGACGCTGGCAGACATTGAGATGTTTTTCGGATTGTTGGTACCGGTGGACATTTGGAGACAAGTGCATACGCAGGACCAGGTTATGGAGCTGGGTGGCACTTGGGATGAGATTAGGGGGTGGGATAAGGAGAGGAAACCTGGTGAGAAGCCTAGGACTGAGATACTGGTTTTGCCAAATCGTATTATTACCTATATGCATGCCCTAATACCACCGAGGCGGGTTGATTGGGATAAGTTAACAGCATGTCGTCAGAAGAAAGATGAAAGTGTGTCCGATTTTTTCACCAGGTTTGAGGGGGTATTTTGGGATTTCAGTGGGCAGGATTTGTCAATGGAAGGAGGTGTCTGATTGCTCGTTAATAGACTTGTTACAAATTTGCTTCCAGAGATTGCTGCCCGGTTGCAGGCTTCGGAAAGCACGTGGACCACCTCCTCCCCTTCGGTGATATTGAGTATGGCGTAGTACTATGAGCACAGGGAGAATGAGGAGAAGGAAAAGGTGGAAAGGAAAAACAAAGAATTGAAAATGAAGGTGTTGATGCAGCAGGCAGCTAGGGGAAACGGCAGAGGACGCGGCACCGGTTCGACCCAGCAGTTGCCTCGTACTAATAGGAATAGCACACCTGTGGGGCCGAATCAATGTGCATATTGCAAAAAGGAGGGGCATTGGCGAAGTGAGTGCCCGGATTTGTTGCAGAAAGTTGCGGTCCCGAGAGGACGGGGCCCTAGGGGACGGGGTCGTAGTGGAGGTGGTCTCGTGATGCGGTTCAGGCAGATGAGTCTTCGCAGAGTCGTTCTGACCAAAACTATTTTGATGACCCTCGAGGAAAGCAGTACTACCGTGATGACTATGATATGTATGAGGTGACAGGGATGTCCTATAGCTAGGACAGCCATGAACAGGGTGAGGGACCAGTCCAGATACCTGTAGATCAGCGTGGTCCTTATGTCACAGCGGATTTGCATGGCTCGGAGAAAACATTTCTGGTGGATACGGGTGCAATGAATAGCTCTGTTTCTCGTTCACTGGTCCCCGGGGAAGCTCTGTCTGGCCAAAATAACGTGTCGGTAGGTTTTTCAGGCGTACCGGTCGTGAGCCCCATCTCCAAACCCCTTGCTTTGACTATTGGCCCCTTTACCGTAGATTCGCCATTTTTACTTACAGCAAATTGTGGAGAGAATTTAATGTGATTAGATCTGTTGAAGAAATTGCATGCAACCATTTCTTTTTCCCCGGATGGTGTCTATATGACGATAGGAACGAATGTGACTAGTACCAAACAGTGTTTTTCCAAAGATATGCCGCTTCCCGCTGAGTTCAAGGACGTGCCGCCCACGTTGTGGGCCACAGGTGATACAGATGTGGAATTGTTGCAGATACCTCTGGTCTCTATTAAGGTAAAGGACAACGCTGTGTTGCCTCGTATCCCCCAGTACAAAATACCACATGCGGGGGAGCGAGCTTTGTTACAGATTATACAGGATTTGGTTAAGTCAGGGGTTGTTGAGAAGACAGCAGCGAATGTGTGTAACAGCCCTATTCTCCCCATCCTTAAGAAGGCACCCTCAGACTCCCCTAATGCCCATCCTGATGTCTATCGTTTTGTAATTGATTTGCGAGAAATTAATAAAATAGTGGATCCCCAGTTCCTGGTGGTCCCTGACATCACTGCCCTCCTGACCATGATTCCCTCCACTGCAAAATTCTTTTCTGTGATTGATTTGAAAAATGCTATATTTAGCATCCCCATTCACCCAGATAGCCGACATCTTTTTGGGTTCACTCTGGCCGGTAGAAGTTTCCGATTCTGTTGCGCTCCTCAGGGGTATACTGAAAGTCCTAGCATATATAGTCAAGCTTTAAAAAGCCAATTGGATTCCCTTACACTTCCCTCAGGTAATGTATTGCTACAGTACGTCGATGACCTACTGATAGCTTCTGACACTAAAGAAGGTTGCAAAGACGCAACGGTTAAATTATTGCTACATTTGGCACATCACCAGCATAAAGTGTCCCTTTCAAAATTCCAATATTGTCGACTGGAGGTCACCTACCTAGGTCACCTACTGTCGAAGGAGGGAAGGAGACTAACACCTGAGCGTATTAATGCTGTTGCTAAAATGCCCATCACCAAGACGCAGCGGGATGTGCGTGCCTTTATAGGTATTACCTCGTATTGTCGCCACTGGATTCCTAACTATTCCCTACTAACGAAACCCCTACTACAATTAACCACTAAGGATGTGCATGAACCCTTGCCTTGGACGCATGAATGCCAGCAAGCTTTTGAGCAACTAAAAACAGCGCTTTGCTCTGCGCCTGTGCTTGGCATGCCAGACTACCAGAAGCCGTTTGTGTTGTATGTACACGAATCGGCTGGCTGCGTGCTCTCTGTTTTAACACAAGCCTTTGGAGGTAAGCAAAGGCCGTGTGCCTATTTCTCTGCGCTTTTGGATAACGTCGCCAGAGCCCTCCCGAGCTGTCTAAGAGCGGTCGCGGCCGTGGCCGTCTCAATCCGACAATCGGCAGGGCTCGTCCTTGATACTGATCTCACAGTCATGGTACCGCATGCTGTGGACACACTTTTGAACAGAACAAAGACACAGCACCTCACCAGTGCGCATCTGACCGGCTACGAATTGACCCTGTTTGCACCACACATCACCATCAAAAGATGTGCCACTCTGAACCCAGCCACGTTACTACCCCTCCCTTCTGAGAGTGAGGACGCGGACGTGCACTGAAGAAGAGACGAAGGGACGGGTAGACCTGACTGATGTTCACTTGTCCGAGAACCAAGGAGAACTATATGTCGATGGCTCTTGTTTCAAACTACCAGATGGCACAACAACTTTGGCGTACGCCATCACTACTTTACACACAGTAGTCGAGACATCACGAGTCCCTTATCATTCGGCCCAAGCTGCAGATTTGGTTGCCCTCCTTCGCGCCTGTGAGTTGAGTGAGGGACTGGCTGTCAATATTTACACCGACAGTCAGTACGCATTTGGAGTCGCTCATAACTTAGGGCGGCTCTGGGCAGAGAGAGGCTTCCTGACTTCACACGGGTTAAAAATCCAAAACGGCCCACTGATTCACAGGCTTTTGTCAGCCCTGACACTTCCCAAAAAGTTAGCAGTGGTAAAGTGTAGTGCCCACAGGTCAATTACTGATGATGTGGGGAGGGGAAATGCGTTTTCAGACCAGACAGCTAAGGAGACAGCCCGATCGAAAATGAAAAGAATGTGTAGTAATTGAGTCCACGCAGATTAGTGTGATTCAAGTAGATTTATTCAAGATCCAGTGAAGACCCAATCAAGACCCCACCAGGAGCAGCCAGCATGCTGCTCAGCCCAGCCAACTGTGGCTCTTTGACTCCCAACATTCTGTAAGGTGACATCACATAAAGATTCCACAGAGAGGGCAAGTATAACATGGGAGTCAAAGTACAACATATCCTCCTTTCTTCTTAATAAAAAAAGGACAATGAGAAAAGAAAAGAGAAGAACCGAGAAAGAGGAGACACGAAGAAACAGAAGCGTAAAACCATCGAATGAAAAGCAACATGAACGAAATCGAGAAGCAGAGCAGAAAGCATAACAAAAACATAGCAACGATCCTCCCTTCTATACACAACAGAAAAGAAGAGAAATAACGACATCAGAGAAGAGGAGAAAAAGAAACACAAAAGACTGCCACAATGCACACACACAGGCCAGAACAGGAAGGAAATGAGGCCGAAAATGGAAAGCTAACAGAACACAGGGCTACAGGCTGCGATGAGCGCAGAGAAAGGAAACACAACAGAAAAGCAGAGGAAAGTTCAGAATACACAAGAGACACGAGAAGAATACATAAGAAGGAAAACAGAAATGAAGAAAGATATAAGGAAAATGAGGAAAAGTAAGAGGGGATTCCTCATCCAAACACCATTATCATAATAATACGATAAGATTGTAATACAAAAATAACAGTGTATATCTCATAGAAGAAAATTCAATACAAATCGTACATACTAGCAATGAAAGCATGAAAATGCACCCAAAAGGGATAAACGTAAGCTAAATATGTAAACACGAATGCATGGGTGGGAACCCATGACGAATCTCTTGGGATGGAGAAGCGTTGTGCACAAACTAGTACTTCTCCCCATACACATCTCAGTGTAAGGACCAACTTCGTGTGAAAAACCCATACCGTGCACTGTAGTAATGTAACTGTGTTAATACAGCACGCAGGATACTTTGGAAAACCCAAATCGAGACAACCTCGTGAAGGGTCACACATTGAAAAATAGAGGAGAATAACCCCACAACCTAGTGAAGGTTATATTGAAGAAACATTGGAAAAATTGAGAGGGGTGACCCCCATATCAACAACCTCAAAAGGTCAAGCATTGAAAAAAAATATTGAAATGTTGACCGCCAGCAACAAAAATTGACAACCTCATAAAAGTCACACATTGAAAAAAAATCGAGTAAATGAACTGTAGAAGGTGACCATTTGAACCATGAGTATCGTGGTAGATACAACACAATGTACTCCCAACTAGGGAATACAACTGGAATGCATGCAAATCGATAAAATGAATTGATAAACGCATTCGCTCTAAGGAATACTGCACGCAGTGAAACATTGGAACGTAAAATAGATGTAGCTAAAACGTGGCAGCATAGACAGACAGGTGCGACAGGAGGCAATCGCTCTAAGGAATACTGCACGCATCCATGTAGAGTAGTACCCTGGAAAGTACAACACAATATAATCGCAACTAGGAAATATTACTGTAATGTATACAAATTGAAATATGCAATCTCGAACGTGGAATACTGCAGACATGCACGTACATTGTGGTAATAAAGTAACTGAACACATTCATGTACATTGACAATCGACCAACAGAGAAAATTGAGTAATTGAGATCTTGAGAGCATGAAAGTACGGTCATACACAAGTATACACCATTGAACTAAAATTCAACTACAAACATATCACACAGCGGACATTTGAGAACAACCTTATGTAAAGGTTAACCTTGAATTTCTATTTTTGAGAACAAAACACCACTGTAGAATAGCATTTGAAATTGAGCATTTTGAACTAAAAGAGATTGGAATGGAAAGAAGGAATAGCAAAGGTGAGAAACAGCATGGCTGGAAAAACACATGCAGGAAAGCAGCGCTAGAAACATGAGAAACCTAACATTCGAGGATAGATTTGACCATTGTAATCTCAACTAGAGAATACTAGTAGAATGGACGAGAATAGAGGTGTGCAATCCCAGGTAGGATTCCCACGCATGCACATAGAAATGCTAGACATAATAGAGCACTAGAATGTTGAGAGTGTGTATAATCGCAACTAGGGAATACTGCAGGACAGGATGAGCTCTGAGATTATTGAGTACTTGTACACATCCATGCAGATTGAAATAATTGAGAAGTTGAATAATAGAGAATGTTTAAGTTGAATTATAGAGAGTGTGTAAGTGAATGCATGTAAAAGGAATTAGGCCATCCCAACAAGAGAAAACTGCATGCAAGCAAGAACATAGAGACAAAAGAGCAATAGAACTGAGTTGAATGGAAATAACACAATGTAGAATCCTGTGAAGAAAACATTGTTTAAAAAGATAACAAACATTTGCATTCGCCTACATATCACTTAGATTGTACTTTGGCTCGCATAACGTTGGAAAGATACCGTAAGGTGAGCACCATAGAAAAGTACCTCCAGAATGTGGAAACTGCACTCATGTAAATACGTGTGACCACTGGCTTGGATAAACACACGAATGACATTGAGATAGAACCGCATGCCCCTTGAAAAACTTAATTGACATAGTGTTGGAGCGTTGACAAACGTTCCCAAATTGACATGCATTGAGATGTGCAAATGCTAAACTGTCATTTTTGAATAAAACCAGCACTGGACAAACCATCCACGAACAAAAAAAATAGCATTTGAAATTGAGCACTTTGAGCAAAATAGAACTCGCATACAGTGAAACATAGGAATATGAGTAGGAACCCATACGATTAAAACAGATATGGATAAGAACCCATATGATAATGCGAAAGGACTAAAACCTTCGCATAGCTAGGACTATAACCCCCAAAACAGACCCCAACAAACAGTGACGGAGTATTAAGAGAAATGGAACCACAACCCACGAAACAATAGTCCTTGTAAAGAAAAAGAGCACACTGATATGAAGAGTGAACGACCGGGTGAAGACCCGTGAACTAGAAATGTAATGCAAAAGGGCTGTAACCTTTGCATGAATCCCCTGTAAACGGGTAGACGTGAAAGTGTACAGGTAGGAACCAGTACTAATGCAAAAGGACTGTAACCTTTGCATGAATCCCCTGTAAACGGGTAGACTTGAAAGTGTACAGGTAGGAACCTGCACTAATGCAAAAGGACTGTAACCCTTGCATGAATCCCCTGTAAACAGGTAGAATTGAAAGAGTTTGGGTAGGAACCCATACTAATGCAAAAGGACTGTAACCTTTGCATGGTTACCATGTAAAAGGGTAGACTTGAAGAATACAGTGAGCAAATGGGACTTAAACCCATAGTAGTCCCTGTGTTGGGAGACAAGTGGCAAGCATGAGACAGTGAAAAATTGACTCTTTACGGCGTGTACCCTGACGGTGTGTACCTACGGGGTGTATACCTAGGATCCATGAACAATATAGAGACGTAAACGACAATGCAAAGCAATGGAGTATGATGCAAAATGTAAAGGTTTAGAGCTGTGACCCACACCGGTGAGCGACTACTCACCCGAGTAACACTTCCCTAGAACATCCTTTGGATAAGGAAATAATGATTACTGAAATGTGGGCAGCTAGACCCATAACACTGTAACATTGTAACTCCAACCATAGAGCATTTGAAAACGGAGCTAGAACTCACCAACACCATTAATACAGGTAGGTAAAAAAAAATAGCACATTAAAATTACCCACCCCAATAAACGTATAAAACTCTCCAATGCATTGGAGCATAAGACATACCATACAACAAAATGCCACAATGTGATACACAAAGCCTTAAACAAAGATCAGCAAAACTGTCTGTAAACTTGTGCAAACCGCTCCGTAAGGCATAGAACAAGAATATTAAATGATGTAGAAACTTAGCTGCAGAGCGTCCCTTCATATCTTGTCGACATCATGTGACCCTTCATATCTTGTCGAACAATCACTGGAAAGTCCCAAGGAAATGCCATATTCTCCTAATGGTAAAACGTTGCAGCATCCGATGAGAAGAACAGCATCCAATGAGGCTTCCAACCGCGTCACCAGTTAACCGCAACAAGATCCGGAAAACTTTATGAACGTGACGTGGTTGGCAAAGCAAGTGGTTGGCAAGAACTAGAGGAAAATGCAGAGGACTTCAAAAATGGAGACACGCTGTCGACGTCGCTGCAGGGTGGCTCACGGTGCGTCTGAGCACCAAAACGTCTCAAAGTAGCCGTGGGCGGCGAAGGTGTCACAACGTAGGACATCATGGAGAATGGCCGACGTCACAGGCGATGAGTGACGGCTTCGCTGGGTCGAGAGTGGAAGGTAAGGCTGCACGCGCACTTTTTTAAAAGCTGCACACGCAAGATGAGTGCGAGATGCCATTTGAAAGAGGCGGTTGAACTGCCAAATGTCTAGGGAGCAGCTGGGGGCCCAAAAATGAACAAAAGTAAACTTACCCCAGAAGTCCACAAATGCAACCGTAACAAGGTTGAAAGACAATTATTCACCAAGCGGTCACCACACCAGACTTGCTTCACTTGAAGTGCGGGGCCGTGGAGGAAATCTCTGCGCCTGGAGTAGACGTGTGAATGTATGTTGAAGGATGACTTTATAGTTGTGCAAGACTATGTGTTGCGATCTCTGCACACGTTGTAGACACCTGTATCCTTCAAAGTCATTCTTCAGGCACCTCCAAAATAAGCGCCAACACTTGGCACTAGACGGATTTGGCGCAGAACAAAGACGTTGATGAGAGAGAGACTTGCCCTCACAGAAAGCACAGTAAATGTAGAGGTAGCAGTGAGCAAGCAGCAGTCTTCTTTCCCATAGTTCAGACGTTGATGAAAAGCAGGCAGCACAGATTAGAGCCAGAAACACACTTCTTCTAGACAGTGCAGACGTTAAGGAGTGGCAGGCTTACCCTCATAGAAAGCACAGCACAAGACGCAGTTAAGTAGTGGGGAGTAGATGCCCAAGACAGGATGGGCAGCTCTTGTAGTAGCACTTCCCCAGACGCATCAGGAACAACTGGCAGACTGCTGTGGGCGACCGATGGGAGGTCACTGGTGGGGTCAAAATGGCAGTTGACTAGCTTCACTTGAGTTGCAGTAGGTCCTGTGTTTTTCAGGTTGCTTGGGGTCCTGAAGAGGTGGTAGGTGCAGGTTCTTTTGAAGATCGTCGCCAAAAACTTGTAGTAATTGAGTCCACGCAGATTAGTGTGATTCAAGTAGATTTATTCAAGATCCAGTGAAGACCCAATCAAGACCCCACCAGGAGCAGCCAGCATGCTGCTCAGCCCAGCCAACTGTGGCTCTTTGACTCCCAACATTCTGTAAGGTGACATCACATAAAGATTCCACAGAGAGGGCAAGTATAACATGGGAGTCAAAGTACAACATAATGTTTGTGGTGGGTCCTGCTAGATGGGTACCCGATAATGCAATGTTTGAAGATACATTGGAAAATGTGAAGGAAATTCAGAGCGAGGCAACAAT
This sequence comes from Calotriton arnoldi, assembly GCA_963921515.1. Lineage (NCBI taxonomy): Eukaryota > Metazoa > Chordata > Amphibia > Caudata > Salamandridae > Calotriton > Calotriton arnoldi. Next base: position 496,724 of record CAWUFW010006804.1, read on the forward strand.
TGAGGAGCTAGCAATGTGGCAGGAGAGAACAGGACGGCTAGGCGATGAGAGGTGCTGGACGGGCAATTCAGAGAAGCAGAGATGGATGTTACCAGATGCATATGTACTCCCAGTACTCACTATGGCAAATGGGCCAGCCCACATTAGTGTGAAGGGAATATGTAGACGTTTGGACCCTGTGTGGCAGAAGGATAACATTCCCAGCGTATCAGCTTATCTGGTTAAGTATTGTATGGTCTGTATGATACATAACCCTGGAAAAGGTACCCCTATACCTTCTGGTAACTTTGCACCACCCTCTTTCCCTTTCGAGGTTCTCCAGATGGATTTCATCTAAATGGATGGGCGTAGTGGGCGTAGGGGGGCTACGCGGAGGGCCACGGAGGTACGAACAAACTCCGTGGCCCGTGTGGCCCTCTGCGTAGCCCCGCTATGCCACCCGTCTCCACCCCCCTATATATTAACAATGAATTTTATTACTTACAAATAAATTAAAACCCACTTACCTGTACTGCGGCGTCCCCGGGCTGCCCTCCTCCTCTTCGTCACCATTGCTTCTAATCCAACTGCGTCATGTTAGTATAGACAAAATTGTTAGCAAATGCTAAAAGGAGGGTCTGTTGGACTGAAAATGCGTCCAGCTGACTCCTTCTAGCATTTTGCGTGTCAATTTAGCATTTGCGGCGCCATTTTGTCTCTAGGCGCCATTTTGTACTCTGATCGAAAGTAAGACTCTGTCACATTGCTTGCCTGCCTCAGCGAAAAAGGCAGCTTCAAGTTATTTCTCTGTATCATATGCAAGGCTGTATCCTAATGACCTAATGAATGGTTTATTCTGCCCTCGCATGCCTTTCCTCTCTCGTATCCCTGCTCCCACGTTGGAGGTCGCTGAGCTCAAGCAAGGCAACCTTGAGAATGTGATAAGATGTACCCGTTCTGCAGGTGGCAGCTCATCTCTCTGTGCCTCCTTTGTTCCTCAGTGCCCGAACTGGAATTTTCCAGCCTGGGCATGTTCTTAGGGATCTGGAAATGTATAATATCTGATGTTATGTTGGGGAGAGGCAGTCCCTTGACCGTCATCTCAGGAGACTGGTCAGACTGGGCTCCGCTGCAGCGCATTACTAATAAAATTGCTAGGTTTGTATTCTCTACTGTCTTCTCGACTCTTCATTTCTTGGAAGGCAGAGAGGTGGTCACTAGTGACCAGGGTGGCCCGATTCGGGTCACTTCCTTCATAGGAAGACTTTGACATGGACCCACCTAGGTCATTGGGAAGGGCTCAAAATCCATGGTCCCTAAAACAACACTGACAAAAATACATGACAAAGGTTAGATGGAGACAAGCCACTGCACCCTAATCCCGGACAACCCACACGTTCCAAACCACCCGCCCACACTAATGTGATTCAGGAACAAAATCCTTCTTGAGAAACTCTTCAGGAAGAATCACAACTGCAGGTCTATGTCTGCACAAAGCATTAAAGACCAAGAGCCTAATTTATAAGCCCCTTGCGCTGCCGTTGAGTCAGTTTTGTTTGGATGCAGCGGTGAAGCAATCAGTCCGCCACATTGCGCCATATCTACAAACTGGCGCATTGAAGAGCCCTGTGTCACATTATACCGGCACCAGGTAAAATGTATGCAGGGTAGACAGTTTCTTCGCAAAAAGCCACGTAGATGTGGCGCAGTGAAATTTACAACATTTCACTGCGTCACTCTATGACTCGACTGCATTAAAATCCTTACACCTGCTCAGACTAGACGTAAGGATTGACGCAGGGCTTTTAACATGGGACTCACCCATGTGTTCTGATGCATTACTGGAGTTGTGTCAGTTTTATGACCACCTCCAACAATGCGTCACTTTTGCGCTAACAGATGCGCCAGAATTTCTGACTCATCTGTTAATCCTTGTGCCGTGGAGCACTGTATTATAAGAACAGCGAATCCATGATGTCACAAGGGCATTTCACTCAGGCGCAAGGAAACTGATGCATCGATGTCTATGCATCAGTTTCGTGTAAATGAGGCCCGAGTAGTTGTTGTTTTTTTTTTTTAGTTTTATATAGCGCAAACTCGACCCGAATGTATCAGAGCGCTTTACATGAGCACCAGTTGCGTTACAGATGGACGCATTCATTTTTGCTAGGCACGAGAAGATTAAGTGATTCACTGCACTCTACAAATACCATGTAATAAAAGTATACACAGGCTAATATAAACAGACATATACAAATACTTAACTTTACCCCAAGGCCATTTCTCCATTGACAAAGTTCCTCAATGCTGGTGCCCATGAAAGTATGTCCTGTCCATGAGGCCCTTACAAAGAGGGGTTATGTTGTGAGGGATTTTGTGAATGCAATGCTTTTGATGATAGGTGGCCTCTTGATGCAAAGAAAGACCAACTCATGAACATACACAACTCCTGTTGTTTGAATCATGTGTATGAATTCAATGATAAACCTAGACTGGGGACATATAGTTTTTCAGGGAGTTCCTAACGGAGGGTGGCTCTTTCATCTTCCTTTGATTGAAGGGGGGGGGGTTGGGGGGGCCTGCAAGCCTGGCAACCACCAGCGATAAAGCTTGTCATGTAATGGAGGTGACACAATGAGCGATAACCAACACACAATCACAGCAAGCACCAAGGGGACCAGCATCCTCCTGCAAGCAGCAGGGCCATTTATCATCAGACAAGGGGCGCGTGGCACACCTTCCTCCTTCTGCCCTCGCTCCATTTTTCTTTGCCTGTAGACAGTAGGACACGACCTCCAGCAAGACTGAACCTTTTAAAATAGCAGCACCTGTTCGATCTTCCAGGAAAAGGAAGCAAACATAAGCGAATCTCATTTATCCCAAAGTCCTCAGGCAACAGAGAGGAACTACAGGGATAATCCGCTTTGAGATGATCTATGTATGGCCGGCCCAACATTCAGGTCACAGGAGGCCTGAATGAAGAAGGTGCACGCCATCCACATGGCAGAAAGAAGTACTAACACAAAGCAAAAAAACAGCTTTAACATGGGGGGAGGGGAGGGACAGAAAGCACTCTGAATAATTGAAAGTGGATGATTTCAAAATAGTTTTAAAAATGTGTGTCCTTGCATCCATTTTTGATGCAGTTTGCGCTGAACATGGGGCTGAAATCGCATGTGAATGTGTACACTAGTTATTCCCAGTCAGTCTGTTTGCATTGTTCCCATACTCCTGTGACAGGGTTTTTATGCAAACGAAATCTCAAACACATAACGTTGCCCAATGCCATACTCTCAGGCATTTTGCATAACAATCATAACATGAAATGCTGAAATTTAGGCAAGATTATAAAAGCATAAAGGACATTTCACCAAAACCTAGTTAAAATGTGAGCCGGGGAAGGGGGTGCAAAGGAGAAGAGTGAAGAAGCAAAGGAAGGGGTCCAACACGGATTTTAAGTTTTTCACTGCCATCTTTGACAAGCCTGAACTAAGAATCCATTCCAAGAAGGATAGGGGTAGCAAAGAGCTGGTTCCCCTTAATGCAACGGGCCAGATGTACTAAGACTGGTTTCAAAAAGGGATCGCCTGCAAGGAACAGCAGACCATAATACCTGTGCTTGAATTGCCAAATTGGAAACATTTTTAAAGCAACCAATTTGTGAAAACATCAGGCCTGTTGGGCCTCCCCCTGAGAAGGCCCAACAGCATTCTCGAGGGAGAAAGTGCCTTATAGAGACACCTTCCCTTTTGCAAATCAGTTACCACCTCCTTTGAGATGCCGGTAACTGATCAATGATTTGTGTTTGCAATTGCAGCCTCAGATCATTGATACATACCTTTATAATGCACAATTCATTAAGGATGGGGCGTCCCTTTCAAGTCTCCTCCAAACTGCAATTGGGAATGAATTGAAAAACACATTTTGAAAGACAGAAAGTCTTTTCCAACTCACAAAATGGGATTGGTAAATACAAAAGTTCGATTTTGAGGATACAAAGCCTGTGATTTTGTGAATCACGGAGTGGGCAATCAAAAAATGGTTTTGTGCAATGACCCTGGTTTTCTTTACCCATGGTAAAAATCTTCCACTTCCAACTCACTTCCACAACACCTTTTAATACTCCCCAAAGAATCTGGAGAAGCCCTTAAAATCTCTAATATTTCACTACTACCCAGAGGTATTATGAGGTAAGTGATGTGAGTATCAGTGATCGAGGTGTTGAGGACTATTTGCCATGAAGACACAATCTCATGTGGTAAAGCGAATAATCTTGAAAAGAGAAGATAAGTCGTAGGAGAAGAGAATAACACCCAAGTAAATGGAGTGACCCAAGGTTCCCTTTTAGAGAGAGAGAGAGAGTTATTGAATCATGTGCTGAATATTTTATGTAGGAAGTTAGTATAGATCCATATGTTTACTCGTTGATACCACAAATAACTGGTCTGTGCATATGATCATATCTGAATGAAATGTTGCATCTGGTATGTATTGATCCATTGTTATTGTTCAAGGGAATAGGAGTCTCAACTTCTAATCAAATTATGGAGAAGAGGTACTTAATGTATCTAATATACAATTCTAGAAACTCCGCCTCCTTCTTTACGGCGTCCAAAAGACTAGGAAATCCAGATCACATTACATCTCAGAATCCTGAAATAGAATTCTTAGCTTCTCAAGCACAATAATAGCTAAAGATTATTAATTTTTGTATCCAAGGGGCTTGCTCAAGAGAAAGGTGGTTAGTGTTGTTTGTGCTCACTAAATTCACTGCATGAGGATATACATGCACTTCCTTCTGACCTTGAAGTGTATTCGGATCGGTTTGTAGATCAGTCATGGTCAGTTGGGATCCATCTTGATCCACGTGTATTTGGATGTAAAAGGGTAGAAATCAGGTGTGTAGATATTTTATTTTATTTGTAAACACCCATTGTCCCATTTTCTCAAATAGTTTGTAGAATAGAATGTTCTCCACACTCTACTAGCACTGTGGAGCCACCTGTCTACTAAAGGACCCTGAACCTTATTTAGAGTTAGGTGGAGCAGGAGCACTGCCGTAAGCAGTGGTGCTTCTGACAGATGTGGCACGTCCTTAATGTTGGAGTGGCCTTATCCCCCCCCCCACCTTTTTCCAAATGTGAAGGGGCATTTTTCATGTTCAGGTCAGGCAGCCAGGCACTGCACATCTGCTAAACGTGCAGGCGCCTGGCTGCCTGAGCTGAACTTTGCCGGGCTGAAGATGTCACAGCCCTATGCGCATGACCTCCTCAGCCTGCAAAGTGCTTGGTGGTCCTCCCTGTTAGGATGAGGGGGAGCGTCACTGATAGCCTCGGACCTAGACACTTCAGTTTTAAGCCCTAAAGTGCCCAAACCAAATGTCTATGAGTGAGACTCTTCACAGTGTGGAGTGGGGTCAGCAGTCTCACTGACCCCATCCCAGTCATCATGCTGCCTCCTCTCATTGACAGTAGATCTGCCAATGAGAGGAGGTAGCAGTCCCAATCCTCATGAACCACAGAGGCTTCCCTCCCACAACTCGAGATCACTGCTGCAGTCTGAAAAGTGTTATTTTTTCAATGTTTGATGCATGTGTGTGTGAACGTATGTGCATTTGTGCGTGCATTCTGTGAATGGCTGTGTGTGTGTGGATGCGTATGTGCTTGTGAATGGTGGGTAAAAGTGTGTAAGTGTGTGAATGCATGGGTGCGGGTGAGTGTGCTGTTTGCTTGTATAGCTCGCCCGCCCCACTCGCTCAAGTTACCCGCCGCTACTGGCTTCTGGCGCACTAAACTCATAGTTCTCCTCTTCTATTTAGAGGTGGAAAAGCACCAGGTTCTCACCTGGGGGAGCCTTCACTGGCTCCACCAGCGTAAGACTCTGTCCAGACGACCCCTCTGCCAAGGAGAATCCAGCTCACAATGACTATAGTTCTGCCATCTTGAGGGTAGTACAACCATCATTAATTTTCCCACCAAGTGTTTGCCAAATATTGCAGGCCAAGGAAATACAGAATGGTTCCATAAATAGGGAGAAAAGTTCCAGCCCGATGGGCCATTTACTTTTTGTTCAGGGAAAACAGAATCCATCTTTGTGAGTCCTTTAAACATGATGCCTGCTCAGCAAACCTGCAGTGCTGTGTAGGGGGCAGCCATGGCTCCTTACACAGCACAAAGATCCCATCAGCAAGTAGGGATCTCTAGAAAAGGAGGATGGCATCAGCGGCTTCTGATCAGGGGTTTCAGGGCTCACCCTCCAGCCTCCTGTGAGGCCCATGTGCATTTTTCATTTTAGCAGTGTTCATGAAAATATGAGTATCGTGCTTTCATGAACCCTGCCAGTGCACAGGTCAGCCCTCTCGGACTCCTCTCCAGACTCCTGGTGATAGGAGAAGGAGGGGCCTCATCCAGCTACATAGTGCTTTTAAAAAACAACACTTTAGCTGGATGTCTGGATTTCACATGTTTGAGGGGTGTAGTTCAACTACGATCCCCTCACAAAGGTATAATCAATTTTATTTAGCAGACATACTGCACATGTGGCAAGCACCACAGTATATCTGCTAAAATGTGGCAGTCAGGGCACACATCAGTCCATCCTTCAAGCCACTGAAAAGCCACACAGAGCAGCAGGGGCAGGATCCACAGCACTATCCCAGCTTCTTATAGGGCTGTGCTTCCAGTCCTATCAAGAACCTGGGAGAGGGAGTGAGCTGGATCTTCCGCTTTTCAAACCTGCCCTTGCTGCCCCATCTGGCTCCTTGTTGGGAATCATGGCTTTCTGGTTCCAGTACCCAACAATAGATTCCTGCTCTATTGCTGCCATGGGGCCTCCAACCTGCCAGCTAAGTAAGCAAGGTAAGTAAACAAAAATGTTATTTCTCAATGCATATGTGTTAGCAAGTGTGTCTGTGAGTGATTGAGAGTGAATGGGATTGATTGAGTGAAAGTGTATTTGAGAGTGTCAATGAGAGTGAAAGGGAGTCGGAATATGAGCTTGAGAGTGTTCATAAATAAGTGAAAGTGAGTATGGGGGTGTAAGTGAAGGAGTGTGAGTGTTTTAGAATGAGTGATTGATTGGAGGTTGCGAAGAGTAGAGGCGAGTCAGGGGTGCAGCTATTAATGTTGCAGCAGGTGCAATTGCACCAGGGCCCAGAGTCAGTGAGTGTTATGTTATTAGCATTTGTATAGCACTCGTACACCAGTTGATTTCTTGTCGCTGTGTGTAAGTGTACCTTTGGGTCTAACAGTGAGTGGGAGTGTGTGGGAGTGAGTGAGAATCACTAAGAAAATGTGAATTGGAGTGAGTGAGGGAGAAGAGAGTAAATTTGAAAGGGAGTAAGTATGAGTGAGATACATTTTGAAGAAAATGGGTGAACTCCTGGCCGGTATTATGCCCAACCACTTTCAAACTTCATCCCTGGCAGGTGATCGGGCCGTTAGCTAGGATCTAAATGACCCCACTATTACTATCAATCCAAGTAAAAATTAATGTACCTAGAATTGGTGAGCGGTGAAAGAACTAAAAGAAAAAAGATGGAAGGCCACAAACAGGTACACTAAAATTGGCTAGTAGGTAATGCATTTATTTGTCAAAAAAATAGGTATAGATAAGAAGACTAAAATAATATGTCCATTATTACTCACCCATTTCGGACAATGTGAGCATGTTTCAGCATGTGATATGATTTCATGAATCCAGAGCATTCATAAGGATATTGAACTAATATGTTATAATTCCCTAAGACCAAAGGGCAATGGCGCAGGATGTCTCAATGCTCTTCAGTGAGCTTTTATATTTGTACATTCTGCCATGTAATTAATCTAATATCCACCGTTAGCGCGCTTTCTAAATGGAGTGATATCATGTGTCACTCTATCAATAGATGCAGGATTTCTAGCACCCGAATTGTATGAAGCCTGGATCACGGGTGTAGGGTGATCATAATACAAAGAAGGACACACAGCTCTTAAGCTGCTATTTATATTTTGGACACGGGGTGTATATAAATAGCTGCACAACACTCTTGTGTCCTTTTACATAGAGAAAACATGGTGTGGGTGGATAAACGTGGGTCTGGAACAAATTTTTACTTCCGGAAGCCATGTGATATTGGGTTTATTTTTGATATTCAGGTCTCAGTCAAATCGAAAGTAGAATGATGGAAATCACACAAGTGCTGCCTGTACAGAGAGAAGTGAATGTGTTTCAAATATCTACAGTGGAGGCTGACATGGCTCGCGGGTGGCGGGGCAGGTGCGCGGGAGGGTTGATGGCAGGGGAGTTTGCTGGGGGGGGGCGTCGCGCAAGGGTGCTAAAAAAAAAATACTAAATTAACTTACCTTCCTGCCGGGTCCCGTGCCCCTGCCCCATGCTTTCTTCCAGAATTAGGAAGCACAGCCAGGCCCCACTGACTGGCCAATTTAAAGGCCACCCAGAAGGCATTATACGCTCACTCCACAACTGCACCATGATTAATGTTCATTATGTGATGCTCGACGATGCTTCCAAGCCACCATTAATTATTGATAACAACTCCAATGTGTATCCTTTTTCTGTAGCTCTCATTGAATTGGAAAGAGTGCTTGGGTCCCCATCATTATTGAAGGGCAGGGATATTTCATTTATGAAACACAGCAACCCCATTGGATTTTGTGAACAGTTGGGGCTGAATGGCGCTTGATAAAATCCTTTCACCTACATCAATTGAAGCCATGGTTTTGGTATTGGGATCCTTGGTAACACTTTATGACATGCAATGTGATCATATGAATGCACACAGATCTATTCTAGACACATATATTGATCAAAATTCTAGAATCTTAGTTACCGAGGAGGAACTCATAAAACCTCTCAACCTCAAACTAGGAGCCAAACTCCTCAGAAAAAGGTGTCTTCTACAAATGAAAACCTAATTTAAGATTATTGAGGGAGTGCCTGATGACATCACTTCTATAACCAAAGACAGGTCACTTAATAGGGACACTGGTAATCAGCTATGATTAAAAGTGTAGGTGTTTTATTGTGCACCAACGTTTTGGGAATTAAATCAGATTTACCTATGTACTAATAGATAAGTTTGCAAAATCACCATTTAAAGTGACTCGCAATTTGATCTACCCCATCAATATTCATAAGGTTGGTTGCACATTGTGACTCACTCTGATTGGAGGCCATCACAGGAATGGAGGACTGCATGGGTCAACAGATCACCATGCCTGTCATAGCATTTAAATAAAATACATTGTTTTTAAAATCAGTTCGTTTTTCTTAGAAGAAACAGGTCTGCGTTTAAAAAAAAAAAGAGTATGCCATATGTATCAAGCATTTTCGCAATCGCAAACACTGCGAATCGCTAAATTTCAGTGTTTGCGAATGCAAAAATGACTTTGCGATGTATGAAACGGAATCGCATCGCAGAATTGCTAATCGCAAAAATAGCGATTCGCACAAATGTGCGAGCCCGATTCTGCGAATATTTTATGCGAGTCGCATATTGCTGTACGCGATGTGCGAATTTCGCAAATAACGTAATCGCAGATAGCGAATTCGCAATGTGATGTACCAAAAATTCGCTATCTGCGAATTAGCAAAATTCGCAATTTAGCACCTCGCAATTACCACCAACTGAGAGCAGGTGGTAACCAGGTGCAACCCATATAAGCTGGCCCAAAATGCAACAGGGGCTTTCACAATGGCTGCGCTGTACATCATCGCTGGAGGCTGAGGATCAGAGCTGCTGGCCAGAGAAGGAGACGCAAAGAGAGGATCTTCAGTGCACGCATCACCTTGTTCCAGCAAACAGAGGAGCAGATCCATGAAAAGTACAGGCTGCACCCAGACAGCATCATGGATCTCATTGAGGAGCTAAAGCCCATGCTGGAGCACCCCACACGCAGGACACGCACCATCCCCACCCATGTGCAGGTCCTGTGCTCACTGCACCTGCTGGCGTCTGGGAGCTTTCAGGGGTGATAGCAGCAGCAGGAGGGGTGACACAGAGTAGCCTGTCACGCCTCTTTCACAGGTTCCTGGATGCCATGATGCAGAGGTTGCAACACCACATCCATTTCCCTAACACGCAGCAGGCACTTGACCAAACCAAGCAGGGGTTCTATCAGATAGCCCAATTCCCCCATGTAATTGGCTGCATTGATGGGACCCATGTCGCCTGTCCCCCCTCCCAGACAGAATATGTGTACAGGAACAGAAAGTGTTATCATTCCCTGAATATCCAGGTAGTTTGTAATGCCACCCATGTCATCACGGACATAGTTGCGAAATATCCTGGAAGCACCCATGATTCATTCATTTTCCGCCACAGTGGGCTACACCGTCGCCTCTTGGCTGGGGAGTTTGGTGAGGGCTACTTGCTAGGTAAAAAATGGCTAACATTCACACATACAGTTGAGGCCTTGAGTGGGATGACAGTGTGTAACCCATTTCATTTGCACCCTGCAGGGACAGCGCGTATGCAGTGAGGATTTCATCATGACACCCTACTTGAATCCAGCCACTGCTGCGGAGCGCCGCTACAACAATGCCCACAGGTCGACCCGTAGTGTGATTGAAAGGACTTTTGGCATCCTAAAGAGCCGATTTAGGTGCCTACACAAGAGCGGAGGTGCCCTGCAATACAGCCCGGAGACCTGCTGCAAGATAGTGGTCGCATGTGCCATGCTGCACAACATAGCAACCAGGAAGGGCACCCCAGTGGAGCTCAGCGAATCAGAGTCATCCGATGAGGAGGGACCGGCTCCTCGTGTAGGACTAGCAGGTGGTGTTGGGGCAGCTGCCGGACGGCAGAGGCGCCAGGAGATCACGCACAACTATTTCTAGGTGAGTAATAATGACAGTATGCTATGTATTGGTGCACAACTGTGTTTTTATTCCATTTGGTGCTAGTACAATTCTGGCACACAGCCTGGCGCACACCTAATGTGTGTGAATGATATTTGCAACTGTTAAATTCACAATGCAAAGGTGTCCTAGACACTTCAGTCCACAGCAATGTGTTAAGTCACCCATGGCCATGCTTCCCTGATGCCACCTTATCTTCTGCGTGCACGGCTGCTTGCACCTCGCTCTGGGTGCCCACTGCTCTCCCCAGGTCATCCTGGGTTCTCCCCTGCCTCACCCGTTACAGGTCGGTTTTGTACCAAGCCACACATCCGCTAATCACCTGTGAATGCTAGCTCATATAATGTGGCAAGTCAGACATGAGAGAGTTACAAGATCCTCATCTACCTTGACGCCGAAAAGGCTTTCGACCATGTGGAATGGACATATCTGTTTAATATCATGGAACATCTAGGACTGGGGATTCCCTTTATAGACAAAGTCCGTTGGTTGTTGTTGGACCTGGTACTTTTTTGCAGGGTTATCCTCAAACTTTTTGCCTTCTTCCTCCTATTTTTTCGGACCTGTTTATGTTGACTTTAGGACTCTGTGCACTTTATCACTGCTAACCAGTGCGAAAGTGCAAGTGCGCCCTGTGTAAATTATGATAGCGATGGGTTATCCATGATTGGCACATTTGATTTACTGGTAAGTCCCTAGTAAAGTGCACTGTGTGTGCCCAGGTCCTGTAGATCAAATGCTACCAGTGGGCCTGCAGCACTGATTGTGCCACCCACCTGAGTATCCCTGAAAACATGTCTCGGAGCTGCCACTGCAGTGTCTGTGTGGGCAGTTTTAAACTGCCATGTCGACCTGGCTAGTGCACCCACTTGCCATCCCTAACTTTCTCTTTTTCTACATGTAAGACACCCCTGAGGTAGGCCCAAGGTAGCCCCATGGGCAGGGTGCAGTGTATGTGAAAGATAGGACATGTACTGGTGTGTTTTACATGTCCTGATAGTGAAATACTACTAATTTCGTTTTTCACTATTGCAAGGAGTATCTCTCCCATAGGTTGTAATTAGAGCTGCCTTGTAACCTCTTACAAGCGTAACTTCCAATTGAGAAGAGATAGAGATTAGGAGTTTGGGGTCTCTGAACTCACAATTTAAAAGTACATCTTTTAGTGAAGTTTGTTTTTAAATTGTGTGCTTGAAAATGCCACTTTTAGAAAGTTTGCATTACATGTTTTTTTGCTTAGCAATTTTTACCATCCCAAGCAGTTTGCACCCCGTGGATGAGTCTATAGTTGGAAACACAATGACAAGGATTATTGCAGCACTGCAGAGACAGCGAAGAACTGGAGTGGATTCCTCGTAAATACAAACAACATATTTGATATTTGAACAATCACAGTTGGCCTTTGGACAGTTGACCTTTGCGTGTTTAAGTAGCATTTATTCTTTTTCAACAGTGTATATAGTGCACTTACTTATGTAAACATGGATTATTTCATGTATTAATTTTCTGTATGCGTTTTGAATATGTCACTGATTATTTTCACTAGTTATTGAGCGCTGGTGGGGTGGATTTCTGTTGATGTTAGGTGGGGTGTAGATAGGAGTGCACGGGATTTGTTTACATTCATTTGGCGTTTATTTATTTCACTTGCGGCATAACGTTTGGTGGTACTTTGTGGGATTTGTAGTTTTGCAGGAGACTTTGGATAATTTGGTGCAGCTGGGGGTGAGCAGGTCACGGGTCTAGTCATGTCAAGCTGATTGGGAGCACGTAGGGGAGAGCCCGGTTTTAAAGCAAGGTTTGAGCAGCAGCGAGATTGAATGACTTTTCAAAACAAAGGGAAAATGGACGAGGAGATTAGGCTGCCAGGCTTCGGCTTTAGAAAAGGTATTTTGTTATAATTTATAAACGTTGGGGTTCAGGGGTGCTGGGTTCGCATGTATATATTGCATAGGTTCACGGGGAAGAGCGCTTAGAAGTAATTTGTTTTCAGCAGTTAGTGAATGACGTATGGTTTTTATTTGGGTTTGGCAATGGGTTTTGCACATGTGACGAAGAAGGGGGTAGAAAGAAGGTGTATAATGGTCCAGTCGATGTGTTTTTCTACTTTGATGGACAGGGAGTAGTTGGGTGGTGTCAAAAGAGGGTGGGTGTGAACCTTTTGTTTAGCAGTAAGGGAATCGTTATTTTTAAGTGAAGGTCAGCAGCGAACGGTTAGTTGAATTGTTTTTCTATTTATTAAAAGGTGGAATGACGCTGTCTCCGCAGTGATTTAATAAGCTTTGAAGAGTGATGAAATAATGGACCGTATGATTATTGATTCTACTGATGATTTGGATAAAATGAGACTAACTGGATGAAATTGAGTGGGATGTTTTTCCCAATTTCGCAGTGCGACGGATGGGGCGCGAATATGTGTCCTTAGGTATACTTTTAGGAAGTTGCCATTTTCTTACTTTATAATCTGGGTCTCTGTCTGCCTGTGGAATCAATGTCTTGTTTAGACTGACAGTTGGTCTGTTTGGGCATTCAGTCTAGACAGTCACACAAAGGAAGCTGAGGTGTGCCCTGCATATCCTGATGGCCAATCTCCAGGCTGATGGGTCTTCCTGAGCTAGAGTGGTGGGAGGAGTTGTCACTGACACCTGATTAGGGCTGTGCCTCCCCTCACACAAAGCTGTCTCCAACCCCCCGTAGTGTGTCTATGGCCAGGTCAGGGCAAGGCAGGGCTTTGTGCACTACAAAGACTATCCTTTGAAGTTTGCCTACTTCAAAGGCAGATACTGGTATACGGGCTGGAGCTGTGACCCCACATTTTTAGAACACTTCTGAACTAAGAGAAGATTCTGCCAAGAAGAAGAGCTGGAGAAGCTGTAGGAGGGGAACTGCCACTCTGCTTGTTGGTGTGTTGTGCTGGCCTACTGCTTGCTGCTTCTGTCTTGGGCCGTGAAAGGACTGGACTTTGCTTTCTGTATCCTGCTTGCCAAGGTTCTCCAAGGGCTTGTGTGTGCTTGCCTCCTGTTAAGAAGTCTGAGGGCCATAAAAGACTTCACCTGCAGCCCCTGAACTCCTCTGCTAGGAGTTTTGACCTGCCAAGTAGTGCCAATTCCAGTTCTGGGCCCTTGGAAGTGGCTTTGCTGCAAAGGACTGAAGAAAATCCAGTCATTGACCTTCAGCGCCTGTTTTTCCTGCCGCAGCAACACCGTGCAGTTGAAAAACATACGCACTGCCTTGGTGTGGCCAAAGAACTGATGCAGCGCCTGCCATGCAGCTGAAAGATCGCTGCAGCCCGAGTCCTGAGCACCGTGTCTCCGACATTCGAGACACCCGCTCCGACTCTGACACAGGCCCATATCTTTGCTTGCGTATGTTGGATTTTTGTTGTTTTGGTCTTGTTTTACTTAGGTAAAGATTGGTTATTTTTCTAAACTGGTGTGGTGTCATTTTATAGTGTTTTCACTGTGTTACTGTGTGTTTATGTACAAATGATTTAAACATTGCCTTTGAGATAAGCCTGACTGCTCATGCCAAGCTACAAGGGGGTGAGCAGGGATTATCTTATCTGTGTCATCCCCTTATCCTGACTAGAAAAAGGGTCCCTACTTGGACAGGGTGCAAGCCACTGCCAACTAGAGACCCCCATTTCTAACAGTTATAAAGCTCTCCTGCCACGGTTTTTCTTCTCTATTTTTTGAGATAGGTCATGAAATGAGGCAGGACTGCCCCCTCTCCCCCTTACTGCTCCTGTTGGTACTAGAGCCACTGGCTGTAGATATATGTGGCACAACTGACATCCATGGGATACATATGGTAGCAGGGGAACTGAAAGCATTTTAATATGCTGGTGACATCGTAGTTACCCTGTCCACACCGATTAACTCAATAAAATCCCTCATGCACGTCATTGACAGTTTTTTGCACTTCTCTGATTATAGGATCAATTGGTCCAAATGCGAGGCCCTACCATTGACACATACTACCAACAAGGCTGTTCTGGGGGCCTCATTGTTCACTTGGTGAATCAGACGCCTTAAATACCTTTATATATCTTTGAACACAAGACTCACTGGTATTGTCAGAGACAACATATCCCCAATACTGGATAAAATAGCCAAAGAATTTGCAATTTGGTCCAAATTACAATTGTGCTATGGGGTAGAATACAGATCATAAAAATTAATGTGATGCCTCGCCTTAATTATGTCTTCAGTATGCTACCCCTGACGATTCCCCTTAGCCTTTTGTGGGAGATTGGCTGTCTTATCCGGAGTTGTAGGGTGGCCATAGGCCACGCCTTAAGGCATCCCAATTGCATGCCAAAACCGTGGCAGAGAGCTTATGACTCTCACACGTGAAATCCTTTTGCCTGGATTCCCAACTAGCACATACAATCTTTATGCTGAAAACCTATAGGTAAAGTCCCACATGGGTTTGTCTAGAAAAAAATCTCTTGGCTACAAAAGGGGATTTGACTGTGTATTGCACTGCTCATGGCCAAACTAGTCCCTCTGGCAATTCAATATTGCATACCTCTAGGTACACGTGGGACCGAGCACATAAATTAACGCACCTCTCAGCTACATTACACCAACATACACCATTGTGCGGAAACGGTCTTTCAGGATTGGAGGGAAGGAGATTGAATGGGCATTGTGGAGGGAGAAGTGAGTACTTCATGTAGAGGATTTGCTGGACGACGGGGACTTTCTCCCCTTTGCCCTACCTGCACTCAAATACGGACTGCCATTGTCACAACATTGGCGCTATGCCCAACTTCAACACAGTCTATGGCCGCTTTTAGACAACCAGCCCTACACGTTGGGGATAGACCCCTTACTCCAGCACTTTGTGTGTGGAAACACTAAAGAGGGACTATGTAGGGGCTCCACACCATGCTTACTGGCATACGTTTTTCGCAGCCCACCGCATGCGCCCTTCACAGCTGGTGGGAAACAGGTTGGGCCTCACCTTCCCTGATGATGACTGGTCTGACATACTTGAACATCATGACAAATGACTGTGAGAAGCCTGATTCAAAATCAGTAATTTTAAGGTTCTCCATCAATGGCATTGGTCACTGGCTAAACTTTATAGAGCACACATGCAGCCAGACTCCAAGTGTTGGAGATGTTCCGCCTCTGACCGTGATATCGTACATATCTCATGGGATTGTACTGCTCTCCTCCGCTATTGGAGGCAAATCTGAGATCTACTTTGGGTCAAACTGGGAGTGACATTAGCTCTGATGAGCTGCTTGGCTCCACTACATGACACTGCAGGCTTACCATCTTTGCCTCACCACACAACTCACTAGCTTTCCACAGTCCTGGCAGTGGCAAAGGTTGAGATACTATGCCACTGGAAAACCGAGAAATCCCCATTTTACACGACATGGCTTGCCGACATGCACAACACGGCCACCTACGAAAGGTTAATCTACAAACTTAATGATCAGATGCACAAATACAATGAGACATAGGGCATGTTTTTCCGACCCTGATTCTCTAGATGTAACATTCAGAACAAGAGGGGTGTCAGTCTCTGGAATTCCTTTGCAAGTGCTCTGGGTGCCCCTGGGGTCGAGGCACTTGGAGGTTTTGCTCCTGAAAGGCCTCTAACGCATTCCCTGATGGAACGTTGAAGTATATGGGATGTTGCTCGTCTGTCAGCCTCAGGGGAGTACGGGGGTCGTAGGCAGGGTTTTTCAGGCTTTGACCATCTTTCCTGCAGGTTTCCCTCCAGGAGGGACTGTTGCCATTTAATTTTGTTCGCATAGGCCATCTGGGGCTTGTCATTGACCCTTGTATATGGTGTGTTCTGGGAGGACGCTGCGATCAGTTCCACTGGGTGGAATGGAGGGTTGAGGAGGGGGGTAAAGTGGTTTCCATGCGCTTAGGGGTGTGGTACGTTTCGTTACAGATTTTGTATGGACTGTCTACTTTATACTGCATGGATTGACCTGTCATCATTATTCTATCTTCTTCTTTCTCATAGTCCTTTTTCTTGGAGTTTAGTTTGAGATTACTGTTTGTATGAACCCCTCCGGCCCTTGTACGACATTTTGTGAAAGGTAATAAAGAATTGCAATACAAACACAATGATGGAGACCCCTGTAAAGCTAACAGATCATGATGCTAATAAAGAATATATTTATCCTGCAAAACTTTAAAGGTAATTCAGGAGGTGGGGGCGTAGCTTAGTCAGTGAGATTTGGAGAGTGTGGATCCCAAATATTCTAACTAAAAAAACAAAAGTTGCAGGTTGGAGGGGTGAGATGACCAAGGTTCAGGATAGACTGTTTCCATGAGGAACAGGATCAGTAACGATATGCATTAGGTAGGAAGATAAACGATGGAATGGAATGCTATCCAGAGTGATTGCCACTGATTAGACTATTTGCAAGAATTCATCACATCACATTTTGGGTGTTTGATTGCCAGCTGTATGCCTGGAACAGTGAGACTGACATAGCTTGCCAAACCTTCTACTGCCAATGTTTGTGAATTCCAAAGTGTAGTAACTTTGCACACATCCAAGGAATATGTCAATGGCCGTACCCATTCAATGAGTATGTCAGTGGGTGCAGATTCACTACTTTTTTGGTAAACCCATCACTATATATATTTAAGACCCCGAACCAAAACAAATAATATGTTAAAACCTCTTGCTGAAATAAGAACAATGAGAAAAACTGGCATAGACATAATTGACCTAACTTAGGGCCACAGACCCAACTACCAAACCTAGAATGCATTTGAGGGATGTCACACCCAAATACCCCCCTGAAGCTACAGCCCTGCCTATCCTACCTGTACCTGGTAGTTGTCCTTGATAACTCATGACTACGGTCACATACAACACAACAGCCTTGAGTCACTGCACTGGGATCACTTATTTTAAATGTATTTTCACTGCACACAGTCTACTTCATCTCTGCTACAAGAAGCCTTTATGGCAGAGTTGTCAAATTGGTGCATGTGGACAGGGCTCCATGTTTCTAGTCTTCGCCTTTTACAAATCATTTTATCAAGTGAGTGACAGCCCTATGTACTAAGCCTGAGTCGTAAATAGGGGAGGGTGTGCAGGCAATTAATTACAAAGGCATGCCAGCCACAGCTGAGCCATGTGTCTGGCTTGGTTCCTTCTAAGAGCCTGTGCACAAGCTGAGCCATAAAAACATTTGGCATGTATATCATGCAACAAACATAATATAAAATTGCTACAATCGCTTCAAAATTCAAAAAAGTGTATTTATTTAACATGTGGAAGCGTTTCACCTTGGTGCATCAGATTATATCACTGCATAGCCAGACAGTTATTAACCCCTTCGCTGCTAGGCCTTTTACCCCCCCTGTGCTAAGCCTTTTTTGGGCTATTTGGGGTAGTTCGCGCTTAGGCCCCTGTAACTTTTTGACCACATAAGGTATCCACGCCAAATTTGCGTCCTTTTCTTCCAACATCATGGGGATTCTAATGGTACCCAGGATTTGTGGATTCCCCTGGAGGGGACCCAGAAATTAGCCAAAATACAGCTAAATTTTGTTTTTTTAGAAAAATGGGAAAAAGAGCTGCAGATGAAAGCATCTGGTTTTTCCCTGCAAATGGTATCAACAAAGGGGTTGTTGTGCTGAAATCACCATCTTCCCAGCTTTCAGGAACAAGCAGACTTTTGTCAGAAAACCAAAAATGTTTACACAGTTTTGGCATTTTTCTGGGACGTAGCCTATTTCTGCTATTTTTTCTGCCTTCAACCTCCTTCCAGTTAATGGTAGAAATGGGTATGAAAGCAGTAATGGATCCTGGAATGCTATACATTTTAGAAAAGTAAACAAAATGCTGAATTCAGCAAAGTTTCTTTATAGAAACTAACAGTTGAATATAGGAAAAATTGAAAATTAGTTGAAAAAAACAGCCATTTGTGTCAACCTTTTCACCTGTAACATCTTCTAATTATGACAGCTGTTTGAAAGCAATATACCGTTACATCCGCTGAACCTTTCTGGTTGTGGGGATATATAGGACTTGTAGGTTCATCAAGAACCCGAGGAACCCAGAGCCAATAACTGAGCAGCGTCTTGCAATGGTTTTTTATTATGTACCGGGTATATAGCAATTAATTTGGGAAAATATATACATGGAAAAATCGGTATGAAAGACACCTATGTATTTCTGAAATTGGAACAAAATATAGAGTTTAGAAACAGTAGATATTTGCACATTTCCGAAATTGTGAGTACCCATACTAGCATGAGAATTATAGGTCATTTTTCAAAATGACTTCTTTTTTACACATCGTCTGTCATTTGGAAGGCAGAAATGCATCAAAAGTCAATAGGTAATGACAGTTGCTCTACAATTCTGTGTTACCCTAAGTCTCCCGATAAAAATGGTACCTCACTTGTGTGGGTAGGCCTAGTGCCCGCGACAGGAAACGGCTCAAAACGCAACGTGGACACACTTTATTTTTACAGTGAAAACTGACCCTTTTTTTGCAAAGTGCCTAGCTGAGGATTTTGAACCCTAGCTATGCCGGCACCTAGGGAAACCTAGCAAACCTATACATTTTTAAAACTAGACGACCAGTGGAATCCAGGATGCGGTGACTTGACTGGCTCTCACCAGGTTCTGTTACCCAGAATCCCTTGCAAACCTAAAAATGTGTAAAAAAAACCACATTTTCCTCAAATTTCTGTGGTGCAAAGTTCTGGAATCTGCGTGGATACACAAAATTCCACCCACCCCACATTCCCCAAAGTCTTCCGAGAAACATGGTACCTCACTTGTGTGGGTAGGCCTAGTGCCCGTGACAGGAAACGGCCCAAAACACAACGTGGACACACCACATTTTCACAGTGAAAACTGACCCTTTTTTTGCAAAGTGCCTAGCTGTAGATTTTGAACCCTAGCTCTGCCGGCACCTAGGGAAACCTAGCAAACCTATACATTTTTGAAAACTAGACACCCAGGGGAATTCATGATGGGGTGACTTGACTGGCTCTCACCAGGTTCTGTTACCCAGAATCCCTTGCAAACCTCAAAATGTATTTAAAAAAACACATTTTCCTCACATTTCTGTGGTGGAAAGTTCTGGAATCTGCGTGGAGCCACAAAATTCCACCCACCCCGCGTTCCCCAAAGTCTTCAGGGAAAAATGGTACCTCACTTGTGTGGGTAGGCCTAGTGCCCGCGACAGGAAACGGCCCAAAACGCAACGTGTACACACCACATTTTCACAGTGAAAACTGACCCTTTTTTTGCAAAGTGCCTAGCTGTAGATTTTGAACCCTAGCTCTGCCGGCACCTAGGGAAACCTAGCAAATCTATACATTTTTGAAAACTAGACACCCAGGGGAATCCAGGATGGGGTGACTTGACTGGCTCTCACCAGGTTCTGTTACCCAGAATCCCTTGCAAACCTCAAAATGTGTAAAACAAAAAACATTTTCCTCACATTTCTGTGGTGGAAAGTTCTGGAATCTGCGTGGATCCACAAAATTCCACCCACCCCGCATTCCCCAAAGTCTTCCGAGAAAAATGGTACCTCACTTGTGAAGGTGGGTCAAGTACCCGCGACAGGCAAGGGCCCAAAACCTATTGAGGCGACATCAAAATTACCTATCACAAACCAACCTGGTTTGGCAAGGGGGTCCCATTTGTTTTTGGCCCCGGGCTCGGCGGCCATCCGAAACCTACCAAACCCACACATTTCTGAAAAGTAGACACCCGGGGGAGTCCTGCAAAGTATGGCTTGCGTGGGTCCCCCATCATTCTCCTACCCAGAATCCCCTGCAAACCTCAAATTTAGCTGAAAAAATCACTTTTTTCTCACATTTCTGTGTGGGAAAGTTCTGAAATCTGCGTGGAGCCACAAAATTCCACACACCCCGCGTTCCCCAAAGTCTTCCAAGAAAAATGGTACCTCACTTGTGTGGGTAGGCCTAGTTCCCGCGACAGGAAACGGCCCAAAACGCAATGTGGACACACCTCATTTTCACAGTGAAAACTGACCCTTTTTTTGCAAAGTGCCTAGCTGTAGATTTTGAACCCTAACTCTGCCAGCACCTAGGGAAACCTAGCAAACCTATACATTTTTGAAAACTAGACACCCAGGGGAATCCAGGATGGGGTGACTTGACTGGCTCTCACCAGGTTCTGTTACCCAGAATCCCTTGCAAACCTAAGAATTTGACAAACAAAACACATTTTCCTTACATTTCTGTGGTGGAAAGTTCTGGAATCTGCGTGGATCCACAAAATTCCACCCACCCCGCATTCCCCAAAGTCTTCCGAGAAAAATGGTACCTCACTTGTGTGGGTAGGCCTAGTGCCCGCGACAGGAAACGGCCCAAAACGCAACGTGGACACACCACATTTTCACAGTGAAAACTGACCCTTTTTTTGCAAAGTGCCTAGCTGTAGATTTTGAACCCTAGCTCTGCCGGCACCTAGGGAAACCTAGTAAACCTATACATTTTTGAAAGCTAGACACCCAGGGGAATTCAGGATGGGGTGACTTGACTGGCTCTCACGAGGTTCTGTGACCCAGAATCCCTTGAAATTGAAATGAAATTTGTACTTGTAAAGCGCACCCATACCCCCAAAGGGGTGTCCAGGCGCTGTACGCATACCGCTGTGGAACCCTTCCTGGCTTTTCCCTGTGAAAATGTCCACTCCTGGGCACCCCAGGGTGAAGCCAGGCATCCCAGCGCTGTTGGGGCCGTTGTGGAGATTAAGCAAGCTATTGCCCAGAGTTGCAGAGTGGGACCCATGATTAGAATAGGCACCGAGGCGAGAATTATCAGGTCCGAGGAAATTGAGCCCAAGACCCGCCGAGGCCAGATCTCTGCATCAGGGTCTGCCGCTCTAACCATTGAGCCACACTTCTTCCTTGCAAACCTAAATATTTGTCAAAAAAAACACATTTTCCTCACATTTCTGTGGTGAAAGTTCAGGAATCTGCGTGGATCCACAAAATTCCACCCACCCAGTGTTCCCCAACGTCTTCAGAGAAAAATGGTACCTCACTTGTGTGGGTAGGCCTAGTGCCCGCGACAGGAAACGGCCCAAAACGCAACGTGGACACACCACATTTTCACAGTGAAAACAGACCCTTTTTTTGCAAAGTGCCTAGCTGTAGATTTTGAACCCTAGCTGTGCCGGAACCTAGGGAAACCTAGCAAACCTATACATTTTTTAAAACTAGACACCCAGAGAAATCCAGGATGGGGTGATTTGACTGGCTCTCACCAGGTTCTGTTACCCAGAATCCCTTCCAAACCTCAAAATTTGTCAAAAAACACATTTTCCTCACATTTCTGTGGTGGAAAGTTCTGAAATCTGCGTGGAGCCACAAAATTCCACCCACCCTGCGTTCCCCAAAGTCTTCAGGGAAAAATGGTACCTCACTTGTGTGGGTAGGCCTAGTGCCCGCGACAGGAAACGGACCAAAACACAACGTGGACACACCACATTTTCACAGTGAAAACTGACCCTTTTTTTGCAAAGTGCCTAGCTGTAGATTTTGAACCCTAGCTCTGCCGGCACCTAGGGAAACCTAGCAAACCTATATATTTTTGAAAACTAGACACCCAGGGGAATCCAGGATGGGGTGACTTGACTGGCTCTCACCAGGTTCTGTTATCCAGAATCTCTTGCAAACCTCAAAATGTGTCAAAACAAATACATTTTCCTCACATTTCTGTGGTGGAAAGTTCTGGAATCTGCGTGGATCCACAAAATTCCACCCACCCCGCGTTCCCCAAAGTCTTCCGAGAAAAATGGTACCTCACTTGTGTGGGTGGGTCAAGTACCCGCGACAGGCAAGGGCCCAAAACCTATTGAGGCGACATCAAAATTACCTATCACAAACCAACCTGGTTTTGCAAGGGGGGTCCCATTTGGTTTTGGCCCCGGGTTCGGCGGCAATCTAGGGAAACCTACCAAACCCACACATTTCTGAAAACTAGACACCCGGGGGAGTCTAGCGAGGTATGGCTTGCGTGGGTCCCCCAACATTCTCCTACCCAGAATCCCCTGCAAACCTCAAATTTAGCTGAAAAAATCACTTTTTTATCAAATTTCTGTGTGGGAAAGTTCTGGAATCTGCGTGGATCCACAAATTTCCTCCCACCCAGCGTTCCCCCAGGTCTCCCGATAAAAATGGTACCTCACTCTCGTGCGTGGGTCAAGGACCCGCGACAGGCAAGGGCCCAAAACCTATTGAGGCGACATCAAAATTACCTATTACGAACCAACCTGGTTTTGCAATGGGGGTCCCATGAGTTTTTGGCCCCAGGCTCGGCGGCCATCTACCTACCAAACCCACACATTTCTGAAAACTAGACACCCGGGGGAGTCCAGCGAGGTATGGCTTGTGTGGGTCCCCCAACATTCTCCTACCCAGAATCCCCTGCAAACCTCAAATTTAGCTGAAAAAATCACTTTTTTCTCCAATTTCTGTGTGGGAAAGTTCTGGAATCTGCGTGGATCCACAAATTTCCTCCCACCCAGTGTTCCCCCAGGTCTCCCGATAAAAATGGTACCTCACTTGTGTGGGTAGGCATAGTGGCTGCAACAGGAAATGGCCCAAATCGTACTGTGGAGACTTCAAAATTACCTATAACAAAACTACCTGGTTTTGGGGGGCACCTGGGGTTTTGGCCCGGGCTCGGCGGCCATCTTGGGGAAACTACAAACCCAAACATTTCTGAAAACTAAACACCCGGGGAGTCCAATGAGGTATGGCTTGCGTGCATCCCCCAACGTTTTCCTACCCAGAATGCCCTGCAAACCTCAAATTTAGCTGAAAAAAACACATTTTCCACATATTTTTGTGTGGAATCACCGTGCCGGCACAAATGTCCTACCCCACAGCGTTCCCCTTAGTCTCCCGAGTAAAATGATACCTCACTTATGTGGGTGGGGCAAGGGCCTGTGACTGGGAAGAGC
This sequence comes from Calotriton arnoldi, assembly GCA_963921515.1. Classification (NCBI taxonomy): domain Eukaryota; kingdom Metazoa; phylum Chordata; class Amphibia; order Caudata; family Salamandridae; genus Calotriton; species Calotriton arnoldi. Next base: position 520,511 of record CAWUFW010006804.1, read on the forward strand.
CTAAAACAGAGGGATTAAGGGTATAGCACTGAGAATTCTAAGCCTTACATTTTTTTTAAAAATACGTTTTTAGCCAATTCTGCATTGGACACCCACACAAGTGAGGTATAATTTTACTCGGGACACTAAGGAGAACGCTGTGGGGTAGGACATTTGTGCCGGCAATGTGATTCCTCACAAAAATATGTGGAAAATTTGGGTTTTTCAGCTAAATTTGAGGTTTGCAGGGCATTCTGGGTAGGAAAACGTTGGGGGATCCACGCAAGCCATACCTCATTGGACTCTCCCGGGTGTTTCGTTTTCAGAAATGTTTGGGTTTGGTAGTTTCCCAAGATGGCCGCCGAGCCCGGGGCCAAAAACTCATGGGACCCCCATTGCAAAACCAGGTTGGTTTGTGATAGGTAATTATGATGTCGCCTCAATAGGTTTTGGGCCCTTGCCTGTCGCGGGTCCTTGACCCACCCACGCGAGTGAGGTACCATTTTTATCGGGAGACCTTGGGAAACGCTGGGTGGGAGGAAATTTGTGGATCCACGCAGATTCCAGAACTTTCCCACACCGAAATATGAGAAAAAAAAGATTTCTTCAGCTAAATTTGAGGTTTGCAGGGGATTCTGGGTAGGAGAATGTTGGTGGACCCACGCAAGCCATACCTCGCTGGACTCCCCCGAGTGTATAGTTTTCAGAAATGTGTGGGTTTGGTAGGTTTCCTAGATGGCCGCCGAGCCCGAGGCCAAACTCATGGGACCCCTTGCAAAACCAGGTTGGTTTGTGATAGGTAATTTTGATGTCGCCTCAATAGGTTTTGGGCCCTTCCTGCCGCGGGTACTTGGCCCACCCACACAAGTGAGGTACCATTTCTATTGGGATACTTGGAGAAATGCTGGGGGGTAGGAAATTTGTTGTTTCTTTCTGAAGCGTGAAAATTTTGGCACAATAATGCAAGGAAAATGTGACAGTCACATTTTGAGCTTTGCAGGACATTGTGGATAAGATAACTTGTTGGGATCCACAAGAGAGACATCACCATGTACTCCAATGGGTGTTTAGTTTACGACAATATCTACAGTTGGTAGGTTTTTCTTAGATGGAATGTACACCTTGGCAGAGAGACAAAAAAGACAAATATTACTGCACAGCCATCTATTCTTCAAGCACACACACATACTGGTTGGATTTGGCACGAGTGCGAGTGATGGTTCAGTATATAAAATTTTATTAGCAAGAGATTTCACAAAAATGAAATGCACTGTCAATAATTGAAAGGACAAAAACTGAACCAGTGACACGCAGCTCGTGAGCTGTAAAGCCACGTCAAGGCCCCAACCGCTTTACAGGCCATTCATACACCTTTCATACGTGTGACATACAAAATCATTCACACCACCAGCCGCGGGCCCCGCACATTACAACACTCACACCAGCAGACAGAGCCATTCAAGGGCCCATCACTTTCACACACCCACATTCCTGACACAGCAACCACACCAGCTCACGGAGTGGCATTTGGCTAGCAGGGTGTGTAGTGACCAGCAGCAAGTCACTACTCACACACCGCCAGCCAAGCGCCAGTCCACGCACATCGCCAGCCGAGAACCAGTCCACGCACACCGCCAGCCGAGCGCCAGTCCACGCACACCGCCAGCCGAGCGCCAGTCCACGCACACCGCCAGCCAAGCGCCAGTCCACGCACACGCCAGCCAAGGGCCAGTCCATGCACACCGCCAGCCAAGCGCCAGTCCACGCACACCGCCAGCCAAGCGCCAGTCCACGCACACCGCCAGCCAAGCGCCAGTCCACGCACACCACCAGCCAAGCGCCAGTCCATGCACACCACCAGCCAAGCGCCAGCCTACACACACCGCCATCACATTTAGGATTTTTTTATACAAAAAAGAAAACACAAATTGCAAATAGATACAAATCTACTAACACAAAATCTGAAACTAAATACATTGCACAAATGCCAACCTTGAAACTGAACACAAAATATAAAACAATAGAGACCAGGCAGTTCACTTTACCACTCATGGATGCTCCCAAAATTCTTTTGCGTGTGGTACATTCTAAAACAAGCAGGCACACACAGCGTAGGGTTAGAAGGACACTCGGGGCAGTACATACGAGTCTCCTTCTGCGTACCTCTTCGCCAACAGACTCTACATCTCCTACTGGGAAAGTCTTTTGAGGGTGTGGGAGGAATGTGATCAGGAAAGTGGCGATCTTTCAATCTAGCCACATCCTCCACCACTCCAACTCTAGGAACACTTGCCTGTTCCACTACAACAAGGCTGCCTATTACAGACTCCTGAAACTTAGCAAAAGTCATCTTTGACTCAGGACAACAATCCTTGAATACAACAAAAGCATTAAAGGTTGCCAAGTGGAAAAGATGGATAGCCAACTTCTTATACCAAATATAAGCCTTACGAAGAGCAATGTAAGGTTCCAACCTCTGATCTACTCTATCAACACCACCCATATGCCTACTATAGTCTAAAATGCACACAGGTTTGCGCGCTTCAGCAACCTGACCCCAAACAGTCACAGGTGAAGTGCTTTCATCATGGATGGTAGTCAGCATGTAGACATCTCTCCTGTCTGAAAACTTCACAGCTATAAGTTCCTCGCAACGCAATGCACTGCACTGTCCCCGCACAAGCTTTTGACAAACAAGTTCTTTTGGGAAACCTTTACGGTTAGAGCGGATTGTGCCACAGGCAACAGTGTCCACTTTGGCCAATTCCCTGAACAACCGTACACCAGTGTAGAAGTTATCTACATATAAATGGTGACCTTTGTTAAAAAGTCCTCTACCAAGTTCCCACACAATTTTCTCAGTCACTCCAAAAGTGGATGGACAACCAGGGGGATTAATCCTGGATTCCTTAACAGTGTACACCCTGAAATTAGAGACATATCCAGTCCTACTGTCACACAGCATATACATCTTAATTCCATAGCGTGCCCTCTTACTAGGAATGTATTGCCTAAAACCAAGCGGCCCTTGAACAAGACCAAAGACTCATCCACTGCTATTTCTTTCCCTGGAGCATAGATCTCAGAAAATCGATCTACAAAGTGATCAATGACAGGCCGAATCTTAAAAAGACGGTCACAATCAGGGTGATCTCGTGGCAACGCTAAACCATTATCAACAAAATGCAGCATCCGAAGCAGAAGCAAATACCTATCACGACTCATGACTGCCGGAAATATAGCCGTTGCCATCAAGGGACTAGTATACCAATATGAAGACATTGAGGGCTTCCTTAGCAAGCCCATCAAAAAAGTTAAACCCAAGAACTTCTTCATCTCTTCCAGATTTGTGGGAGTCCACCGGGTAGCTCTAGATTGGGGCCTAAGGCTGGCACTGTTGTCCCTCAAAAACTGTTCGGCATACAAATTAGTCTGCTCAACAATCTCTGCCAAAAATACATTGTCCATAAACAACTGAAAAAAATGTATCGGCAAAAAGTTTTCAGTATTCACTCTACACCCTGGAACACCAGTAAAGTCTGGCAATACCGGCTGCACCATGCCTGGGGCAACCGAGAGGTCAGCACTTCCAATGGGAAACCTTGCAGCCCCAGGCTGCAGCCCAGATGCCTCTTGCTGCACTATCGGCACATCAATATCCTCCTCTAAAACAGGCACTTCATCCGCACTAAGAGTAGCTTCATCCGCACTAAGAGTAGCTTCATCCGCACTGAGAGTAGCTTCATCATCCGATGATTCCATGTGGAGAGAAAACTCACTGCCTGAATCTTCCACTCTCTCCTCTGCCTCAGATGCAGAGTCAGTCTCTGAACCATGGTCAGAGGAAGACTCAAAAAGCATATCAACAACCTGCTGAGCAGTAATCCTGTGGCTAGCCATTATCCTTATTAAGAAAGGAGACTGCACAAACAAGTCAACAACAACCAACACTGTGCAAAATAAGTAAGTAAAAAAAATGTGTGCCTTTATCACAAAGATCTATATACTCAAAAACTATACGATTCACTTGCAAGAGACAGCTACACTCACTAGCACCTACTCTGCAGAGACACAGCAAAAACCAACGATATCCCACTAGAAAGAAAAAAACAAAACCAATTACTCACAAGACAACAAAATACACATCGAGCACAAATGCAAAAAGTATTTGACACTCAAAAAACAGAAGCCAAACATACTGCTATTATTACACCATTTGCAAAAACACATTCATGCAGAGAAATGAAACTCATTTACATTGTACAAAAAAAAGTCTCTTACCAAACACATGCAACTACACAATCAGCAGAACCACCAGTAACGAAACCGCAACCTGGAACAGTCTAAAGAGCAAAAGCCTTGAACTCGAACAAAAGGGAGAAATAAAGCATTACAATTGCAATTCACAAGAAATAAAACAATTAACATTATAACACGCTATGTCACTACCCAAATGGTCAATCTGCCAGATGGGCCTTGAAATAGGGCTGAGAAAAATGGGGGGTGATCTTGCCCAAGGGATTGGGTGAGGTTGTCTGCCAGGCCGATCTGTCTCCCAGGTGGGGCAGAAATGTGCCCCCCTTGCAAAAGAAATAAATCCCTGGAGCCTAGTAGGGTTTTCTGCCTCCCGCCTAGGGCAGAAAGGCCCAAAAAAGGGGCAGATCTGTCCCCAGGAGGGGCAGAAAAAACATTAACCAAATTGTACCCCCTTGGAAGCAACCATGTCGCTTCCATTACACACAAAACAAAATCCCTGGTGTGCCTAGTGGGTTTTCTGCCCCCCCCACCCCCTGGGGGCAGAAAGGCCAAAAAAACGGGCCGATCTGCCCCAGGGGGGGCAGAATAAACATATAAAAAAAATCTGCCCCCTGGAATTTTAAAGAGGTCCTTGGTGTCTAGTAAAGGCCAAAAAAAAGGGCCGATCTGCCCCCGGGGGGGGGGGGGGGGCAGAATACACACACACCCAAAAAATCTGCCCCCTGGAAGCGACTCTTGCCCAAGGGGTCGCTTCCATTTTAATTTGAAGGAAGTCCCTGGTGTCTAGTGGGGATTTCTGCCTCCCCCCCTGGGGGCAGAAAGGCCACAAAAACAGGCCAATCTGCCCCCTGGGGGGGCAGAATACACATTAAAAAAATATGCCCCCCGGAAGCGACCCTTGCCCAAGGGGTTGCTTCCATTCAAATTTTAAAGAACTCCCTGGTGTCTAGTGGGGGTTTCTGCCACCTCTGGGGGCATAAAGGCCAAATAAACGGGCCGATCTGCCCCCGGGGGGGCAGAATACACATTAAAAATAATATGCCCCCTGGAAGCGACCCTTGCCCAAGTGGTCGCTTCCATTTTTCTTTTTTTTAAATCCCTGGCTCTAGTGGGCTTTTCTGCCCCCCTGGGGCCAGAAACGCCAAAAAATGCAGGCGATCTGTCCCCAGGGGGGTGCAGAAATGTCTTACAAATATTTTGCCCCATAAGGAAGCGACCCTTGCCCAAGGGGTCGCTTCCTTTAAATAAATAAATAATCCCTGGTGTCTAGTGGGGGCATTCCTGCTGCACGATTGCGACGCTGTGCGCGGTCGTGCAGCAGGAATGCCTTGCATTGAGACATCAGGGGAGAGGAAAAACTCTTTCCTCTCCCCCGATGCCTCAATACATCCCAAATTCCCCCCCACCCCCGCCCCACCGGAGCAAGGAAACGTACCTCACTCCTCCTGGACGCCTGGAAGCAAATGGCTTCCAGTGCGTCCAGGGCTTCCTGATGACGTCGGGGCGCGCTGTGGGCGCTGACGTCATGGGATTGCCTGGGGGGGGTCGGGGTGGCAGTGGAAACTCTTCCACTGCCATCCCCCTTTGTGGGGGATAGATGGGCTGCCCAGGGGGGGAGCGCCAGCGCTTTCCCCATGGGTGGGTGCCATGACGGAGCGGTTCCGTCATGAGCACACGCCCACCGTTGCTCATGCCGGAACCGCTCCGTCATGAGCATGGAAAGGGTTAAAAGTGGTAGTTTTTAGAAACTTTCATGGCTTGCCACACAATAATAATGCCATTAGTGATCTAAGAGGCAAGTCATTAGTCATGTAAATTTATTTAAAAGCCCCTTGCACCACCGGTGCGTCACATTTATTATGGGAAAAAGTGACATGCCGGCGTCGCAAGAGGCTTGTAAATCAGCACCTACATGCCCAAATGTGGCCCAGATTCTTACTATAAATGGAGCAACATTGCAGTCTATAACATCAGACATAAGAGGTACTTGTACAATGTTGCACATCCTGAACTCCAGTGTTTGAAAGTGTGCTCATATGTGACAATAAAGGAAAAGGAGGCTCTTTGAAATAAAATATTTGCCTACAATTATACAATATGGACAAGCAGGGAAGCAGGTATTAATTGCAGGCTAGCTGGGTTCACATTTTGAAATTCAGCCACTGTTTTGTTTTTAATTCTTGACTCACGATGAGAAAAACCAAAGATGAGGTATCAGACCCAACTCAGGACCCCCAGACCCAACTGCCAAGTCAAGAATGCATTTATTTGAGGGTGTCACACCCAATCAACCCCCATGAAGATACACCCCTGTCCAGAAGAGAGCTTTACCATTGCAACAAATAGATTATTAAAATAGAGGTTAGATTTTTCAGTCAATGCATTCTGTTCCCCAAGTGATAGTAACAATATCCACAGATATTGATTTGGTTCATTGCCTGTTCCACTCAATGCTGTTGTCATCATTCCCAAAGAGGAATATGTCCCATGGGATAGCTCCCCTTTGTGATTCAGTTACCACCCACATTCTGGTGTCTGTAGCTGATCAAAGGTTTGCCACCACAATTGCAGTCACAAACTATTGATACATTACAAGCTAGAAAAAGGACACAGGTACCACACCCAATCCTATCTGCAATCCAGATAGGGTCGTAAAAACCATTTTCTGAGCCCTGGTACAACTGTTCTGACATGTAAAAGGCTCTTTTGGAAATGGTAAAAAGATTATTTATTGGTCGCTACCCTTGTGGTTTTGCGAATCACAGGCTTTGCATCTTTGCCAAATTCTCTGTCTGTCCACTCTCTTTACCTGTGCTGATCTGACACTCTCTCCATCCAAATTGCATTGCCTTCCAGGTCATACTTTACAAGGGTTGAAAAATAATACTGGGGTTCACTAATCTGAGGCTGTATCTCTTGCTGTCATCAACAAGAAAATGTCGGCAAGTTAAATGTCTTTGAATGCCAAATACCATTTTGCTTCAATGTGTAAAAACACATTAAGGAAAGTTTTTTATCTGCTGGCTGTGAGATAAAAATTTAAGTTACCTGACCTTAAAACTAAATTTATCTCAGAAGTCTATAGGATGTCCAATGTTCCCTAAATGTTGTATGGTTGTCAACTGAGCCCAGTCAGCTTGTTTGTGATCTGTCTATGCTCAGTGGGATGTGTCTTTCTTTCTGTCTCCTGTATTAATTCTTGAGTGGATATGCTCAAGATGTGTTTCTGGAAGTGTGCCTCTTGAAACCAGGTCTTGAGTTTGTTCATGCCTGTGGGAATGCAGTGTTCCTCTGGGCCCTCTCAGGATGCCACACTAATGGCCAGATTTACTAAAGCTTTCCACCAGTGCAAAGCGACGCAAGCTGATGCAAAGTCTGCAAGCAATCAATCAGTCACGATTTAGGAACTGCGATAAATCACCCATGAGAGTCTCAATGCACTTGAGTTGCACGCTGCTTTGTGGTAGTCTGTTCATTCGAACAGCCAGATCTTGAGTCCCTTTCTGAATTCCTGGAGTGATTGGGCAGCCCTGGAGGTGCAGTGGAAAGTTGTTCCATGCTTTGGCTGCCAGGTGTGAGAAGGAGCTTCCTCCACTGTTGCCTCGGTGGATCCAAGGTGTACCTGCGAGGGAGGCGGATCGTAGGTGTCTGGTCAGTTGGTGAAAGGTCATGCATTTGTTGATGTATTCTGGTCCTTTGTTGTGCAGGGCTTTGTATTCGTGGGTCAGCAACTTGAAATGGCATCTCTTCTGGATTGGGAGCCAGTGTAGCTTCTTTAAGTGCCGTGTGATGTGGGTTCGTCTACGGAGGTTGAGGATAAATCTTGCTGCTGAGTTTTGCATTGTCTGTAGTCTTTTCAGGAGGCGTGCGGTGATTCCTATGTGGAATGTGTTCCTGTAGTCCAGCCTGCTGGTAAAGGGGGCCTGCATGATGGTCCTTCTCATGTTGATTGGGAGACACCTGAAAATCTTGCAGAGCATGCGTAGGGTGTGGGAACAGGCGGATGAGACTGACTTTACCTGTTTCTTCATTGACAGCTGGCTGTCCAAGATGATGCCGAGGTTATGGACGTAGTCTGTTGGGGCAGGGGAAAGGGAAGGGCCAAGTTCAGTAGACCACAATGCGTCATTCCATGGCGAGGTGTTGTTCCCAAAGATGAGGACTTCTGTCTTGTACGAGTTGAGTTTGAGGCAGTTGTCCTTCATCCAGTCGGCGATGTTCATCATACATCTGTGGAAGTTGGCTCTGGTGGTGGATGGGTCTTCTGACAGAGAGAGGATGAGCTGGGTGTCGCCGGCATAGGAGATGATGTCGAGTCTGTGAAATCTGATGGTGTTGACCAGGGGGGTCATGCACACGTTGAAGAGGGTGGGGCTTAGGGACGACCCTTGGGGGACGCCGCAGATGATCTTCTTATGTTCTGAGGTGAACGATGGGAGACGGATTCTCCATGTTCTTTTGGTGGGGTATCAATCAATCAATCAATCATATCACTTGTAAAGCGCACTACTTACCCGTGAGGGTCTCAAGGCGCTGGGGGTTGGGGGTGCTGCTACTGCTCGAAGAGCCAGGTCTTGAGGAGTCTTCTGAAGGTCAGTAGGTCTTGGGTCTGCCGTAGGTGGGTGGGGAGGGTGTTCCAGGTCTTGGCGGCGAGGTGGGAGAAAGATCTGCCGCCGGCAGTCGTTCTTTGGATGCGGGGGACTGCGGCAAGGGCGAGGCCGGTGGAGCGGAGCTGGCGGGTGGGGGTGTAGAAGCTGAGTCGTCCGTTGAGATATGCTGGTCCGGTGTTGTGGAGTGCTTTGTGTGCGTGGGTGAGGAGCTTGAAGGTTATCCTCTTGTTGACGGGGAGCCAGTGCAGGTCTCTCAGGTGGGGTGTAATGTGGCTGCGGCGGGGGATGTCGAGGATAAGACGTGCAGAGGCGTTCTGGATGCGTTGCAGCCGTCTCAGGAGTTTGGCCGAAGTTCCTGCGTAGAGGGCGTTTCCGTAGTCCAACCTGCTGCTGACGAGGGCCTGGGTGACCGTTCTTCTCGTTTCGGTGGGGATCCACTTGTAGATCCTGCGGAGCATGCGGAGGGTGTTGAAGCAGGAGGAGGAGATGGCGTTGACCTGCTTAGTCATGGAGAGGGTGGAGTCGAAGATGACCCCTAGGTTGCGTGCGTGGTCGGTGGGTTTTGGAGCTGTTCCCAGTGTGGTCGGCCACCAGGAGTCGTCCCAGGCCGAAGGGGTGGAGCCGAGGATGAGGACCTCTGTCTTGTCCGAGTTCAGCTTCAGTCGGCTGTTCCTCATCCATTCGGCGACGGCCTTCATTCCTTCGTGGAGGTTGGTTTTGGCGGTGTGAGGGTCTTTGGTGAGGGAGATGATCAGCTGGGTGTCATCGGCGTAGGAGATGATGTTGAGGTCGTGCTGTCGTGCGACGTGGGCGAGAGGTGCCATGTAGATGTTGAACAGCGTTGGGCTGAGGGATGAGCCCTGGGGTACGCCGCAGATGATCTCGGTGGCATTGGAGCGGAAGGGGGGGAGGCGGACGCTCTGTGTTCTGCCGGAGAGGAAGGATGTGGTCCAGTCCAGGGCCTTCTCTTGGATCCCGGGTCGTGTAGGCGTGTTCGTAGTGTGCGGTGGCAGACCGTGTCGAAGACGGCTGACAGGTCCAGGAGGATGAGGGTCGCTGTTTCTCCGTTGTCTAGCAGGGTCCTGATGTCATCGGTGGCGGCGATGAGGGTGGTTTCGGTGCTGTGGTTGCTGCGGGACCCGGACTGGGACGGGTCCAGGATGCTGTTCTCCTCGAGGTAGCGGGTCAGTTGTTTGTTGACGGTCTTCTCGATGACCTTCACCGGGAACGGGAGCAGGGAGATGGGCTGGAAGTTCTTGAGGTCCTTGGGGTCCGCCTTGGGTTTCTTGAGTAAGGCGTTGATCTCGGTGTGCTTCCAGCTTTCCAGGAAGGTTGCTGTCTCAAAGGAGATGTTGATTACTTTCCGGAGATGGGGTGCGATGGCTGTGCTGGCTTTGTTGAAGATGTGGTGTGGGCATGGGTCTAATGGTGATCCGGAGCGGATGGGTATGAGGCGATCCATTTGAGGGCATCTCCCTGCATCCCGATATGGTGGAGTATGTTGATCAAGATGTGATGGGGGACGGAGTCGAAGGCAGCTGACAGGTCCAGGAGGATGAGGACTGCCATTTTACTGCTGTCCAAGAGGGCCCTGATGTCGTTGGTGGGTGCAGTCAGGGCTGTCTTGGTGCTGTGATTGGCTTGGAATCCAGACTGAGAGGGGTCCAGGAGGTTGTTTTGTTCCTGAAGTTCGGGGAGTTGCTGGTTGATTGCCTTCTCGAGAACCTTCAATAGAAAGGGGAGCAGAGAGATGGGCCTGTAGTTCTTCGGTTCTGCTGGCTCAGCGGATGGTTTCTTCAGGAAGGGCCTAACCCAGTTCTTAATTTGGGCCTGTGAATTCTGGTGCTCAGCACTGGCCCTTAACTGTCAACACCGGCGCTGGTGACAGTCTGAAAGAAGGTGGCGCTGTCTGGCTAATTTAGAGAGGACCACAAGAACAGTCAATTATTAATTCAAAATACATTAAAAATGACTATTACCTGCCGCCCAAGCCATTCTTATAGATTGTTTAGTGTTCGACCTGGGTAGGTATGTAAGGTGAATAGTTTGAATTGTCACACTTATAGGAGTGTGAGGGTTAGTAGTTGTGTTGTTACTATCATTGGCAGCATGGCAGGGGCAATTTGTTGTGCAAGCTGTAGTGGCCTCCAGATGATCCCTGGCACTTTTTATTTTACAAATTAAGCATTGGCCTAACCCCAGCATGTTTCCAGACCTCATGGAAGTAGGGTGAGGTGATGGAGGTGTTCAGGACTTTCTTGATCTTGTTGCCAATCATCTTGCTCACAAGGTTGAAGCCGTGGTGGGGACAGGGGTCCATGGGTGCACCCAAATGCACGGAGTTCATGATGGAGATCGTGTCTTGAGTAGTGAGAGTCCCAATGTGTGAGCAGGTGTTCGGAGTTTGTGTTCGTGGGTGGGAGCAGGCTGATGCTGTCACTGGCGGGGGTTGGAAGTTTTCATAGATGACTGAGATCTTGTCGTGGAGGACGTCCGCCAGGGTGTCACACAGTACTTGGGAGGGGGTGATGTCATTCTTGGTGGTTGCGGGACTGAAGAACTCCTTTACAATGGCAAAGAGCTCCTTGCTGTGGTTTGTGCTGGTTTCTATGCGGGCTGCTAGGGCATTCTTCTTTGTTTTTTCAGGAGGCCATGGCACTGGTTGAGTGCTGTTTTGAAGGTGGTATGGTCTCCTGTCTCTTTGCTGGTCTTGCAAGGGTATTTTCAGCACATAAAGTGGTTAGTGCTAGAAAGGTTACTTTAACTCAGCACAAAATCCCATTTGGTCCACTTTACATTACTTTGCCTTGCTTTACTATCAAAGGGTGTATGACTGGGACATTATTGGGATGGATCAGCACAACTATCAATGGGTTTTAATGCAAAGCCCAATCTACAAAGATAGTAAGACCAGGCTTTGCATCAAAAACTAAAGCCTCCCTGAAGCTGGCATTTAGAAAGGGAAATATGTTTATATTTCCAAAACACCCATGCATTGCATGTGTGCTGAAGCTGACAGCACAACTCCAGTCCTGGTGTGCTTCTGTGTTTTTCTAAGCATATGTATTTATTCTGAATTTATACTGCAAGTGTATTCTTCCCCTACAACTTCTATTTCTGACAGCTCACATTCAACTCTGCACCTTGATGCAATGCTGTGCATCATGCATGGCAGCCTGTTTGTGTGCCAACAGAGGGAATGACAGCAGCCTGTACATTTTTGCAGATAAGCCTCTGCTCTGTGTTTGCACCTATGATGCAATGCAGCACAGTAACTTTGGTTTCTGCTCTGCATGAAACATTATTACATCTGCCATTTAGTGTGCCCGCAATGTTATAAAGACCTCACTGCCTTGTTAAGGGAAAGTAAGCAGTGTGACTAACTGTGATTGCAGGAGAATGATTGATTGTATGCCTGCAATGGATGGTTGTGGTGAACTTGATGTGTGAATGCCCTGATTGGTTGAATGCCTGCAGCGGAGTGGCTGTAGTGAACTTAATGTGTGAATGCCCTAATTGGTTGTGTGCCTGCAGCATAGCGGCTGTGGTGAACTTGATGTGTGAAAGCCCTGAAGTCAATAGTCAGGCCTGGAAAAAGTGAGTCCAAAACCTGTTGTGGACACACTTAAATAAACCTACAACAATCTCTATCAGGTTTGCAAATGCACCTTACTAGCCCTGATGTCCAATGTGAAACACATAGTTTCATATGTAACCTTCTTTTGTTACATCCCATGCAACAATGCTTTATGGTTATTATTCATTTGGTAAAATGTCTTCCTACTTCATGAATGTTCTGGAGAAACCAGTGCTTAAATTGAGCCTGTGGTTTCCAGTGTTCGGCACTAGCACTTAATTGCCAGAACCTGCACTTTTGACAGCTGCCACATGGGGGTGCTGTTTGTGCAATTTAAAGATGAGCAGAAAAACAGTTGTTTGTTGATTCAATATACATTAAAAGCAACTAATACCTGCCACCCAAGCCGAATAATCTTAAAGCTTTGGCAGCTTCAAACTGTCTGAATTGTCACACTTGTACCAGTATGATGGTTAGTAGTTGTGATAGTGCAATGGCAATGTGTGGTGCAAACTGCGGTGGTCACCTGACGAGGGCCCTAGTACTTGTTTTTTTACAAATCAAGCACTGACAGAAACCAATTTAGAGAGAAGAAACATGTGCCAGGGTGCTGAGAAAACATAAAATGATTGCAGACTCTGGTGCAGGCTTTGGCCATGCCCCTGTGTGTGGTTGGGGGGGCAAAAAGTTATGATTCCCTCATTGGGGTGTAACCCTCATCAGGTTATTGTGTACATAATTCTGTAGAACATCTGTCTGGCAGGAGTGATGTCAGTGCACCAAACCGAGAGAGACTCTGAGTTTACTTGTACTGTGCAGGGTTCGAGGCAACAGTGGGGTGGTCACGTATGTGGGTGCGCATTGGGGTGGTTATATATGATAGTGCATTTCCAGAATTTTTTTTTTGTTCTATACGAAAACCTGTGTATATATGTCTGTCTCTCCTCTGCAAAACGTTCCCATGCCAGACAAAGCTGAATCACTCTCTGGCATTATCATAGGAATATTGGGGTAGGGGCTATGGTTGACAGCAATGCATGACGGTTGGGAGAGAGAAGTGAACATGAGGGGACCATATCATAAGGACAGATGGGCTGAGGGCTAGAGCTGTATCCATTTCATTGACCTTGAAGATTCCTTCATACAGTTTAACATTGGAGAAGCTCTTGACTTTAGGACACTTACAGGACCTCTCTTTGACTTATCCTGAGACAGCCCCGTGCTCTAATGATAGAAGTGGTGAGAGCCAGCTCTCTACCTCACTATAGAGCTACAGGTTGAGTGACTGACCCCCTGGTAAAAAGTGCTCGGAAGAATCATCTGGATTCCAGATTTTAGATCTTTGGGGGATGGGGCTCATTCCATAACTTTGATGGAAGACATGCTCGTGGGACAGAGAGAAAGAGTCAGTGATGACGTGAACATGTGTGGAGGGTCATTACTGTAAAGATTCCGATCCTTCAAACACAAGGAAGTGGTTTACTTTATCAGCCACAGCAGGGGTTGGCAGGGGCTGTATATCAGCATAGCATCAAGACAGTTATTGTCTGCCATTAATATTGTGACCTAAATATCATTTACATAAATATAATCCGATTGTGTGTAAAAATTTTAATTAACTCCAATGGGGAATAAATGAAATTTAACTTAATAGTGATCCGATTTAAATAATGGACAGACCAAGTTGTTAGATTTAGTAAGTGTGGAGATAAATGACATCTGAAGTAAGATTCTGAGCCCACCCAAACCTCAAACAGAACATGAGCATGGACTGGAAGTATACACCACAAACTTTGCATAAATCCTTCGTGTCGAGAAAAGGCTTATAAGCAGGTTACCTCCCATGCCTACTTTTCAGAGAATTTGTTTAAATCATTCTAAATATGGTTTTAAAACCCGTACAGTTTGCCACATTCTTTGACAGGCAAGCAAGGCAGTATATGAATAAAAACATTTAGCGGTGTTGTAAAATATGCATTGAAATTGTTTGTTACTCTAAAATATATTGTATTTTATACAGTCCCTCTTGAGCCAAATACATTAAAAAGTTGTCATCACGTAAGTGTTAAGTAGGTGCACGTGACGGAGCAGGGTAAACGAAAAAATTTTAACCTCCTAATATTTATGTTGAATAAATAACACACAGGTTAGTCTCAGTAAATAACCAACCATGTATGTTACATAAAAAGGGTTATGGGTAACACGCTATATCTGTGCAGACTAATTTACTTACAATTGTTAACGTGGATAACATAAGCCTAATAATTTGCGTACTAATTAGAATAATAAATGCATGATTTGTGCTTGGAATTAAACTGTGTAGTGGCAAAGTAAAGCGTTGGTAAGTAAGAGATGGCTTTATATGTCGCTTTGCTAGGTAATACCTAATTGGGGTACGTAGAATGACGGGAGGGAAACGAAAAGGTTTATATTCTTTATTCTTAACTTTGTTCTGTTTATCTTTATAATAGTGCGCTTTAGGCCTGCTGTGCCGCGATGTAAAAATGGCCGCCATGGCAAAACAAGCTAGAATACGCAAGCGCGAGAGGGGTGTTGAAATAAAGAAAGGCTGTGAACAAGAGGGATCATGTGACCGTTCCAAAGCCTAGGATGGAAGCGTGGTCAAGGCTGCAATGACCTTATTATACAACGTGTGCCAAAGAAGGACATAGCGAAAAGCGTGAGAAGTTTCAGTGAATATGTGAATGAACAATGAACTGTTCAACTTAAAAGTATCAGAAAAGGATACAGATTGAAACCTAAGAACGGATGAGTAATGTCATGAACCCGTGAGAAATGACAGAAGTATGAACTTTCCACAAAGAACTGGTTGGAACAAGGATATTCATAATGAGATGTATGCTGACCCCAAATGGAGCAATTAGAGAGAATCTCGCCCATAAAGATGTAACATTTTCACTTAGTAAGCTAGTATTAGGGTATAAGAAGGCCTACTCTTGGGGGGGGCGGGTTGAACCAATTTTTGATGCTGATGGCTGATGAACTGATGCTGCTGCTGCTGCTGCTGCTGCTATTTTATATTTTTGATTGAGCACGAGACGCTGCTGTTGGAGAACCTTTTTGTTTTTGATAGATTTTCCATTTAATACTATTAGACCTTTTATTCTTAAGATACTAAAGGGAAAGGAACGAGAAGGCCTGTTTTTCCAGGACAGATAGATAGTTATTCGGGAGTTCCATGCTGTGATCTGAATTCATTGCTGTGACGAACTTTATTTTTCCATCTAATAGGTATGCATTGCAATTTAAATTTATTCTTATAATGATGCTAAATGTAATAATCTGAATACTAAATTTGAAACTTATTCATGCTTCTAAAAATTATATAAACTTTATTATCTTTAAAACAATGAGTCAGTGGTTCTTTAGCTCAATGATAAATGTAAATGTTTAAAGGTTTATTGTGATTGAGCTGGTCTTAATCGCCATCAACTAATTCCTACTAGTTGGTCCATCGACCAATGAGCGGAATACCTTAAAGCTTGAGAAGTATTATGTCGTTTTAAAAAGGTATCCCGTCTCCTTCCAGCAAATCATTAACTGTTTTCTCCTAGGTAAGAACGGATGAAATCCAGGGAATATATGAGAGAGTGAATGTATATGCGGTGTTATGGGCCCCACCGTCATATGGATATAGTTGTGTTTAAGAGGGATATTTGTACCTGGACGTCCAAAGCATCTAGGAGAAGAAATTGTATTGATAGCGCTGGATCAGATTTCTTGGTAGCAGAGTTATGGTTACTATAGATTAGTTTGGTGATTATTGATTATTGATTATTGATTATTTTATGTCTAACACTTTATGTTGAGTCGCGTTATGTTATATGTAAGTCAAAGTTTTGACGCTTCGGGGAAGTAGGAAGTGGAACACATGTGGCAAGAGAAGTCACATGGAATAGTGCATTGTCTGAGTTCATATTGGTGATAACACAGGTTGTGTTATGATAGGGACATTTTCTGTATAAAAGGTGTGTGAGTGAAACAGCAACCGGTTTTCTTGTGAAACTCTGGCCTTAATTCTCAGGAGCAGTGTAGTTTCCACATGTGTTTTATCCCCAGAGAAACGGGTTTACCCCTTGCTTGAAAGAAGGGTAAGGTAGAGGGAAGTGCTACACTTATCGAACGAAACTGTATTCTTGCGAGCTAGAATAAACTGTCACTTTTGTTTAGCGAAATCAGACAATGGAAATGTGTTTTTAATGTTGTAACTAACAAAGAACTGTTGAAAAATAAATTGCCGATAAATTTTGTAAAGGAGGGGTCAGGAGCAGAACTGACGTAGACAAAAGCCGCGCTGGGATTGGTCAGTGCACTAGTTATACAGAAGCCGCTCTGATTGGAGCGTTGGTGTGAGTCGCGCTAGGATTGGTCGGATAAACCAGTGACGTAGAAGCTTAGGATTGGAGCGTTGGTGTGAGTCGCGCTGGGATAGGTCCGAATAACGCATAGAGAACAGTGTTGAATTACGGACTTTTGAAAAGGGAAAGAAATTGTGAATTATGGCTTATTATGAATATGGTAGAGAGAAAACGTCGTGGATGTCGAAAATTAAGAACTTTTTTAAGAAAGACAAAAAGGTAGTGACTAGAGAGGGACAAGTAATTCCTCCGCCGAAATCACCAGCTTCGCATATGATGTTGAAGTACGGATATCATACCTGCATATGGTTAGAAAATTGGACTAAATATACTAAAAATGATGGAGCATTAGCATTTCCTGAGAATGGTTCATTTAGTGTAGCTGTACTTCAGAATTTGAGGGAGAAGATGACGATGCTTGAACCTAAACCTAGACCGACACAGTTTGAAGCTTTAAGTGAATGGGAAGATGAGATGTATGAACAAGAAAGATTCAGAGGATTAAAGAATCATGATTTTGTGCCCGGAAGGTTGTCGGGAGTGAATCATGAGGACCGAATAAAGCGTTGGAGATATGCTACTATGACAGGAGGTTTGTTTCCAGCTTTTACAGTTGAGGAAGAAGCAAAGAGAAAGTGTACAGAGAAAAAGAAACATGTGGTTGCTGAAAAGTATGGGTATGGTGGTAGTGAGACGGAAGATGAATTGCTGGAAGATATTTTAAACAGAAACCCACCTCCATACCAACAGAATTCTGCGGTGGTGACACCTAATGCACCGCCAATGGAAACTGGGAGGAATAAAAATCCCGAACGGAGACATGAGATAAATAGGTCACAAGATCAATTGAAAACCCCACAAAACGAGAAGATAGAAAGTGAGAATACAACTGAATTAGCAAAAACCACAAGAGAATTGACTGAAAAGATAAGAGAATTAACAATGAATATGGAAGCTGTAACTGTACTAGTAACGATAGGTCCAGTAATACCAGTTTTTGAGAATCAGAAAATCGAAGAGCATTCTTTAGTTCTTCCTATGAATTCACACTTGCAAAGAAGGAAAGAAGGGATGGAATTAGACAATGAAGGTGCAAGAAATTTGGTTAGTTCATATAGACCAAGCCCACCTACTAATTTGACGGTAAATGAGAATGAGTTTAGGAGAATACCTATGGTAACTGAGTCTGCATCAGAGACACCAGAAAGAAGTAAAAATTGGATAGAATTAAATAGTACGCCTGTAGGTCCAACTCCAGATGAATTGAATGAATGGATGAAAACTCTAAAAGCGAAAGAGACAGAAACAAAACCATTAGATGTAATTAGGTTAAAAATAGACATAGGCAGTTGTTAGGATTGGTGGGTGTGACCAGGGTTCACACACAATAGGTCATGACCCAAATGCGGGTAGTGGCACAGACAAAAACGGTGGTTTCACCCAGATACCACCTGGATCAAAGCATTGAATTGTGTGATTGGTTTTGTGCTTATGTTAAGAAAGGGATTTCAGGGGTACTTGAATCCCCAAATTCAGTTCTAGACGTTATAAATATTGAGAAAATGAGTACTTGTTTGTGGTGTTCTTATCTTCTTTATTTAAGGACCTGTGCAGAAACACAGAAACAGCCGACACGTGTTTCGCCCAAGGGCCAGAAAGCCAGGGCTTTTTCAAGGCAGGTAAGTCTTGGTGATTCTTATGCGGTTGGTATGTAGTATAGAACAAATAGCGCTCTAGCAGGCGTGATCTCCTAGGTCATACAGCGGTCCAATAGACATGGAAGAATTGATCTTAGGGACAATTGGCACAGAAAAACTGAAAACTTATCAGGATGATGACATTATGTTCTTATGTAAGAGCATTACATGGAGAGCTAGAAATTTACATGACAAATTAGAAGAAACTGCAAATGAACTAGGAGTAGATTTTGTAAAAGTGAGAAGTTTGCAGAAACCATATAGAGTAGATTTTTGCGAGAAAGATATAGAAAATTTGAACACATCAGGACGGTTAACTCAAATAAAAGAATTAATTGTTTTGCTGAGGAAATGGGGTGATGTGGATAGATGGAGAAGCAGATGGACTAAAAGGAATGAGAAAGTGACAGATAAAGCGTCTTTGGCTTTTGCGGTGACAGACAAAGAATCAATTGTAAGGGAGTACCCGATGAGAGAAACTCCAGGAGGTAGTTATGTGCATGTTCCATGGTCTAGACAGGATATACTGTCATTTACAAATGACTTCCCAAAATTGAGAGAGAATCCAGTAGAATGGTACAGACAAGTGGAGAGGTTTGTTAAAGTTTCAAAGGTGTTATGGATAGATTTGGATGGATTATTTGATATAGTAGTACCAGCTGATTTGTGGACAGAATGTAAGATTACTATTGATTGGCCAACTGTAGAATATCCAAGAGATGCTAAAACAGGAGCGCCAGGACCAGAAGTGATGAGGAAATATGACCAAGTAATTACCTTTTTGAAAAATAAAATCCCACCCAAAGAAACGGATTGGGTAAAAATAGACAGAACCACACAGGAAAGTAAAGAATCAGTACACGCATACTATGAGAGGCTATTGTTAGTTTTTAAACAGTATAGTGGCTATGAGACACTAAATGAGAAGGATATGAGTCATTTTGTATATAGATTTGTTTATGGGTTGAAACCAGAGATAAGTGAAATGATTAAACAGCATATGATTTGTTGGCAAAACAGCACGGTGGATGAAGTTTTGAGATATGCTAAATACTGCAGTGATGACATTGAGAGTAGACAGCGTAAATTGAAAGAGAAAGCAATGTGGGCACAAGTGAAAGTTGCAGAGAAGCAAGAAGCTCAATTGAATAATCAAGTTAATGAGGCAGGACAGATTAGATCTAGACCAAATATAGGTAAAGGAAAAGGACAAATGAGCATAGAAGAGGCAAAGAAAAAGTGGCCATGCCACAACTGCGGAAAGTTAGGACATTGGAGAAACGAGTGTAAATTTCCTCCAAAACTTAATACAGAAAATCAATCATTAAATCCACAGGTGCAGAGTGAGGTAGTTACCCAACAAAGTCAGGTGCCTCAACCACCACTTCCCAAGAGTGTTAATCAACAGAAATACAGTGCAGAAACAGGATTCTACGGAGGAGAGCAGGTAACACAATTGCCGCGCGCAGCTGCCATATCTCAATACTGGTTACGACAGGATGGTGATGAGTCGGATGAAAGTTTATGACGGTGCCTAGGAGAGGAAAAAGAGTGCGTGCTTGGCGCAACTCTAGAGGTAGATCAAGCAGGTCCATTTGTGGATGGAGAAGTGAATGGTGCAAATGTAACATTCCTTGTGGACACTGGAGCTACCCGTTCTACTGTTAGGTCAGTGGAAATTCCAAACCTTCCTCTCTCAGGTGAACATATCCAAGTAGTGGGTGTTTCGAATCAGCAAATTAAGGCGCCTCTTACCAAATTAGTGGAGGTAAAAATTGGACCATTTAGTGAAATGCACCGATTTGTGGTGTGATTGCAGTCCTGTGAACCTATTAGGACGCGATCTACTATGCAAGATGAATTGCATAGTACTCCAGATAGAATTGCATTTCAGACCCCAGATGAAGATGTATTATATAAAATGACAATGGTAAATTTAGAATCAGAAGTAAATGATTTATTTCCCATTTTTGACGTAGAGAAAATCCCAATTGAACTGAAAGAAACAGTGAAACAGGAAGTGTGGGACTTTACGGGAGAAGATATAGGGTTAATGAAAGGAGTAGACCCTGTTAAAATCTCTGTTGAAGAAGGAACGAGTTACCCAAATACGCCACAGTATAAATTGACATTACAAAAATGGGGTTACCCAATAATGGTCATGGACCTGGGTTCAATGTGGTACAAAAGACAATGGTCCTAGACCTTTATATTTTTAAATGATATGTATCAACTCTAATTTTATTATTCAAAAACAATTTCGAGCATACACAAGGTTAGCTCACAGTATTAATACAATAATTAAACTAAAATGCAACAACCAAGGGATATTTTACCAATTTATTATTTCATTCCAAATTATAAATTGAACAGTAGATTACTTACTGAAACAACTAAGGAAGGGGAAGGGAGAAGAAGTAGGTTGCTCCAATGGAACGTGCAGAAAGAGAGAGTGCTCTGGTGTAAAGGCAGTGAAAAAGATTCAAGTAGTGTAATAAGGAAAAACTAAAAACATTCAAATGCTGGACTGACAGATAATTCTCAGTCTTCAGTAGCCTGGCCACATTTAAACAATAAAGGTTCCTTTACAATCAATTTCAAATACACAATTGTATTCTTATGTGGCACGTTAGATATGGGACTTGTGATCCAGGCCAATAAAATGGGCGTCGACGTTTCGAGCAGGTGTGATTTCAGTGTGGCACACCCGCAGGATCTAGCGGGGCGCTGCGGGTTCCTCACCGTCTAGTTAACCATGGTAGGCATACTCATCCGTTAATGGTAGCGCACTTGTTCATTTTCAGGGCAATAAATGCTGAAGCTTAATATTCAAACAAAACGGCGTCCGCGGTCCGCACGAGTTGCAAAAAGCTTTTTGCAACACTGAAATCACACCTGCTCAGGTTGCCCCACATAGTCCTGAGGAAGACCCGCAGGCCGAGGCCCCAAATCGCCCTCTGAGCCCCAAGTCGGGTCAAAACGTCGACGCCCATTTTATTGGCCTGGATCACAAGTCCCATATCTAACGTGCCACATAAGAATACAATTGTGTATTTGAAATTGATTGTAAAGGAACCTTTATTGTTTAAATGTGGCCAGGCTACTGAAGACTGAGAATTATCTGTCAGTCCAGCATTTGAATGTTTTTAGTTTTTCCCTTATTACACTACTTGAATCTTTTTCACTGCCCTTACACCAGAGCACTCTCTCTTTCTGCACGTTCCATTGAGCAACCTCCTTCTTCCCCTTCCCTTCCTTGGTTGTTTCAGTAAGTAATCTACTGTTCAAATTATAATTTGGAATGAAATAATAAATTGGTAAAATATCCCTTGGTTGTTGCATTTTAGTTTAATTATTGTATTAATACTGTGAGCTAACCTTGTGTATGCTCGAAATTGTTTTTGAATAATAAAATTAGAGTTGATACATATCATTTAAAAATATAAAGGTCTAGGACCATTGTCTTTTGTACCACAGTATAAATTGACACCAGAAATAATTGAAGGAATAACACCAGTAATAAATAAAATGATTGAACAAGGGATTCTGAGAGAAATAATGAGCAGTCCATGTAATTCACCGATAATGGGACTGAAAAAGCCGAATGGAACATATAGAATTGTACAGGATTTGAGAAAGGTAAACAAAATTGTTGTGCCTTGCTGCCCAATAGTACCGAACCCTGCTGTAATTCTATACCAGATTCCACGCGAAGCAGAATGGCGTTCAGGTTCGGAGAGCGTATTTTGGCATGGTGCCGAATTCCTCAGGGGTATACAGAAAGCCCCTCGATCTTTAATCAGATTTTAAAGAAATCATTGGAAGATTTAAAAATGCCAGAAAAGTCAGTGATGGTTCAGTATATCGATGACCTACTGGTGGCATCAAAAACAAAGGAAGCATGTGTTAATGATACAATTGCTTTGCTGAATCATTTAGCAAAAAGAGGACATAAGGTGTCCCCATCAAAATTACAGTTTTGTCAACAAGAGGTCCAATATTTAGGACATAAAATTGAAAAGGGAGTGCGAAAAGTAACGACTGAAAGAATAAAAATGATTCAAGGGATGAGAGCTCCAATGACACAGAGAGAAGTAAGAATGTTCCTAGGAATGGTTGGATATTGTCGACAATGGATAAGTGGATTTTCATTAATTGCAAAACCATTACAGAAATTGACAAAGAAGGATGTTAAGGATCCTTTTGAAATGAATGATGAGGAAATGAAAGCATTCAGAGAACTAAAAAGAAAACTGTGTGAAGCCCCGGCATTGGGAATGCCTGACTATGAAAAAGACTTTGAGTTGTATTGTAGTGAAAGAGATGGGTGTGCATTTTCAGTCTTGGTGCAGAGACACGGAAACATGAAAAGACCCATTGCATATTTTTCAGCTGTTTTAGACCCAGTAGCGAAAGCGTTGCCTGGATGTTTGAAAGCAGTTGCTGCTACTTGTGTAAGTCTGGAACAAAGTGAAGGCATAGTGATGGGATATCCACTGAGAGTATAGGGCCCACATTCTGTGGAAATTCTTTTGACAAGAACCAAAACCCAATATATGACACATAGTCGGCTGACTAGGTATGAAAAAGTAATTTTGAGTGCAGACAATGTCACCATTGACAGATGTATGAATGTGAATCCTTCAACATCATTGCCAGATGAAGAGAGTGTGATTGAAATGGATGAAGTTGATCATGATTGTCTGAATGTACTCGAATATTGTACCAAACCGAGACCCGATATACGGGATGAGCCTTTAAAGGAATCGGATTATATTCTGTTCGTGGATGGCTCATGTTTGAGAACGGATGATGGAGTTCTAAGTGCAGCATATGCAGTTTGCACAGTAGCTGCTGTAATGGAAGCATCTTGTTTGAAAGGGATACGTTCTGCCCAAGTAGCAGAGTTGATAGCTCTAATTCAAGCATGCAAATTGGGAAAGAATGTCCGAATCACAGTAATTACGGATAGCCAATATGGCTTTGGAGTGGTTCATGATTTTGGGCAGATCTGGTCTCAGAGAGGTTTCTTGACGTCTGCAGGAACCCCAATAAGAAATGGTGAATTTGTGAAAAAGTTGCTTGAGGCGATACAGCTGCCTAAACAGATTGCAGTGGTAAAGTGCAATGCACATAAAAATGGGGAAGACTACATAACTGTTGGCAATAAGTTTGCTGATGAGATAGCACAGAACTGTGCTAAAAATGTAGTCTCACTAAATAGAAACAAAGAAAGAGAGCATATTTCATGTCCTTTGCTTTTTACTAACCCTGTTGAGACATGGGATGAGGTGAGACAATTACAGGAAGCAGCGGATGATGAGGAAAAAGATAGCTGGATAAAAGCAGGATGCAGAAAACGGGAGGAAAATGATGTTTGGGTTTACAGGGATGAAAGACCAGTTATGCCTGATAGCATGATTTCTGACATGGCACGGATGTACCATGGACAAGCTCATATTGGGAGAGATGCAATGATCAGACTTTTAGACAAACATGGTATAATCCAAAATTCAGAGCCATAGCTGAGAGTCTTTGTCAAAGATGTCTTATTTGTCAACAGCTGAATCCAGGAAGAAAGACAGTAGTGAGTCTAGGAACAATAGGACGAGAGGGAGGTCCTTTCACGAGAATGCAAATGGATTTTATAGAAATGCCTCCGAGCAATAGACTAAGGTATGTCCTTGTAGTCGTCTGTTTGTTTTCCCGTTGGGTGGAAGCATACCCGACCAGAAGGAATGATGGAATTACAGTAGCAAAACTTATGCTGCGAGAATTCATTCCAAGGTATGGTTTTCCAGTAACGATTGAAACAGATAGAGGAACACATTTTCAAAACGAATTGATTCAACTGATTTGTGAAGCACTTAGTATTAAACAGAAATTGCACTGTGCATACAGACCAGAGGCTTCTGGAATAGTAGAGCAAGTAAATGGAACAATTAAGAACAGGCTAGGAAAAATGTGTCAAGCCACAGGACTCAAATGGCCAGATGCCTTGCCATTAGTCTTAATGACTATCAGAAGTATACCGGAAAGAAAGACAGGACTCAGTCCCCACGAAATAATTATGGGACAAGCAATGAGACAAGCACATGTACCTGTCAACAAACTACTGACTATAACTGATGATCTGGTGCTGGATTATTGCAAAGGATTGGCTGATGTGGTACGTTCTGAGTTTCATCAGGTTGGACCGGATGCGACCACTCTTGAAAGAAAACCGGCTCACGATTTAAATCCAGGAGATTGGGTCCGCATAAAAGTCCACCGAAGAAGAAACTGTTTGGTTCCTCGCTGGGACCAACCACGACAAGTGATCCTGGTGACAACAACTGCAGTCAAATGTGC
This sequence comes from Calotriton arnoldi, assembly GCA_963921515.1. Lineage (NCBI taxonomy): Eukaryota > Metazoa > Chordata > Amphibia > Caudata > Salamandridae > Calotriton > Calotriton arnoldi. Next base: position 545,361 of record CAWUFW010006804.1, read on the forward strand.
AGGAGTAAAACACTGGGTGCATGCCAGTCACACCATCAGAGTTCCAGAACCTGAAGATCGACATGTGAGTCGACATCTGGAAGTATTGGATACCAGTTCAGCATCTGATGTAGAGGAAGAGACGAACAGGGCTCCAGAATCTGAAGATCGACCTGTAAGTCGACATCTGGAAGACCCAACTACAAGTGCAACGACAGGAGGAGTGGAGGAAATAGCAGAAGTTCCAGAATCTGAAGATCGACATGTGAGTCGACATCTGGAAATATCAGACACCAGTTCAGCATCTGATACAGAGCATTCGGATTGTGAGGAAAATCTGAAGAGAAATTGGAAATTTGGTAGCATAAAAGAAGAAACTGAGCATAAAGATAGTAACAGTGAGCAACCAAGTACAAGTTGTGTTGAAAATCCTTCAGAGATAATATTAATAGATGAAGAAGGGAGAGTTTCAAACAGAAAGTTAGAAGAATCGGAAGATCCCCGAGGAGCAATAGGGACAGATCGACGAACAAAAGAACAGGGAAATTTAGAAACAGATAGAGAGATTGACACAAATTCGGAAGAACCTCGAGAGAGGGACAGAAGTAGGTGATCGAAGGAAAACACGAGAGAAACCAAAAATAGATGAAGGAAGTGAAATTATAAAATTTAAGATAAGAGACAATAAAGAAAGGACTGAAACAGAGTCAGAGGAAAGTGGAGAAGAAAGAAACCAGAAACGAGTCAAGAAAGAGAACTTGGAGAACAGAAAGAGAGGAAAAAGAAAGTGAACCGAAAAGGCCGAGAAAAGGAGACAATTGGCCCAACGAAGTTAGAAGATTGAGATACAAGATCATAAGGTTAGATGGAAAAAGTGCAGAACAAGTAAATGAGATAACAAGCCAAAAAGAACAAGAAAAACAAGGTGGAAAACACTTGCAGAAAACAAAAAGAGTAAAGAAAGCAAATCTGAAGTATAAATCGCCTGAATGGTTATACATTGCGTTGACTGATATCAAAGAAGAAGAGATCACTCACGAGAACCCAGAACAAAGCTGCAAACTAATGGGTGAAGGTGAAGTGCAATAAACTTTAAGAAATTTGAACAAAATTCTACCGGATTTGACAAAACACTGGATTTGACAAAGAAAGAGTTCTGAAAAGAATTAAAAGAAAGTACCAAACAAAGACAAAGTGAAAGTGTAGAGTGGCTAAGAGGTCATTCCTGAGGTGTGGTGACACACATTTTTTCTGTACATATTATAAATAGGTAATAGAACAAAATGGTAGATACTAAAGATAGAAAATGTAGATGTGAGTTCTTAAGAAGATGGTGTAAGATGTGCTTCTTTTGTACAGGATTATTAATGACAGTATGGATTATTTTAGCAATCACCATTCCAATTAGATTAGCTGTAGAAGAAACGTCTATATTAAAGAATAACACAGAGAAAGATAAAGGAGCTAACATGCAAGAAACAGCTATTTTAGAAAGTAGTGCAGAATTACATAAAGATAAATCAATAACAGATTTTTCAAAAAATGTTTTCACTAAATTATTATATGAGTATGTAGAAACAATGGATGTAAGAGATTGTTATGTTTGTATGCAATTGCCTGCGTCTGTTGCAGAAGGTGTGACCTATCATCACCTTCCTTTGACGTATGGAATAACATGTAGTGTTTTAGCAAGTCTATTTTACAAGACAGGAAGATTAGAGTATTATTACACTGATATAGATAAGATTTTTGCAAAGATTCCTGTAGTTTCTGAACTAAACAAAGTAAAAGAGGCAAGAACATTTGGTGAATTTTTCATAGAAAATAAAGTTCTAACGTTAGATGATATAGTTAAAAACAACCTTACCTGTGAGTTAAGGAATGAAGAGAAGGTATTTTTAGAAATGGTCGAGGATAGAAGAGTGAAATTTCAAAGAAAAGTGATAGAAGAGACAAAAACACCTCTTGGGCGTTTGAGGAAGAAAATCATGACAAGAAAAAGACAAATGCAGCAATGACTCTGGATTGGCCCCAACAGGGAAGGTTGTGCATTAGAAGAAATAGAACAAGATATGACAATTATTTCGTGGGTTCCAGTAATTGCCATGACAATTATAAAATGTTAGGAGGATGGGGATTCAAAGGGGGAAAAGATCCAATATTTCCTGGGATCTATTATATTTGCGGTAACAGAGCTTATTACAGGTTGCCGGACCATTGGTATGGATCATGTTACTTAGGCCTGGTCTTTCCAAAGATTTTTCATGTAAATAGAGCAGAAAAGGGAACACACGAAATGATTAAGATATTTACACGTAGAAAAAGGGAAAGTTTTTCAGAAATAGTAGGTGATATTTTTGGAGCATTGATACCAGCAGTGGGAATATCTTTGAATGCATTTAAAATTCGGAAGTTATCCACAGTAGTAGATCGTTTATCTACAGATACTGCTGGAGGGTTCTTGATGGTAAATACCGAAATGGTTGACATGAGAGCTATGGTGATGCAAAATCGACTTGCCCTTGACATTCTTTTGGCAAAAGAGGGTGGAGTCTGTGGAATGCTGAAAGTCCAACATTGTTGCACTTACATTCCAGATAAAAGTGAAAATATACAAAAGTATATAAAGAATATTACAAATTTGCACAAAGAACTTGTTCCACTGGAGGTTGAAAATGCATTTGGAAAACTTGGTAAGAGTTTTTCCTCAGTAATAAATTGGTTTATTAGAATGAGTGGATTAATAATAGGGAAAGTAATAATAGTAGCAACCATAATAATCATAATAATTTTAGTACTGAAGCTAATTATTACATGTATAAAGAGAAGAAAAAGACAGAATAAAATAGAAAAAGAAAACAAGATCAATAAAGAAAGAGAAAGAGAAATGGGTGAAATAGAGCTAGAAGAAATAAAAGAAAATATGTATAAGAAAACAAAGAGACAAGATGAAAGGGATACAGTTGTGTAAACTAACAAAAGCAAACCGGACAAAGAAATATGCTATCTGATAGAATTGCGTAACATGGGTTTTTGTGGTGATATTAAAAATCACCAACGGGGGGAGTTGATGGAGCAGGGTAAACGAAAACTTTTTAACCTCCTAATATTTATGTTGAATAAATAACACACAGGTTAGTCTCAGTAAATAACCAACCATGTATGTTACATAAAAAGGGTTATGGGTAACACGCTATATCTGTGCAGACTAATTTACTTACAATTGTTAACGTGGATAACATAAGCCTAATAATTTGCGTACTAATTAGAATAATAAATGCATGATTTGTGCTTGGAATTAAACTGTGTAGTGGCAAAGTAAAGCGTTGGTAAGTAAGAAATGGCTTTATATGTCGCTTTTGCTAGGTAATACCTAATTGGGGTACGTAGAATGACGGGAGGGAAACGAAAAGGTTTATATTCTTTATTCTTAACTTTGTTCTGTTTATCTTTATAATAGTGCGCTTAGGCCTGCTGTGCCGAGATGTAAAAATGGCCGCCATGGCAAAACAAGCTAGAATACGCAAGCGCGAGAGGGGTGTTGAAATAAAGAAAGGCTGTGAACAAGAGGGATCATGTGACCGTTCCAAAGCCTAGGATGGAAGCGTGGTCAAGGCTGCAATGACCTTATTATACAACGTGTGCCAAAGAAGGACATAGCGAAAAGCGTGAGAAGTCGCAGTGAATATGTGAATGAACAATGAACTGTTCAACTTAAAAGTATCAGAAAAGGATACAGATTGAAACCTAAGAACGGATGAGTAATGTCATGAACCCGTGAGAAATGACAGAAGTATGAACTTTCCACAAAGAATTGGTTGGAACAAGGATATTCATAATGAGATGTATGCTGACCCCAAATGGACCAATTAGAGAGAATCTCGCCCATAAAGATGTAACATTTTCACTTAGTAAGCTAGTATTAGGGTATAAGAAGGCCTACTCTTGGGGGGGGCGGGTTGAACCAATTTTTGATGCTGATGGCTGATGAACTGATGCTGCTGCTGCTATTTTATATTTTTGATTGAGCACGAGACGCTGCTGTTGGAGAACCTTTTTGCTTTTGATAGATTTTCCATTTAATACTATTAGACCTTTTATTCTTAAGATACTAAAGGGGAAAGGAACGAGAAGGCCTGTTTTTCCAGGACAGATAGATAGTTATTCGGGAGTTCCATGCTGTGATCTGAATTCATTGCTGTGACGAACTTTATTTTTCCATCTAATAGGTATGCATTGCAATTTAAATTTATTCTTATAATGATGCTAAATGTAATAATCTGAATACTAAATTTGAAACTTATTCATGCTTCTAAAAATTATATAAACTTTATTATCTTTAAAACAATGAGTCAGTGGTTCTTTAGCTCAATGATAAATGTAAATGTTTAAAGGTTTATTGTGATTGAGCTGGTCTTAATCACCATCAACTGATTCCTACTAGTTGGTCCATCGACCAATGAGCGGAATACCTTAAAGCTTGAGAAGTATTATGTCGTTTTAAAAAGGTATCCCGTCTCCTTCCAGCAAATCATTAACTGTTTTCTCCTAGGTAAGAACGGATGAAATCCAGGGAATATATGAGAGAGTGAATGTATATGCGGTGTTATGGGCCCCACCGTCATATGGATATAGTTGTGTTTAAGAGGGATATTTGTACCTGGACGTCCAAAGCATCTAGGAGAAGAAATTTTATTGATAGCGCTGGATCACACGAAATGTCATTTCTGATAACAAAATTGGATTTTGCCATTCCAAACGGCCTTTGCTTACCCGGATGTTCTCCTGGTGTGGTGTAATTTCCATTTCTACTCCTAGAGCTGGGCTAGTCCGTGGGCTTCTTGGGTGGGCCAAACAGCAAAACCTGGTGAATTCCCCTAAATTGTACGTTTGTGAGTTGTCATATTTGTTAAGTAGATTGCTGACACCACTTGAACCCCCTGTTGTTTAGATAAAAACAATTTTGTCTTGTTAAAGGCAAAATTTGGGATCCACGCTGGGCATTACCTGCTGCGGAGCCTTGAAATTTAAGGCTGAGGCATGCCCAGGTGCCTGAATACCCTGTAAGAAGGAACTCTGGTGGTCAGCTCCTGAAAGATCCTTTGAAAAGAGACTGAGAGAAAATGACAGCAGATATTAAGCCGATTGTAGTAGGGAATATCAAATACTGATTATCGACTGGACAGAATATAATTACAACAATATTGAGGAACATATTATCAGTAGGTAAGTGTACAAAGGGAATTAAGTTTATATTATTATTGCTGACCTAGAAAATACATATATCACCAAGGTACGTGTTTGTAGAATTAGGTACAGAAAATATTTAGAAACTTACCTTTTGATACTTTTCTATCATGACTCTGGACTCAATAGTCCCAGCCTAGACCTGTGGAGCCTTCTTGTGACACAGCAATGAGCTGTCTATGGCTGGAACTATTGTTTAGGAGAGCACCACTCACTGCCATTTCTCTGCTGCCCACTGCCAAGGCTCCACATTTCCTTCACTGGCCATGATCTGCTTTGGGGAACATGAAGTCTGGGCTGTGATGTGCCAGCCCGACTGCGGATAAGGTTGTATGGGTGGGTAGAGAAAGGGGTGCAAACCTGGGCATAGCCCCAGCCTGGGTGCCATGGGGAAGGCGCCCACACCTCCAGTCAGCCTTGGCCGCCATTTCCTGCATCTGCCTCCGGCCACAGGAGGAGACATTACATGCCAGCAATATTGCTGAAAGAGGTGCCCAATCAGGAAAAAAGTGTCCCCATCTGTGTCATGAAGCCACCCAGGATCCGCTGCCTGCAGCAATCTTGCTCCCTCACGTGCCCACGTGTTGCCACGCGCCATAAGAAAGTCAATACTGGTGTAAGTTACTCCCTGGTAACTTTATTCAAGTCTTCTGAAGAAGGAAAGGGATAGAAAATGAACATTGACTCGATTGTAAGGTGAGGCGTCTTCCAGTGTATCATGTCTTCAATTGATATTAAAAAGTGCATGAGCAGATACCAAATACACAGGCATATGGAAGGGGACATTTACATCTCCCCTGCATTCAAGAGCTGTTACCTACAGCAGGCAAGAAGGGTGCAGACACCCTAAATAAACACTGGCCAGAAACATTTGGACGAACAGATAGAGATCTGCTCTCAAAAGAGCAATTTTCACACCAGCATTCTTTGAGAAGGCATTTCCAGGGCAGTCAGAAGGTGGGAGGCATAGCAACCACAGAAATACTGATTAAAATAGCAGTGCAACGGATGAAGGCGCTTTAAATGCTACGTACTTATACCTAATAAAACGATATTTAATGAAGATTATTTTGTATTTATAATTAGCACACACTCATACACTCATAGCTGCACATCTTGGTGAGCACCCGCCCCACCCTCCCCCCGCCGCCCCCAGCCCCCATGAATCTTCATAAAGCATGTGTGACGGGCAGGATCTAGCGCTTGTATGCGTTGATGTAGGACAGTCAGGTGGTCTGAATGCTGATGGGTTTCTCGTTGGAGCAGCAGCTTCCTGCCTGTGACAGGCTAGCTTCCTGCTGCTGATGTGGGGGTATCTCCATGATGGCAGCAGCGCTTTTAGCAAAATATTCCCACCAAACAGACAGGGACCTCCAAACTTGGTGGGCTGTGTATGAAGTCTTTACGTTTTTTACTCTTGCTTTTTGGTTTCACTACCCAATCTGACACAGGAAGCCTTCTGCTCTTGGACTGCGCTACCCGGAGGTGAGCTAGGAGGTCTTCATGTATGTCAATTTACCAAAATGCCAGGGATAGCGGAAGTGGCATCACACGCCCTTTGACCTGCACTTTCACTCACACACATTTACATGTAGACACAGACTCCCACATAAATACACTCTCACCCTCAAGCACGCACACAACATACACTTAAAATCATTTTTTACTTACCTCAGCTATCAGGGAGCATCATATTTCAGGAACTGGCTAACCTCCAATTGACACTTAAATCGGCACTTCCTACTCAACAACTTGGCCACCTATTAGATCCGATTTTTGCTAACTGGGGCGCCTTACAAATTGAATCCCCGGTCCCTGTCCCGTGGTCTGATCATTTTGTGGTTCCTTTCAGTGTCACGCTGCCTCAGTCTTATGTATCGACAAAGACGGGTATTAGGAAACAGCAGAGGAAATGGGCTAAGTTTTCACTGTCTAGTTTAAATTCGGCCTTACAACAGGGCGGGCCACCTGGCGGCACAGATATTAATTCTGCCTGCGACGCACTTGATAAACGAATCGTGGAGGCATTAGATAGTAATGCTCCTTGGTCATCGGGAGCGTCTGGTAGGCAGTTAAAAACCGCACCATGGTTCAGTAGTGAGCTTAGAATAGCTAAATCAGCTTGTAAGCGCCTTGAAAGAGCGTGGAGGAGAAATTTCTCAGAGCTTAGGAAAACTGAATATAAATCTAGTCTTAAAAAATATCACTCTCTCATTAGGAAAGCGCGGGCCACCTATTATAATGATAGGATTGGGACAGCCGAGAACTCTTCGAAGGAACTTTTCACTATCTTTAAAGAGATCTCGTCACTAGCAAGAATCACAGCTCCTGACACCAGCTCAGCTGACTCCTGCAATCTGGTGGCGGACTTCTTTGCAGAGAAGGTGGGAAAGATCTACTCTACCTTCCCTGACACAGCACGAAACGGGTGCACGGATAGTGAGGGGACACCCAACATAGCAGAGGCGGAATGTCTCTGTGAATTTGTAGTCCCCACAGGTGACCTACTTAAAGATGTAGCCTTAAGCATCAAGTCAGGTTCACCTAGAGATCCGGCTACCCCTACAGTTTTAAGAGGGAGTCTAGATGTTCTAGAGCCTTATATTAGACACCTTCCTGAGCTCTCGTTTACCTCTGGAACAGTCCCTAAAAGATGGAAAGAGGCGATCGTCATCCCCTTAAAAAAAAAAACGAATGTTAGCATGAGCCAACTGGAAAATTTACGCCCCATCTCACTGCTCCCTTACTTTGCTAAAATAGCAGAGAAGGTGGTTAACACTCAATTGACAGCTCACATCAATAAACATAACCTGCTTCATCCCACTCAATCGGGTTTTCGTGCTACATACTCCACTGAATCGGCACTGCTCTTATCTACAGAAATCATTCGCAGACATGTAGATGAGGGACAGACGGTTGCTTTAGTCATATTAGACCTCAGTGCCGCATTTGACACTGTTGCCCATCATACGCTACTTCAGCGCCTCAGGAAAGGAGGTATGGCTGGCCGAGCCATGGAATGGTTAAGGTCCTTCTTACATGACCGTAGCTTCCAGGTGTCGCAGGAACCTTTCTACTCTAAAAGCATCAAGCTGGACCAAGGGGTCCCACAGGGCTCCATACTTAGCCCCACCCTCTTTAATCTCTACACCAACCCCCTGGCGGAGATAATTGGGAAATTTGGCGTCAGTGTTGTGTCATACGCTGATGACACACAACTGGTGGTGACCCTAACTCACGATTATGATAAGGCAGCCATTAATTTCTCTACATGCCTACAAGAACTGGCGTCGTGGATGGCCTATAAATGCCTTAAACTTAATGGCAATAAAACAGAGGTGCTAGTGATAGGCAAAGCACCCTCGATCTGGTCCTCAGCATGGTGGCCTCAGACGTTGGGACCGACCCCCGCCCCCCCCCTAGGGATCAGGTAAAGAACCTGGGGATGTGGTTGGATACCAAATTATCCTTTGAAACTCACACCAGGCGGGTGGCGGGAAGTTGTTTCGGGGTTCTGCGAGGACTCCGGAAGACCTTAGATGTACTCCCTGTCACAGCGAGGAAAACGATGGTCCACGCGCTGGTGACATCACGTCTGGACTATGGGAATGTCCTCTACCTAGGAGCAAATATCAAAGGTGTACAGAGACTCCAATGCATTCAGAATGCTGTGGCTCGTCTCGTCTTAATGCTTCCTAGGAGAGCCTCATCCAACAAGGCCCTGGCTTCCCTTCACTGGCTCCCGGTTAGGGAACGAATTCTCTTTAAAGCTTTGTGAGTCAGCCACCGCATCCTACAGAGGAAGGGGCCCACCTATCTGCATGACCTACTTACCCCATATGCTCCTACCCGCCGATTGAGATCAAGTGGGACGGGGCAGGTTAGCATTCCGACTATCAGAAGAGCTAGGATGGGAGGTCGCTCCTTCCGCTTTCTAGCTGCCACGCATTGGAATAAACTCCCCATAGGGCTCCGGCTGGAGTCTTCGGAGACAATTTTTCAGAGAAAGCTTAAGACCTGGATTTTTCCATCTGTAAGTCCTCCCATCTAATCTTTTTTATTTTCACCTCATGGCCCGGAACCTGGTCTTTTTTGCCGCAGCGCGGGGACACACTAGCTAGTGTAGCCATGCGCTTTATAAATTTGTTTATTATTATTATTATAATAAATTGAACTCCATTTTTACCTAACTAATAATGAAAATTATAATATATATATTATCCACTATTAGTGTACTAAAATAATTTACAGAATATAGGGGGATATTCACAAAAACGTGCAATAAACATCGCCAAAATAGGCTAACGCAATTTTTCACATCGTAGTCTATCGCGGGAAAATAACTCTGTGTCAACGTCGTATTCCCAACACGGTGGTAACATGCGATAGTTTCCCGAGAACGCCACAAATGTCCGCGATACAACTACCGCGACAGCGATAATAAAGGAAACCCGAACGTGAAAAAAGCTGCGATGGGCCCAACTGCAATAAAAATTCAGCGAAAAGCAGCGCCAGGCCCGCAAGTTCCACAAGTAAGGCGGGAACAATCACTATAAAAGCGGCAAAAATGAAATACAAATAAAACACAAACAACTGCGAAGAACCATGGAGGTAGCCGGAGCAAGCACAGAGGACAACCCGAACCCCACAAGCCCCACGGAGGACCAGCCCGGGACCTCGGGGTCAGGGAAGGGGAAGGAGAAGAAGAAGAGGAAGACGCGGTTCCGTCCACAGGAAAACAGGATCCTGATTACGGAGGTGACATAACACCATCAACAACTGTTCGTCACCTCCACTGTGTCATTGGCAACAAAAAATGGAATATGGCAGTCCATCGCGGACAAGGAGAATGCAGTCGGAGTGCTGAGGAGGACAATGGAAGAGCTCAAGAGGCGCTGGAATGATGTGAAGCGCAAAACCAAGCTGAAACTCGCCAACAACCGCAAAGCAGCAATGCAGACTGGGGGTGGGAGTCCTGCGCCACAGGAGGAGCTGGATGAGATGGAGGAAATGGTGTCCACAGTCATCAGTGAGGAGACGGTGGCAGGAGTCGGAGGACCGGACACTGCTCGACCTGACACAACAGCAACAGGGTGAGTAACCACCAGGGACTGGGGGACGGGGGGAGATGGGCTCAATGGCACACATGCACAAGTAAGTACCGCACATCTGCGGACAAACCATGCCCAAGAGTCACAACTCCGACCAAGAGCCCAATTTACCCAAGTTTGCAACAGCTCAGCACTGTATAAGCACAGAAGTGAAAGGCACACCGCCTGAAAGGGATAAGGGCCAGCCAAAGCAGAGCTGAAGGGGCAAATCACCCACAATGCAGCACACACACATAACACTCAGAGCACCTCAACATTTACAACAAAGTGGACCAAACTGCAACACTTTCACAACAGAACAGAGGACACAACTGCTGCCGCTCGTGTGTAGAAAATGGCCATTCGCATTTGGCATGGGAGGAAACTGTGAGATGACAATGGACAAATACAACCTCACATCCGTGATGGTGGCGAAATGTCAACTGTCCAGCATTAAATAGGCATCTCCACACAAACAGTCACAATGTACATTGACATGCAGTCTGTCTGTAAACTTGGCCAATGTGTCAACATACATGTGAACACAATGTCAAACTGCATCTCCCCTTCACATTGCAGAGGGAGAATCATCACCTCCTGCAGAGCAGACCGTACTCCTCATCACCGATGATGAAGAGGACCTACACACCATCGACCCCAACGCCCTCCAACAGCTCATGGACACCCTCAGCACCCTACCCCCAGGTGCAGTGCAGCCCAGCTGCATCGAGGTGAACCCAGCCCCTGCACAGACCACACAGCAGGAAGCACCCAGCACCACGGCCGTCTCCCAGGATCCACACGAGCAACACATGGCATTCCAACGCCGTGTGTCGCAGGGCCAGAAGGGGACGGCAGAGCAGGTGCGGGTGGGGTTCTACCTCATGGCAGCCAAACTAGATGCCATACGTGGGTGTCCAAGTACCATCAGGGACCACCTACAGGCCCTAACGGACACCCACAGTCCGCTCCATGGTCTCCAACAATCCATGGCTGACATCGCCGGAGTCATGACTCGTAGACAAGAACAACTGTCTAGTCAGAGTGGCTCCAGCGATCTCAGCCGCGAGTTGGCCAACATGGGGAGGAACATGGAGAACATGGAGTGGATGCAGGCAGGAAGAATGGCTGCCATGGCTGCACACCAGCGAGATGTAGCAGGGATCTACCATGCCCTGCAGAACCTCATCATGGCAGTGCTGCCACAAGGCCTGGCGCAGATGAATGCTGCTGCCACTACTCCCTCCACATCACCGCCCCCTGATGTGTCAGTGCCTCACAGTGCGGCTGACAATGCACCTCCGGCCCCTGATGTGTCACTGCCACACAGTGCCGCAGACAAAACACCACCACCCACATGTGAGGCACATCACACATAGGAGGACGATATGAGGATGAATCTGCCGTTGGGCTAAGTAGGAAGCGGTAGCATTCATCTCCGCCATATGGCCTCTTTCTGCTTGGTTCTGCCCTCTGCATCATGCCCAGGAATAACACCCTCCACTGTCCCCTTTAACACTCTGCGACACTCACCTTGGCCCCCGACATGGACTGCTACATTTGTTTAGGCAACCAATGACACAGAAATCAGACTGCGGACTGAACTCCCTCTCCTACGATGCACTTTTCCCTCCCCAAAGGACCCTGGCTGGCCCTCCACGGGGCAACATTGTAAAGTAGCGTGTGCATGGCCAGGTACTGGTCCACCTTCACCACTCCACCGAATGTGATTAAGACATTCAAATTCACACAGTTGAGTCATGTCCATGATCAAGCAAGTATGAAAGTATGGATGTATGTAGGGGCAGTGTTTCCAAACAACGGTGCTCCCTGGGAACTGATTTCAATGTGCATGTATGTCCGTGACCCAGATAGGCAGTGAGATGACTGGGAATGTGTGAACTAGCTGTGGCCTCATTGCTCCAAAACAACAATCTCGCTATTTCCAAACTTAGCCCCACGTCAATGTATGAAATAGGGCTGTGTGTCACAACGGCAAAGTCACAGTTCTGTGGAAGCCACAGCTCGGAGCAATGATTGGTCTGAGTGTGGAGCGCTTGGACTCCTGGGATGGTCGGTGCGTAAGTGTGAAGGTCATACCATGCAAGTGAACTACGAGCAAGGACTCCTGTGTGTGGGGTGTGAATACGTTGGTCTCTGGTTAGCGCTGCGCGTAGTGTGGGAGCCGTCAGCAGCTGCTATGGTATCGCTCAGGGTGTGCCGGGCGCATGCATTCCCAAGGTCGGAGGTGCAGATGTGCCACCGCCTTCTAGTTCAGACAGAGGGGCTGTCATCCACAATGTTAGTTTGTCATCTGCTTGCATTCTGGAAATGTGATGGGTATTGAGTAAGGGGGGTGTCACTGCTTCGCCTTCCGGCATGGTTGAACCCTTACCAGCCATGTACGTGCCCTCACAGTCAGTATTGCATGCTCTGATGTAGGAGTGTTGTTTTGCTGCAGTCTGACAGTGATGAGTGCAGGTAGCTGTGAGGAGGCGGTTGACCACTCACCTTGCACCTATTAGCTGGCACTGATCACTTCTCTTGATGGATGACGTCCGTGTACACATGTGACCTGTACATGGCACATTTGACCAGGGGACACCTTGGTGTGTTCCACGCAAGGTGGACCTGCTGGCTTCTAGGCTGGTGTGCATCTCCCAATGTTGCTGAGGTGTCCACTGTGCCCACATACCCCTTACGGCCATGTTGTACATGTTGTGGGACTCGACACACAGGGTGTATATTTGCATCAGGCAGGTACATCTCTGACCACAAATGGCACCCTGTTGTCTTTTCCTGAACACCAATGACGGCCTTCATGTCACGTTCATGTACACGTTGGACGCTGCTTAGTGGCATGACATACTACATGTGACACCCTGATATGGCATGTCGAATACGTGACGCCATAAACAGCCTCTCGGTACAGAGGTGACATACACACCATCTCTTCTTGCAACATATGCAAATGTAAGCACTCAATGTTGCTAAGATTTTATTTGCACATGCTGGTCATGTGGTCATCTTGTACTGTGCCATGATTGCTGTGGACAGTCACAATGTGACATGCTCATGCGAAGAAATTGTTGATGATTGTGTTCCTTCGGGCTATTCCTGCTGCAGCTGCAGTGGGGTGTGGTCCACCTGCATCATCTTCCTCATCATCGTCCGGTGCTTCTGGGACTTGGATACATGGGGCATTTTTGCGTACACATAGGTTGTGCAATACACAACATGCAGTGATCATCTTGCACACTATTTCTGGGCTGTACAGGAGTCTTCCACCGGTGATGTCCAGGCACCTGAAACGTGATTTCAACACGCCAAACGTGCGTTCGACAATGCCCCTGGTGCGTTTGTGGGCCACATTGTACTGCCTCTGGGCCGGGGGTGTTCGGGGCTCGGAGGGGTGTCATCATCCACGGGCAGAGTGCATATCCTTGATCACCTGTGAGAGGTAAGTGAGGTCAGTGTTAACTGGTGGTTCTGCATGCTGTGTTGGCAGACATACAAGTTTCGTGGTGTGTGATTTGTGCGACCTTGGGTTTCATGTTAGCCATGTATTGCTGCTGGCAAATGTGGTAGGACAATGTGTATTACGTAGTCTCACAGCTGCTCCTCCCTCCCACCGAGCCTATTTACTTGTGTGTGCTGCGCGGTTGCATCACTTGCACTCCTACGGCACACCATTGTCATGCCTGTCTGCGCATGTCCGCAGGACTGACAGCAAGACTGTAATGTTGGCCGTTGAAGGTGTGCGGCCACGTGTGTGTAGGCCTATGGTAAGGATAGGGCGGACACAGATGTGGAGTTCTGGCCTGGCTGAACTCGCGCTGATATTGAGGCTAGGCCTTCGGTTCAGGCTGCGGCAATGTAGATTCACACAACAGTTGGCATGTATAAGCCGAGACCCCGAGCGGTCTCGCGCTCCTTTATTAATCCATTCGGGCGAGGCCGCCCTCCTGGTGCATGCTACATTGCGACATTGTCGATTACAGGCCGGGTAGCGCAGACACTACTACGGAGACACACGCCATAGTCACTTTTGTGGCCAGGTCGGAACTGGACCACGCCCAGAGCCCAGAACTGAACCACGCCCAGAGCCCCGGGCCATTTCTCCGCACTCCTCACACGCGTGCGCCGCCACCACGGCGCTGGGATGTCGTGTGCTTCGGAGTACGTCTCCAGACGATCTGCCCAGGCTTACCGGCGGCCTGCCTGGGACGGGGGTGGCCCCTTGACTGTGAAGGGCTCCAGTGGCATTACCGAGGACATGCTGTTGGCTACTGGAGGCGGACTTGTGGGGTAGCCCCTCGGGACAATGACTTGCGGTGCACTGAGTTCGGCCCACCGGAAGAGCTGAGCGGGTGTGCAGCCTGCGATGATGCAGCAGGCCTGGAGGGGTGGACTGGAAAGGATGTGTATGTTACTTGCTGTACCGCAGTGTGGTCAGAAGGCAGCAGTAGCCAACTCGCAACTTCGCGGTGTGGTGCCACTGGGTGCGCTGGGGGCCTCTTGCGCAGAAGCCAGCGATCGGCTGAGGAGGCTGCCAAGCCCGCGGAGCCCAGCCTTGGAGATTGCACCGGCACGTGGTGGGCCCTCTTGGAGAGACTCCGGTGGCGGCAGGTGAGCAGTGAGGCCTGGGTGCGCAGGGGCGGGCATTCACTGCTGGGCGCAGGTCGGGTCTGGGGATCAGCGGGCTGGGGTTCGGCAGGCGCACAGGATCGCGAAGGCACCACTGGTCATGACGGCAGCCTCGTGGCAGGGTGAGGGACGCCGCCCTGGCAGACACGCCACTGCAGGCGATGACGAGATGTGCGCCGGGTGACGTGGGACGTAGCCACCTCGTCGCCAGTGTGACTTTGCTTGTTGTAGGTGGTCGGCCACGTGTGTGTAGGCCTATGGTCAGGATATGGCGGACACAGAGCCACACGCAGTAGTTACTTCGGTGGCCGTCCCGGAAGTGAACCACTCCCTGAGCCCCGGCCTATTTAGTCACTCCGCTACGCTGGACTGGCGTGCGCCAGGCCTGCCCACTACGCTTACGCTTACAGGGGGGCCGACATGGCTACTTGTCCAAGGTGTCCCCCACTGCCTGTGATGACATGGTTGCGTCCACTGTCCACGACACTACAGACTCCAGCAGTATGTGTCCACATGGACATGTCTGTGCTCTGCATACTCAAGACTGTCCAGCACATCACTGCCACACTTGGCATTGTGTACATTGTTATCCATAGGTCCATTGCCTCCTTCACACAATTGTTGTTCCCACCTCTCCCCACATTCTGCAAATGTGTGGCAGAGGGGCTATGCCGTAGTGTATGGTTTGTCCACATTTCTGGCCCCTGTTACCACGGTTACTTGTGTTGTCGTGTCTGGCAGGTGTGCATGTTGTTTGGCATGTTGGATGTGATTTTGTTACGTGTCCATTCCCACAGTTGTGCGTTGTGTGATTGTGGAATTGAGGTGTGTGGTGTGTTCCGTTGGTACTTACCAACGAGGTGCCATCCTGAAAGCGCTGGTTGATGATAGACTGTTGGAAGATGTATGAGTCATGCACACTGCCTGGGTAGTTGGCGACGACATTGGTGAACAGTCCCCGGTGGTCCACTATTGCCTGCACATTGATGGAATGCGTGTGCTTCCTGTTGCGGTAATTGTGTGCAGTGTCGGCAGGGGGCACAAGTAGGGCATGTGTGCAGTCGATTGCCCCCAACACGTGCGGGAATCCGGCTATGGCGTAGAAGCCTTGCTTGGTCTCCAGCTGTTCCTGCGCAGTGTGGGGGAAGTGAAGGTGCTGGGGTATGAAACTGATGATGGCATCCAGGACAGGTGTGATGGCCTTTGATAGGGCTGGCTGTGAGGTTCCTCCGACTCTGGCAGTTGTTGGTTGGAAGGTACCAGAGGCCAACAGGTGCAGCACAGCCAGCAGCTTTGTCTGCGGAGGGATGTTGGTTGTCCGCTGTGTTGGTACCGTCAGCCTGTGGGCAATGTGGGTCAGGATGCGGAGGATGGTTGTCCTTTTGAGCCTGTAGTGGGCAATGACATCCTCTGGCGTTAAGTCTGTGAGGCTGGTACGTTTTTGGAAGGTCCGCTGTCTTGTTCTGCGCTGCCTCGGTGGTGGTCCGGGGGGTGGTCCTGGGGGTGGTGGTGGTCCTGGGGGTGGTGGCAGTGGGTGTTGTGGCCCTCTTGGGTCTCCAAGCTGCATGATTAGTAGCTCCATGGCATCTGTTGGTCTTCAGATGTGGCTCTGGCCTGGGCTCCCTTTGTACTGCAGGTTTTCGTCCTACTTAAGACCAGTAATGGCTGGTCATTGAGAATATCGCGAAGTGGCGTTTTTGTGTGTTTTTGCACGGGAACGCCTACTCTGCATGTCATTAGCGTTGTTTGTCGCTCTCATCCGTGGCGATGTGTTTTGCGGCAGCTATCGCAGGAAAACTGGCGATGTCGACAGTTTGCACCAGCTTGTGAATGGGGCGATAAGTCTATCGCTACTTTTGCGGTGCTAAAGTGCCGATAAATCGGCGATGGCTCCTTGAGAATATGCCCCTTAGAGTGCATCACAAACTGGCGTCCACAAGGACGAGCTGCCACTGTGTTCATGGCACTGATTTTACCACCTCTGAGGCGAGGGGTCGCAAAGGCAGCGCCAGGTGTAGCAAGGGGCAAGCCAGGGGTCGCAGCTGCGACCCCTAGTTGACGTCTACGGAGGTCTACCTTAAAGGTCTTTTGACTTCCCTCCTAAAGTGTTCTCCTCACTCAGCCCACCCTTCCTCCCCGAGGCAGGCGCTGCCTCACATTGTCATCCTGGTGAGCGAAGCTATTTTAGTGACAGGAGTAAAACCCCTTCATGGTGTGCGCTGAATATATGGCGGTATTTTTATTATTAGTACTTTTAGGTCAGACTATTACTTTCTTTCCCTGCTGGGCTCGAGCCCCGCAGCTCTTTCTTCAACACACCTTTGAACCGTTGTAGCATTTTTATTAAAATATGGCAGGAGTCAATCACGGTGATAATTGGCTTTAACCTTCACTCCTGATAAATAATAGAATATTTTCTAGTTGACAGGTTCATACGGATGCTATGGGCAATTCTTCGAAAAATGGAACCTGAAATGCGCTACTGAAAATATTAAATATTTAACAATAACCATCCAAGTAAATGTAAGCATTACAGTGAAGAAAAATACTCAAACACTAGGAAAAGGTAGGCAGGTTTAAAACTATGAAAATTAGTAAATGGATAGCCAATAAAATAAACAACATATATGGTTTAATATGTCAAGATAAATATATCAATGTGTTTATTATAATTCTAGTGATATCCCAGTAACTTATGGGCATATGCACAAACCATTTTGGGTTTGGAAACGGCTTGATTGGGCCATTTCCGACCGCAAAAATTATTTTACATATGTACAAAACACAAATTGGGATTCTTTAACACGTTACCGAATTGCAGTTTGGGTTTGCGATTGGGTATGTGGCAGGGGCGTGTTTAGGGCGTCCCTTCCAAATACCAAATCGGTATGGTATGTATTACTGTTTTACTACCGAATTCCCGTCACAAAACAGTAATCCCTTTACCACCAATTTAAAACTGGTGGTAACTCTTTCACAAAGGGGAAGGAAGGGGTCCTTTGAGAATGTAAATAATATTTTTCAAGGGCAGGCAGTGGTGCCACGGACTACTGTACACTCTTAAAAATTTAACTTCAAGGTTTCATTTTTTTCATTTTAAACACATTGGGGCAAATTTACAAGCCCCTTGCGCCACTTTTGCGTCACTTTTAACATGGGAAAAGTGACGCAAAAGTGGCGCAAGGGGCTTGTAAATCTGCCCCATTGCGTTTTCCTATAAGGAAAACGGGATGCATAAAAAAAAAAGATTGCTCACATAAAAAGTAATCACAGACATGGTGGTCTGCTGACCCCAGCAGACCGCAATCCCTGTGATGGCTGTGATTCCTAATAGGTTACAAACTGCGACCTATCTCATTAATATTTATGAGGTAAGTTGATTTGCGACCCACAAGGAATCCCTAAATGAAACTCAGTGAGTTTCATACTTTAAATTGAATGAATTAAATTTGTAGTTTTATACAGCGTGGCTTATCACCCGTGAGGGTATCCAGGCGCTGTCCATGGGGCCAGGGGAGATTAAGTAATGTGCCCCGAATCACAGGATGTTGAGCCGACGCCGAGACTCGAAACCGGATCCCCAGCTCCTGAGTCGGCACCTCTGGCCGCTGCGCCACATTGGGAATACAGGTTTCCTGATTGCAATTCAGAGAGAATCACAATTAGGAAATCGCTATTCCTAATGTTTGTACATCTGGCCCTTACTAATCAGAATTCCTATGGAATTCCACAGTAATTAAAATAATATTCCAAGATGCACCCTTTGATGTTGATCCATGCACTCTGCCCAGCACCATCTAGATCTGTGAAGTAGTGCAAGACCTGTAGAGGGAACCGAGAAGATTTTAATCAGTACATTTGAGAAAATATACTAAATAATTCAGGGATTGGTTTAGAGTTGGGTAATCATGGAAACGTCTCTGGGTCCTGGAGGAAGCTCTTCATCTGGAGAATCTAGGAGGCATTACCTCCACCAAAGGAAAGCCAACGCTAGAATTAGGACCAACATGATTAATTATGCCAATGGGGGAATTTAACATTGGCAGGGCTTTATTTGTGCTGGTGGTTGCTGCTGGTAGGCACCTGCACTCATTTTTGGGGACCGGGATTAATTTTTTATTAGATTTTGACGCACTGCCAAAGACAGAACGGCAGAAACTGGAGCAATAAGGAGGGTGGAAAAATAGGAAACAGTGACAGAGAGAGAAAGCAAGGATTAAAAAGAACCTGCAAGAGGAAGGGTAGGGTGATGGAACGAAGAAACACAAAGTTCAATCAAGAGTAGGCATCCTTGGTATACAGAAAATCTGGCATTCAGAATCAGAAACACCCTCGGGAGACCCCTGAGAAAAACTTTGGGCCACAGCGCATAATATTTTTCAAAATTAGGCACTGGGGCATGGCCTGCCTGGACAATGACGGTGATCCTTCTTTTGCAGTAGTTTCAGTACCCCCTAAAGATGTAGCACCACTCATGTCTTGGCTGGAAGCCACCCACCTCTGTATCGTCTTGAAGAATTCATTTTTCAGCCTGATCACAGACCACAGTGAATGACGTAGGATGTTGTTCATATTGGATTGTGTCTGATCATGCACACATTTGCACTGCTCGGGATTCTGCCAAGAAGAACAGACGACAGGAGTCTGCACTGGGCATCTTCATGAATAGAGCCCGATTTAGAGTTTGGAGGAAAGGGTACTCTGTCCCAAAAACAAATTCCCGCTTTGGGAGTTTGTTCCTGAAAATCAAAAACATATAAAAGTTTGGTGAACAGCCATCAAAACCAATGGAGGACATCCACCAAACCATTTGTTCGTTGAAAGGAACTGCTGGGATGGCCGTTCCTTTCAATGTACAGAGATGATCGCTGGACCAGCGGTCCTCTCTAAATTTGATGGATGCTGGTTCATCAGTATGGCAGAGGTAATGCCCTCATCCACCCTGACAGATGGTAACAGTGAATCAGGCCCTTAGCTCTTAAGACAGTCAGATCTATGCAGGTGGTGTCCTGCCCTCGGTTCCTGTTGTGTTTGTTTACTTCTTTATGTCTCGGGTTCTTCTTCTCTGCCATATTCTCTCTATCACAGCCCTGTTGAAATAATTTTGTAGGCCTGAGATTTGCCTTCTAAGCCTCACGTCAGTTTATTGTCCAACAGCATCCTAGGTGGTTGTGTTGCGTGGCTTTCTTCAAGTCCTCATTCATGCATGAGCTGGATCCCTCCTTCAGTGAATATTGTTCAGGCACTGACTGCACAGAAGGCCACTGGCATCCACTATTGGCTGAAACATGTCTCTTGTAGGGTGGGCGGCAGGAGCAGAATGACTTGCTGCTGTTGTTCTCTGTTGCCTCAAGATGTTGGTGGATGTCCTGAGTTCTTTAAGCAGGATTCAGATTTCACCAATCCAAAGTACGCCCATCTTCGCCCTACAATACCTTGGATAAACTATCATAAGTGACCATTATATTGATGCAGGAGGATAGAAATCCATACCACCAAGTAGTGAAGTAAAACATCCATGCAAAGCAGAAGAAACGCCTGCTCTAATAAAAGCAGCACAGAGGAGCGGCATCCCAGGTTGGCTGCACAGGCAGGTCGTGGTTGGTGATCATCATATGTCATTACCCTCAGCGTGTTTCAATCAACCAGTTCTCCTTGTCAGATCCCAAGTTGGGTACTAATTACCCATAACAAATTAGAGCTGTGTATTTGCCGTGTATTACCCAGGGCTGGCTTTAGGGCATTGCGACCTGTGCGGCCGCATTGGGCCCTGACCTGTGGAGGGGGGCGCAGACTTTAGCAATAACTTATGATTGGAGAGATGAGTGGCACTTTTGCCCGGTGTAGTGAGAGAATCCGAGGAGGAGGTCATGGGGGCGCCAAACATGATTGTCGCACTGGGCCTGCCCTGTATACACCAACACTTCAGAACATACCTAGTTTGTGGTCTCTGATACACTTTTTACAGGATTACGTGTCAAAGAATCACACGTATCAACAGGCCAGAGCAGGACTGTGCTTGCATAATTCATTATTTAGCTCTCGATGGAGTGAGCAGCACAAGGCTAAGGGTACATGCGCAATGAGCCACACATGTCCCTCCCCATTAATATTCATGAGGTGGTACTTGGCTCTATCTCTCGGTGAGCATCTGTAAATGCACAGATGGGGGTCTGCAAGAGCCTGCATAGTTCCGAAGATCTTCACTTTTTCAAGATGCCAGCTTTGTCCCCCTGGCCCCTTGGTGGTGCAAGACCACAATGAAATAATGTTTCATTACTTGTACTATAATTCGCTTCAGACTTCTTTTTCTGCTCGTGCTATCAAAAAACTAAAGGAGGGGTCCGTTTCTGACCCCTTGAGCCTCTCTTTCTCATCTTGGCTTGATCTTTTTCATTTCAGGTGAATTTTATTTCTTTTAAGTAGAGGAGAAATATTAACAAACAGCAGCAATACATGTGTAATGGGTGTAATATGCAGTTACATGTATAGCGAAGTGACACTGTGAGGTTACGGTTAGAATACATAAGCAGTGGAAATGATACCATTGCATAGCACCATAATATGAACAACGGGTTACTGTATTGCTGTCTCACGATGAATATAATAAGAGAAATGAAGACATAAATGGCGAGTGAATATAAATGGGTGGGAAGAGGACAAAGAGAAGCTGAAGGTAGACGTGAACGGGAGGAGGGTTGGGGGAATTTGTTCAAGATGTACTCAATCAAAAAAAAGATGACTTTGATTTCTGCAGGTTGAGATCTAGTTTATTCAACAATCGGTTGGAGGTGCTGCTAGTAAAGTTTCTATTACTCCTAATGTTATCAGAACTTCTTATAAAACATACCCAGGCCCACGTGTATTGTATTAGATTCTTGGTGTTTTTCCAGTCACTAAGAATGGTATTAGTACAGGTCTAGGAGGTCAGTGCTTAATTTGTAAAATGTTAAGTACCAAGGCCCTCATCAGGAGGCCACTGCAGCTTGCATCACCCATTGCCTCTGCCGGTGCTGCCAACAACAGTACCAACACAACCACTAACCATCACACTCCTACAAGTGTAACAATTCAGACTATTCAAGGCCCCAACGCAATAAGAATGGTTTGGGCGCAAGGTATTAGTCATTTTTAATGTATTTTGAATTGTTGTTGTTCTCATCCCTAAAACAGACAAACAACACCACCATGTGGCAGACTGCCATAAGTGCTGGTGTTGACAATTAAGTGCCGAGCATATGAAACCACCAGCACAAATTAAGCACTGAGGTCCCAGTGTTCAAGTTTCAGTAGAGGGTCTATGTGCCACTGGCCAAGAATGATATTGCAGCAATTAATGGTAATTCTGGATTAGACGATATCATTTATAGTTTGTTCAATTTCTGACCATAGAAGGTGAGTGGTCTCACAGCAGTAGAGTATATGGCCAAAGTTTGCTGCTTTTTATGAACAGCTCTAGGAGGAGGGAGAGCCTTTTAGAACTTACTTAACAGATTTCCAGGGGGGAAAAAAATCATGAAAGACACAGAATTTGCAAACATATAATAAGGATACTTTGAGTTTTAGGGAGGTCTCTGAGATGTAGTTCCATATTTGTTTTGTTTGGGTGTTATACTAAAGTTAAAACAGGAGCTTCTACATTTACTTTGAAAACATGATGGTTTTAGGTTTTCTTTTATCTATATAGTGATATACTTGTGCAGCTGTATGGTCTTGTGTAGAGATTTAATTAAGAAAGTTGATGCTGTTGAGGGGTGTGTGAAATGCTAATTTCCTTAGAGAGGCTTGCACTTCAAGGACTTGTGGAAGTCAAGGCCAGGGATTTTGTGTTTATTGTGTAACATTGCAAAGGATGGGAGTTGTTGGGGGCACTACCAAGTTCTGATAACCCTTACTCCTTTCTCTACCTAATCTTTCCAAAGCATCGTTTTGCCTTCAACTATTATGTTCTCATTGAGCCATAGGCAGGCCAGGTCTAAACCTCGAAGTTGGTAATAAGATGACTTGTCAAGTGTTCTAAGAGAATAAATGGTATCTTTTAAAATATTTTGGGCCCGATTCACAAAGGTAAACTGAGACAAAAGTCTAACTTTACAACTTGTGGTATTCACAAACGGCATTTACAAGTAGTAAAGTTAGACTTTTGTCTCAGTTTAACTTAAGGTTTGGTCTTAAGTGTAACTGAGACACCCAAATGCCCTTTGCGAATACCGAAAGTCGTAAAGTTAGACTTTCGTCTCAGTTTACCTTTGTGAATCGGGCACCATTGTGAGTGAGGTGTTTTAAGGCCCACTGTTGTAAGGGTGTTGTATATAAATTGCTGCTATAAATATATAGAACGAAGCCATTTTGCATAATTATATGTAACTTTGCAGATCTTTGCAGAAATGTTGTGTAATAAAGTGAAAGTAAATTAAACACATTTCTCTCATCTGTAGGTGACAAACTTTGAGGGATGGATAGCTACCCATTAGTAAAGGGTAAGTGTTATCTCAATGTAGGAAGCGATCCGTATTCCATGTCAGTCTATTTAAATAAATGTTCTTGGGGATGTTTGATATCAAATGTTGTTGAGCGTATATAGAATTGTAAAGGAGATTTAGAGCATAAGAAGGTGTGTGCTTCTGCAGGAGTCAGGGATAGGATCTAATATGTCTGTATACGTATATATTGTACACAGATAAAAGTTTGACTGTAGTGAGTGTGTTGAAAAGAGAGTATGTGTGTGTATGTCAGATTGTCTGCAGGTTATACTGAAGCAACAAAGAGGTTACTGGATTTCATTGGTGCAAGTATGGGACTCTGTGAACTTTGCATAGCCAATAGATAATACAACATTACTTCTCACAATGCCTGAACATTAAAAGTACATCATCCAGTGGTCTATTTGAGATTGTCGCAGGTTCTTAGCATAGCTAAACACCCATGGTTCATGGTATATGTTGGACCTAGCCCTTTCTGCAGGGTCACCCCCATTGTTTTTGCCTTCCTCTGCCTTCTTTAGTTAAACCCGTTTTTGTTGGCTTTTGTAGTCCCTAGTGAATGGTACTACATGCACCCAGGGCCTGTAGATAGGATGTTACCAGTGGGCTGCAGCACTCATTGTGTCAACCAGTGATTTGGCCTTTTAAAGCATGTCTCAGGCTTACCACTACAGCCTGTAGTGCCGTTTTTAACTGTCATTTCGATCTGGCAAAATAAACCCTTTGCTATGCCTAGCCTTCCTTTTTAATGCTTATAATCAGACTTGAGGTAAGCCCTAAAGGCTCAGAGGACAACGTGCATAGTATTTGAAAGCAGGACATGTGCATTTAAGTTTTACATGTCCTGACAGTGAAATACTCATAAAGTTGTTTTTCACTGTTGTAAAGCTATCTCTTTCACAGACTAATAGTGGGTTACCTTATTACATGTATCAGTGCCAACATCAGATTGGGAGTAGCTAGAGATATGATGTTTACACTCAAATTACTGGTAATTTTAAATCCTCTTTAAAGGTGAAGTTGAATTTTAAATTACAATTTTGAAGATACCACTTTTAGAAAGTTGCCTTTTTCTTGCCCAAACTAACTATACCTTCCTGGGTCACATGCTGTTGTGGGGTGTGTATTGCTTCCAGACAGTGAGACAAAGGAATCCTCCGTGTGAGAGGAGAGAGTCTTCCTGACAGGATGGTTGGGGAGGAGCTTTACCCTACCCTGATTTCATTTCAAAGGTCGCAGCGTGCAGCACACATAAAGGAACCTGACAACAGGTCTGTCCTTCTCTTTGTCACCCTAGAACGTTTGGAACCAGGAGCAGGGAAAGTGGAAGAAATGACCAGAATCAGTTTAAGGGGTAGGTTAGGGATTTCCCCCAAGCAAAGGCCGACACAAGGTATAAAAGCAGGACCTTCAGAACCTCTCATCAGAATATGCCTGACCCAGTGGAAGATTGAGAAGAAGAAGGGCTGTCCTGCTGCTATAAGGACTACCCTGCTGCTAGAAGGTCTGTCTGCCTTGCTGTTTGAAGAAGGAAGATTGGACCTGCTTGCTTTAATCCCATGTTACAAAGAGTGACACTAGGGGCATTTGCCAGACCTCCTGTGTGAGCTACAGGGACACAACAAGCTTCCAGAGGCCTCCGTGCAACTGCCCTGCTGACCAGCACCAACTGGACCTGCCTGAGCCCTGCTACAGCCTCTCCTGAAGTGAGTCCTGATCCCTACAAGGTGTCCCCCAGGTGCAGGACCCTTGGCTGGAATCAGTGAGAACTCCTCCTAAAGGAAAAGTTGAAAACACTTTGGCTCTACTCGTCCACGATGTGACCTCTTCACCCTGAGAATCAACCGCCCACAGAGATCGCCAACACAAAGCTCCAGCAGCAACAGTACGCAAAGACCGACAATGTGAAATCTGCACTTCGCAACAACAGCCACTGTCTGTGACGATCAACTAATGCAAAGCTCAAGTGATGACCAGCTCGTGTTGCTACAGCAATGACCATCCACAACACTCGGCCTGCTCCTAGGACCAAAAGCCTCCTCATCGCGTTCTCTCCAACATGAACAGAACTCTTTGTGCCAGACTTGAAAAAGTAACTCTCTAGCGGAATTAGCCTGATCCCTGTATCTGACCCGTGCTCCATCGCAGCTTGCCTGTACATGTGACTTTCAACGTTGTAGTGCATCCAGACAACTGCGAGTGGTGCTTTGCTCTTCTTCGCGCAATTTTTACTAGGAGTGGGCAGAAATACATTAAAATGTTTCCAGATTCTGTGCAATTCCGCGACGGGGTGGAGTGAACATTTGGTGCTATTTTCTTAGCGTAAAATGCACCCTCCTGTCCAAAAATGGATGCGAGAATGCATTTTGCCTAAGAAAGTAGCGCAGCCACGGACGCACTTACATATTCTGCAGTGATTAAAATCTTAATCACTGAAGAATATATATGTGTGCCGAGGGGCATGGTGGTTTTGAAACACAGCAGGAAGAGGGAGCAGTCCCTCTACATTTATAAACTGCATACCTCTTGGCACCCTTACATACTCTTCAGTGATTAAAACTTTTAATCACTGCAAAGTATGTAAGGGTGCCGAGTGACATGCAGTGGTTTAGAAACCACTGCATACCCCTCGGAGCCCTTACGTACCGTGCAGTGATTAAATAATCACTGTAGAGTATATAAGGGTGCCCGGAGTTTAAGGCAGTTAATTCCACCGACAGAGTGGTGGAATTAATCAGTAATTCTGTGTCACAAAAGTAGCACGAAATTACCAAATTTCTCTGAATCCGCCAGCGGAATGAAAAATTACACACATGCCTAATTTTTACCTAAAACTGTAAAGATTAATATCACCAGTTCTACTGATTGCATGTTGGTCTAGTATCAATTTATTTATTAAAATTTACTCTATTTTCTAAATTGGGTTGGGATTTTTGTTGTGTTGAATATTCACTGTATTTCTGTTTCTGTGCTCCATAAATATTTTACATATTGCTCCTAAGTTAAGCCTGACTGCTTTTGTGCCAAACTACCAGAGGATTAAGCATTGGTTAATTTAGTGACTTTTTGTGGTTCACCCTGACAAGCATTGTAGTTGTTGCTTGAGTGGGGCTTCTGCCCCTCTCAGCCAATAACCCAATCTCTTTCGACATATTCTTCCTTTTATGAATTATTTTCAATTTTAATGGCCCTCTAAAGGAAATGGTGGTGCTTAGTGATCTCAAGCCAGTCTCAGAGCCAGCAAACCCTTTGTGTAGGTGTTAGCAGCTTTAGCATAGACTTGGGATCTGCCAAATGTTTGCACCATTCCATACAGTTGTTTTCACTTTTTTCATGTGGTCCAAAATAGATTTGGGATGTTGATATCTAAGAGGTCTGAAAATCAATGGTCTAGGGGATCCAGGCAGAGCCATGTTTTGAAAAAGGATCCTATGGGCATTTTCAATTTCAATGTCTTTGGCAAAGTTGATGCCAAGGGTCTGTTGAATCCCCGATTCTAAGACGTTTATACTTCTTCCCCTGTCTTTTTCTGCATTCTCTGGCAGGCCTAATATCCTTAGGTCCCCCGTCTATTCTAATATCCTTAGGTCCCCCGTCTATTCCTATCCTTGAGTTTGCTGATTTCCCTTTCAAGCACTTCAACCTTTGTGGATTACAAGTTTGAGTTTTTCAACAGTACGTTCTGTGAGGCCTCAGATCTGCCTATTCTTGATTTTGATCCTTCTACTCTGTTTGAAAGAGCTTTCAGGTCACCCCTCGAGCCTGACATTTTGTTTTGTATAATTTCACTGTTGGTTTTGGTGCTTTGTGCTAGTTCAAATAGGGAGTTCACGCTTTAAGGGATTAAATTTGTGTTGGCAGGAGAGTCAGCTTTTCCCTTGATAGGAGAGTCTGGAATTGGTGGTTCTTGTTTTGATCATTTAGTTCTTTAATGTCCTTGTCTTACAATTCCACAACGGTCACCAGGTGTGGACAGATGATGTACAAAAAGTTGTGTCTGTAGAGGACAGGAGATTACAGGTGACTCAGACTCTCTGTAGTATTGATAAGTAAGATTCATAGGTAATTTAACCACAGGGGATCAGTGAATCCATGTGAGGCTGTCCTCTCAAAAGGTGTGCGAGTTTTGTTGGAGTCGGTAAAATAAATAAGTGACTTTTTGACAGTCAGCCCATAGGTGGTCGTAAGAGTCCAACGTCAGAGGATTTTTGGTTCAAATCAGCACACTAACAGCAGAGTACACCAAACTATTGCTCTGAGAGCTAAGTAAGTTTATGAGTAGTCTGGGGGAGCACGTGTGTAGGGGATTGTGAAGGTAACATTGTTGCTCGGGTGATTGGTGCCATTTTGACAGTTCTTAGTCGTTTCTGCTCACTCTTGGTATGTTCGATTGTGAAGATCAAGAATGGCAAAGTGCCCATCCATTGGCAAAGCAGGCAGTACTCATTCAGCAGTATCCCATACACTGTGAGAAAACAGGCCCAATCTTGTGGTGATCCCACATTGGAACCATTGGTATCCTGGAGTCATGCGTGTAACATGCATGTGCACCAAAGTGGCTGAGCGTATCTTCAGCAGGTGAGTTTTCGGTTCAGGGAAAACCTGGCTTGGCAGTTTGGGCTGGACTGTTCCCATGAGGCACAGGGTCAAGACTGATTTGCATATAGCTGGGTCTGAACTGAGGTGGCGAAGTGAGCTAAAGAATGATGATGGATTCAACCCAGATCTGTGACTAGGGGTGAGTGTCTGAAAAGTTTCAGCGCTCCGTCCATCATCTCCTTGTGTTTGCTTTGTTCGCCCTAAGTTGGCAGGGTATGCCCAGACGAGGATCACTTGCTCACTTTGCCACTGGATTCAAGCTAGCCTGGCTGATGAAGGGTGTTACCCAGAAACCAGCCCAGGATGCTTGTTTCCGGTTCAGGGAAGACCTGGCTTGGCAGTTTGGGCTGGACTGTTCCCATAAGGCACAGGGTCAAGACTGATTTGCATATAGCTGGGTCTGAACTGAGGTGGCGAAGTGAGCTAAAGAATGATGATGATGGATTCAACCCAGATCTGTGACTTGGGGTGAGTGTCTGAAAAGTTTCAGCGCTCCGTCCATCATCTCCTTGTGTTTGTTGAGTTTTGGCAGGCTACATGCTGTTTTGTTTCCTTTTGCTGTATCAATATCAGGAAGTTATTTCCTTTAGATTTCTGCTCACAGTAGGTAGAGTGGTGAGCCTCATGGTGGTGAAGTAAAGCATTTGCGTTTGGGATAGTCCTGTCATATTTGTACCCATTTATCTATTTAGAAGTTCGGTTATATGGATATTCCCTGCCATTTCTTTACAGCAAGCCATGTATGAGCCATCAACATGCCACCCGCTTGAGAGGTGATCAGAGTGGAGAGGAGCTGGAGCTCAGGGGCACCACGACGAGGCTGGAGAGCTTATGGGGCCCGGCTGGAGCGCAGATGGGGCCCGGCTGGAGCGCAGATGGGGGCCGGCTGGAGCGCAGATGGGGGCCGGCTGGAGCGCAGATGGGGCCCGGCTGGAGCGCAGATGGGGCCCGGCTGGAGCGCAGATGGGGGCCGGCTGGAGCGCAGATGGGGCCCGGCTGGAGCGCAGATGGGGCCCGGCTGGAGTGCAGATAGGGCCCGGCTGGAGCGCAGATGGGGCCCGGCTGGAGCGCAGATGGGGCCCGGCTGGAGCGCAGATGGGGCCCGGCTGGAGCGCAGATGGGGGCCGGCTGGAGCGCAGATGGGGCCCGGCTGGAGCACAGATGGGGCCCGGCTGGAGCACAGATGGGGCCCGGCTGGAGTGCAGATAGGGCCCGGCTGGAGTGCAGCAGTTTAGGAACCCACTTGACAAGCCTGCCCATTGGAGACGTCTGTTTTGGGATCTGCAGCAAGGAAGGTATCCGGAGGTCGAGTAGAGCTTCGATCCACTTTAGTAGATGGCTGTGAAATTGGATGTGCGATCTTTTAATCTTTTATCATATCATGGCAGCTGGGTGTCTGTATGCTTGCGTTTTAAAGTCAGAGTGAAGCTTAAGCACTACTGCGAGTAAAGTTGTATCAACCCTCCTGTCTGTGAATACTGACCCAACAATAACATCAGGAGATCGATGACGGGTTTCTTCTAACCGGCAGCCAGTTCTGTCAGGAATCATAGGGGCAGATTTACAAGCCCCTTGCGCCACTTTTGCGTCACTTTTCCCATGTTAAAAATGACGCAAAAGTGGCGCAAGGGCCTTGTAAATAAGCCCCATAGTGTTTTGGTGTGTTTGTGCAGCGATAGGTGTTCTGCGGCAGTGCTCCGAGACCAGGCAGCCATTTCCTCAGGTGCTAGCCAAGCCCCACTCTTTTCATATCTTGGCTTCTGAGACAAGAATGTGTTGATTAGAATGCTCAGCTGAAATGGTGACATACTTGTTACAAACTGAATGCCATCCTCTTCCTTTCTCATTGTCTCAGTCTTTGGAGACTTGTAACGCTTCCTTTGTTTTACCATATCACACTCTCCTCATTGTAGACCTGTTTGTGAAATACTACAAGTGTGTGTCTGGCTTTTGCGTATTTATCATGCTCCTTCTCAGTTTTCTAGAAGACACTTTGGCCAGATGGACTTGTAAGTCACAGTCAATTCATTTTAATGTTGTTCATAAACTCTTGCAGTTTCCGATTTACCTCTACAATGCAACAAAAGTGGTACATTCCGAAGAGACATTTGGGGAGGATGAAGAGCCCCGTAGTAAAACTGTCTGAGACCACCAATGCTGACCCTTGCACGGTGCAAACGTTTCATAAATAGCATTTTCCACTTCACCAATCCCCTCTTCAATTAGCAACCAATCAATACCAGATAGTGTTTGCGAAGCATTGACACTTTACCTTTAAAAGTGGGGGGGAGGGGTGCTATTTACCTCATTCATTTATTTGATCAGGAACCACATGATGTGTTCTTATTTGTAGCATTCAAATTCTCATAACAATATGTCGCCCAGATGTTCATGCTGAGAGACAGCTTCCATACCAAAGCTGAGAGCACCAATAAGAATGGAGACAGCACTTGTTTAACTGGGAGAACTAGGATTGCGGTGGCTCATTAGCATAAAAATGTGCCTAGAATTAGTAGTTTAGGTGTATTACCTATATTGCAGTCAACACAATGTCTGGTTATTGGGTTACTAGACATGCACATTTCTCCGCTGTACTAAATCTTTGTTGTTAGATAATTAGTGTGACATCTCATGGATATTAAGGCAATCCTCACCAGGAAAAAGCTAGTGGAAAAGAACTTGGAAATATGTGGTACCTGCCAGTAACAACCACATTATCGCTGGATATTGGTAATCTTTCCCTCAAACCTATTAGCTACCGCATTCATGTCTGATGATCATACTGTAGTGGACTGTTTTAAATGACATCTGTCACCTCCAATTAGGCGACCAGACCCGGGGAGGGCCGCACTCCGGCACCAGGATGCCACTGGGCTGCTACACTCCGGACCCATAGATTTCCTGCTGGGCTGCTATAATATAAGAGTTTTGCTGTTCCAGAGGAATAATGCTAAAAGATTTCCCAATAGGCTGCCTTATTATTACATTTTTGGTGTTTCAGAGACATAATACTTATTATTATTGTGGAAGGCCCGAAGACTTCTCCCTGGGCTGCTACTATGTAACAGTTTTTCTGGTGCTGAAGGTTAATGCTCAAGGGTATTGTGGAAGGCCCACAGATATCCTTGGGGCTGCTACAATCAGTGCTTAATTTGTGCCGGTGGTTTCCAGTGCTCAGCACTGGCACTTATTTCAGAGGGCCGGGACTATAAATTCCTTTTCTTGCAGTCAGAATTTTTGATACCTGTTTCAAATAAACATACCTGCAAATATACCTGCCTGGGTGAATCCCTGATATGGCTTCACAGACTGGCCCACCTTGTTCAGGCATTATGAGTGTTTATTGTTATTATGTAAGTGATGTCATCACGCCTTTTTGTCTCGGCCCTCGTCAATCACTGAATAAACAGTGCAGTGTTCACTCATCCAATCCTCCATGCCCTTGCTTGATGCAGCCTGTCTTCGCCCTCCTATTGGAAAATTTCAGATGAGGGCTGGCTCATCGCTCAACCGAGGCAGGGTAGGCTGTGAAAGCACAGGCAAACTTAACGAAAGGGCACGTGAGGAAAAAACAAAAGCGCAAACTTTGCTTTCGCTTCGCTGCCTAGCACTGCCAGCGAAATGTCGTGCTAATGGCTCACAGCACCCCAACTCCTCCTATTAACAGTGTGCTTACGACTGAGCCTGCCTGTACCCGCACACCTTCTACGGCCCCCCATTAAGCTCTAGGCTGACTAGAAGATCTGTAAAATATGGAAGACCTGGTGGATCTCGTCGCAGATTCTGCAGTCGGGCCCCATCAATTAATTGGGCCCCATCAATTAAGCGCTAAGCCGCTGCCGCACTCTAATTGCTGAGCTGCATGATTCTGGTAGCATTACTGGGACAGCTACTGTGCAGCACGCAAGGCAGCTGGTCAAGGGGACCCAACATAGGACATCTGGATGCCAGGCCTGGACTGATTAATTACATCACCAGCACCTGGATGACCTGCGGTGACCCGCCATCCTCCAAGGTTGTGCATTGAGCAGGAGGAGAGGAGTCCATTGTTGGCACTGGGTCTCCAGTGTGCCTCACAAATCTGAACCTCTCACAGTCAAGTGATTGCAGCACTGTTTCAGTGGCAGTGAAGGGTGTGAAAACAGTGTCGTTTGACACACACACATTACAAGCAATCCAGAGAGCCAAGGCCAGGAGGTTAGTAGGTTATTTTCGAGTGGTAATCAAAAAGCCAGGAGTGGCTCACATTGTCAGATGACTTGGGGGTTGGCCAGTTGGCTGCGAGTGACATAGAGCTCTTAAGAATCCCATATTCATGTGTGAGTGACGCATTCTGTTCAGAATTTACGTGTGCATTCTGGTATTTGTATGCCAGTTGATTTCTATCATGAAAACAGCGTTACAAGTTTATAAATGTTGCGTAGTGTAACACACACTCTAAGATGCTGTTGTTTGCTGTACATATTGGCATTTGTGAGATGTACTCAGTAACACTTGGGTACGGGTAGGTGTAGATATACCAGGATGAGACTTGCAGAGGTGCCGTAAAGAGTGCCAGTGAATATTCACATAACTTATTATGGGAATAAAAGCATCAGCGCAGGAGATGTCCTGAGAAATGTAACTTCAAAAAGCAATTTTTATTACTGAGATACTGATCACCAGGAAAGTTAAGCTCTACATTGAAGTGACCCTAAAAAAGCAGAGGAGCTCGTCCAAAGCATTTAATGCAGTACCCACTCCTCACAGATTAAGTTAATGGTTAGTCCAACTCTAATTGACAAACAGTAGTTCCCCTAAAGATGCGCTCTGTTGTCTTGTAGTCCTACAGCGTTCTGCAGGTACGCACCACAGAAGCAGAAGTCTCATCTCACCATCACCAGTCAAAGATGTGTCAATGACAAGTAACATTGAAGTCAGAACCAGGAAAATCACTCCGTTAGGCCCATTATTGTTGTGTTTCCGGCACAGTTTAAGCTTTGTGAAATGAAGGTGCAGGGTTACAAGGCCTCAGTGTACAATGTTTTACTCCCCATCTGATTTGACGTGCTCGGCTGATGGAGCCTTTCAGATTGTGTAAACAGTTTTGCCAGTTTTGCCTGTGTTAGTTTTAAACACCTTCATTAGTTTTGATGTTCATGGCAGTTTCTCCATGGCAACTGGGTCTCTGGCACTGATGCAAGCGCTCTATAATAAAGTCGATAGAGCACCAGACCTCAGTTCATAGTACAGGCATTGGGTTTATGCTCAGGCATTGTCGTTTTTGGTAGATATTATACCTTTCCCTTGTTCACAGACCTTTTGTTTTAATGTACGTTGCTGTTGTAAAATAAGTGGACTGCTATAATCCATGTCATGATTCTCAAGCAGTAATATTCTTTTGAGTTTGGCTGCTTTCGCTTCGCCCATGTGGCGACGGACATGACAAATGATGCAATTTGATGGTGCCAGGAAGGTAGCTGGGCAGACACCTGGTAGAAGTGGCAGCAGCCTCCTAAGAAAAAATGTAGAGCACCGGGACTTCTTTTTTTTTTTACAAATTAAGCACTGGCTACAATATAACAGGTTTGCTATTGCAGAAGAATAATGCCATAAGATTTCAAGGGGTGGGTGGAACTCGCAGAATTTCACTCTGCGGAATACATGAAAATACAGCAAGATTCTGGGGAGTTCCATGAGTGGGTGAAATCAGAATTTCACACTGCTCTAGATGATTTTTAGCGCTGGAAGCTTGTTCCATGCTGCAAAATCAGTACAAACAGCACTACGTGGCGCACCAGTGGGTGCTGCTTTTTTGCTACCAATCAAGTAGATTTGTCACCGTGAATGATCGCGACCGCCCGTGTTAGGACTATCTCACGGAGTGGCAATCTTAACACCTGAAAAATCACGCTATGGGATGCCAATTCTCGCTCGCGCTCACCAACTTACAGTTGGCAAGCCACTTGTGAGAAAAAACTCTGCCACGCAGCGGTTGGCGGAGTTTCGCCAGAACTCCACTTTACAAGCGTAATGAGGAGTGGGCAAACTCTGCGAACTGTGCTGACGGAGCTGAATTTATTGCCCACTCATAAAGATTTCCCACTGGGCTGCTATAATGTAACAGTTTTGCTGATTTAGAGGAATAATGCTTATTGGTATTGTGACACTTCTGAGGACTTCACGCTGGGTTGCAGCAATGTTGTAACAGTTTTGCTACTGCTGAGGATGTATACTTTATGGTATTGTGAAAGGCCGGAAGACTTCTCCCTGGGCTGCTACTATGTAAGAGTTTTGCTGCTGCAGAAGACATTGTGGATGGCCTGAAGAGTTCCCACTGGGCTGCTACAATTAGCTGCTTCAGAGAAATCATACTCCAGGGTATTCTGGAAGGCAGTCACGGCTGCTCCCCCGAATCAGTAGTGGGGCGGGGGTGTGGGGGAAGGAACAGGGGGAAATAAGGGGAAAAAAATCACTTCCCTGCCGGCCGGCTGGCAGGCCGCCACTTCTTTTCCATCCTCTCCCTGTCTTCTGTTGGAACAGGAAACAGGATAGGCTCCGCCATCATGGTTCGGCGCTCAGATGGGAAATGGGAGCCTGGGCACGTTCTCCACCAACATGCAAAATGCGCATGAATGTTTGGCCGCCACCCAGAGGGCCGCCCAAACATTCATGTGCACTAAGGAGGGTGCCACCACTCCTCCCCCGCGCAGCCTAGCCCCGCCCCACAAAACTGCCCCAGCACAGAAAAATAAAATGATAATAACATTGCGTTATTATAATTTTCTTTTTCCTTTTTCGCCACGCTGGAAGGCAGTGGGGTGACGCTCCTCCGCCTTAGCGGAGGAGCCACCCCTGGTGGAAGGCCAGATGTAAACAAGAAGTGCCTGACACCAATATTTTAAAATTTCTTAATCAGAGGACCCCCTTTCACAACACCTACATGGGCGAACTCAATTGCTACTCACTGAGTGTAATAGGGGCCGATACAGCACAATATTCCGCTTTCAGTTCCCTGCCTAGATAGGTGGGGAGACGATAGCTAGGAGATACTGTATAATCTCTCTTCTTATTTTTATTATACCTCTTCTCCTACCGTTATTCAGAGATCTTTTATATGCATATTTTATATCACAATATAATTTTAAAGTACTGCTTAAAATTCTGCTTAATGGAAATTACAACTTTCCTACTAGTCAATAAAATATGATCTCTACTTTCTTTAATTTCGGTTTGTAAAGAATGTATTTATTGATATTTTTCATGTGTTTTTATCATCATTATAACTGCTCTTCCCAGAAACTATTATGGTGGCTTCCAATAAAAAGATTAATGCAAGAAGAAATGACTACTTTAGTTGCATTCGTATTATTTTAATAATGCACGAGGAACATTCATTTAATGGCAGGTTTTTATCGCTTGCTGAATTGTTTACTGTTCACTTTGTAACAACGCAATAGAGAGTGTTTTTGACTGCTTTTTTGCATCAATTCTATCTTTAATGCAAATTAATATTCTATATTTTACATGCCGGGTGTACATGGATGAAAAATCACTTGTTTTTCTTAAACAGCGCCTGGTGCCACACTTCTCCCGCTTCTAAGTGCTCTAAATAAAAGGTGTGAACATTATTCTATGTAAGGGCACTGAATGTTCCCATCTCAGAAGGCTGGGTTGCCCCTGGCAGTACTGAACTTGCTTATCACAGCATGTGTAAGGAGTGAGTGTCTAACTTCCAGAGATATCTAGCAGTATAATGAATGTTGTACCACTTAGAAAATCATTATGGAAACTTAACTAGGCATTTTTCTGATCATTACTACAAAGCACAAGAAACAACTAAGTGAATTAGGAATTAAGAGATTGACAGGGAATCTGGAAGGAATTTGTTTTATTAAAAAAAAATCTAGATGGGAATTAGTAAGACCAGATCCCCACTCAGAAGCTTGTACAACAGAGAAGTGCATTCAAGATGTTCTGTTTCACTCACAAGTGCCTACATTGAGGTACTCTGATATATGTGGCCAACAAAATTAAATTATGCGGTTATTCCTACCAGAATTACTTGCTCCCAGGGACAGCATCTTCTGTTCCAGCCACCATCTCAGTGCGTGTATCACAGCAAAAGATGCTTTTCTGTTCAGGGACCTCAGATGTAGAACACGCTATCTGAGCCAATTCGATCCTACCCTTGATGTCACCTTTCGAAAAAAGTGTATTAAATCAATATTTTTCTGCAAACTGCCCTTTTGGCAACCTGTTGTACACCTTTCAACCATGCCTCTGCCCCCTGCCATCAGAAACTGGTGTCCGTGGTGCTTGTTCTGATTTACAAACACCCAACTTAAATCCGTCTACACCTCAGCGTACTTACAACTTAAGGGGCATATATATGAAATTGTCACGCAGCAACTCACCTTGCTGCGTTGAGTGATAGAGAAAGGGCAGGAATGCGCCGTATTTAACAATATACGGTGCATTCCTGCCTTTTCTCAGTGCTGGTGCACAATGTGCCACCAACGCAGGCACCCTTGTGCCATGGTGAAAGGTTGCCTGCATGGTAAGGAGGATTGTTTTTGTGCAGGAAGGTGCTGAGAGGCATTTACCTCTTTCTACATATGCTGCACACGCAGAAAAACAAGGAGAAATAAAGATATTTCTCCTCGTTACGCCTCGCCTTGAGAGGCGTGGCATTTTGATGCATTTCAAGGTTTACAAGTGTTGGTAAATCTGGGAATGTGTCAAAATCCATGGGTTGGTACTTGGCAACACCCACGCTCCATCCATGAAACGCTTTCCCAGGGCAGAGTAACGCACAGCTATTTGAGCGGTGTTGCGTTACTATGGATTTTTTTAAGCCATGCAGGGCCACGCAAGGTGGCCTTGCGTGGCTTGAGAAATCCGAATTAGGTTTTGCGTCGCCCTTTTGTGGTTTAAGGGTGATGTAAAATCTTCATACGCATACCCCTGAGAGTATTCCACAAGTTACTTTGTGGAAAGCTGCAAAGCTTCACCAGTCAATACCAACTTATCTCCACTTGGTCTCTGGGGCTTCTAGCCTGCTGAGATATGTTCACAGGTTTATACAATATTTTTAAGGCATGTTTGATTTTTTTGACTTTGAAGCCAAGTCAAGACTTTGTCTTCTCTTTCCCAGAAGATGCTCGATACCCCCAGCTATCCGGAATGGATGCCCACTATCCAATTAGAACGGATCAAACACAGCGACTAACTGAGAATGGTTGAAGAGCAGGCAATCTGATAGGCTGACTAACCACACTACTTTATTAGGTCTTGGTGGTTGCCTTTCAACTACTAAGAACTGACTTCTTTGTTTAGAATATTCTGATTATTCGCTGAGCAGCCTATCAGAATAGCTGGGACTGGGTGGGTTTTTGGGCTGCCTGCAGTCCAGGAAGACCAGCCTTGCATCTGGGTGGATGAGTAGGATGTGCAGGGCAGCTGGGCATTGGGAATCTCACACTGATATTTGCTTACTATTTTACTGTCCATGGATATGCAAGAGAGCAATGTAAACACCAGATTCTCCCAGTAATCCATTTGCATTGTTCACTTATAAAAAAAATATACACACTTTGCCTTTCCCTAGTGGTGAAAAGGCACACATTTTACATGAGGTGCCAGGATAAAATGAGGAGGCACTTAGTCACGAAGAAACCCTACCGAGCCTCATTGTGATATGTGAAGTTGGCAGTTTATCATTTTAAAAAACCCTCTAACTCGAGAGCACCTGGTAAAGTATACTATAATATGCATAAAAAATTACTGCCAAAAATCATAACATAGGGGGTCATTACAATGGTGGTCGGACTTTCGTCCGACCACCATCGTTGCGGTAGTGGGACCGGCCGCCTACGAGGCGGCCTACCCACCTACCGCATTACAATGCGACCACCACCGCGGCGGTCGCAGGCCCTATCCCTAACATTGCGGCAGGGATACAGTCAGCAGCCCCCTCCGTAATGCCCAGAAAAAGGCACTTGCATATCCCTGCACTACGTGGCAGGCACCATGCGGTGCCTGCCACATGGTGCAGGGATATGTAGGGGGGCACCATAGGTGCCCCCCCAGTGCCCTTGCCCCAGGCCCAGAGATGAAGGGGGGGCCGCTACGGGCCCACAAATTCGTTTCCGCAATTCGTTTTGCTGCGGGTTGTCTGCCGCAAAACGAACGGAGGAAAGGGATATCATAATCCCAAAATGTTGGGCAATGTTTTGGTTCCGACAGACGGTCGGAAAAGGACCGCCTGTCGGAACCGTGGCGGGCGGTCTTTACGACCGCCGCGCTTTACGAACGATTCCCCCCGCCATCATAATTTGGCGGGGGAAAACAGCAGCACGATGGCGGAGGGCCCGCCACCGACAGTCCCATCCGCCATCGTAAATCAGGCCTATAGTCTTTAGCATTGAGCATACTGCAAACTAAATCAAAGAAATTGACTTATTGGGTTGATGGAGAATTTTATGTAGTTAAAGTAAGCTCAGGACTGAAGGAATGTGATTAGGACAAAAGCAATGCTGGTAGAAAATTAGAAATCAGGGGACCTCGTTAATGAGGTTTTGCTGAAGGGCAGCATCGCAGGCCTTCGAGCTGCGCTGCCCTACAGCAAAAGAAAAGGGCAGGAATATAGCTGTAGCTTGTTACTGACAGTTTAGCATTTTCATCTCAGTTGCTGAGGCTTTCTGCTCACAGTTAGGATGTGTCCCAGGTCATTGGACCAAATATGTGGGTGCACAAATGGTGATAATCTTACACAAAAGACATCTTACTGGGTGTTGGGGTTCAGAGATTTTACTCTTACTATGCAGTATCTCAAGATAAGTGCACTGAAGTGACGGACGTCTCCTGGCATCCTGCTGAATTTATTTAACTATGTTTATTTTAGTTGTCGTTTTTTGGGGATGTAATCTGGACCTGTGCCATTCAAGGCCTTGTGTATTAGTCAGAAGATTTTAAATGTAAATGTTTGCTGCATAAGCAGCTAATTGAGTGGTTGGAGGGATGTGAGCAGAATACTGTAAGACCAAAATGAGTGGGGCAGCAAAGGTATGCGCTATTTGGAGTTTGCTTGTAGGTTTTCCTGGGAGACTGCTGTCAGTTTTATTGCAGTATTGTATTGTACTGAATTGCAGCATTTATATAGCGCTTACTACCCCTATGTGTGGCACTGAAGCACTTGCCTACATGAGTAGCATGCTGCACCATGAAGCGAGTTTAGAAGGACACTGTCTTTGGGGCTGATTACGATGGCGGGCGGATCGATCCGCCCGCCATCGTAACCTGATTTACCCCCGCCATATTATAATGGCGGGGGTATCGCGGCGGACGCAAAGTGCGTCTGCCGCTTTTCCGCCGGTCGGCAATCGTTACGATTTCGGGCTGGGCCGAACTGGGGCACAATATGGTGGCGGTGCCATCATGATTCATGGTTTTGAAAGCCTTTGGAAAAGGCTGGCGGGGATGTGCTTTGGGGGCCCGTTGTGGGCCCCCAGGGGGTGTGGGTGGTACCCCCCTCCATTTCCTTCCATGCACAAGGTGGCAGGCACCGCGCAGTGCCTGCCACGTTGTGCATGGAAATGCACAACATGGTGATTTGGCATTGCGGCGGGTGCTGCTGTAAGCAGCACCCGCCGCAATGTCAAATATGCTGAATGCAACCGCCAGGGTGGCGGTCGCATCCTAATTAGCGGTGCGGGACCGCCGCACGTCTGGCGGCCGGTCCCAACACCGTGAGGATGGCGGGCGCACTCAGGTCCGCCCGCCATCCTAATGACCCCCTTTGTTTTGATCCTATGTAGGAAATGTTCCCATTTTGTGTGTGATGACCTCAGAGGTGCAGTTGTCTTTTCATGGGACTCAGCATGCAGCACTGTGGAGGACAGACATGCAGTTTTATGGTTTTCAGTGTGCTGGTAGCTTTGAACAGCTCTGCATGTCCCATTATGCTATTTCTTATGAAATATACTACACAAAACACCAAGGCAGAGTTGCCAAATTACGAATGCACATCCTATCCACACCGTTTGCGGAAAATAATTCTCAATAACTTAGTAAATTTTGGTGCTCTCCAGGCATTAGGCCTCCCTCCGCCTTCAGAAGACCAAACTGGCTCTCCAAGGAGATAGCAATCCCTTGTGAGATCCCCAAATATGTTACGCATATGCCGAGGCACTTCTCAAATCAGTCCCAGTCTATATGTAAGGCAGTGACCATCCTCATGAGAAAGAAGAAGTCCAAAAGATGTTCTTTGTTTCTTTAAATGTATCCTTTATTCTCTTGCCACAATCCACTTATACGCAACAGGCAGCCGACACGTGTTTCGTCCGAATGGACTTTCTCAAGGCTAGTAATGAGAATTTTTTCTTTTTCTTCTGTCTAAACCAAATCGTAGCTCCAAGTCGGAGAGTTTAAAACATAAGCATATGGGTGCAGGTAGTAGCAGACCTGTAATACCGAGTCTGTTCGTAATTGCACCAGCTATCGTAATTAAAAGTAGAGTCAAGCCTTGATAAGCCTGCACGATTGACGGCTCTATCCCCGTCCTGGTCTCAACGCAACGCAACGCAATTACGATAGCTGGTGCAATTACGAACAGACTCGGTATTACAGGTCTGCTACTACCTGCACCCATATGCTTATGTTTTAAACTCTCCGACTTGGAGCTACGATTTGGTTTAAACAGAAGAAAAAGAAAAAATTCTCATTACTAGCCTTGAGAAAGTCCATTCGGACGAAACACGTGTCGGCTGCCTGTTGCGTATAAGTGGATTGTGGCAAGAGAATAAAGGATACATTTAAAGAAACAAAGAACATCTTTTGGACTTCTTCTTTCTCATGAGGATGGTCACTGCCTTACATATAGACTGGGACTGATTTGAGAAGTGCCTCGGCATATGCGTAACCTATTTCTTATGAAATAGTCTGCTTATCTGGTTACTGCATTGGGTTGTCCAATCTGCGTTTTTGTGAATATTTCTGGTCCTAAGCTGGCATGGTTGGAGAGAGACAGAAATGGAAATATCTGTTGTGATGGACATTTTTATAATCCTCCCATATCTGAGTGTCTTTGTGAGATGTAAAGAAGCGGTCAAGTTATGTAGATATTTGGGATCTGCCGTGAATAGAATAAAGTGCTCCAAATTGTCCAGTAGTGACAGACTCTTCAATTATTCCATGCCTGTTCATTTGGTGATATTTGGTCTTTTGGCTGTAAAGTGCTAGTGATGGACAACCCTTATAGGAGATGGGAAATGTGAATTTAGGAGGTATAAGTTACAAATTATTGAGACTGCTGTGTATTACGGTTTCAGTATTATTGTGGGCCAATACTGTTAAATATGGAAGTGTAACTATATCATGTCATGGCGTACCATAAGGCAGCTCTTTTTGCTCACCTGCATATTGAAAGCAGTTTGCTGGTTGAGTTATCTGCATTTTGTGGGTTGTAAGTTGATGATTGCGCTTGAGGATGCAACTGTTTTCTGGGCTCTGTTGCCAGGATACATGTGGTGAAGTGATCTAGGAAATAGCTGAGTTTTAAACTGTCTTCAGAAGTGTATGTGCTCCTGGGTGCTTCTAATGCTCGCTGGTAGAGAGTTCCAGAGCTTGGCGGCTTGTACCCAGAAAGCAGTGTCTCCTACGAATTTCTTATGGTAGGGTATTAGTCTATACATTAAAGGCCTCCTCTAGAATAAGGGAGATTGAGCAGGGGCCGCTCCTCTATTTGATCAGAGGAGCGTTGCCCCACAAGCCATTGAGCTGAAAAAATTAAACTGTAATGAAGTTTATCTATAACTGTTTTAATTTTCAGCAAACCGTCCAAAACTAAGTGTCAGGACGGGGCAGGGCCATCTCTGCCAAGTGGCAGCAGCAGGGAGTTGAGCGCTTTAAAATGCGCATGTCTGTTTGGCTGGCTGGCTTGGGATGGCCAGCCAGACATGCACATTTTAAAGTTCTCTAACCCAGGTGTCTTAAACAGCTGGGTTAGAGAAAGCACAGTCCTCACTGGAGCACAGGCCTCTTGGGAGCACTGGGAGAGCCTGCTGTATCCAATCCTGGTGCTGCTCTCATGCTGTGAGAGAAGCACCAGGATTAGGTAGTGCAGTTTCCTGCATCGGTAACTTCCTGGAAGACACCCTCGGGAGGAGGATGTCGCGCTGTGGAGGTAAGTGAATTTTTTATTTGTGCCGCCTCACCATCCTCGTTACAAGCCAGCCTCCACTGAGATTGAGTCATTAGCTTGCAGCAGAGAGAGTCAAAGATGACTCTGAGTTTTAAATTAAATGGATTGGAAGAGTGTCAAAGGTATGACACCAATCTGTGGCAAGAGTTCGCCCTCTTCGTTATTTGCGTCGTCAGTATACTCAATGTGTAAATTGGAAAAGCTGAGGATTTAGTTGATTATGAGAAGTGGTAATTATCATTGGGAAGGAAGAAGTACTGCATACAGAGAAATGGCAAAAGGCAATAAAAGATGGTCAAGGAATTTGTAGTGATGGATAGGCCCAATTATTTAGCCATTTGTCCTTGTATAAATTGGCTTTCCACATGGTGAGCATCGACTTGACTATTTGTGATGGGAATTTGGTAGGGCAATAAATTGGCTTCATAAATTTGAATTAGGAATGAAGTTATAGCTTTAACTCAGGTAGGGTCATGGATCATGTAGTGAATGGAACAGTGATGAAAACAAACTGATGATGAACTAGGACAGAATCACAGATGGAGCATATGGTGAGAGAATGGTCCACCTTTTCCACCAACTCTAACACTGGAACTTTAAAACCCAATTTTCTCGCCAGTGAATGCTTCTCTGAGCTCTTGAAGCTAGTTAGCTCAGGTTTCTTTGGGGCCAATCAACTTGCTGAAGAAATAAAATACATTTAAATGCTTTCTCGTGGGCAATGGCTAGAGATGTTGGGGTGTAAATTCCTTAATGAGGTGTTTATGGAAGAAGGCACATCACATGTCCTAATCACAGTAAATAGAAATCAATTTGTTTTGTTTATAATGTATGTTTTTTAAACATGTTGGCCACTGTTCAAACAGAACAAAACTGCACAGCCATAGGCCAACAGTTTTGCAGAGCGGACTAATCTATTTGTGTTGCCTTTAGTGTGTGGATTGGAAGGAGTAATACAGCTATTCAAATTGTATCAGGTTGGCAGAAAAGGTCCAAGAAGATGTAAACTGACTTGGATAACATTTTTCTGCAAGTTTGCAGGAAGCAAGAGATTACTTAATCAGTTATGATCTGTGGAAGGAAGTATATGAGCAACAGTTTATGCAGGTGATTGGGTGGTAGCATAGAAACTACATAGAAACTACATAGAGGAAAGAGTACTTTATTATTCAGGATTCTAAAATAATTAAGGAGCTGAGGAAGCATGAAGTGATGCTGTAGCTGCACACTCTTGGAGATCTGGAAGGGTACGTAAGATGAAGTTGTCACCGATGGAGTGTTCACGTTGCACACATGTTCTGTGTGTGTATTCTGTGTGAGAAGGCTGTAGGGTAAAGATGTTAGTGTTGTGTGTGTGGTGAGGGTTGACTTTGGTGTATTTTCCAATCTACTCAACTCAGTCGTTATTGTGATTATAGCTTGGGGGTGATTTCAGCCTGTAGGTGTTCGCCGCAACATGCAGAGTCCATCCAGTAATCAGTTGGCTTGACTGACCTGCTGAAAGCAGAATACCTGTAAAGCTTCTCTCTATGTATCAAACTGATCTACGACTTCACTGCTCATAAGTTTGTGATTGTGAAGGATTGTCCTACACCTCAACAGTTTGTCTGCAGATTAAAATGTTAGGGCCTAGTGACACACATCTGCTCACCTGTAGGTTTTCTGGCTGTCTGTGAGTTTTGACCAAAGTATACTAATTTCCATAGGCATTTCAGAAGGGTAACGACATAGAATGCATCACATATGGCACACCCTTTTACTGCAATATTCAATTGGCTTGGGAAAAAAGGACTGAATCGCCCCCTTTTGTGCAGATGAGTATGCTTATTATTTTATTTTACTAATAAACCTCTTGCATTCCTTGTTCTGGTATAGGAGGACAATGATGAAGCCATATGTCTTCTTTTCACTTGATCCCACTTGGTATTATGATGTTGCCAGTTATGGAGCTTTGGGGAAACAACTCACTCACAAAAACCAGGAATATGGTTTGTCTCTCTGGTTTCAGTCCACACAAATGTGCTAAATGTAGGCATTTATATTCAGCATGGTTTTGTGCCACCCTGTGTGACCCAAATAAACTACTGACAGCAGGCCTGCCATTGCAGACTGCAGGAGCAGTGCAAACTGCTCGAACTCGACTGTGCCCTCACCATATTTGGCAAAGTCAAATGCACTGCTTTTAATGTATG
Source organism: Calotriton arnoldi (assembly GCA_963921515.1). Taxonomy (NCBI): domain Eukaryota; kingdom Metazoa; phylum Chordata; class Amphibia; order Caudata; family Salamandridae; genus Calotriton; species Calotriton arnoldi. Next base: position 589,780 of record CAWUFW010006804.1, read on the forward strand.
GCAGGCACCCCTATGGAAGGCCCACTGAGCCCAGGAGGCAGGGTGCATTATATTAAGGGTGAGGACATATAAGTGCAAGGATATATGTCCCTATAGTGGCGTTCCCTATTGGAAACTACTATATGCGTTAGCGGTTCATAAGATAATATGGGCTGGCATCCAGGCATACTCAAGGTCGCTGGCTCCATTATGGTACCGCCAAAATATGTCATGTTTAGTATCAAACAACATGCCTTCTCACCCCTGACATGATTCTCATGTCAAGGGTGATGTAGCATGCACCCAGGTGGAGACCTTAGATGGTGTCCACCTGGTTGCCCCAGCTGTGATGTGCTTTGGCTGGCAAGCCCACCCTTTCCCGTGCCTGATGCCACCAAGATAAGATTCTGACCTCCTGCTAGGCAGTGTGATCACTCCCAGGAATCAGGTACAAATGTTTGGGCAGGAAGGAGGTCACACCTCCCAAGCAGGCTAGTGAAGTGGCACATCAAGGCATTGAGTTTCAAAGGCTACACCACCGCTAATATGCATCAGGGCTGACTCCCATTGGAGGAAACAGCCCTCTCCATGCCCCAGGCATATTTGCTCCCTGACAGGCAGGAAATTTGATATTCAAGGTTATGTACACCCCCAGAAGACTGGCCACACCTCCAGAGTGAGCAGCTCGGTCTGCACACTAAATTTAGTTTTTTGCCATGTTTAGGAGTGGAAGAATAGAGGGTTCTGGGTATAAAAGGTGACCCACTTCAACTCATGGTCAGATGAGCTGCAGGAGCTGGCTTCCCATTGGCTACTAACCTCCATACCCCTAATACCCCTAAATCTAGGATTTAAGGGACACTCCTGATACCACAACCTCAGTTCTGAACAACTTGCAATAAAGAAGGGCCCAGAGGAAGACCGTGCCACCGACAACAGGCCTTTGCTCACAGCATCAAAGCAAAAGAAGGATAATCTGTCTCTGTGGCAACAGACTTGGAACAGCGTAAACGAGCCTCATCCTTGACTAAAACTCAGCATCCTCTGAGAGAGGGACCCTTGTGGAAACTAGAAGCACCCTCAGACTCCCGTGGACTAAAGGCACTAGTCCCCTGCAACCTGCAGGTAAAAACAATCACAGGATCTTAAGAATCGCTGGCCATCTGGCCCACCGAGGGACCGGCGGAGGGCAGATGGTCTAGTGCATTGTGGAAGTTGTAGTCTAGCCTGCCACTAAGTTTCAAGACGCTAACTCAAACCCCTGGACCCTGTGAAGTGCCCATACCTTTGCGTTGGGCTTACTGCTGCCAAGGCTTGTTGGTTGCCAATCCGGCAGCTAGCCCCCACACTCGATGCTGCATCTACAGGGGACGCCATTCAGCCTGTTTCCGACATCAGCAACTGTGTCTTCATTGTGTTTTTGCATCCTGTTTCCTGCAGCACTCTGTAAGCGGTAAAATCAGCACCACCCACGGTTCCCAGTCAGCACCAAGGACAGCAAGGACAACTCTGCACCTGGACTCCCTGGGCTAAGTAAAATTGAACTGACTGTCGTGGCCTGGTCCTAGAACCCGCACAACCTTAACCCTGAAAGCGTTCCACGTAACTCGACTTCAAAGTGACCGATTGTCACTCGTGATTATTCCCATTGACCGCAATGTCATATTTATCATGTATTATTTCGCACTGATTTAAAATTGCTTCTAAAATATATAACTCTGGTTATATGTATGCTATTCCATTTGATTTGGTGTCTAAATTAAGATAAACATACACATTAGTTTTATAAATTGGAGTTGTATTTCTATTGAGTCGTGTCAATTACTTATCGTCCGTGTTGGTACTCTGAAATGTTTAACATATGTTCCTCTAGTGAAGCCTGACTGCTCTTTGCCAGACTACCAGGACTGAGATAAGGTTTTATTGGTGTGAATCCAAGGACCATCTTTAGGTTATTGTGATAGTATTGCATGCTGAAGACTAACCCACTTACCACATAATATTACACTTTCCTACAAGAGAGAGAAAAGGAGAGGAGAGAGAGGATGGATGAATGGATGGATGAAAAGAGAGAGAGATCGTGGAGAAGAATGGAGCGGAGCTAGCTTGAGCATTTTTGCAAGGGCTGTTTGTGGTTCTCCAGCCCGGTCGAGCTCTCTCAGGTATCCTCTAAGCAGAATCCTCTTCCATTTATCCCACGCTCTTTCTGGTGAATCTTAGTGCATATATAATCTGTCATGAGTCTAAGGAACTGATGTAATGCTCCTGCAGTGCAAGCTATGAACTATATGCTATTCCTATCTGTATACATTTTGTGTGCACCAAACATAAACATATTATTCATCAATTTAACCACTGCGTCCATAATGATTAGAGCAATTTCCCCAGCAGTCAATGTAGATTTATTAATGAACCATGATGAAACGTGATTTGTTAATTTAAAAATGATGATGGCTACCACCATTAATTAAGAACTACAAAATGTTTAAGTATTGAATGAATAATTGATTCTTTGGGAATATGGATGTGAATTGCTCGGCGACTAACATGTTAGGACATTTTTATTAGTTTTTCTGATAAAATATAAGAAGTAATTTTTCTCTTTGGATAGCAGGTGACAGTGCCTGATATGAATGTCCAAACTCACCATTGTAATGTGGAGCTTTTGGTCCTTCTGAAAAATCCGACCACACAGTACTTTATCAAAATACTTTTAAAGCAGAGAGTGATGGATGACATTAGGGATTGACATTTTTTAGACTGAACTCAGTTGGGCCATAAGTGGAAACCAGGCCCTGAATCCCTGGTGGCACCATTGCTAGTATCATTCATGCATGAACTAATCAACACTGTGGCGACGCCTTGGTGTTGTGCACCATCTCTGGCAGCCCATTGGCAGCATCCCAGTCATCACCATGGCTGCAAAAAACTTGCTAGCACACCTGGCAGCTCCTACAGTATCACCTAACAGTATGCAGAACCCCTGGTAGAACCCTGCTTTGAGCAACAACATGATACTGAAGATCCTCCCCAGAACTCTGCTACACCCATGGCCCTTGAACAGTAGCACCTTCTCTAACATGAAGCACCATGGCAACTGTTGGGATGTATGACAGAGCCCTAACCAGGTCTCCATTTTAGGTTCACGTTTTAGCTTGACATCATTTTCTACATGCTCTTCATTTCTTAGCGAGCATTATTATCATTTTATTCGTACACTCCGTCCAAGGCCAAATACATAGAACGCGATACCCTTGTATTTGGTTGTCCGGTTGGAGACAGCTTTACGGCTTCAGACTAACAATCGCATCAGCTCTGCACCTTTGACACAGTGTGATTGGAACAGTGCTTTTATTATATAAAAAGCCTCTGCATCACATTTGGTAGAGGGGGGCTTCTACTAGGATTGTCCTGGAACGCAACGCACTGTGGCTGAGATGCAGTCCTGCTGACTCTGACCTCTATCCTGTAAAAGAATATAGCCTGCTCTGCGCGGGCCGACTTCCTGATACATCATACTCTGGTATGGGGGTCATGCTATCCCAATGGATCTGGCAGAGGGTACTCCCACTATGCTCTCAGTAGTGTATGTAGTGTTAGGTAGGAATATAATCATAATAATGGCTTAATGGTTGAACTGTTTATCTTTATCACCGTTCTTGTAATGCTGGTTACAATGCTTTGTTTCTTCTGCCTCACAATTGCAGCACACTCTTTCTATACAAGAATACAATTGTTTCAATAAATGTTTGAAAAGCCAATTCGTCTCTTTCTTGTGTTTCCTTGGGCATGCAAAAGTAAACAACGAAAGGGTAGATCTGTTTCCACAATTTCCGTGTGGAATAAAGAGGGATCATGTTGGAGATTACTGATACCATCTGGTACCCTGGTAAGATTAGTGGCACAGATGAGGCACTGTGAGTTAGCTAGGAACAACCAGGTCAACATTTTCTGATGGTGTGTGAACTGAGTTCCCATATTCTGAATCTTATGTTGTCCAGATACACAGTTCTACTTCATTTGTAGGAACCGTATAAAACACCTGAGCAGCATAGCCCCTGAGAGTTTAGCAACAGAGGCATATTCAACCGGCACTACAAGCAAAAAGCACTACCACTGGGATACCGAGAATGCACAGATTATTTAATGACCTCTTTTAGCAGCACATAGAGAGGTCGAGGTATTCTGAAGCATGCACAAAGGAATGTTGAGCAGTCCTGGCATATTTGAACAGTAGCTTGCATGTATTGAGAAATGTTGTCATATTTGAGATGCAACCCCAGCATACCTGAGCAGCACCACTGTCTCAACAAGCAATCTGAAGAAAGACCACTGCTATATTTGAACAGCATCACTGACACTTTGTGTGGAAACCTATCTTACTTAAGTAGCAGGCTGACACATTGAAAAGTATACTGATATTATTGGCAGCACCCTGGGACGTCTGATCAGCAGCTATGTGTACACTGGGTAGCACCACAGAACCACATCAAGTCAAACTGAGCATCCTTGGTACAGGCATTTGAAGAGTTCCAACCTGGCTAGTTAGCAATGGGGAACTGAACTTGGATGGGAGCCCAGGATTCGATTCTGTGATGTTTAAAAGAATTATGAGCAGAGGCTTAGCTATCAATAGAGCAGTACGTACAGAGTGGTGCCGTGGTCCATCAGCCTGAGGGGCTCTTTCTGGCTTATGGCTGTTGCTTACTACATAACTAGAATGGCCTATTTTTCTTGCCACCATTGCTACTCTACAGAGTATCTATTACTGGTTGATCTGCTCTTTTGAGTAGAGGTGTAAATACAGTTTGAGTGGGAGCATTTTCAGATTTTTTCTGACTTTCATGAATTCAGAGGAAGCTCTGCTGGTGACAGGAATGTTGTCCCAGATCCTCAGGTTATAGATTGAAAGGGCCTGCCTTATGTCCATTTCTTTTTTGCTCCTCCTACTTTCTTGTCTAGTGATATCCTGGATTTTGAGAGGCACTGTCTGCGGGATGGGATTTCTTTTCGCTAGGTATGAAGAGGTGACATTTCTACTGGCCTTGTATGTGATGGAGCTGATCATGAAGATGAAGCAAGGTTACGAGGGAGCCAGCCAACGTCACTGCATCAAGATGGGTATGATGTGTTTTAAAATCACTTGTGAAAATCACTGTTAATTTTCCTGCCATTATTTTATGATAGGATTTTTTTTCGGTAGGGTGCACAATGGGTCACGTATGTGCTACCCGCTATCTGAAGCATAAACATTTGTTTGCAGTTTCGCCAGTCGTTCTTCTTGGTACACAATTTTCTGTTTGGCACTGAATTGGATTTTGTGCTGCAAACTGATCAATCTCCTTAGAAATTTAGGGGCTTATTTACAAGCCCCTTTCGCCACTGGTGCGTCACTTTTTGTGACGCACCAGCGACGCATCTTGCTTCCCCATATTTACAAGGACATGTAAAGCCACCCTGGCTTTTCGTGTCCTTGTAAATACAGCCACCTTACACGCAGCACTTTGCGTGAAAGGGGTGTGTCATGAGTGTTGCTGTGGCTGCTCCCACGCAACACCAATGGCTTCTGCCGCATTTCCAGATTTACGAAAAATCCTAAACCTGGAAATGTGTCAGAATGCTACGGGGGAGGCGTAGGGAGGGGCAACGAGGAGAAATGTTTTCATTTCTCCTTGTTTTTCCTCTTTCTATGCATGCTGAATTCTGTAGCTCACATAGAACGAGGAAATCACCTCTTGTGATTGTTATTGTGCAGGAAGGTCTCCCTTCCTGCACAAAAACAATCTCCCCGCAACGCCAGCCCCCTTGCACCATGGTGCAAGGGTGCCTGCGTCTGTGCATGGCAGCCAATTGTGCACCAGCGCAGGGAGGAGCACAGGGATCCATCATATCGTTGTAGATATGACGCATCCCTGTGCTTTGTAAGTGAATCAGTGTGGTGCAGCAAAATGGCTTGCGGCACTGCGCTGAGTCACTTTACTATATCAGACCTTGTCAAATTGGATTGTTTCATATGCTCCCTTCAGAAAATCTCTAAATCCTTTGGCTTTCAACAAACAAGTGTGAATAAATGTGCTAGAGAAAGAGCGGTTTATCCAGGTTTTTATCAAGAAAATCCCTTCGCCCCACACATCAGGCTTGGAGTGGGGTGGCTTGCATGCTGTCAGCATGATGTGACTTGGATTGCATTCCTTTGCAGGATTGGTTTTGGGCCAACCTCCATCCATGTAATGGGGAATCACTGGCCACTGTTGAAATGTAGGAAACACTTAGCACATTGTGAAGTCATTTCAAGAGACATCAAGTGTTTCCTATTGGCCAGTACCTCTACGTAAACAATCCGTGCAACTCCAGATTCACCAGTGCATCTCAACTATCAGGATACCCTCACAACAACGCAATAAAACCAGTTAAACAGAGTAACCGCGCCATTATCCTTTTTATTTGGTGAAGAAAGGAATATATTTTCTTCTTCTTGGGTGATCCACAAAATGAGATGGGGAGGGACACGTTATGACACGCTGTTTTCCATAAGTGTAACATAAGGAGGCAGTCAGTATGGTTAAGGACTCACAAGATACAACTCACAGAGTTTTCTGGGCTCTAGTTTCTATGAAAACTTACTTGAATACATTTTTCAAAAAGGGTCACAGATGGTGTTTTTGTTTCAAAAGCATTGAGATACGTATGTGCAAATCAATACAGAATGTTGTGGTCCTGTGGGCGGGCCTGCCTTCTAATGTACATCAGTCACAACATATGGCAGTGAAATGGCTTCCTTGCTCACTGAAAGTCCAAGACAAAGGAGATCATGTAATGTTTTGGGAAGAAGTAACGGACCCTCTGTTCATGCACTGGTGGAGTCAGTCTCAATTCTTTCTGTTGCCAATCATTCGCAGAAGCATGACCACCAGGGGGCTCACCTTGAGTGCATCAGGAGGGCTGACCTATTGAGGGTGGTCCTCTGGATGCAAATTGTCCCTGAGTGGGTCTGTCATGCTGGGCATTGTGATCCAGGCAGAGAAACTTACCAATGTCCTCAGTGGGGTGAAAAATACTTGAGCATCAGTGCCAGTGCTTCTTAGAAATAACCATGTGTCCCCTGTGGAGATTTATTTCTTAAAAACAAAAATGAATTCTGAGCGAGTCTGCAAGTGATGGCAACCCAACCAGCATTCACTTCTGGTGAAGGTGCTACTGTTGTGTTTCATAAAAAAAATAGCTACCAACATACAAGTTCACTCTGAAGGATTCAATACAAGAGACCCGTTAATAACCCACTGAACTTACACATTGAGGGCCAAATTCGTCTAGGTGACTGGCAATCAGTAGAGGAACTGAACTGGCCCTGCATGCACGTCAATTCACCAAAATGCGAGGGGTAGCGGAAGTGACATCACATGCCCTTTGACCTTCACTCACACACACATTCACATGTACACACACACTCCCACATTAATACACTCTCACCTGCAAGCACACACACAAAATACATTTAATATGATTTTGTACCAGCTGCCAGGGAGGGTCATATTTCAGCTAATTGAACTCCATTTTTATTACACTAAGAGTGAAAAAAAAATATATTTATATATATATATATATATACATATATATATATATATGTATATATATATATATATATATATATATATAATCCACTGTTAGTGTAATCAAATAATTGACAGAATAGAAAGAAAGTGCAGCCCCAACTGGCGTCCAGAAGAAAGAGCTGCCACTGTGTTCATGGCACTGTATTTGCCACCTCTGATGCCAGGGGTCGCAAAGTGAGTGCCAGGGGTAGCAAGGGGCAAGACAGGGGTCGCAGCTGCGACCCCTGGCGAACCCTAAATGAGGTCCATGTGGCCCTGCTGGACATGGAAGAAGGACTACAACCCACTATCCAAAGTGATCCTTCCCAAATCGTTGTCTGCCTGCAAACAGGAGTTGGAAAATTGGGAAGGTGGACATAAACAACAGAGGTGATGAAGTATACCGCCCCCCCCCCCCTTCTCTTACACACCCTAGAAATGAGGAACACCTAGGTGACCTACTGGTAAAAAAACAAGAGGTCGGAGATCTTCTGTTTAAATTCTCACTCCCAATATATTAGCACTTACACAAACACTGTAAAAAAAGAAGTAAGATAGGCCGAGTCAAAAAACCTATTTACGCATACACTGCTCCCTGAACAAATTGGCCCAGTTCAGCGGCAAATTCACTCCAGTATTTAAAGCCTCACAGGGTTAGCACAGCAGCAACGGGCGAGCCGCTAAAAGGCACCGCTTAAACAGATCAGAGTCACCGCACCATTACCCTTTTTATTTGTTTATTTTATTTTTTCCTTTTGCAGCCTCTTTTCGTTTATCATACATGTGGCGCATTTAAGGCGTCTGTTGGGGCAATATTACATCCACAGTAACGAATCCCCTCGCTCCAGAGGGCTCGTTTGTTGATTTCCCAAGCAGAGCTGAGAAGGGAGGGGAGCTCTGTATTAAAAATGGAGCGCGGGCGGAAGAGACAGTTTTTTAATTGCATTTTCCCGGGCCCTCTCTGATCCTCTGCATTAAGTGAGCGCGCAAGGACAGATTGGACATAACTCCAGACAGCAGGCGCGGAGCGGTGTCAGTGAGTAAGTGGGACAGCGGCCGGGCAGAGCGCGCGCGAGCGGGAGCCACAGCCTGGATGGAGAAGAACAGGGAAATTTAATGTAATTTATGAAACGCTGTCAAGAATATGGCTAGCCATAAACTCTGCGTGAAGGATTGCATCAATTATATCTCTCTGTACTATGAGCTGAAGTGGGAACCACACTCACAAAAAACAAGACTTTATAAAAAATGAACACCCAGTTGGTATATGTATTATTTTTATGAAATACTCCTAGCAACAAGTAGAGTTGTTCCACCGTCTGGACCAGTAATACCTCCAACCCCTGGCTTGTCCTTTTGAACCCCTGCAGTGTCCTTTTGAACCCCTGCAGTGTCCTTGCTGCCTCTGTTCCTAGGGTAAAGATGGCAGCTGCTGCTGCTGAAATAATAAATAAACAGGGCTCTGAAATCCTTGTTCACCTTCTTTAGGTTCCACTACTTGCTCTCACCCTGAACCCCTCAATACCAAACAGGAGGCTGCTGGGGACCTGAATGTGGTCAACGGCGTCAACCCTGATGCCTTTGACAGTCAAACAGCCCGTGATGTCACTTCCGCTCCGAATCCGGGACGCTCCCGACGATCCGCTGCTGGAACATTGGACCTGGCCTTGCTACTATCGGAAATCCCGAAGGTGAACACCGAGAACTTAGCTGCTCTGTATATACTTGTTATCTATACTGTGAACATTTACTGTTGTAAAGCAGGGGCGGCTTCTCCGTTATGGCGGAGGAGCGTCACCCCACTGAAAAATAAAATGATAATAAAACCATTTTATTACCATTTTAGTTTTATTTCTAATCCTACCATTGCCAACCGAGGTTAGGGCGGGGCCATCGTGACGGAGCATCACAGTAGGGAGGAGTGGTGGGCACTTAAAAGTGCGCGTGGCAGTTTGGCCAGCCGTCTTAGACCGGCCAAGCAGACATGCGCACTTTGGTTTACCCAACCCAGCTGTGTTTTACAGCCGCGTTGGAGAAAAGCTGCAGGGTCCCTGTGCCTGAGCAAGCGTTAAGTCAGCCCACTCGGGTCAATCACAGCGCTGCTCTCACGCTGGTAAATAATATTACCAGCATGAGAGCAGCGCTGTGATTGCCCCCTGGGAGCCTGTGCAGCGTGACCAGCTTGGGTATCAGTCCAATCTATTGTTTTTCAAACATTGTGCCACTCTAGACAAAGGCCTACCTTGTGCAGATCAGTAATCACCCTGCTACTCATAGGAACAGTCCATCCCGAACTGCCAGGCGAGGCCCCCACCAGAAGGGAACACAAGCATCCCCAAATTGGTTCCAGCCTTGTTAAGCCTCATCACTGGGGGACAGCTTGAATCCTATGGCAGGAAGCAAGGGACCCAGGTCTGGTCATATGCTTGGCCACTTAGGGAGCTACATCAATCACACAAAAGGTGATGGCATGAATACTTGCAAATAGTCTAACCACTGGAAATCACTTGGAGTAGCATTTCAATCCATTGTTTTTCACCCGCTGTGCCACTCTAGACAAAAACCCACCTAGGCAAATCAGTACTGACCCTGCTCCTCATAAGACAAGGCTATTCAGAACTGCCTGTTCAGGCATAACCTGATTGATTTG